>CM038226.1:74708556-75367542 GCA_021442155.1 Cymbidium sinense
AACACTTAAGATTAGAGTTTAAACAATTAAAAAGTTAATTAAAATATAATCTAAAAATAACCCAAATATTAAATCAAAAATCAGAAATTGAATAGCATTCATTAAATCATTAATTAAACTTTAAATCAGAAAAATATCATCTTTAAAGAAAATTAAATTAAATATGATTAAATCTAATTAAGTTAATAAAACTCAATTAAATGATTAAATCTTAAATTAAAATCCATCAAACTTAGAAAACCTTAATAATTTGATACTAATCGAATTAAACTAAATAAAATTAAAGCAAACTATGATTAAGTCACATCCATTTGGAATGAGATAATTAATAACCATTGAATATTTCAACCTAATAACTAAATTGAACATGTTAATGAAATCAAACAAACAAAATAAATAAATCAAATCAAGTAAAACCCTAATCATAAATAATCAAACTCAATTAGTCAAACATTTAATTAATGAAAATTTAATGAATTAATCCATCATCTTAATTAATCAAATTAATTTAAATAAGTTACATTAAAGCTAACTCTAAGATTAAGCTTAAATCAAACCCATAATTAAATTTAATAATCACACCCCTCGAATAAACTAATTAAGTTAATTAAATTAATCATATTAAACCTAAACTTAATCAAACATAATTAAGATGCAATTAAACATTAATAAAAACATAAATTAAACCTAAATTATTAAGTCATTAATCTTTAACTAAACAAACCTTTAATTAATCTAATTACCCTTAATCAAACTTAATTAGTTGAACATTTAATTAATAAAAATTTAATAAATTAATCCATCATTTGAATTAATCAAATTAATTTAAATAAGTTACATTAAAGCTAACTCTAAGATTAAGCTTAAATCAAACCCATAATTAAATTTAATAATCACACCCCTCGAATAAACTAATTAAGTTAATTAAATTAATCATATTAAACCTAAACTTAATCAAACATAATTAAGATGCAATTAAACATTAATCAAAACATAAATTAAACCTAAATTATTAAGTCATTAATCTTTAATTAAACAAACCTTTAATTAATCTAATTACCCTTAATCAAACTTAATTAGTCAAACATTTAATTAATGAAAATTTAATAAATTAATCCATCATCTGAATTAATCAAATTAATTTAAATAAGTTACATTAAAGCTAACTCTAAGATTAAGCTTAAATCAAAAAGCCATAATTAAATAATCACACCTAAAATAAATTAATTAAGTAATTAAATTAATCATATGAAACCGAACTTAATCAAACATAATTAAGATGTAATTAAACACTCATCAAAACTTAAATTAAACTTAAATCATTAAGTCATTAATCTCTAATCAAACAAACCTTTAATTAATCTAATAATTTTAATTGACCCTTAATCAAACATTTAATTAATGCAAACTTAATAAATTAATCCATTATCTTAATAAACCAAATTTAACTTTATAAATTAGATTAAAGTTAATTCAAATTAAATACTTAATTAATCTACTAATTAATTTAATCACACCTATTAAATAAATTAATTAAGTAAATTACATTAATCATATTAAACTTAAGCTTAATCAAACATAAAATGCAATTAAATGATAATCAAACCCTAATTTAAACTTTTAATCATTAATTCATCAATTTCATCATTAACTCAAATAAACATGAAATCAAATTAAAGTTAAACAAATCTTTATTTAATTTAATCATACCTCTTAAATAAACTAATTAAGTTAATCAAATTAATTACATTAAACTTAATTAATCAAAATGCAATTAAATATTAATCAAAACATAAATTAAACCTAAACCATTAAGTCATTAATTACATCATTTGTCTAAACAAATATGAAACTAAATTAAAAAA
Organism: Cymbidium sinense; assembly: GCA_021442155.1. Taxonomy (NCBI): domain Eukaryota; kingdom Viridiplantae; phylum Streptophyta; class Magnoliopsida; order Asparagales; family Orchidaceae; genus Cymbidium; species Cymbidium sinense. Next base: position 74,710,422 of record CM038226.1, read on the forward strand.
ATTAAACAAACCTTTATAATTAACATGAACACACTTATTAATTAAACAAATCACATAATCATATTGAACCTAAGCAAACCCATAAACCAATAAAGCTAATTAAATCAAATTGAATCAAATTAATTTAAATCAAGAAAATTTCTCATCAATTTAATATAGAATCAAATCAAATCTCATTCAACTTACTTAAATAAATTAAACTAATTAACTATCCAATATATGAAATCAAAATGCAAACCAAACTTTGATGAACATGGAAAATAGATGTGATTAAAAATAAAATCCCAATTAAAAAGAATCAAACCCAATTAGAATTAAAATTAAAATGTTAATTAATCTAATCTAATCAAATTACAAATAAATGAACCACAATCGAATTAGATAAACATAAAGTTAAATCACATAACCATGATCAAAGAAAAGAATTAAATATTTTAAAAGGATATTGAATTATCAAGATTCAATTAAATCAAAACACCTAATATAAAATTAATCAACCAAAAACACATGAACTTAAATAAACTTAAACTCCATTAGACATTAAGGATATTGAATTATCAAGATGCAATTAAACTAAAACATCTAATTCAAAAAAACCAATTAATCAAATACTTAAATAAACTCAAATTCTAAATTCTAAATCAAATCAAATAAATTGAATCAAATGAATTACACAAGTTCAAATGGGCTAATCAAGATACTTAAGAACTTTAGTTAGATTCCTTAGAATTAGGATGTAGAATGGGGAGTCCCCTTCTAGATGGAATTCATCCTACTCTTCATTCTTGAGAACCTAAATATCATTTCATGTAGATTGAAATCACCCAAAGGTAAAATTTAAATTCAAACTTCAAATTGGAACTTAAACTAAAGAAGCCTAGTAAAGTCTTGCTACACAAGCCTTAAGCACACACATTAGAATACTAACTCACTACTTCTAGTGCTAAGTTAGGGCGTTGTATGTATGATGTTGTGTTTTATTTTGTGATGTAATATTTTAGACTATATGCTAGGTAGACTGATGTTAGGCCGTTATTAGCTAATCATATTTTCTGCATGGGGTTGTGCTTAAAGGGGCCGCTATAATAAAAAATATATAAATGCTTTTGCTGTGCTGGTTGCTTAGCCCCTAAGTGTAACCCATGTTAGGACAGGTTGGCTTGGTTACCCATGTGTGGGTGCTAAGTCCAAATTATTCATATAACTACTTGGGTTGTATGGTATGTTTAGCTAACATTTGTTTTGCAGGTGAAACTAGATTTACTTTTCCTATTTTTGATATAATTTTGCATTAGGAATTAGGATTAGTGCTATGAGGGATTAGGATGAGAAGTGGCCAAAAGGCTTAGTTCTTGGGGTGCCCTGTGATGCCTTTGGAGCAAATCAAATCAAAAGAAAAGAAATAAAGAAAAGAAGACCCCCATAGCATATCTATTATTTTTGTAATTCGGGTTGTATAAGGGTAGAGCTCGGCTACCCATCTTTTCTTTTCTCTTTTGGTGTCTGTGAACCCTGGCCTTTTATTTTCTTTACAGTCTATAAAATTGTTTGATGTTGTGTTTAGATTGCGCATTAGAACAACATGCTTTTCATAGTTTCTTTATGATTGATGCTTGAATGTGTGGCCTGGATGTGGTAGGCTCTTAAGATAAAAATTAATTTTTCTACCCCAATTAACAACTCATAACTAAAATTTTAAAATAACTCATAACCTCACATAAAAGCCTAAGAATTAAATCAAGATAATAAAACTTTTAGCAACACCTTAGCTGGAATAATATCATGCATGCCATATTCTTTCACTATTGCTAAGAGGGAGCTTCCATCTGTGCTAGAGAATGAAGGCTTAACCTGTAAGAGCCTTTGGTGGAAGACACCCCTTTCTCTCTTGATTTGGCCTATAATCAAATTCTCATGCATTTAGGCATACAAAATCCCATAGCCTGTGTCAAAATAAAAAGTCCAAAAGAATCAAAGAAATTTGATAAAATTTGCATTAGATTAAGTCATGGATTCATACCACTCATGTTTTAGTCTCTTAGAGAGTGAGTCTAAGGACTTAGTTTTCTTTCTAAATGAACAACAGCCTAGCCATCTTGCAAAGCATAAGACTTGCCTACATAGATTTAAAGCGTAGGAGGAGTTAGGGCGCCACTCGGTAATAAGTCCAGCATGTGGTTTATTCTCTCTTGTGGAGTAAATATACCCATTTTGCCTTAGATTTAGGTTATGCCTTCTTTAAGGCTCCTTAGTTTAGGAATGAGGTAGCTATTTTGTTTTGGGCTACAAGCATAAATCCTCACCTCTTAGGCATTTCCACAATCCTATGTTGTGGAATTATAAGCCCTAGCAATCTAATAAAATGTCAATTCAAATAATCAACTCTATTCAATTTCAAAAATATAAAGCCCAACTATAGGGTAGATTGGAATGATCACTAGGCTTCCTAGTATCATGAGCATTTTCTACTTTCTCCCTTTGGATTCTAAAAATAAGTCTTCTCCTTGATCTATCCCATTTGATTTTCTAAAATAGCTAATCCTTTGATAGTCTTAACCTTGAAATCTTTGGAGACCCTAATTGTCTACTTTAATCGAGAGTATTCTTAAGAAATTCTCATTTCTTGGGATGTAATTAACTATGGGGCTTGCCTCCATGGAACTTAACACGGTTTAAAATAAACCATACTTTACTTTTCCATGTAAAGTAGGGGAAAGATCTAGTATATTTGAAGACCCATCATGCCTTAGAAGTCCTTATTAGGTGATTAGATCCATTATAGGGTGGTGATTTCTATCTTTCAAGATAGTACATCATTCCTTAATGTCATACTCGCTGACTTCAATAAGTATCCCCCTAAGATCTGTGGTGTCCCACACCCCAAAAATAAACACCACAGTAACTTGCAAACCTTCCTTCGAGTTAGAGGTTTAAGCTTCCTCAAGCACCTATAAGGGTAGTTTCTTAATCTTAGAAATAATTTTCTTGGAGGTTTAGGATAGATAGATATCATAACCTTCCTTTGTCTTAAGAGGATCGCATGTATCCCAAAGATTACTCTAATAGAACTAAAGGTTATTCTAATAAGTATTCCTTGGGGCGATGATGGCACCGACTTGTAGCTACATTCAAGCCAGTCCTTAAAGGTAATGTAATCTTCTAAGACATGTCATAACATGCAGTGGTAGGGCTAATAGTTTGGATCATAACTCTTTCCCACTTCCTATGGCCTCTTAGGCTCTAGTAGCAAAAATTAGGCTTCTTTATGAGATTATTAAAGGTCTTCCAGACTACCTCCCTCTTGAATAAGCCAAGAGTAGATAAGTAATAGCTACTTGGTGGCGGGTAAGAATACTACTGCTGAGGATGCTGATGAGGAGGTAGCTATGGTGGCCATTGTGGAAACTAAGGTGGCCGGTATGATGACCGAGGGGGTGGAAAAAAAGGTCATAAAGGAGGCTACTAAGCTTGAGGCCTATCTAGCTGAACCCCTAGCTGCTTCCCCTTATCAAGTGTTGTGACTACCCCTGGATTCATCTTAAATTGCCATCTAAGGTTTGGGATTGGCAAACTGGTCCTGGAAAGAGAAACTATTTGGCTTCCTCTTGTAGATTAGCCTCCTTGTTGATTAATTTCTCAAAAGTTTTGATTGTAAACCCCTTGAGCATAAAAGCGTCGGGCCATGGATATTATTAAGGAGAATCTCTATGGCATGTTATTCAAACAATTGTGGTTCACATTTTATATTTAAGTTTTGCCACTTAAGAATGTAATCAACAATGCACTCATTAGGATTTTTCTTTACTATGATGATGCTCCCTATAGTAACCCTTTGTTGAGCTCCAGCAAACCTCTTGATGAAGATGTGCTCCAACTCAACGAATATCTTTATCAAACTGTTGGATAGTTTGGCATACCAGTCAAATGTAACACAACTAAATTGCTAATAAATAATCTAAAAATATTATTTTCACTACCTCCGGTGTTGCAACAATCGGCCTAAAATGTGCAATATGTTGGCGAGGGTTCCCACTTCCATCAAAAATTTTGAAAGAAGGAGGCACAAAACCCTTAGGATATTGGACCGCATCAAATTACTCTTGGTAGGGTCTACCCTTTGGAACATATGAGTCATCTCGCTTTCAGCACTTCCCTCACCTGTTGTTCCACCACGTGCTTAATATCCTTCTCATGCATGGAGGTGATATCCACCACCTTCTTATGCAAGCTACCACAATCCTGATCTACCAGAGAAGTGGTCTTGGGCAGATCTAGGATGTGTGCTAACTCAGGATGATCTACCTTTATCAGTATATGTTATGGGGCTGAGGCCTGATTTTGGATTGCATGGATGGCTGCCAACAAGTCTTTCATCCTCTACTCTATCTGGTTGATCTGATCATCCTTCTATCTAATCTGCTGAAGTAGGTGCTAGGTTGAATGGACGGCATCACCCTCTTCAACCATAATACCTTCCTAACTCTGCTGGCCTCTATGGAGGGAGCTCTTGGTATGTTGACTTGATTCCAAGAATCATCCTCATCAGGGTTACTAACCCTTCCCTCCTCATAATCAAATTGATGTTTCTAAGATTTCCCTATTTTCTATTAAAAATTATGCTAGAATGTCATCCAAGGAACGATCTAGCTATGCCAGTATAAACACTCACTGCTATCCGGTAGTAGGACTGTGCTCAATAACATAAATGCATCTGATACTTCATGCCACTAGAGTGCTATCTCTGGGAGGACTATGCTCACTAGAAGATACATGCTCATTATTGGCTACTAGTGGAGTGTTGTCTCTCGGAGGATCTACTGCCATAGGAACTGTAAAACTGTCATCCTCCCCCTCTGCTATTGTTGCTATTGCCAACCACGGTGGGCGTGGTGGAATGACTATGGCACTCTTGGGTCGCCATTCCTTCTTCACCACATTTGAAGTGGAAGGTCAAGAAGGAGAGCTTGACCTCACCTCAACATGTGGAATAGATGGAATGTGACCTTGAGGCCATAACTGGATCACCAATGGGGCTTTCTTCTCCCTCGATGCTGACTTATGTGCCTTGACTAGCACAAGGGATGTTGGAACACATATTGGTGAAGGTGGATGACAAGCAGTGTAGTTTGGTGGAGACACCGACTGCCTCTCAGTAGCTCTCCTCCTGCGACAGACTATGCTTATGAGCATTATACTGTCGATATGGTCAGCTCTAGTAGCCTGCTGACCTAAGAAATCCACAAGAGCAGAGGCTGTTGATTGCCGAGCATACCTCCTCCTCTCCCTCCTATCCGTCTATACGGCCACTCGGGCCTCTTTGTATCTAGCTTTGCTGATGATCCTAGGGATCAAATACCTCAAGTCAAATAATGCACCAAACTCTGAGCGTTCGTGGGCTCTGCCTATCTGGCAAATAAGTGATCGTAATCTAGCATAGGGTCTCCTCCTCTCCCTAGCTGGTACCTCATAATAAGCTGGTTGTTGAGGTGATGCTGCAACCCTCCTGTAGTCCTCCTCTCCATCTGAGGTTAAGAGGGGATGGAATCTACTACCACTGAGTAATGGGGAGACCTCCCAGGGTGAACCCTCCTAGTCCTCCTCTCCATCTAAGGCTAAGAGGTGATGGAATCTCGCCGAGTAAGGGGGAGACCTCCCAGGGTAAACCCTTCTTTACAACATGGGATGCTGCCTCTGCCTCTACAGCTGCTCACTCATGATGCCACTTAACCTTATGGTTCTTGTTACGATGCTGAGGCGGGTGAGTCAATCATGGTGGGAGCTGGAACCTACCTTGAAGGTAGCGGAGACTATCTCGAGACTAAGATAGTCTTCCCCTTTAAGGGGACCAATGAGGAGGTGTCAGCCCTCGTCAGGGCAACAAGACGAACAACTAATGGAACAGACGGGGGAACCACAGACACTAATGGTGCTACCACTAGAATTGAAATTGATCATGCTAAAGCTGCTGCTCTCATTGAGGGAACCTCTATTGCCTTCCTCTTTAGTGGAGGAACTCTTAGAATGTCGTCGGTGTCCCCTCACAAGTAACTCACATAGCCTCGAGTTTGTGACCAAACTAAATCCGATGCATAGTGGTCGAGGTGATCTTGGCCTGATCTAGGGCCAAGTCAACACCGAATGGGAAGGAGAACACAACTTGCTAGGATCCATGTGTACTAACCTGTGAACAGAAATTGACTAAGATAAAACTCAGCATTTGTTGAAAATATAAATGTATCAGTCCTTGCTTTGGTATTCACCTTCATAAATAAATTCTAGACTTGATTTGAAAATTTGAACCCACATTCAACAAATTTAGTTATGTTAAGTGGGGCTAATTGGAGAGATTTTGATATGTGAGGAGAATCTTTGCTATATGATTTTGATTTAGAACCCATACTTAACCAATTTAAGTAGGTTGGGCAAGGTTCAGAAATTTGGACAGACCTTTGAAGATTTTTGTGTTGTGTATCTTGTTTGAAAATTTTGATTTTGAAAAACTTTACTTAGCAAATTTAGGCATGCTAAGGAAAGGTTTTGATTGTGTGTTCTGAAAATTTTATGAAAGTATCTTTTCTTGTGATGATGGCTTATGTGTATCTATATGTTGATTTGATTTAAATGTGGGGCTTCTTACTTAACAAATTTGGTTTGTTAAGTAGAGGCCAGATGTGTTTGATATGTGTTTGCTTGATTTGAAAATGAGGCTCTTACTTAATAAATTTGGTATGTTAAGTGGGACCCAATTATGATTTATGATTTGTGTTTTGTTTTCTTTTGAAAATGAGACTTCAATTTAACAAATTTGGTATGTTTAGTGGAGGCCAAATGTGATTTGATTTATATTTTGAAAATGAGACTCACTCACTTAACAAATTTAGTATGATAAGAGAATCGGATATGATTTGAAAATGACATTCTTACTCAACAAATTTGGTATGTTAAGTAGGAATCAAATATGATATGTTTTTTGAAAATAAGACTCTTACTTAACAAATTTGGTATGTTAAGTAGGAATCAAATGTGATATGATTTGAAAAATGGGATTCTTACTTAACAAATTTGGTATGTTAAGTAGGAATCAAATGTGATTATGATTTGTTTGAAAATGGGGAAATCTATTTAACAAATTTGGGTATGTTAAATAGAGTTCAATTTTTTTTCGTGAATTTTGTAAAAAAGGGACTCTCATTTGACAAATTTGGGTATTTCAAATGGAGTACAAAATATGTCTTGATTTTATGTGTGTGATTTCTTGCCTTTGAAAAGAGGGAAACTTCAACTCTACAATATGTGGAATATGTTAAGTGAAGTTTCAATTTTATGTTATGATTTTATTTGAAGATAGGATCTTCATTTAACAAATTTGAGCATGTTGAATGAAGGTGGTTATCTTCAAAAGCGTGCTTTTGAAAATGTGAGAAACTCCTATTCTAACATATGTGAAATATGTTAAATGGAGTTTCAATTTTATGCTATGATTTTATTTGAAGATAGGATCTTCATTCAACAAATTTGAGCATGTTGAATGAAGATAACTATTTTCAAAAAGATGCTTTTAAAATAAAATGATTTTTTATTTTGATTTTGAAAAGAACCTCCATGTAACAATCATGGGAATTGTTAGATGAGGTTTGGTTATATGAGTTTTGTGCTTTTTGAAAGTTTCTTATGAATTTTGTGCAAGATCTGTTATTATGTGAATTTTAAAAAAGTGCTTTTGGAAAGTGACATTTTGCAAAAGAGTTTATTTTCTTAAATATTGGGATGAACCTTGCCTCACCAAGCTAGTGGTAAGGAGGTTCTAAATCATTTTATTAGTTAAATTTATCTTTCACCTATTGAGAAACCCAATAGGGGTTATAGGACCTACAAGGAGTGAGGTCCTAAAACATAGATGATGTTGACTAACTTTGTTTAAGAATGAAATAAGATAAGTGCCAACGGAAACAAATATGTTCTTGGACTCATATTAAATACAAGTCGATGCTTAGAGACAATAATTGTCTACTAGAGATGGAGAGAGGAACCATCTCCAAGTCACTATAAAAATCTATAGTGTTTATTTTTAAGTATATATGGGGACACCATGTAGATCTAAGAGTGTACTTATTGAGGTCATCGGGTATGACATCAAGGAATAGTGAACTATTTTGAAAGATAGAAATTACTACTACGATGGACCTAATCACCTAGTAAGGAATCCTAAGGCATGATGGGTCTTTGAATATACCAGAGATTTTTCTCCTACTTTACATGGATGAATAAAGTAGGGTTTATTTAAATCGAGTTCTAAAGTTCCCTATGGGGGCAAGCCCCCATTGTTAATTACATCCTAAAGAAAGTGACTTCTTTAGGAATACTCTTGATTAAAGTAGGCAATTATTATCTCAAAAGATTTCAAATATAGGACTATCAATAAATTGGCTATGTTTAGCAAATCAAGTGGGACAAATCAAAAGGAGAGACTTATTATCGAAGCCAAAGGAGATGAGTAGGGAACACTCAGATACTAAGAGAACCTAGTGAGCATTCCAATCTATCCTATGGTTGGGCTTTATATATATTTGAATTTGAGAAAATTATGTATTTGCATTAAAATTTATTAGAAAACTAGGACTTAAAATCCCACATGAAGATTTTAGAAATGCCTAAGAGGTGAGGATTTATGCTTGTAGCCTGAAGGGAAACAATAACCTCAGATCCTAAATCTAATGAGCTTTAGCAAGGGCCAAAGCACATCCTAAATCTAAGGTAAACATGGGTATATTATTTACCTCCATAAGAGAGGATAAACCACATGACTGTTGGAGTAATAATCGCTCAGAGTGGTAGCCAGCTACTCCTCCTAAATTTTAAAACCATGTAGTCAAGTCATATATTTAACAAGATGGTTAGGTTGTTATTACAAAAGAGACTAAAGCCCTTAAACCCACTCCCTAAGAGACTAGAGCATGAGTGGTATGAATAATGACTTAGTATAATACAAATTTTATCAAATTTTATTTGATTTTGGACACTTCATTTTTACAAGGGATATAGGATTTTATATGCTTAAATGCATGATGAAATAGAGTTATTGGATAAATCAGAGAGAAAGAGGTGTTTTTCACCATAAGGGAGACCCTCAAAGGTCAAGCCTTCCCCTATCATGCAAGGATGGAAACCCTCTCTTAGCAAGAGTGAAACAAGATGATATGCACGATATTAAGCATACAAGATTCGGCTAAGGGGTTGTCAAATCTTTGAATTATCTTGATTTAATACCTAGGCTTTAAATGAGGCTATGAGTTATTTAGAAAATTAGATTATGAGTTATGATTAAGGTAAAAAGTTTATTATTCCCTGAGAGCCTAAGTGGATCCAGGCCACACATTAAATCACCATACATGAAAAAACTAGGAAATACATGACATTTTTATTACACAATTATAAAAAAATCATCAAACAATTTATAAACTAACGTAAAAGAATAATAGGTTGGTGCGATCGGGTACCACTGTACAACCTGAAAAGAGAAGTGAGCCGAGCTCTACCCTTATACAACCCAGTATATGAAAGAATATTCACAAATTATAAATAATAAGTGTTATGGGGAGGTCTTCAAGTCTTCATGCTTCCTCCATTTCATCATTTGAATTGGTAGTCTTCTAGACATCACATGGCATGAATTAAACCTTCTGGCAAATGTTCATCCTTAACCCCATAACATATAACCAAATTTCTAATGCAAAATTACATTAAAAGAATGGAAAAGTAAATCTAACTATACTTGCAAAACAAATGTTAGCTAAATACACCATACAACCTAAGCAGTTATATGTATAATTTGGACTTAGCACCCTACATGTGGGTAACCAAGTACACCTATCCTAATTTAGATTATGCTTAAGGGTTAAGCAACCTGCAAAAGAGAGCATTTATATTTATTTTAAGCACCCCTTAAGCACAATCCCCTGTAAAAAATATCATTAGGCTAATCACGGCCTAACATCCATTCTATGAAGCATACACCCTAACATCAGTCTACAATCAATACATCACAAAGTAAACATACATCAAACCATGCACTACCCTAACATAAAGATAGAAGTGGTGACTTAATCTAATGTTTGTGTATTAAGGCTTGTGTGGTATGTTCTAACTAGGCTTTAGAGTTATCATTCTCTAAGCATTAGCAGACATTTAGCAATACGTAAACTGAACGAATAAGTTGTTTAATTGATTGTAAATTTTTACTTAGTGTTTTCTTTTATTTCATTTGAACTACACTTAACAACTAAGTGTCATAAAGAGAAGAAAAGGAAGGATCACTCTCTTTCATCCCTACCTTAAGTCACATCTAATGTAAATTAATCAATCAATTCTTTTTAATGAATGGCTTATTACATATTTTAATTAGTCCTAGGTTTAGGTTTACTTTAAATAAACTCATTCAATAAGAAAGGCATCTTAAGATTATGTGGTGTTTATTTTTTTTTAAAGTAAAATATTATGTTGGGACACCACATAGATCTGCAGATGTACTCATTAGGGTGATCGGGTGTGACATGGAGGAATGATTTACTATCTCGAGAGATAGAAGTCACCATCCTACAATGGACTTAATCACCTAATAAAGATTCCTAAGGATAATCGGTCTTCGAATGTACCAGAGATCTTTCCAATACTTTACATGGAAAGGTAAAGTAAGGTTTATTTAAAATGGGTTCATTAAGTTCCCTATGGAGGCAAGCCCCCAAAGTTAATTACATCCTAAGTAATAAGATTTCTTAAGAATACTCTTGATTAAGGTAAATGATCATTCTCTCCAAATATTTCAAAGATAGGACTATCAATAAATTGGTTATTTTTGAAAAATCAAGTGGGATTGATCAGAAGGAGAGAGTTATTATCAAAACCAACATGATACTAGGTAACTCAATAAGCATCCCAAATGATCCTATGGTTGGGCTTTATATTTTTTGAAATTTAAGGAAATATAATTATTTGAGTTGATATTTTATTAGAATATTAGAGCTTATAATCCATCAACATAAGATTGTGAAAATACCTAAGAGGTGAGAATTTATGCTTGTAGCCAGAAAAGGAAATGACAACCTCAGATCCTAAATCTAGGGAGCTTTGTCAAGGGCCAAGGAATGACCTAAATCTAAGGTGACAATGGGTATATGGTTTACCTCTAGAAGAGAGGATAAATCACCTGACTGTTGAACTTATAACCGCCTAGGGGTGGCTGTCAACTAACTCCCCCTATGATTTCAAATACATGTAAGCAAGTCTTATGTATTATAAGATAGCTAGGCTATTATTTATTTAGAAAGGAGACTAAGTCCTTAAACACACTCCCTAAGAGACTAGATCATGAAGGGCATGAATAAATGAATTAATCTAATGCAAATTTTTTTAAGTTTAATTTTTATTTTTGGACATTTTTATTTGACACAGACTATGAGATTTCATATGCCTAATGCATGAGAAAATTGATCATGGGCCTAAATCAGAAAGAAGGATGTGTGTTTCCACCATGGCTCTCAAAGGTCAAGCCATTTTCTCTAACAAAGGTGGAAGCCCTCCATTAGCAAGAAGTAAAGCAATATGATTTATGTATGATGTGAGACATACAATATACAACTATGGGGTTGTTAAATCTTTTATTATCTCGATTTATGTCCTAGGCTTTAGGTGAGATTATGAGTTATTTAGTTTAATTTTGAGTTGATTAATTAGATAGAAAATTTATTTTTTTCTATGAGCCTAATTGCATCCAGGTCATTCAAGAACCATCAAGCAATCAAGAAATTAGGAAAATCATGCCATCCTAATTGCACAATCATAAACATAACATCAATGAATTTATAAAATTAGTGCAAAATAATTAAGAGGTCAGTGTGGTCAAGTACCGTCATACAACCTAAAAAGAAAAGTGGGTAGTCGAACTCTTCCTATATACAACCCGAATTACAAATGAATAATTACAATTTAGAAGAAATTCATGTTATGGGGGTCTTCATTCTTCACTTCTTCATTTCTTCATTTTGATTTTTCTCCATTTCTTTCTTTCTTTTGATTTGACTTGGGATGTAGTTTGCTCCAAGGCCTCACATGGTACGTAAGACATGGTCTTATAACCAATGTTCATCCTAATTCTCCCATCATATTCATTCTAAATCTTAATTGCAAAATTTACATTAAAATGAGGAAGATAAATCTAATTGGACCTACAAAATAGAGATTAGCTAAACATACCACACAATCCAATAAATTATATGAATAATTTGGACTTAGTACCCCACACATGGGTAACCAAGCCTACCTGTCCTAATTTGAGTTATGCTTAGGGGTATAAGCAACCTGCACAATAAAAGCATTTATATTTTTATTACAGAGCCCCTTAAGCACAACCCCCTATAGAGAACATGATTAGGCTAAGATCGGCCTAACATCTAAACTACACACATGCACCCTAACATCCAGTCTAAAAATATTACACCATAAAATAAAATCAGACATCAAACCATGTACTGCCCTAACATAGAGCTAAAAATGATGACTTAACCTAATGTGTGTGTCATTTAAGGCTGTGTGGCATGTCTTAGCTACACTTTAAGGTTGGAATTTTATAAGTGTGAAAGGTTCAATTTAGAGGGTGGTTTTATATTAAGTGATTTAGTTGATTGGTCATTTTAGTTGATCATTTGATTTTCGTTGAATGAACCTACACCTAGTTACTAAATATTATAAAGAGAAGAAAAGAGAAGAGAACTTCTCTTTCTTCCTTAAAGTAATTTCTAAGGTAGCTTAATTAATGAGTCTTTCTTTAGTGAATGTTTTATTATGTGTTTTAATTAACCATAAGTTTATATTTGCACTAAATAGCCCTATTCAATAAGAAAGGCATCTTAGGATTAGTTAAGGTGGATTACTACCACATAAAACACACCCATTTATTTCTTTCCACCATGTATACCATGCATATGAATAAATTTAAGAATACATATACATGCAATAAAAATTTTAGCACACTTTGATGATGGATGCTAAGAGATATGATTTCAAGATTTGGATATTCCATGAATGCATGTCTTTATTATGTAGAAAAGGGAGATTTTTCATTCATTAACATAATGCACATCCACATGTATAAAAGATATAAGTGAGTACATTGCCATTATTTTTTAGGGTGTAAGGTATTACTTACTACTTAAAGCCTTAGAGCCCGGATATCCGCATAAATATACCAATTTTTATTAAATATACAAAAAAATTAACAAATGGATGAAGAATCATGCAAAAGATTTTGTTTGATTTGGTTGTATAATTTACATGTGTAATGTGAACATGTGTAATGTGAAGATCTTTTTTAAGTCATAACATAGAAATGCATAGGAATAGATTTAAGCAACTATTGTGTTCCTTTCAAATGAACTATACACTTTACAAATCCTATTCAAATCCATGTTAAGAGAAGAAAAGAAAATAACATAATACACATCTTATGCTATAATCACATGCAAGCTTATAAGTAATTATAAGTAGCATCACATCATTCATAATCTTTGATTTATAGGTTTTGAAAAGCATTTTTGGATTAATAGTGATAATAGCCACTAGTATTTTTAACTTTAGCCAAAATATGCAATTTGACATAAAAGGAACCATTTTATTTAATTGATTTTTCAAAAGATATGAATGCATGATTTCCTATGGTAAACAATATTTAGCATACTTGGAAAGAAATAAAGGGATGTAAGCACATGACTTCATTCACCCTAATTACTTCCTAAGGGCAAACATACAAAATAGGATTATTTAAAATGAATCAAAATTCATTAAGGAGATTTTTATTTTTGAATTTGATTTGATTTAGGAAATTTGAAAAGAGTTTGCTGGTCCTAACCCATTTCCCACATGTGTGAATTGGTTTGGTTTAATTTTAGAACAATTAGGTTGATTTTATATTTTTTTAGGTTAAGGTATGAATTAAATCCATTAATTACCCCTTACCTATACCACTTTAACATAATTATCCAAATAATTAATAGCCAACATATGATATGCAACCTCATGGAATTTAAATCAGCAATGCACCTAAGAAATAAAAAGGCTTAATGCAATTAGCTCACAATTAATGATTAACTAAGCTAAATGGTTTAATTAAGTACTTTTTAAACCATCCTACACATGTAGTTGATTATAATTTCCTTTGAAATCCTCTTAGGTTATTGAACATCTAAGAATCTACCCAAGAATTAAGTGATTAAGTTTTGGAGTGACTTAGTTTTGAGTTTGATTAATTGAATTAATTAATGAGGTGATTAAGCCATTAATCAATTTGCAAATTAATTAAGTGTTTATCGAAATGAAGTAAACTTAGGGGAAAAGATTGGAAAAGAAATCCTAATCTCATTCCCTAAGTCCATTCACTATTTCATGATGATTAGCAAGCTTAATTAGTGAATTTATCACTATTTAATAGGTTAATTAATCATTTAATTAATTAAAAAAGTGATTATGGATGAAATAAGAAATTCCCCTAACTAATCAAGCAATAAAATCCAAGAAAATTATGGGAGGAAGAGGTCATCCCACTAGTTAATCCCAGAAAGTTTGGAGTTAATTGCCCAATTAATTAGAGAGTAATTTAGCTTAATTACATTTCTAATAAAACACAAATTGAGTTAAAATCACTATTTAAAATAAAATAATTTTAATTTTCTATTATCTTCTTTGAATTATCTTTAAAATGAGTATTTATTTATATTTTTATATTTTTATACAATTACTTATGAATTTGGAAAGTTTTAGCATTGAAAATAAATTAATTAGATCTAATTAAACCCCTAATCCTGTCGGGCCACATGGCGGATGACGTGATGCGCTTTCCACGTGGCGCGACAGGATAGGTTAATTAAGTTATCACATCTATCTGCTAAGTCAGCCGGCGGTGGGTGTGCTTTCTCTACGGGCCATCCGATCTATGATCGGATCCGATTAATCCCATGAGCTTAAATCCTAGCATGATCAAATCACCAGTCCATTTCAATCATGCGACGGATGGGCGTGATCCTTCTCCTTCGGCGATGAGAACATCGTTCTCCATTCAGAGCTCACGAAGCTTGGATTGGGATCAAAATGATTCCACACTTTCAGAAGGAGGGGGGGTGCACATCCAATGATTAAGATCTCATGGGGCTATACTTTTCTTCAAAAAGGACCAAAGCAAATTTCCTATGGCTATAATTTTGAGCAATTACCTCGCCGAAGACTATCACCCGCGCTTCCAATGGAGGAGGTAGCTTCGTCTAGTAGTGATGAAGCCCTGTTGAAGGTATTAGGTCTTGATTTGAAGTGGATGGTTTGGTTGACCAAGCTCCCCTTCAATGGAAATCTTTGATTAAGGTGATGCTTCCTGTGGCTTGGAGACTTGGGAAACGACTTGGTTGTGCTCGACGAAGTCCACTGATGGTGCTTGCAAGATTAATTTGGTTTTGATGGAGAATTGGATGAGTTGAGCTCAGGATTGATCTCCCTATTTCAACTTTGAGTGAAAATGAGAATGGAAAATCAATGGAGCTTGGGAAGGGCTTGGAAAAGCTTGGGGAGGCTTCGACTGAGTCTCCTTAGCTCTGTGGAAATGAGTGCTTGTGGTTTGAGTGGGAATGAGGGGGAGTATATCTCCCCATCCTTGGATCAGATGATGATGAGTAGTTTTACCATTTTTTATCAATGGGTGAGATTGGTTGATCGATTTGGGCTGTCAACCATACCATGTGAGTCATTTTAGGAAGTGGAGGGAAGAAGAGTGGATGTCCATGTGCTAGGTGAGTGCATTTGGTGATCCAAGTGTTCAATTTCCATTGGAGGGGTCAGTTTGTTCTTGGCTTGAGTCATGGCTGACCCAAGCTCATTGGGTGATGTTCACCACCTTCCTTGGTGTCTATGTGGACCACTAGGAGGATGCCAAGTGGCCTTGAAATAGAAATGACCAAATTTCAAGTGAATTTGGTCATAGGATACCCTTTGACCTAAGGGTAAAATGGTCATTTGGCAATGATTTTGATTTGGATAGATTTGAAATTATTCAAAAATAGTTTGGGCCAAATTTCAAGTGATTTAGAGTTCATTTGGTTTGAATTGGTTCAATTTGACCAATTTAGGTCAAATTGGGTTAGGTTGACCAATTGGTTAAATTGGGTCAAACCATGGGTTAGGTCAAGTTCAAATGATTATTTGGAGCCTATGGGTATCATTGGTTTGGTTCAATTTGGTTTAGATTTAGTTTTGGTTCATTTAGGTTAATTTAGGTCAAATGGGTCGAGTTGACCAATTTGACCCTTTTAACCTAATTGGATTAGGTCATGGGTTGGTTTAGGCTTGGTTGATCATTTGAAATGTATTGCAAGCTTTGGTTTCAATCAATTTTGATTTGGTTTGATTTCATTTGACCTTTTAAGTCAAGTTGGGTTCATGATCAATTGGGCTAGGTTGGGTATAATCAATTGAAGCTTTGGTCAAGTTCAACAAATGATTTGAAATGAATTTGGCAATCAATTTTAGATCAGATTTGACATTTTGACTTGTTTGGTCAACTTGGGTCAACTTATCAAGTGGCCAAGGGGCTGGTTTGGCTCAATTGATGACTTGGTCAAGTTCAATCATTGATTATGGATTGGTTTAGATCAATGGTTTCAATCAATTTGTCTTATAGTGAACTTTAGCTTATTTGGGTTTCATTTGGGTTAAATGGTGACTTGGTCAATGGCTAAGTTTGACTTGGTTTGACCCCATTTGAGTGATTGATCATCCTAGGATGATTGTTGCTCACAATGTGAGGCTTAGATGGGCTTAATTCAATCCAATTTTGGTTGCATTAGAATTTGGCTCAAAAAGGTATTTTAGGTCACTTTGGGTCAAGTGGCCAATTAGGTTTGATCAAGGCTTGATTCAAGTTTTTTTGAAGTCACATATGAACTTATGATTGAAATATAAATTCAATTGTAAGTGATTTGGACTCAATTGGGTTTTGGTTCATTTGACAATTTCAAGTTCAAAGGATGAACATGGGTTTGATTTGGGTTAGTTTGATTTTGGTTTAATGATTAAAGTTTATGTTTATATTTGGGCATGTGATTAAAGAAGTGATTGTTTGAAGAGAGAATCCAAGGGTTTGGATTGATTTAAGAATGGTTTGGCTAAGTCCAAGAAATTGGCTTAAAGGATGTAAATTGGGATTAAATTTCGGTTTTGAATTTAGTTTTGGTTATTTGACTTTATATTTGCAGATATAAATGAGAAGATAAATTGGTTTTGAGAAAATCTTTTGAGTTTGGAGTGATTTGGATTTGATTTGAGCTAATTCCATAAGATAAAATCAAAAGGGCTTAGGAAAGATTTTGGGATTTGAATTCAATCATGGGTTTCAATCGTTTGATTTGGAATTAGTTTATTATTTGGGTTTTGGAATTGACTTAAGATTTGAGAAAATCAATTAAATTGGAATTGATTTGAGATTTGGTTTTTTTTTGGAAATGATTTATGATTTGAGAAAATTAGTTGAGTTAGAATTGATTTAAGATTTGATTTGGATTGATTTGAAGGAAGGAAGCAAGGATTAGGTTCAACCTATAGGTAGGCAAGTCCTCCTAATACCCCGAAGGCATAACCTATTCCTATGGCTAACTCTTCTAAGTCCCTAGGGTTAGGTTATTTGTTCACCTAATTACTAGAAGTATCTTAAGACTAAAGAACTCTTAATGTCTAGAGGATTCCTATGTCTAAGATGGAGAGTTGAGAGCTCACTCTAAAAGTGAGGTCAATAAGGGTGCCCAATAGGTGTTAACCGAGACGAACAAGGCATACCACACGTATTGGTGTTGACCGAGATGATCAACAATGTTTGAATGATCACAAGAACTAATAGAAATGATCTACTCCTAAACCCAAGGTGCATAAGGAATTAAAATCTTAGTGCAATGCGACTCTACTTATGTCAAGACATAAGAGAGGAGGAAAAAGATCCACTAAGGGATCATGCATGTGAACCTTCCACTAGTGAAGAAGGTTCAAGTCATCCACCAGGGGATGAGAGGTTGTTAAATCCATTGGGGATTAGAATTTGAAATCCATTAGGGATAAAAGATGTGAACCTTCCACTAGAGGAACAAGTTCGAGTTGGATTGAATTGACACCACTAGAGATTGGAAAGATTTGCATCTCATTGAGGAGAAGTTGATTGATTTGATTGTTTAGTTTGGCTCCACTAGGGAGGAGGGTTGATTTTGTTTCAGATTTAATATTTTAAATTTTGAAATGGACCTCGGTTTATGATGGACTGCACAGAGTATGGGCCATGTCGGCCTTAGGCAACCTCAGATTTACCAATCCAAAGGGGTAGTCTACCAACCACATGGCAAGGCTATTCAACCGGAGGGGTTTCCTTGTAGTGTGCAGTGGCTATACTAAGAAGAAGGGGTAGTAAACTTATATCCTCCAAAGAAGGGATCATGGGTGATCGAAATAATGGATTGAACCCAACCTTAGGCTGACTACTAACTGAATGCCTCTAGGGGACTTAAATCAGCTCAAAGATAGTTCAAATTGATTTCATTTTAATAATATTTGATGGATCCCGTTAGTTTGTGATGGACTGCACTGAGTAGGGGCCATGTTAGCCTTGACCTACTTCAGATTTACCAATCCAAAGAGAGTAGTTTCTCGACCGAGGTGAGAACTATCCAACCAAATGGGTGCCTTTGCGCAAGAAGAAAGC
This sequence comes from Cymbidium sinense, assembly GCA_021442155.1. Classification (NCBI taxonomy): domain Eukaryota; kingdom Viridiplantae; phylum Streptophyta; class Magnoliopsida; order Asparagales; family Orchidaceae; genus Cymbidium; species Cymbidium sinense. The sequence goes on from CM038226.1 coordinate 74,729,194, forward strand.
ATGGGGACTCACATCTTCCACCAAAGACCACTAGGAGACATAGCAAGGTAACATGCCAACTAGGTCGCCTCGCTATGACAGTCATGCTAGAAAGAGTAGACTTATATAAAGCAAATGACCGCTGGGGTAACCTGTTTGTGGAAAAATAGATTGAACCCGACCTAAGGGTGACTACAGAGAGAGTGCTTACCTGGGGACTTATCTTAACTCAAGTATAGTCAGGAAACTCCTATAAGGAGTTTTGCTGACATTATTCTAAAGATAGGATGCCTGCTTGGGAAAGGGGTCACTGGGGCTTGAATTCCTAATCCATAAGCAAATAAATTTGTTTCTTTTGTTTGTTTATTTATCATGGACCATGTTGGTTTGTGAGGGATCATATTGAGAAGGAGCTTATGTCAACCTAGACCTATCTTAGATTTACTGGTCCAAGGGAGAATCTGTGCATCCTCTGAACAAATTCTCCAACCACAGGGGTGGGTACTAGGAAAGGGGGACTGTCCAATCCAAGAGTAACTCAGGTAGTATCTAAATGGGGTTGCTAAGAATGTGATCCAAATAGAGTGCCCGCAGGGGAGGGGCCACTAAGGGCTTTATCCAAAAAAACCCTGAAGAAGATAATGTCTGCAGGTATTCGGTGGCTAACTCAAGGAGAAAGCACGGGGACTCACATCTGCCAAGAGTGGTGTATCCACTGGGTGAGTAACTGTCAGCATAGCGAACATCAACCAACCTAATATGCCCATCGATTTGCAACAATCAGCCTAAGAAGAAAGCATCGGGGACTCACATCCATGGACATTGTTGACAGGTCTCGATAGGTTATCCACTTAAGGTGACTTCAAGGTGAATGCCACCGGGGACTTTATCAACTCAAGAGTAGTCAAGAGGGAGCCTCTGGGGACTTATCCTAAACCTTAAATATGCTCTTCCCTGGGCAAGGCATGATGGCTAGTTTTACATCCTCTTAAATAAAGTCAACATGAGGTAGCTTACTGGATGTGCAATGAGGCTTACCATACTAACAAGATGCTCATTAGTTTATAATGGTCAAGTCAGGAAGAAATCACATGGGACTCGCATCCAGATAATGACCACAGGGTGCAGGTAGCATGTATTAACCAGAAGTAATGATTGAGTGCCTTCCTCCCACATCAAAATAGCCCAAGACAAAAGATATGTATTTTTGTTTGCTAGGAGGACAGGATAATGCTTGGGTTCTCTTAGACCTATCTTAAAACATGCTTAAGAGTTGATGAAATGGTGCCATGAATGGAAATTGTGATCCCACCAAGAAAGGATGATGCTTAGGTTCTCTCACACCTAACTTAGTCGTGCTAGTAGATAAAGGATGCCTCTTAGGTTCTCTTACACCTACTATAGTAGCGCTGAGGAATCATGTTTTAATTTGTGTTCGTGTTGTAAAAGAAGGATAGGATGGTGCTTGGGTTCTCTTACACCTACCCTAAACACGTCATGGTAGATTCGCAAATAAGCAAACAACGCTTTGAACGAAGAGAATATTTTGGTGAATTGAAATAGAATTTTGATGATAATTATTTTCAAACATGATTTTATGGGTAGTATTTCTTCAAATAGAGCCCATTAATTGGAAGCATCAGGTGTTCCCCTTTACAATCAATAAGTTGATAAGATCCTCCTTGGTAGGCCTTCTCTATGACAGAAGGGCCTTCCCAAGTGGGTTCAAACTTACCTTCCATCTATCAATGACTAACAATTGGTCTCTTTAGAACTAAAATAAGCTCTCCTACTTGAAAAGTTATAGGATGGACCAGCTTGTTGTGAGCTTGAATCATCTTATCTTTGTACAACTCGAGGTTCTAGCATTTATGTAGGCGTCTCTCCTCCAAACCTTCGAGCTCTTCTAGCTGTAACCTGGCATTCTGCTCTATAGTGATTTTACTACCCATTACTATCCTTAGTGATGGGACTTACACTAATGACTTGGGACCATACACTAAGAGAAGCGGGGTAGATTGGAGTTGAGTATTATGTGGTATGTATAAAGCTTCAACTAGCTGCTCATTCCACTATCGCTTATTGTCATCGAGTGTCTTCTTTAGTATCTAAATGAGAGTTTTGTTGAATACTTCTGCTAGAGTATTTGCCCTAGGATGGTAGATGGTGGAGTATCACCAATTTGTACCATGTATTCTGATAAAGTTGTTGATCTTAGTACTTTTGAATGCAATACCATTATCGAATATAATTCATCAAGGTAACCCGAACCTATATACGATATGGTTCCTGAAAACTAGAGCACATGTTGAGCTGTGTCCTCTCTAAGTGGGATTGCCTCAGTTGTGACCTCTATAACTAGGATTACCTCACCCACTTGGAAAAGTAGTCGGTGGAAGCTAGGATGAACCGATGAGCCTTAGAAGGAGGATCAATTGGACCCACTATGTCAGTACCCCAACACTCAAATGGCCATGAGGCCAATGTAGGGTATAGAATGTTGGGTGGTTAATGTAAGACCACACCATGTACTTGACATTGATGGCATCTCTTAGCTACATCCATGCAGTTTGTAATCATCGAACGCTAGTAGTATCCTAGTCTCTTGATCTTGACTTTCATCTTTGGATTGGATTGATGCGCTCCATATAGACCTGAATGTACCTTGGTCATGATCTTATGGGCTTCTTGTTTGCCTAAATAGCATAACTACATTTGATTAAAGACCATTGGTACAAGGTGCCATCCACGATAGCATAGAAGAGAGCTCTATGCTTCATATGATGGGCTTCTGATTTATCTTGAAGTAGTTTGACTGTGTTCAAGTAATCTATGAATGGTTGCCTCCAATCCAGCTCCCTTTAAGAGGGAATCTCTTGATGAGTTCAACATCAATAAGAGATAGGACTTATCTATTTTGGACACTTATTGGAATGGACTCATCTTTCGGACATGCCAATTCTTTGGCGAGTTTTTCCAATGCATCTACTACCACATTCTCTCCTCAAGGAACCTTATAGATGGCGACCTCATGGATTTGGGGCCAATAGCTTCATGGTGTACTCATGGTAGTGATGTAGCTTAGGTTTTAGAACCTTATAGGAATAATTTGTTGATTGACAGAATCATAGATGTTGATGTTTTAACACATGCTAACTAGGCCAATCAAAGCCTCATACTTTTTATTGTTGGTGCATGGATTAGAGATAGTATGAGAATCTCATCACATCATGTCAGTTAAAGAATAATTCTACCTCCACTAAAAGAGTAGATCGTGGTTCTTCTCTTTTGAAAGGAAGTTGCACCATCAAAATACATCTCCTGGGAATGCTAGTGTCCTCTAAGTTCATGATTTGTTCATCGGAGGTCATCACTAAGAATCAGTAGGTGTCTTGCTAAGAAATTTGTAAGAGCTATCCTTTCACCGCAGGAGAATGCGCGTGATGTCAAATTGTGATAAAATATAGACCAATGTGCCAACCATCCGAATAGCCTCAACCGTGTCATGAGATATTGCAGTGGATTGATTCTTGAAATCAAGTTCACCTTATGAGAAAGCATATAGTGTCGTAGCTTTTGGGATGCAAAGATGAGAGCTAGGAAATGTTTCTCGATAGGTGGTAGTTTGCTTCAATAGGGATCAGATCACAGATGAGGTAGTAGAGAGAGTTCTCCTTCACTTTGTCATTGGTTTGGGCCAACAAAGTGCCAAGGGAGTCATCCAATGCAGAAGTGAAGAGGATAAGTGGCTTGCCCAAGATAGGGGCTACTAAAACTGGAAGCTTCACCAAATACTATTTAATGTGTTCAAAAGCATGCTATCACTTGTCATCCCACTTGAACTTAGCATCCTTTTGACAAGTGCTGGCTTGCATCTCAAGATTGAGATAAAGCATCCTAGATATGCTAACTTCCCTTGGAATGACCTGAGTTGAGCTAAACTTTTAGGGGGTGGCATATCTAAGATAGCTTTGATCTTTCTATGTCTATCTCTATTCCCCAGTGTCGGACAACAAACCGAAGGAACTTCCCTGAAGCTACTCTAAAATGCACTTCAGGGGGTTCATTTTGAGGTTTTATTGTCTTAACTATTTGAAAACTACTCTCCAGTTAAAGAGATGGTCTTTCTTTTCTTTTCTTTTGACTATTAGATCATCAAAATAACATTCAACTTGATGATGAATGAGTTCACTGAAGATCTGAGTCATGGCCCTATGTAGTGACATTTTAAGGCAAAGGCATGACCTTATAATAATAGATTCTGATCGGGGTTCAAAAGTAGTGTTTCTTTCATCCTCGAGGGCTATCTTGATTTGGTTGTAGCCAGATGATGAATCCATAAAAGAGAATACTTCATGAGATGAGGTGATGTCCACTATTAATTTTGGTATATGAAGTGGAAATTCATCCTTAGGACATGCCTTATCTAAGTCCTGAGATGCATATAATTTGGAAATTCTTTTCTTAAGCACAACACTAACAAGTAGGGATATTTTTCCACGATGAAACCGATTAGTTTCTTGACTTTATGATGTTGTTGATTTAATTGCATGCATCAAGGAGCTTGCTTGATAGGTATAGCGTTAGGATCTATTGCTAGTTTATGGACTACTACGTCAAGAGATAATCCAGGCTTCTCTTCATAGCTCCATGCAGAGTAGTCTTTAGACTCAATCAATAGCCTAACTAAGTCATTGGTTTCTTCTTCATTCAACAGAGATATGATGTATGTGGGGCGTGGATCTTCTTCTATCCCAAGGTTGATTTCTTTGAGCTTGTCGATAGTTGAATGGTTTTCCTCTTCAAATTCTAGAGGTGCATCTTTGATTTGAAGATCATCTGGATCATCTAAAGTTTTTAAACACACGTCCTCATATGAGTTAGTGTGGTTTGAGAAGAACCTATCAGACTTTAGATGATTGGTGAAAACTAAGCAGTAGTCATTATCATCGACTGGACTCACTATACTGAATCCTAATCTTGGTCTTGATTGTGCATTCCTGCCTTTGTTGTCCCACAGCTTCTTGAAATACTCTGACTTGTGCCTGGACCATGTGTAAGGAATTAATCCTTTCTTTGCAAGATTATGAACACAAGGTGAGTACCAATCAAAAGGTAATTACATTAAATATTTATATGAATCATCCTCAAGTTTTACATATGCTTCTAAACTTGAGGATGATGATCCCAATAGGAATCTCTTTGGCTTGACATCCATGGAAGGTTTATGGGCTTCCTTAACTACTAAACCCTCAACTTTTTGAGAAGAAAGTGGGGTTAGAGCTAAGGTTCCCAACTACTGCCTAATGGTTTTACATAATTTTGATTTGAATACATTCATGCTTTACTTAGAGGCCTGGTCTTTGTCACTGTTTGGCTCTAGTGTCACCTCCAATGAAACCCGCTGAGAGAGGTTGGCTGCTATGCTAATCACATGAGACTCATCCTCTGAGCTAGATTCCAAGTCTATGTGAATAGCAAGAGTACTCCTATGAACTAGAACATAGCCCCTGTTGTCTGGCTGCCAACCAGGGGGTCTTCCATCTCTAGGACTGCCTCTATATTTGCCTCTGCCTTTGCCTGGTGGTGGTCGAGTCATCCTACCCATATGTCCATATGGTGGAACAAACTGTGAGTGGAATGTAACATGCGGATCTACCTCTTCCTCGGTGTCCCTTTCTTGCTCATTTGTACTTTCTTTCTTCTTTTCATTTTCTTTTTCTTTTTCTTTTTTTTTCTTTCTTTTTCTTTTCTAGTTGAATTTTGGCCAAATTTATGAGAATATGTATTTTGATTTTGAGGAAGATAGTAGGTCGCATCCTCATATATCTTGACCTCTCTAATTGAGAATGAATTTTCATCTCATTTGACATAGTATTTGATTCCATCTCTTCGAAACTTCATACACTGATGAAGGGAGGATGAAACCATCTTGTTCTAGTCTATCCAAGGCCTACCAAGAAAAGCAGTGAATGATGTATTCAAAATAATTATATAGAACTTAGCTTCAGTCTTCCAGTCGCCTATTTCCAAAGGTAACACTATGGAGCCTAAAGCCTTCTTGCCCTGTTCATTGAATCCCCTCAACATCATCCAATCTCTTCGGAGCTTAGAGATATCAATCTTCAAATAGGTAAGGGTTTTCAGGCTCATAATGTTCACCGATGCACCCGGATCAACCAACACTTTAGAAAGTCTGAATCTTCCCATATCCACTGTGATGTAGAGGGGACGGTTGTGCTCTATGTCCTCAAGAAAAAGGTCTTCATCCATGAATGTGACTCATTGGGCTTCTCTTTAATAATGTGCCTCTTCTCCAATAGTGTTCAGTTGAGCTAAGCATATTTCTGGATCAAGAAGAGCCTTGATTAATGATTCCCTTGTCTCTTTGGATAAGACAAGGGCATCATATATGCTTAGTTTAGTTGGCAACTTTCTCTGGTGAGCGAGGACATTGTAATCAACTCTAGGCTGGTCTTCCAGAAGCATATCCATTGGTGGAGCATCCTGTGGAGGGCCTTCTTGATCACTAGAACCAATGACTTATTTTCCCTTATCTTGAGGTGCTACCCTAGGAGATAGAACTTTGCCACTGTAGAGGTTAACTTCAGTAACCTCTTGTGGTTATTCAGTGAAAAATTCTACCTGCTCATCAAGTACACCTAAAGGTTCTCCTATAGGACCCTCGGAATAAGATGATTCCAAGTCTATCTCAAGAGGTGAACCCATATTATTCAAGGAAAGTCCATCTCAATCGAAGAGGATGATCAAAGTTGTTATAATTATTAAGACTTGAAGAGCTTTCTAAAGGAGTAGAATCAGATAACCCATCAGAAGTGGAATAGATGTAATTTAAAATAGCTTTATTCTTCAATTTCTTAAATTTAAAAGGAGGTACATAGTATAAATCTTGTAAAGTAAGTGGGTGAGGGCTTTGATGCCCTCATCCACCGATATAAGATGTCTACTAGAAGAAGAGCTTGCTGAGGTAAGAATGCTGGATGATGTAGTAGCTGTAATGGTGGAATGGAGGCTTGGTCGGTGGTTGCGCTACTTGGCTATCCTGCGCAAGTATGGGCTATTGTTGAGCTCCCATTTTCCTAGGTTGTCTTTGGCAACTTTCGAACCTTTCTTGATGTTGGAGGTTTGGGCTATCTTAGGCACCTGTAAGAAAAGTTTCTTGATTTTAGAAATAATCTTTTTAGAGGTTTAAGATAAAGAGATATCATAACCTTCTTTCATTTTGAGAGGATCACATGTATCCCCAAGGATTACCCTAATAGAACTGGATGGTTGTTCTACTAGATATTCCTTAGGGATAACTATAGCGCCTGACTTATAACTATGCTCAAGCGAGTCCTTAAATGTAAAGCAATCCTCCAAAATATGGCCTAGAATGTAGTGGTAGGGGCAAAATTTAGGATCATTGCTCCTGCCCACTTTCTCTGGTTTGATATGCTCGGGTAGCTAAAAATTAGGTTTCTTTAAGAGGTTCTTAAAGATTTTCCTGACTACCTCCCTCTTAAATGAATAAGGTTTGTTTAGTATATCCAAACTAGTAGGTGGATGATAGCTACCTGGAGGTGGGTATATGTACCGCTGCTGAGAGTATGGTTGAGGAGAAGGCGTGAAAGCCATGGAGGCTATTGAGATGATCGATAGGATGGCCGAGGCGGTGGAGCTCGAGGTCTCTTATCATCCTTTGATTGCTTGTCCAATCTTTATCTTGCTTCTTTTCATAGGCTTTCTACGGCTTTGACTTTGATGATTGATCTTTAAAAGGCAACTGTTTGGCCTCTCCTTGTATGCTAGCTGCCTTATTGATTAGCTTCTCAAATGTCTTAATGGTGAAACCTTTAAGCATGAAGGCAACCGGGCCATGAATAATCTTTAATAGAATTTTAATAGCATATTGTTCAGATAGCTATTGTTCATATTTCACGCTTAAGTTACACCATCTAAGAATATAATCAATGAGGGATTCACTAGGGTGTTGTTGAGCCATGAGATCCATATACCTTTCTTTGAGCTCCAAAGAAACCTCTTAACAAAGAGTTGCTCCAACTCAGTAAAAATCTTCACTGAATCATTGGGGAGTTCAACGTGCCAATCAAAAGCTATACTCACTAGGCTATTGACAAAGAGACAGAACAATAATGCATCAACCAACATTGTAATAGCCCAAGTGCTATATATATGTGAGGTTCCCACTGCCATTAAACTGTTGAAAGAAGAAGGCACAAAACCCTTAGGATACTGGATAGCATCAAATTCCTCTAAGTAGGGTCTATCCTTTATAATTAATGAACTACCTCGGGCTTGCACCAACACTTCCCCCAGTTGTTGTTTGACCATGAGTTTGATATCTTTTTCTTATATGGAGGTGTTTTCCTTCTACATAACTAGTGCTCCACTCTTGAGGGGTTGATCCAAGACATGCGGTAACTGGTGACCGGTCTCCATAATGGTAGGATGAGCTTAATTCAAGTGCTAGAACTACGCTAATCTTCAAGTCTCTTTCCCATCTTGTCAATCAACTCATCCTTATGTTTGAGTTGTTGAAGGAGGTGAATAGGTCATGTTATGCCCCTTCCAAACTCTAGTGATCCTGAAGGAGAGAACCCGAGTCTTCCAACAAATTATCGTGATTGGGATCAAAGCTAACCTTCTCCTCTTCAAGGTTAGACCAATCAAACCCTAGGATTTCTCTCTTCTCAATGAGATACTATGATACAATATCATCCAAGGAGCGGTCCAACTATGTAGAAACAAATGATAGGGGCTGACCGATGGTGGGATCATGTTCATATGAACACGACCTCCCCTCTCAAGAGCTGAGGCTATGCTCCGGAGAGCTCTTATGGTCCAACTATGGAGTCTTTGAGAATGTCACAGGAATAAGCTCCTTCTCCCTCATCGCTTTGTACATCCATGATCTTCTAAGGTGGTGGTGGTGATGGAATGACTACAATGCTACAAGGTCGCCACTTTTTCTTCACCATGGGTGAAGTCGAGCGGAGAGTTCCTCACCGGTCGGTGTAGATGAAATGGGATCCCTTAGCCATAGTCGGATCACTAATGGAGCTTTCTTCTCCCTTGATGCTGCTTTCATGGCTTTAGTTGGATCTATGGAATATAGAACCTGCACTGGCAATGTTGGATGTGGAGTGGTGTGATGGAGGCAACACTAACTCCCTCTATGTGGGGGCTCCCCTCTTGTCATGGGTGGTACCAGTCAATAGAATACTATCGATGAGATGTCGAGTAGCACCGCCGTCGGAAATCTATGAGTGGAGGCTGGCATGCGGCATACCTTTGGCTCTCTCTGCTAGTAACATGAACTGATACATGAGCCTCTTTGGCCCTCTTCTAACGGATATGCTCGCCTACATTGCAAGGCATAATGATCGTACATCAAACTGCGTACCAGACTCTGACCATCCATAAGCCCCACCAACTTGGCATAGAACTATCCTGAGGCCATCATATGACCTCCCCTTATCTCTGGTAGATGTCTCATAATGAATGGGAGGTGGGGGTGACACTATGATCCTCCTGACATATTCCTCCGTTGAGCGGAAGGATGGAACTTATTCAGTGAAAAGGAGAAACTACCAGGTGACTCCTCCACTTGATGTGAGACTGCTTCCATCTTTGGCAATGTGCATATGATGCCCGATCTTGATGAGTTACTAGGTGGAGATGCGAACTAGACCCTATCTCAAAGGTAGGGAGACTATCCACGGCGGGTAGCCTTCCCATTAGAAAGTGGGTAGAATTAGCCTGGGGGCGTGATGGGAACAACTAAACGTACTGGTACTGGAGTTGTGGCTACTGCGGGAACCTCTACCACCTTCCTCTTTAGTAAGAGAAATTTAGAATTTGAAGGCATCTCAATATAGATGACTGCTTTTACTTGATTACCACATTTGGACGGTTGTGAGGGTTGACCCCACAGTGATCCTCCCCCAAATCGACCAAAGTGTATGATCAAATCTTTGGTGGAGGCTAGCCTGATCCAAGGCCAAGTCCATCCCAAAGGGGAAAGTGAACACATACCTCTGAGAGTCCATTTGCATTGTATTGAACTCAGAAAAAGCTAACTGAGACTAAACTAGAACTCTGTAATTGTTGGAAACAAACTCAAATTAGATTTTCTATCTTGATATTCTATTGACCTTTTAAATTTGATTTAGAATTTGAACCCACACTCAATAATTTGAATATGTTTAGTGGGGCTCATTGAATTTAGGAGAGAGATTTTGAATGAATTGGAGAGGAGATTTTGAGTTTAGAATCCATTCAACAAATTTGTGTATGTTGAAAAAGGGTTCAAATATTTTCAAGAGATTTTTGATGCTTCCATTGGTTCATATTTGAATTTAATTTTATGTTTGTGGACCCTTTATTTAACAAATTTGAGTATGTTAAATAGAGGGTCAATTGAGTTTGTTTGGGATTACTCATTTAGCAAATTTGGGTATACTAAATGAGTTATTTGAAAATAATTTTCTTCTTTTGCTAGTTTTCCCATGATGTGAATCATGTGTGAATTTAGAAATGGAGTCTTTACTTAGCAAATTTATGTATGCTAAATAAAGTCCAAATATATTTGATTTTTATTTTGATTTTTGAAAAAGGGGTCTTTTTTTGCAAATTTGGGTATGTTAAATAAAGTCCAAATGTGCCAGATTTTTGTGTTTTGATTTTGGAAAATGAGATCTTTACTTAGAAAATTTGGGTATGCTAAATAAAGTTCAAATGTGTTTGATTTTTGTGTTTTGATTTTTTTTTAAAAGGGATCTTTACTTAGCAAATTTGTGTATGCTAAATAAAAATCAAATGTGTTTGATTTGATTTTGAAAATGGGATCTTTACTTAGCAGATTTGTGTTTGCTAAATAAAAATCTAATTTTGTTTGATTTTTGTGTTTTGATTTTGAAAATGGGATCTTTATTTACTAAATTTGGGTATGCTAAATAAAGCCCAAAATGTGTTTGATTTTGTTTTTATTTTAATTTTGAAAATGGGATCTTTACTAAGAAAATTTGTGTATGCCAAATGAAAATCCAAATTTATTTTGAAAAGAGGCTAGGGGTGAAGGGTTCTATTTAACAAAAAATGGTGTGTTAAATACAATCAATTTTCAATTTTTTTTGAAAATGAAACTCTCATTTGACAAATTTGGGTAGTCAAATGGAATTCCAATGTATTTTGATTTTATGATTTTGAGGAGATTTCCATTTAACAAATTTGGGTATGTAAAATGGAAGTCAATCATATTTTATTTTTCAAAGATGAAACTTTTGTGTGTGATTATTGCTTTTTGAAAAGAAAGGAATTCCAACTTAACACATGTGGAATGTGTTGAGTGGAATTTCAAATGGTGTGATTTTGTTTGAAAATGAAACCTCCATCCAACACATTTGGATAAATTGAATGAATAGGCTTACCTTCAAATTTTTACTTTTTGAAAAGAAAGAAATTCCAACCTCAACACATGTGAGATATATTGAAATGGAGTTTCAGTTTTATGATATGATTTTTTTTGGAAATGAAATCTTCATTCAATAAATTTGGGTATATTGAACGAGGATGTTCATTTTCAAATATGTGCTTTTGAAAGATGATTTTGATTTTATTTTCAAAAGAAATCTTCATCCAATAAATTTAGGTATATTAAATGAGGATGTTCATTTTAAATTTGTGCTTTTTGAAAGTTGATTTTGATTTTATTTGGAATTGAAATCTTCATTCAATAAATTTGGGTAGATTGAATGAGGATGTTCATTTTAAATTTGTGCTTTTTGAACGATTATTTTGATTTTATTTGGAAATGAAATCTTCATTCAATAAATTTAGGTATATTGAATAAGGATGTTCTTATATGATTTTTGAAAGATGATTTTGATTTTATTTGGAAATAAAATCTTCATTCAATAAATTTGGGTATATTGAATGAGGATGTTCATATATGCTTTTTGAAAGATAATTTTGATTTTATTTGGAAATGAAATCTTCATTCAATAATTTTGGGTATATTGGATGAGGATGTTCATTTTCAAATTTGTGCTTTTTGAAAGATGATTCTTAACTTTGATTTTTGAAATGATCCTTTATCTTGAAGATTATTAGATGAGGTTGAGTTATGAAAATTTTTGTGCAAGTATTTTATTTTGTGAAAATTTTGGAAAGTTCTTTTGAAAAGTGAGATTTTTATAAAGAATTTATTTTTTTTTAATTGTAGAATGAACCTTACCTTACCATAGAAATGGTAAGGAAGTTCAACAAAAGTTTTTTTATTTCTTTTAATTAAATTTTTATTTTCACCTATTAGGGGACCCAACAGGGGTTTTAAGACATACATGGGGTGAGGTTCTAAAATCTAAAAGATGTTGGCTAGCTTAGCTTAAGAATGAAATGAGCTAAGTACGAATAGAAAAGAAGGATAGTCTCAGATTCATATAAAATACAAATCCACTATCGATACTTAGAGACAATGATTGTTTACCAAAGATGGAGAGAGGAACCATCCCAAGTGGACTCGCCAAAAAAATCTGTGGTGTTTTATTTTTGTTTTGAATAAAAATGTTATGTTTCGACACTACATAGATCCGCAGATGTACTCAGTAGGGTGATCTGGTGTGACATAAAGGAATGATGTACTATCTCGAGAGATAAAAGTCACCATCCTACAATGGACCTTATCACTTAATAAGGACTCCTAAGGAAAATGGTTCTTCGAATGTACCAGAGATCTTTCCCCAACTTTTTATTGAAAAGTAAAGTAGGGTTTATTTAAATTAGGTTCATTAAGTTCCCTATGGAGGCAAGCTCCCGTAGTTAATTACATCTTAAGGAATGAGATTTCTTAAGAATACTCTCGATTAAGGTAAATGGTCATTGTCTCCAAAGATTTTAAAGATAGGACTATTAACAAATTGATTATTTTTAGAAAATCAAGTGAGATTGATCATAAGGAGGGAGTTATTATTTCAAAGGTAGATAAGTAGGATTCTCATACTAGGAAACTGTGAGCATCCCAAACTATCTATGATTGGGCTTTATATTTTGAAATTTGAGGAAAGTTAATTGTTTGAGTGGTGATTTTTATTTAACAAAAACATTGTGTTAAATACAATCAATTTATTTTCAATTTTTTTTTTTGAAATACTCATTTGACAAATTTGGGTGGTCATGGAATTAATGTATTTTGATTTTATGATTTTTGCAAAGGAGATTTCCATTTAACAAATTTGGGTATGCAAAATGGAAGTCAATCATATTTTATTTTTCAAAGATGAAACTTTTATGTGTGATTATTGCATTTGAAAGAAAGGAATTCAACTCAACAAATGTGTTAGTGGAATTCAAATAGGTGTTTGTTTGAAAATGAAATCACATTTGGATAAATTGAATGAATAGACCTTCAAATTTTAGAAAAGAAAGAAATTAATCAACACATGTGAGATATATTTTTTTTATGATATGATTTTTTTGGAAATGAAATCTTCATTCAATAAATTTGTATATTGAGCGAGGATGTTCATTTTCAAATATGTGCTTTTTGAAGATGATTTTGATTTTATTTTCAAAGAAATCTTCATCAATAAATTTGGTATATTAAATGGATGTTCATTTTAAATTTTTGCTTTTTTAAAAGTTGATTTTGATTTTATTTGATTGAAATCTTCATTCAATAAATTTGGGTAGATTGAATAGATGTTCATTTTAAATTTGTGCTTTTGATTGATTTTAATTTGAAATGAAATCTTCATTCAATAAAATTATATTGAATAAGGATGCACTTATATGATTTTGAAAGATGATTTTTATTTTATTTGAAATAAAATCTTCATTCAATAAATTTGGGTATATTGAATGAGATGTTCATATATCTTTGAAAGATAATTTTGATTTTATTTGAATGAAATCTTCATTCAATAATTTTGGGTATATTGATGAGGATGTTCATTTTAAATCTTTGAAAGATGATTCTTAACTTTGATTTTGAAATGATCTATAACAATCTTGAAGATTATTAGATTTGAGTTATGAAAATTTTTGTCAAATTTTATTTTCATTTTGAAAGTTCTTGAAAAGTGATTTTATAAAGAATTTATTTTTTTTTTAATTGTAGAATGAACCTTACCTTACCATAGAAATGGTAAAGAAGTTCAACAAAAGTTTTTTTTATTTCTTTTAATTAAATTTTTTATTTTCTATAGGGATTATTTAAGACATACATTGATCTAAAATCTAAAGATATTGGCTAAAGCAAAAGATGAAATGAGCTAAATGCAATAGAAAAGAAGGATAGTCTGCATATAAAATACAAATCCCATGTCTAACTTAGACAATGATTGTTTTAGATGGAGAGAGGAACCATCCCAGTGGACTTATAAAAAAAAATGTAGTTTTATTTTTTTGTTTTGAACAAAAATGTTATGTTTGACACTACATAGATCATGATGTACTCTGATAAATTGTGAAATAAAGGAATGATATCTAGAGATAAAAGTCACCATCTTACAATGGACCTTATCACTTAATAAGGACTCCAAAGGAAAATGGTTCTTCGAATGTAGAAGAGATATTTCCCCTACTTTTTATTGAAAAGTAAAGTAGGGTTTATTTAAATTAGGTTCATTAAGTTCCCTATGGAGGCAAGCTCCCGTAGTTAATTACATCCTAAGAATGAGATTTTAAGAATACTCATTAAGGTAAATTATTGTCTCCAAAGATTTTAAAGATAGGACTATTAACAAATTGATTATTTTTAGAAAATCAAGTGAGATTGATCATAAGGAGGGAGTTATTATCAAAATCAAAGGTAGATAAATAGGGGATTCTCACGATACTAGGAAACCTAGTGAGCATCCCAAACTATCCTATGATTGGGCTTTATATTTTTGAAATTTGAGGAAAGTTAATTGTTTGAGTGGACATTTTATTAGAACATTAAAGCTTATAATCCATCAACACAAGATTATGAAAATTCCTAAGTGGTGAGAATTTATGCTTGTAGCTCGCAAAAGAAAACAACAACCTCGGATCCTGAATCTAGGAAACTTTGGCGAGGGCCAAGGCACGACCTAAATCTAAGGTGAGAATGGGTATATGATTTACCTCCACAGAGAGATAAACCAATTGTTTTACTGACTGGGTGTGGCCATAACAAACTCTCTCGATGTTAAATAATGTAGCAAGTCTTATGCTTTGTAAGATGTAAGCTTATTTATTTATTTAGAAAGGAGACTAAGTCCTTAAACACACTCCCTAAGAGACTAGATCATGAAGGGCATGAATAATGACTTAATATAATGCAAATTTTATTAAGTTTTATTTTTATTTTTGGACATTTTTATTTGACACAGGCTATAGGATTTCATATGCCTAATGCATGAGAAAATTGATTATGGGCCAAAATCAGAAAGAAGGAGGTGTATTTCCACCATGGCTATCAAAGGTCAAGCAATTTTTTTTGGCAAAGGTGGAAGCCCATTAGCAAGAGTGAAGTAATATGATTATGCATGATGTGAGACATACAACATTAAGGGTTGCTAAATTTTATTATCTTGATTTATGTCTAGGCTTTAAGGTTATGAGTTATTTGTTTAATTTTAAGTTAATTAATTGGACAGAAATTTTATTTTTTCTTAAGAATGTCGCATCCATATTCAACAACCATCAACCAATTAGAAACTAGGAAAATCATGTCATCCAATTTGCAATCATAAATAAACATCAATCAATTTATAAAATTAGCAAAAGAATAAAGATGTGTGCGCTCCCTTACCAGAAATAAAATGTGGTGTAGCTCTACCCTTATACAACATTACAAATGAATAATTAAAATTTAGAAGGAATTCATGTTGTGGGGGTCTTTATTCTTTATTTATTCATTTCTTCATTTCTTCATTTCTTCATTTTTTTTTCATTTTGATTTTGCTCTATTTCTTTCTTTCTTTTGATTTGACTTGGGATGCAATTTGCTCTAAGGCTTCACATGGTACAAAATATATGGTCTTATAACCAATGTTCATACTAATTCCCCTCATAACATTCATTCCAAATCTTAATTTTAAAATTTACATTAAAATGAGAAAGATAAATTTAACTAAACCTGCAAAATAAAGATTAGCTAAACATCACACCAATTGAATAATTTGGACTTAGCACCACACATGGGTAATAGTCATAATTTGGGTTATGCTTAGAGGTATAAGCAACCTGCACAACAAAAACATTTATAATTTTATTATTCTCTTAAACACAATTGAGAATATAATTAGGTAGATCACTAACATCATCTCATTACACCCAACATTCTAAAAATATTACATCACCATAAAACAAGCATCAAACCATGCACTTCCCTAACATAGAGCTAGAAATGGTGACTTAACCTAATGTGAGTGCCATTTAAGGCTTGTGTGGCATGTCTTAACTAGGCTTTAAGGTTGGATTTTTTTAGTGTGAAAGGTTCAATTTAGATTGTGGTTTCATTTTAAGAGATTTAATTGATTTATTTATTTTAGTTGATTATTTGATTTGGTTTGAATGAACTTACATTTAATTACTAAATGTTGTAAAGAGAAGAAAAGAGAAGATAACTTCTCTTTCATCCCTACCTTAAGTAATTTTTAAGGTAGCTTCATTAATGTTTCTTTCTTTAGTCAATGTTATATTATGTGTTTTAATTAACCCTAAGTTTAGATTTTCTCTAAATAGCCCTATTCAATAAGAAAGGCATCTCATGATTAGTTAAGGTAGATTACTACTACATAACACACACCATGTATACCATGCATATGAATAATCCTAAGCATACCTATACTTGCAATGCAAATTTTAGCACACTTTGATGATGGATGCTAAGAGATATGATTTGAAGATTTAGATATTCCATGAATGCATGTCTTTATTATGTAGAAAAGAGGATTTTTTCATTCATTAACATAATGCACATCCACATGTATAAAAGACATAAGTGAGTATGGTGCCATTATTTTCTACACTAGGGGCGTAAGATCAAGACCTACTTGCTACTTAAAGTCACCAATCGGACTAATATACCACTTTTCTTAAATACATGTAAATGTATAAAAAAAATGGATGAAGAATCATGCAAAAGATTTTTGTTTGATTTGGTTGTATAATTTACATGTGTAATGTGAAGATCTTTCTTAAGTCATAACATAGAAATGCATAGGAATAGATTTAAGCAAGTGTTGTGTTCTTTTCAAATGAACTATACACTTTGCAAATTCTATTCAAATCCATGTTAAGAAGAAAAGAAAATAACAAAATACTTATGCTATAATCACATGCAAGCTTATAAACTTATAAGTAGCATCACTTCATTCATAATCTTTAATTTATAGGTTTTGAAAATAATTTTTGGTTTAATAGTGATAATAGCCACTCATATTCTTAACTTTAGCCATAACATACAATTTGACATAAAAGGAAACATTTTATTTAATTGATTTTTTAAAAGATATGAATACATGATTTCATATGGAAAACAATATTTAGCATGCTTGGAAATAAATAAAGGGATGTAAGCACATGACTTCATTCACCCTAATTACTTCATAAGGGTAACCATATAAAATAGGATTATTTAAAATGAATCAAAATTATTTAAGGAGATTTTTATTTTTGGGTTTGATTTGACTTATGAAATGTGAAAAGAGTTTGCTGGTCCTAAACTATTTCCCCCATGTGTGAATTGGTTTGGTTTAATTTTAGAATAATTAGGTTTATTTTATGTTTTGTTTAGGTTAAGGTATGAATTAAATCCATTAATTACCCCTTACCTATACACTTTAACATAATTATCCAAATAATTATGAGCCAATATATGATATGCAACCACATGGAATTTAAATCAGCAATGCACCTAAGAAATAAAGGGGCCTAATGCAATTGGCTCACAATTATTGATTAATTAAGCTAAAGGGTTTAATTAAGTAGTTTTATAACCATCTTACACATGTAGTTTAATTATAATTTCTTTTAAAATCCTCTTAGGTTATTGAACACCTAAGAATCTACCCAAGAATGAAGTGATTTAGTTTTGAGTTTGATTAATTGAATTAATTAATGAGGTGATTAAGCCATTAATCAATTTGCAAATTAATTAAGTGTTTATCCTAATCTCAATCCCTAAGTCCATTCACTATTTCATGATGCTTAGCAAGCTTAATTAGTAAATTTATCACTGTTTAATATGTTAATTAATCATTTCATTAATTAAGAAAGTGATTAGGGATTAAACAAGCTATTTCTCTAATTAATCTAGCAATAAATTCCAAGAAAATCATGGGAGGTAGAGTTCATCCCACTAATTAATCCCAGAAAGTTTGGAGTTAATTGCCCAATTAATTAGAGAGTAATTTAACTTAATTACATTTTAATAAAACCTAAATGAATTTAAAATACTATTCAAAATTAATTAATTTTAATTTTCTATTATTCTTCTATGAATTTTCTTTAAAATGAGCATTTAGTTGTATTTTTTGGATTTTTCTATAATTAGTTATGAATTTTGGAAGTTTCAATATTAAAAATGAATTATTAAGCTAATTAAACCCCTAATCCGTCACATGGTGGCGGCGCTTTCCATGTGGCATGGGATAGGTTATTTAAGTTGTCACATCCATCTGGCGAGTGCGTGGCACATCTTGTAGCCGATCTGGGCAGATGACAGATCTCATGGTTTAGGCTTAAATCATGGGGATCTAGCATGATCTAATCATAGTTTTCATTCCAATCACGCATAACAGATGACATGTGATCCTTCTCCTTCACATGTGAAGGACGATTCATCACTCATTCAATTCGCTCACCCCAGTTGATGATCCCACACCTTCAGAAGGAGGGGGGATGCACATCCAACGGTCAAAATCTCATGGGGTGACACTTTTCTTCAAAAAGGATCAAAGCAAATTTCCTATGGCTATGGTTTTGAGCAACTACCTCGCCAGAGGCTATCACCTATGCTTCCAATGGAGGAGGTAGCTTCATCTAGTAGAGATGAATCTCTGTTGAAAAAAGTCTTCATTTAAAGTGGATGGTTTGGTTGACCAAGCTCCCCTTCAATGGTGATCAGCTTTGATCAAGGTGATGCTTCCCATGGCTTTGAGACTTGGGAAATGACTTGGTTGAGCTCAACAAAGTCCACTGATGGTGCTTGCAAGATTAATTTGGTTTTGATGGAGAATTGGATGAGTTGAGCTCGGGATTGATCTCCCTTTGTTTGAGGAAAGCGAGAATGAAATCAATGGAGCTTGAAAGCTTGAAAAGCTTGGGAGGCTTTGATTGAGTCTCCTTAGCTCTGTGGAAATGAGTGCTTGGTTTGAGTGGGAATAAGAGGGAGTATATCTTGCCCTCCTTGGATCGGATAATGATGAGTAGTTTTCCATTTTGATCAATGGGTGAGATTGGTTGATCGGTTTGGGCTATCAACCATCCCATGTGAGTCATTTCAGGTAGTGGAGGGAAGGAGAGTGGATGTCCATGTGCTAGGTGAGTGCATTTGGTGATCCAAGTGTTCAATTTCCATTGGAGGGGTCATTTTGGCCTTGGCTTGAGTCATGGATGACCCAAGCTCATTGGGTGATGTTCACCACCTTCCTTGGTGTCCATGTGGACCACTAAGAGGATTCCAAGTGACCTTGAAAAAGAAATGACCAAATTCCAAGTGAATTTGGTCATAGGATACCCTTTCACCTAAGGGTAAAATGGTCATTTGACAATGATTTTGATTTGGTCAGATTTGAAATGATTCAAAATGGGTTGGGCCAAATTTCAAGTGATTTGGAGTTCATTTGGTTTGAATTGGTTCAATTTGACCCATTTTGGTCAAATTGGGTTAGGTTGACCAATTGGTCAAATTGTGTCTAACCATGGGTTAAGCAAGTTCAAATGATCATTTGGAGCCTATGGGTATCATTCATTTGGTTCAATTTGGTTTAGATTTGGTTTTGGTTCATTTAGGTTCATTTAGGTCAATGGTTTTGGTTCATTTAGGTTCATTTAGGTCAAATGGGACAAGTTAATTTTGACTCATTTGACCCAATGTTAGGTAATGGTTTAAGCTTGGTTGATCATTTGAAATGTATTACAAGCTTTGGTTTCAATCAATTTTGATTTGGTTTGATTTCAAGTTGATTTGACCTTATAAGTCAAGTTGGATTCATGGTCAATTGGGCTAAGTTGGGTCTAATTGGTCAATTGCAATTTTGGTTAAGTTCAACAAGTGATTTGAAATGAATTTGACTCATTGGTTGCAATCAATTTAGCTTAGATCAAGATTTGACCCATTTTGACTTGTTAGGTCAACTTGGGTCAACTTTGGTCAAGTGGCCAATTAGGCTTGGTTTGGCTCAATTGATGACTTGGTCAACTTCAATCATTGATTATGGATTGGTTTAGATAAATGGTTTTAATCAATTTGGCTTACAATTTATTTTGTCTTATTTGGGTTTCATTTGGGTTAAATGTTGACCTGGCCAAAGGCTAGGTTAGGCTTGGTTTGACTTGGTTTGACCCAAGTTGAGTGATTGATCATCCTAGGATGATTGTTGCTCATAATGTGAGGCTTGGATGGGCTTAGTTCAATCCAATTTATGTTGGATTAGAATTTGGCTCAAAAAGGAGTTTTAGTTCACTTTGGGTCAAGTGGCCAATTAGGCTTGATCAAGGCTTGATCAAGTTTTATTGAACTCACATATGGACTTATGATTGAAATATAAATCCAATTGCAAGTGATTTGGAGTCAAATGGGTTTTGGTTCATTTGACAATTCCAAGTTCAAAGGATGAACATGGGTTTGATTTGGGTTAGTTTTATTTTGGTTTGATGATTGAAGTTTATATTTATATTTGGGCATGTGATTGAAGAAGTGATTATTTGAAGAGGGAATTCAAGGGATTGGATTGATTTAAGAATGGTTTGGCTAAGTCCAAGAAATTCGCTTAAAGGATGTAAATTGGGTTTGAATTTAGTTTTGGTTATTTGAGTTTATATTTCATTTATATTTGTGGATATAAATGAGAATATAAATGGGTTATGAGAAAATCTTTAGAGTTTGGAGTGATTTGGATTTGATTTGAGCTAAGTCCATAAGATGAAATCAAAAGGGCTTAGGAAAGATTTTGGGAGTTGAATTCAATCATGGGTATCATTTGATTTGGAATTGATTTATGATTTGGATTTTGGAATTTATGATTTGAGAAAATCAATTGAGTTGGAATTAATTTGATATTTGGGTTTTTTTTTGGAAATGATTTATGATTTGAGAAAATCAGTTGAGTTGGAATTTATATAAGATTTGATTTGGATTGGTTTGAAGGAGGGAAACAAGGATTGGGTTCAAGCTATAGGGTAGACAAGTCTGCCTAATACCCCTAAGGCATAACCTACTCTTATGGCTAACTCCTCTAAGTCTCTAGGGTTAAGTTATTTGTTCACCTAATCACTAGAAGTGTCTTAAGACTAAGGAACTCTTAGTATCTAGAGGAGTCCTATGTCTAAGATGGAGAAGTTGAGAGCTCACTCTAAAAGTGAGGTAAACAGACTAATTAGAATTAATTACTATCACATAACATATGTTTGTTCATTTCTTTCCATCATATATAGCATGCATATGATCAAGTCCTAAACATAACTATACATGCAATTTATATCTTAGCACACTTAAATGATAAATGTGAGCAAATGTACTTGGAATTGATGTCTCATTTGGTTGAATTATTTTGTCATATTAATTTAAAACTCTATTTAAATTATTATACAAAAGCATAAGAAAAGAACTCTAAATCATATGACCAATCAATCAAATCATTTTAATACAATATGAATGCATATCTTTTTTAATAAAGGGGGTTTTCACTCATTAGCTAAATACACATTCAAATGTATGAAAGTTTTAAGTAAGTATGTCGCCATTATTTTGCACCAGGGGAGTGAGGTAGGAACCTCCTTAGGGCTACCTAAAATCGTGCATCCTCGGAATGTCCAGACTAATATACCCACTATTCTTAAATATATATATATATATGGATGTATAAGCAACTATAAGAATAGAAAACCATACAAAAATAAAGTTTGATTTAATTGATTTATTTATGTGAATGAATTAATGCTCTATCTAAATTCTAATGTCAAAATGCATAAGAATGAAATCAAACTGGTACGTCACCATTGTTCTGCACCATGAGAGTGAGGTAAGAACTTTCTTGGGGCTACTTAAAGTCGTGCATCCTCAGAATGTCCAGACTAATATACACATTAACATTCAAACTTATGCAAATCAACATATCAATGCAAGAACGAGACTTCACTTCATACACTAAGCTTATGTTCACATGCACCTCCTATGTATATGTAACTAAAGTGGAAATATATTATATTATTCATTTATAAACTTTTGAAAATACATTTGATATTTAATAGTGATAATAGCCACACATATTTCTAATTAAGTCAACACATGCAAATTTGACATAAAGGAAATCATTTTATTTATTTAATTTTTTGAAAGAAATGAATGCATGACTATAAGTGGCTCACAATATTTTAACATGATTGGAAAGAAATAAAGCAACGCAAGCATGTAATTTCATTCAATCTAATTAATTCCTAAGGACAATCAAATAAGATCATTTAAAATAAACCAAAATTTCTTAAAGCCATTTTTGATCTTCATGTTTGATTTGATTTAGGAAATATGAGAAAGAGGTTTGCTAATCCTAATCCCATTCCCCATATATGTGAGTTAATTTTATTTAATGAAAAGTAATTAGGTTAATTTTATGAATTGATTAAGTTAAGCATGGATTACATCAATTAATTAACCCTTACCTATGTCACCTTAAGGTAATTAATTAAACAATTATAAGCTAAAATGGTATGCAAATAAATTGAAAAGTAAATGGCAATGTTTCTATGAAATAAAAGGGGCCTAATGCAATTACCTCATTATTATTAATTAATTAAGCTTAAGGAACTCACTTAATTACTTTTATGGTTTTCTCACATATATTAGCTAACAATAATTTCATTAGCTCTCTCTTTAGGTTATTGAACACACAAAGAGCTACCCAAGAATTAATTAAGGAAAATAGGTTTAATCAAGCTAATTAAGTTCATTAATTATCTAATTAAATCCAAATTATCCTTAATCAATAATTTGAAATGGACTTAGGGAAAGAGACAAAGAAAGAAGCCTAAGTCTCAATCCCTAAATTTTTTCAATTAGTTAATTAAAGTTCATATATAATTTGGATTTTGATTGATTTAATTAATTAATTAATTAATGAGTCCTAATAAATTAATTTTAAAGAGGGAATGAAGAAGACTTAAGGAAAAGATTGGAAGAGTGGTCCCAATCCAATTCCTAAGCTTCTCCATTGTAAACAGAGGCTACTTAACTTAATTAATTGATCAATTCTCTGTTCATTTGATTAATTATTTTTAATTAAGGTAGGAGAATAATTAAGGCTTAATAAATCAATTTCCTTAATTAACTATCCAATAAATTCCAAGAAAAATAGGGGAGGCAGAGGTCATCCATCTAAACATCTCTAGAAAGTCTGAAATTAGTTAGATAATTAATCAGAGAGTAATTAGGCTAATTATATTTTTAATTAAACCTTAATTAAGCAGAAATTAATATTCAAAATTAATTAATAATAATTTTTTTAGATTCCCCTCTGAAATACCTTTAAAATGAGCCCTCATTTATATTTTTAGATTTTTCTAGGATTTGTTATGAATTTTAGAAATTTCAGCCTCAAAAATTGATTAATAAACCTAATTAACAACCTAATCCCATCGGTGCCATGTGGCTACTGACGTGGCAAGCTTTCGATGTGGTGCTACGGGATAGGCTATTTAAGATGTCAATTTGAAGTGAGCCACTCAGACGACCAATCCACGCACGTAAGAGCTTCGGCTTCGATCAAACTCTAACCTCTGGTGGCTTGGAAGCTTGGCAAATGACTTGGTATTGCTCGACGATGTGTGGTGATGGTGTGTGCAAGGTTGATTGAGGTTTGGTGGAGGATTGAGCAAATGGGACTTCATATTGGCCACTAAAGAGGCTAATTAAATGTGAGCTCGAGGCTTTGGAATGCTCTGAGGAGGGCAGTGGGATTTCATTTCTCACTTGGGGGCTCAGAGAGTGCAATTGGTACCAAATCCCATTTGAATTGAGGTGGTATACCCCTCAATTGGCAGGGAAGGATGGACGGGATGGGCTTACTCCTTTCAACCGGCAGCCATCATGGTGCCGATGAGGTCACACTCACATCCAAGTGGCTCGACATGAGTGGAGGAGGTAATGGGAGGTTGCCCAAGTCTGTGCAATGGTTTCTTGGCTCAAATCCATGGGGTGCTTGATTTGCATGGGAGGTGAGTCAACTCACCTCCCATTGGTCCATGGCTGACCTAAGGTGTGTTAGATGAGCTAGGTGGGTCAGGTGGAGCCTCACTCGAGCATTTTGATGGTTGCCACGGTGATGGCAGAGTTGACCTTGCTTCTTAAAGGGAGAATCCAATGGAAAGAGGGTTTAACCAATGATTAATCCCCTTGGGCAAATTTTGGGTTTAATTATAATCAATTTGGGCTGGGTTTAGTCAACCACCAAAGGCCTATGGGTTGATTTTGGGTGTTTAGGCTTCACTTCTTCAAATGGGTTCAAATGAGTTCAAATTGGGTTGGGTTGACCAATTGGTCAAATTGGATCAAACCATGGTTTGGGTAAGGTTCAAATGATCATTTGGAGTGTTTTGGTTCAAGTGGTTTTATTAATTTGGCATAGGTTTGATTTGCTGCATTTGGATTCAAATAGGTCAAATGGGCTAAGTTGACCAATTTGACCAATTTGACCAAATTGTTGGGTTAGGTGTTGGTTCATGTTCAATTAAATTGAAAATGATTGTAGACTTTAGTTTGGTTTAATTTGGAATTAATTTGGAATTAATTTGGATTTTGGCCAATTTGACCTTTTAGGTCAATTTGGGCTAGTTGGGTTAAGTTGACCAATTGGTCAAATTAGGTTCAATCATGACTTTGGTCAAGTTCAATAAATGATTATGAATTAGTTTGAATCAATGATTTCAATCAATTTGGTATATGATGGGTTTTGTCAAATTTGGGTTTCATTTGGGCTAAAGGTTGACTTGGTCAAAGGACCAAGTTGACTTGGTTTGACCTAATTTAAAGTAGTTATCACCCTAAGATGATTGTTGGTCATGGTATGAGGCCTAGATGGGCTTGGTTTAATCCAATTTGGGTTGGATTAGAACTTGGCTCAAAAGGGTCTCTTAGGTCACTTTGGGTCAAGTGGACCTAAATGTGTTGGTTTGGTTTTAGCTTAGTTCAAGTTTAGTTAAACTCATATGAGCCTAGGATGGAAATATAAATCCAATTGCAATTGATTTGGAGTCAAATGGATTTTGGTTCATATGATAATTTTCAGTCAAATGGTGTTAGCAAGGGTTTAACTTGAGTTGACTTAGATTTGGTCTGATAATTGTAGTTTATGTTTTTTTTATGAGAGATTGAAGAAATGATTGATTCATGAATAAATCCTTGGGTTTTGAGTTGATTTGATATCATTTGGCCAAGTTCAAAAAATTGGCTTAAAAGATTAAAATTGGAGATTTGATTTGATTCAAATTTGATTTTGGCTATATAGATTTATATTTCATTCATATTTGTGAATATAAATGAAGAAATAAATGATCATAGAAAATCACTTGAGTTTGAGTGATTTGTACCTGACGTTTAAGAAATGAAATCAAAAGCAACAAGTAGGGAAATTGGATTTTGATTTAGTTTGATTTTTTTGGTGATTAGAGGATAGGTTTCAATTATATTTGTGAATATAAATGAAAAATTGATTTATAAAGAAATCAATTGAGTTTGGGTTAATTTGGATTGAGATTTGATTAAGCTTATGGAGGTAGGTCTATATAGCCTAAGAAAGGTCTTGATTTGGTTTTATTTAGTTTGATTTGATTTAGCTCATTTGAATTTGGATTTCATTTATATTTGTGAATATAAATGAAGGAATGATTGATTTATAAAGAAATCAACCAAGTTTGATTTGGTCTAAAGGGGATTTTGGCTAAGCATATGAAGGTGGTTCATATGGCTTGGGAAGGGATTTAGTAATTTGAATTTGATTTTGGGTTCTAGTCACTTGGAGTTAGATTTGATTTGGAATTTGATGGATATTTAAGAAAATCAATTGGATTGGGGTTGATTTGAATTTGGTTATGGCTAAGTCCATAAGATACAATTAAAGGGCTTAGGAAGGGTTTGGGAATTTGAATTTGATCATGGGTTTCAATCATTTCATTTGGAATTGATTTATGATTTGGATTTCAATTTGAGGTTCAGTTTGAGGAAGGAAGTATGGATTGGGTTTAAAGCTATAGGGTAGGCAAGTTTTCTTAAATCTCTAAGGCATAACCTATTCCTTTGGCTAACTAAACTAAGTCTCTAGGCTTAGGTTAAGTGTTCACCTAATCACTAAAAGTGTCTTATTCCTAAAGAACTCTTAGTGTCTACAAGTCCTAGGTTTATAATGAGGAAGTTGAGAGCTCATTCCAAAAATGAGATCAACAACTAAATGTAAGAATATGAGCCCTAAAACTTATACTAATCACATTCCAACTCACCTAAACTCATTTAGAATGAGTTTAAAAGGGTTGGCAGCCAAATTTGGAAGAATAAGAAGCCCTCAAGTCAATCTAAAAAGAGAGGAATATGCCATGAGAGAATGAGAAGGAGCATGAAGAGAAATTCTCCCCAATCCAAAGAACTCCCTCCTTTCCTCTTCCTCACTAATTTGGAGTGGCCCAATCAGTTGACCAACCTTTGGAGATAAGCCTCTAAAGGTGTCAATTACCCTAGCAAAACCAAAGTGAAACACCTCCTCTTATAGCTCTCGACCTCTCATGGAAAAGGCTAGAGAGAGTTTCTCAAGAGAATTTGAGCATTCAGACACCTTCCCCAAGAGAAATGAAGAAGAATCTGCCCTCTCCCAATTCCCACACTATTGGAAAGTCATATTTCAATCAAAGCCATTGATGAAGAGGAAGAGCTTGGTCCATAGAGCAATTGATGAGGAAGCAATCCAATTCCTTGCACCGAGAGGCTCGCCACATCCCCAATAAGCTATTTAAAATGTTCCTGCTGCCAAGGATCGACACTAACATGGTATCCCCGAAATTTGACCACCTATTGAATTTGGTTTGGTTCTTTGTGAAAGTTTGATCTCAAGTGAGATCTAATCATAGATATGTGTATAAAATTGATCCCTTATCATTTTTTAATCAAAATTATCTACCTCTATCACTTAGATCATCAAAGATTACAAGAACTCGATGGACGGTGCTCATTTTTTATTATTGATGGGGGAGACGTAATCTCCATCGCTGATTTCTTCTAGTAGGAATGGATGGTTAAGATCTAGCCGCATGAATCGATTATTATATTGCCACTATTTCTGAACAACGTGGAACCAGGGCATAGCAAAAGCAACAAATCTTTTCACAACAGCAAGGACTTTGATGTGATTGGATTCATTATAGGAAACCACAAGAGAAATTATGGTCATCCATTTGATCAGATGGTCGTGATGAATTCCACTTCCCACCACCATTTGAACTAGATCCGTGTAGATTCAGCTGGCCCAATCACACGCTGTCGCGTGTAAAGTAGCGTCATGTCAGCACCATGTGGCGCTAACTAGATTAAATAGAAAAATTGAGTTTTCCATGAATTAAAAAATGTAAAAAATATTTAAAACTTTAAAAATTCATAGAAACTAAAATACTCAACCACAAAATACAAATAAGAGCTTTATGGATTCATCTCAATGAGGAGATTCCATTAAACATAAAATCTCCTTTTCATATTTTTATGTTAATTTGGGTCTAAATAAAAATGATCTAGCTCAAATTAAACCCAAACCAATAATCCAATTTATTTGAAACTTTAAGGACTTGAAATTAAGGTTAAAAAACACTTTAGATACTTTTTTTATGATTCATTAAAAGGTAAATCTATAGATTTGCAAAGTTCAATCATAAACCATTAATTTAATGGAATAAATTAACAGTAAATTAAGAAAGTCATTAAAATATAAAAAATTAACTTGAATCATCATTAAAAATCTTAATGAATCCAAAAACACGATTAAAACTCTCTGGAACTTAAAGAACCCCAAATGACCTAATTATATAATTAATTTAATTAATTAATGTGAACTTCAAAAAATAATAATAAATCAACTAAAACTACAAAAAAAAGCTATATAAACCCTCTATGGATTCATCTTCCATAGGACAATTTAAAAAAATTAAAACACAAATTCAGTTCCTTCTAATTTAGGCTTAATTTAAGTTTTATTGAAATATTTAAAACCTTAATTTCTCCTAAATTATACATCTAGTTAAGGTGAAACTTTAGAAAACTTAAATTGGCAAAGAAGCTCACTTGTTATAAAACTTTCTAGGTCAAATGACCTCTGGATTATAAGTTGTTGAATTTGTAATCTCTAGGTTAATTTAAATGAAATAATAAATCTAAAAATTACAAAAATAAAAAACATAATAAAACCAACTTAACAAAATGTTCATTAACATTATAAAAGCTAAAAAATTTTTTGTAACCTCTAAAGTTAAAGAATTTAATTAATTATGTATTTAGGATTTATTGAAATGGTTAAGAACATAGAATTTAATAAAACTTTAAATTAATAATTTATTAAATTTATAATAGATCAATCAATAAATTGAAATGCAAAACTAATCAACTTCTTGATTTCTTATCTAATTATGGAATTCATTAATATAAAAATTCTCTAAATATATTAAGGTTAATGAATAACATAAATCCTAAATATAACAGAAATGATTAATCAAATCAATTAAACTTAAATAACTTGAAAGTTTGAAATGGCCTAAATTAACTTTGGTGCCCAATGTAGCTTAGGTTTTCTAGGTTATGATTAATAAACAAAATCTTACCCTAAGGGAATTAAATTAAATAATGAAACTTTAACATGTAATATTTCATTAAACTTAATCCAAATGATGAACTATAAATCTATAAGTTATTTAGTCAAAAAAATTGAAGTATAATGAATCACTTCTAAGTCAAGTTTGAAAAAAAAATCAATTTAAATTACCAAAGTCAACTCATTTAAATTAACAAACATTTAACATTAATAAAATTCATAAGAAAAATCAACTTAATCAAATAAATTAAATCATTCAAACAAAATATTAAATAAACATTTAATTAAAAAAACATAAAATCAAACATTAAGCAAAGTTATGAAAGAAGATATAACAACATAAAATTAATTAAAGCACTTGACAGTGAACTAACTAAAATAAATTAAAAATCAAATCAAAATTTTTTATTTAATCATGATGACATTGACTCTTAATTATGATTTAAAGAAATTCTTTAAATTTTAATTAAAGATAATAAATCAAATATATATATATATATATATTAGTTAAGATAATAAGAATAAAGTTTTCAAATTCTTAATAAAATTAGATCACATAGACTTTAAATTTTAAGAGGAAAATTAAAATATTAATCAAATCAAACCCAACTCAAGATAAATCATTCAAACAAATTCAAAAATGGTTAATTAAGATTAGTTTGACTTTTTAGAATGGATGAAAATCTCATTCTATTAGGATTTAGGATATTGGATGATGGATTCCACCCAAAGTGGAATTTATTTTTATTCTTCATCCATGAAAATTTAAGTTCCACTTTAACATAAAATAAATTTAAAAATAAAAGTAAACTTGTAAATTAATTAAATCACTTAAATTGAAATCACCCAATGAAAAATTGAACATTTTAAAAGAAAATAGAAAAAATCAAAAGAATGAAAATAATAATATTCATAATTAGCAAACATATGGTATATAGTCTGGATACCCAAGGCCACAAGACTACCGGTCTGAAGGAGGTCTTGATACCTCAAACTTCTGGTTTAACAGTGACACGTACCTATGAAGAGCAATTATAAAAAGTGAAAGATCAAATCTTAAATCAAATTAAACCAAACTTTGAACCTAAAAGGCCTAGTAAAGTCATACCACACAAGCTCATTTCCTCACACACTAGATTGATAGGTCACCAACCTTAGATTTAGGTTAGGTTGATGATCTATGATTTTTTATGATGTGAAATATTTTTTCTTGTTATGTGGTGTAATATTTTAGACTTGATGGCTGAATCTTGCTAGTCCGATGGTACATTCTTTTAAATAACATTATTTTCTACATGGGGTTGTGCTAAAAGGGACTGCCATAATAATAATAATATATGTTGTTTGCTTGCATCTATGCTTAAGTCTCTAAGCATAGCCCAATAAGATAGGCGAGCTTAGCAAGAAACTAATACTAAGCACATATATGTACATTATAACTGCCAATATACTGTGTGTATTTTCTAATGTCTATTTTGTATGATTTAGGAATTTATTTTTGGAATTTTAAATGTAATTTAAGCCACAATTAAGTTAGGATCTATGGGGTCTAGGATTAGTAGAAGCTACTCAACCAATTGGTGGTCCCCAATAAACCCCTTGGAGGTCACTGAAAAAGGTGACGATCCTAGAAAAAGACCACCATCGCTCGGCTACCCATTTTTCTTTTCTCTCAAGGTGTATAGTAGTGTGCAACTGTATTGGCCCATTCTATTAATTAATTTTCCTACTTTTCTAGGTTTCTTTCTATTGTGTGATTCTATGATGAAATGCTTAAAATGTTGGGCACTTAGAAAAATTAAATTTTTACTCCTACTAACATTGAAACAACCCAAACATTAAACAAGAAACTCATAACCTCACATTAATTAAAGTCATAGGTACAACTTAAAAGAAACTAGAAATAATTAGCTTTTGTGAAACATGATAGCATATTTTTTGAACTCCATAAATTGGATGCTTCACCCATTGCACATAAAGGGTCGTTTGGCCTTTGAGGATGACCACCCTTCTTGGGGAAGTGTGCCTTCTCTCATACCCTTTTATTTTCTCTCTCATATCACAATTATCATCTTGTTGATATTTTGGTCTAATTTTTTGGATTTTTTGGACTTATAAATTATTTGATAATTATTCAAATTATTTTCATAATATTTTCCTCGTTTATTCAATTTTTAAAATCTCTTTATTTGAATTTTGAATTTAAATGATTTTTAACTTTAAATAAATTATCATTTCCATAAATATGCTAATTTGAATTTATAGTTTTATGGCATGACTTGGCTAACCGAATCATGCTTTAATTAAGATAGTTTGAGTTTTTTTGAATTAATTTAAGTTAATTCAAATTTAAATTCAAATGAGCCATGTATTTATACACATTCCTATTTTAATTTTCTTATTTATGGAAAGTACATAGCCCAATCTAATTGATTTTAAATAATTTTAAATTATGTTTATTATTAAAAAACCTCCTAATTAATTATTCTTGACTTGAATTGATTGGTTGTTCTGATTGGAGATTATTTTTATTATGGAAAGACTCTTGGTCGAAATCCTCATGGTATTTATTCTATTTAATTTATTTGAATTAATTCATGTGCCTTCTTTTTTAATCCCTCTCTAATTATTTTATTAAATCTATTATAATCATGCATTAACATTGATTGCATCCATATTTGAAATAATGTTTGGCTGGCCACCTTGGTTGGATTCAAAACAATTCAAAATTATTCTCTCTTAAACTCAATTACCAAAATGGACTTTGCCTTTAGGTTAATTTTTATTCTCCCCACTTGTTCTCTCTTGGCTGACCACTCTTGTATAGCAAACTCTTTTTGAATTAAATTTTAAACCATGTGTTAATTGTTTCAAACTTCAAACTCTTGCTTAAAATGTTTTTCCCTCTCGTTTCTTGATTGGCCAAAAATCCTAAGATGAATTCTTCCTTGATTTTATTTACTTTGATTGATATCCTTCCTCATCACTCTCTCTCTCATTCTAATTGAAATTGGCTGAATATTTCAAAATAAAAACATGTTTATTTGATTGAGATTATCAATTCAAAGTCAAATAATTTCCTTATTCAATTTTCCTCCAATTTCTCTCTTGACTTGGCTGAAGCCATCCTTCCTTCTTTTATATATAATGTGGATTTAAACTTAAGTTTTTTCTCTTGGTTTTTCTCTATCTTGGCCGAACTATTGCAAATTATTTTCTTGGAGATCCTAGTGATTCAAACTACTATATTCCTTACTTGGATTCTCTTGACCAAAGCTTTTGCTCTTCTTGAAAATTTTCTTTTGAATTCTCTAATCAAGATAAGATTTTAAGTCTTATGTAAATCTCTCCTTGGCCAACTTCCCACCATAGAAATTTTTTTTGAAGTAACAAAACTTTCTACATCCTCTCTTGTTTCTTGTGTAAAATTCTCTTAAAGAACCTTGAAGGCTTGATGAAGTCTTCTCTCTTTCATTCATCTTTAATCATTAAGTGGAGATCATTCTCATCTTCTATGAACTTATTTTTGAGACATTACAAGGTTAGATTTTATTAATCTATTTCATTTTCATACTACAAAAATCTTGAGAAAAAGGTTCTTAATTGATTTTACAAATAAGAATTTAAGATTAGATTATTTCTTTGATAGTATTTATTACATGACTCATTTGGATTACTTATTCATGCTAATGTTCTAATTATCCTTGTGATTTGAATTCTTTTCATTTTAAGTTTTATTTCTTTTAAAGTAAAATACTTTCTTTAAGACTTATTTGCTTCAATTATTTCATACAAAGTTCATTTCATTATTTCAACTTTAATTTAACAAAAGATTAATTCATTATGAGCTCTCTTTATTATTTGTCTTAATATTATGTTAGTTGGGTTTTAAGTATAAAATCTTTTTAAATTGAGAGTTAGATACTTTGTTTCTTCTCTTCTTTATTCTCTTCTACTTTGTTGGGGTTGTACTTTGCCTATGTAGAAAAGTATGGTGTTGAGTTGTATTTGCCTGTATAGGAAAGTATTGTATTTGGTTGAACTTTCCCGAGAAGAAGAATATAGAAGATTTGTTGTAATCTCATCTTTTATTAAGTAAATTCCTAGGTAGAGTTGCTAGGCAAGGACATAGGCCAATTTTTGTGTTTAACCAAACCATATAAAATCTATGTGTTCTCTTACTTTATCTATACTTTACTTTACTTTACTTTTGGTGATTTTTTGCTTTGCTCTTTTAAATCTAATGATTTGCAATTAAATTTTTTATAAAGCCTTAAGAAAATTAATTTTTAACTTGAAAATTTTTCTCTATCTTGCCTGAACTATTGCAAATTATTTTCTTGGAGATCCTAGTGATTCAAACTACTATATTCCTTACTTGGATTCTCTTGGCCGAAAGCTTTTGCTCTTCTTGAAAATTTTCTTTTGGCTAAAAGCTCTCTAATCAAGATAAGATTTTGAAGAGCGATGTAAATCTCTCCTTGGCCAACTTCCCACCATAGAAATTGTTTGAAGTAACAAAAAACTTTCTACATCCTCTCTTGTTTCTTGTGCCAAAATTCTCTCTTAAAGAACCTTGAAGGCTTGATGATAGAAGTCTTCTCTCTCCTTTCATTCATCTTTAATCATTAAGTGGAGATCATTCTCTTCTATGAACTTATTTTTGAGACATTACAAGGTTAGATTTTATTAATCTATTTCATTTTCATACTACAAAAAATCTTGAGAAAAGGATTCTTAATTGATTTTACAAATAAGAATTTAAGATTAGATTATTTCTTTGATAGTATTTATTACATGACTCATTTGGATTACTTATTCATGCTAATATTCTAATTATCCTTGTGATTTGAATTCTTTTCATTTTAAGTTTTTATTTCTTTTAAAGTAAAATACTTTCTTTTAAGACTTATTTGCTTCAATTATTTCATACAAAGTTCATTTCATTATTTTCAACTTTAATTTAACAAAAGATTAATTCATTATGAGCTCTCTTTATTATTTGTCTTAATATTATGTTAGTTGGGTTTTAAGTATAAAATCTTTTTAAATTGAGAGTTAGATACTTTGTTTCTTCTCTTCTTTATTCTCTTCTACTTTGTTGGGGTTGTACTTTGCCAATGTAGAAAAGTATGGTGTTGAGTTGTATTTACCTGTATAGGAAAGTATTGTATTTGGTTGTACTTGCCCGAGAAGAAGAATATAGGAGATTTGTTGTAATCTCATCTTTTATTTAGTAAATTCCTAGGTAGAGTTACTAGGCAAGGACATAGGCCGATTTTTGTGTTTAACCAAACCACATAAAATCTATGTGTTCTCTTACTTTATCTAGACTTTACTTTACTTTACTTTTGGTGATTTTTTTCTTTTCTCTTTTAAATCTAATGATTTGTAATTAAATTTTTTATAAAGCTTTAAGAAAATTAATTTTTAATTTGAAAATCTTGTAAACAATGAATTAACATCTCCCTCGGATGGCATAACTTCATAAAATGTAAAACATGTAATAAGAGGGTCAAGTGACATAAAAAGCAAAAACTTAGTTAAATCGCATATGCTAACTAGGGGAATGTGAGAAAATTATAATAGGTTCAATCCCTTAGAAAAGAGCACATACTTAAAAAATTTATAAGAGATAAAATAAGTGAAAACCACTATTCTTAGAGATTATTCATAAAAAGGATGAGATAATGTGAGAACAAAAAGTCATTTTAGAGCACATAATTTTAAAGTGATTGGTCAAGTGACCGACATCAATAATGAGATCCATCATGGAAATATATTGGGCTCTTATAGGGTACATGCTGACCTCACTTCTAGCTTTAGAAATCCTATCTTAGGAATATGATTTCCTTATGTAAGATCTAAGACACTCCTAGTGACTAAGGGGACATAAAACTCTAACCAAAGACTAATAAGGTTGGACCTTATGGTTCATCTTACTAGGCTATGGGGCACCACCTAGCCTCCATTGCCCAATTCAACATTGGCTAAACCAAACTAAACCAAATCAATCCTAATCTTAAATCCAATGTCATTGAACACAAACCTCACAATTGGTCTCCAAATGGATAATTGGGTGATTTAGCCCAATTTAACCAATTTGGCTCATTTAACTCACTTTGGCCCAAACACAAATCAAAATCGAGATTGATCCTAACCCAATCAACCTAATGATTTCCAAAATACCAACAGCACTCGAGGCATGCTTATTTGAAGTCCAAATTGATCAATTGCTCACTTAGCCTAACTTAACCCATTTGGGCCTTATTGAACTAAATCCAAATTAAACCAACATCACTTAAAGTTAAGCATGCTTAAAACCATAGAAACCTTAACCAAGTCATTTAAAAATCAAATTGGGGGTCAATTTGATCAATTAGTCCACTTTGTCAAACTTGACCTAATTCAACCCTATAAGGCTAAAATTCAATTGAACTTAATCCAAGCAAAATTGGATCAATCCAAAGCTTTAGAATTATCACACATACATGATTGCACCCAACCCATGCTAAATTTAGACTCAATTAGACTAATTAGTTTACTTGACCTAAATAGACTTAAATGAACAACACTGAGCCAAATCCCAAACCAAGCTAATTTTGACCAGGTCAACCTCCCAACACATTCCAAATTGATATTTGAACATGATCCAACAATTGAATAGGCATAATTTGATCATTTGGCTCACTTGAATCAAATTGACCCAAATTGACTTAAACACATCGCATTGAGATAAATACTTTCAAACCAAGTCCAAACCCAACCAAACTAGACATGATTCTTCCTTGGGGTTACTAAAAACCTGCCTAAGTGAGATTGACCAATGCTAAACCTGGTTCAACCTATCCCAAGTGAATCAATATTCCAAATGAAGATAAAAACTAAAAATGGCATGATCCAATCCCACCTTTTGACTTGGGCAGCCACTTTAGCATCTCTTGAGCTCACCCTAGTTGACTTAGCCTGACCTAAAGCTAGTTTGTCCAGCCATTGACCCAAGTGAAGTCAAAATAATAAAGGATACTCTTGCTTCACTCCCGATGAGCTGTCCACTTCACCTCACTACACCAAACTTGGCTACCACTAAAGCACCAAACTTCTCCTCATCAATCCCCACCCATTTTGAGCTTAAGCCACTACACCACAACCTCCCTATGTTGAACCAAGTCAAAATAGTGATTCATATGGGGAACTTGAATTGGGCGGGCCTTAGCACTCAACACATCATCTTGAAAAGTTCAATCATAATCAATTGGGTTAAACCAAACCAATTTGATCACTTGATCCAAGTTGACCAAACTAACCCATATGGGCCAAAATGAATCAAATCTCATTCCAACTTTAATTAATTGAAATCAATGACTCCCATCAATCACAAATTGAGTATTGAAAATGACTCTACCACCAATTAGTTCAAATCAAACCAATTTGGTCTCTTGACCCTAGTTGACCCAATTTGACCTAAAGGGCCCAAATTCAGTCAAATCAAATTCTAGACCCAATTAATTTGAAACCAGTGCCTCTAATTAATCACAAATTGAATATTGAGCATGATCCAACCTTCAATTGAACCCAATTTGGTCAACCTAACCTAATTGACCCCTTTAGCCCAAATTGACCTGAAGGATTCAATTGAACCAAATCCTTCCCAAATCTAAATTGATTCAAACCAACACCCACAATCACTCTCAAATGATTAATTGAACCTAAACCAACCCTCCACCCAAGCCAATTTGACCAATTTAATCAAATTAGTCAACTTAACCCATTTGAACCAAATGAACCCAAATGAGCCAAAATCAAGTCCACTTCAATTCCAAATCAATTGCATCAATACATTCCAAATGATCATTTAAACATATCCAAGTTCTTGGTTAGACCCAAATTGACCAATTGGTCAGCCTAGCCCAATTGAATCCCATTTAAGCCATATGGGTCAAATTAAGCCACCCAATCAAACTTGACATGACTCATCCTTAGGTCATCATGGGCCAGCCCAGGTAGACCCAATCCATGGTGAACCCAATTTGGGTCAAAACCATTGAACCAACCCACCCAAATGGGATAAAATCCTCATTTAGAGGGGTTCACCCACTTCCCAAGCCAAGGCAGCCATCGTTAACCATTTCTTGGACATTAGGACCACTGATCCAACCTAGTCTAAGGTTATTGAATTCAGCCTTGAGTCATGACAGGGTGAGTTCACCCATGGCACACCATTGGTTCATTTGGAGGAGAAGGTACACTCCATGCCAGCCCATACCACTGCCTCAGCCTCTCAAGCACCTCTACCTCAATAGTCCACTACCACGTCTGACCACCAACCCCTGCCGGATGACTACCAAAGGCTAAGCCAATCTCAGCCCTTGGTTCACTTGGAGAGGAGAGTATACTTTTCCCCATCCATTCAAACTTCAAACAGAGCTTCCTCAGAGCATTCCAAGTAGTCATAGACCCTTCCCCAAATCCTTAATGCTCTCCATCATCGGTAAGACCAACCATCATTCAAAACTGAGAGCCCTGTCCATCCAAAAAATCTACCAAACTCAAATTAACTATTCTCTCACCTTCCCCTCACTCCGGCAAGTCAAAACAAATCGATCCCCAATCAATTTGATCACTGGAAGGCACTCCAAGGCCAACTCTGGCGATTTTGCAGTGACACTTGGTCCATAGAGGAATCAACAGGGTGGTAGTTCAAGTTCTTCTCAACAAGGATTTGCATCTTCAATATGAAGCTACACGTGGACGCCTTTTAGCTCCGAAGATAAAACTGTAAAACCATAGATTTTCTCTAGGTGTTCATCTTTTGTAAGTAAATTATAGCATTTGATCATAAGATCTACTTAGATCTCCTCCCCTCACATTTTAGAGTCAATCCCATCATCTTAAATGCTCTAAAGCTCATCAAGTAAGCGGTTATCCATATAGGGCTTATGGATGATCATCATCTTCTACGCATGATTAGAACAAATGACCATGATTTAATCTGTTAAAATTTTTTATTTAATCCATTAGAAATCACATAATTAATCCCCATCATCCAAGATGGGACGGGGAGAAAACCGTCACACCATTGAGTGTGTTAGACATTTTAAATAACCTATCACATCAATGCGGAAAGAATGTGACATAGCCGCATGGCACCAGTTTAGGGGATTAAATGAGTGATTAAAATGTCATTAACTAGCCAGAACTTTGAAAATTCATAACTAATTATAGAAAAATCCAAAAAAAATATAAATAGACCCATTTTGAAAGGGTAAACATAGGAGAATTTAATTAAAATAAAATCACCAATGTTTTGGTTAATGAATAGTACTTAATTAGAGTTTGAAGTTTAGGCTAATTACTCTAATTAAGGCTTAATTACTTGGCTAATTGATCTCAAATTTGATAGGTTGATTCTCTGGGATGTCCTCTACCTCCCATAATTTTCATGGGATTTATTGCGGTTTGGAGAATTTGAAATTTCAATCCTAATTACCCTCCTTAATCAATTTAATATTTATTAAAATAGCTAAATAGTAAAATTTAAATAATTAATGATGATTGATCACTATTAATAGTGGGACTGATGATGAGGGAAAATAATTAGGGCCTCCTTCCTAGTTATTTTCCTAAATATATTTCCTTAGGATGGTTAATTAAATAATGAAAAAATTAAAGATTAATTAGGAGAACTTTATGATAAAATGAAATTAAATAAAAATGATGATGGGTTCAGATAATTCAAATTCAATTCATGGGTTTCCCTTTTTTTGTTTAATAACATAAAGATTAGTAAGGGAATTATGGTTAACCCATGGGTGTGGGAAAACCATAAGAGTACATAGTTTAGATTCTTCCTTAATCTAATTAATTCTTAAACATGAGCCTAATTGCATTAGGTCTTAGGAGCTTTTCAAATTTTAATTTCTCATTATCATATCATTGGAGGCTCAAGATTAAGTAATTAATTAAATTAAAAAGCTTAAGGAAGGGAAGTTAAATTAATTACTTAATGACTTGAACTTAATTAATCCATAAAATTCACTTAATTATTTTTTCGTATATATATTAAGTCACTAACATGGGATGGGGCAAAACAAAAAATGTCTTTCTCCTCTTTAAGTTTTAATAATTCAAATTTAAAATTTAAACTTCATAATAACTTTAGTTAACTTTAAAGAACACTTACTTGACTTGATTGTCCTTAGGAATTAATGTGGTTGAATGTATTATGTGGTAATGCTTAATTATTCTTTTCAATCATTATAAATTTGTATGTCATTTGTATCATGTATTCATATTTTTAAATAAAAGAATTAAATGAATATGATTATATATGTATAAGTTCCATGTGTTGAATTAATCCTATTATATGGCATGACTATTATCACTAACAAATCTTAAATTATTTTTAAAATTATAAATTAATGATATAAAAATACATTTATTTTGGCTATGAATATTTTATATGATTTACATTCACTTATAGTTTAAACATGTTAAAGGATTATTCTATTATCATGATTCATGTATGTGTTTACATGTGTTTGAATGTTAGTAAGTATATAGTCTAGACATCTTGGGAATACGAGACTTTAAGTAGCCCCAAGGAGATCTTAAATTACCTCACTTCCCTGGTTTAATAATGGCACGTACTTACCTAATTTCATTCATATGTGTATATGTGTTAGGATTTGGATAGAGCTTTACTTTACATGAGTAAATAATTTGCTAATATACAATCTTTTGCATGATTTTCATCCAATGTTAGTGTATACATTTATATTTATTTAGATAGCAAGTATATATTCTGGACATCCCGGGAACACGAGACTTTAAGTAGCCCCAAGGAGATCTTATATTACCTCACTTCCCTGGTTTAACAATGACACTTACTTGCTTAAATCTCTTGTACATGTGTATGTATACTTAACTAAAGAATATAATCTCTCTTTTCTACCAAGATACATGCATTAAGACTCATCAAGTTTGCCAAAAACATAAATATATTGTATGTACAAGTAAGAATGAAAGCATATACATGATATTGATGATGAAAAGGAATGATGTAATATTATCCATGTGGTAGCAATTCAATCTCATTAACCTTAAGATGCCTTTCAAGTTGAATAGGACTCTTTAAGATTAACCTAAACCTAGGATTAATAAAATATTTAATAAATCATTCGCTAAAAGAAACCAAAAATCATAACAACATGCCTTTAGAAAATAACTTAGGGTAGGGATGAAGAGGGTCAAACCTCTTTTCTCTCTTTATAATAATTAGATGTTAAGTAAATATCAAGTAAAATAAAAGAAAATATAAATTAAAATCCACTAATCCTTTTAATAATTTGAAGTGAAACCACCCCGTATGTATAACTTGAACATTCCAAATTTAGATAATCATAAATCTAAAGCCTAATTAAGACATACCACACCAAACCTTAGCACACACATTAGAATACTAAGTCACCACTTATAGCTCTAAGTTAGGATGATGTATGTTATAATGTGATGCTTTGTTTTGTGATGTAATATTTTAGACGATGTTAGGATTATTTATGTGTAGACTAGATGCTAGGCTGCTATTAGCCTAATGATATTTTTGCATGAGATTATGCTAAAGGGGTCATTAAAATGATAAATAAATATATATGTTTTTGCTTGCATGTTGCTTTTGCCCCTTTGCATAATCCATATTAGAAAAGTAGGCTTGGTTACCCATGTGTAGGGTGCTACATCTAAATTTATGGAATATAAATGCTTGGTTTGTATGGTTGTTTAGCTAATATCTATTTTGTAGGTGTAGTTAGACTTTAATTTTTATAAATATGTAATTTTGCAATAGGAATTAGGCTTAGTGCTATGGGGTTTAGGATGAGCAGCTGCTATAAGGAAAAGACTGGAGGCCCTGTGAAGCTTGGAGTAAAACCAAATCAAAAGGAAAGAAAGAAAGATGAAGAATAAAGACCCCTATAACATCTATTTAATTGTAATTATAATATTCTTTTGAAATCCAGGTTATATAAGGGTAGGGCTCAGCTGCCCAATTTCTTTCTTTTCCGGGTGTACGGTGGTACCAGGCCGCACTGGCCTATTGTTCTTTTTATGAAAACTTATGAATGTTTGATTATCACGTTTAGCTTATGCAATAAAAATGGCATATTTTTTATAGGTTTCATAAAGCTTGATGATTGAATGTGTGGCTTGGTGTGGTAGGCTCCTTAGGATAAAATTAATTTTTTATCCCCACTAATAATTCATAACTAAATTCTAAAATTACTCATAACCTCACCTTAAAGCTTAGGTTGTAATCAAGATAATTAAAAGATTTAGCACCTTAGCTGAATATTAAATGTTATAATATCATGCATAACATCTTATTTTGCTCTTGAATAGGGAGGGTCTCCATTCTTGCATGATATGGGAATGCTTGACTTATGAGGGCATCCCTTGAAGTGAAGAACACCTCCTCACTGATTTAGCCCATAATCTAATTTCATCATGCATTTAGGCATAATTATCTTAAGCCTTTGTCCAAATGAAGGTGTTAAAATTATATAAAAATTTATAAATTTTGCATTAGTTTAAGTCATGATTTCATGCCAATCATGATCTAGTCTTTTAAGGAGTTAGTCTAGGATTTTAGTTACTTTCCTAATTAAATAACAACTTAGCTATCTTGCACTTACATAAAATTGGCCTACATGATTTTAAAGCGTAGGAAGCATTAGCTGGCGGTCACTCTAAGCGGTTGTAAGTCCAAAAGAGTCAGGATGAATTTATCATCTCTTGTGGAGATAAACCACTATGTCCCATTTTTATTAGACTTAAGTTGTGCTTTTAGCTTGTGC
Source organism: Cymbidium sinense (assembly GCA_021442155.1). Taxonomy (NCBI): domain Eukaryota; kingdom Viridiplantae; phylum Streptophyta; class Magnoliopsida; order Asparagales; family Orchidaceae; genus Cymbidium; species Cymbidium sinense. Next base: position 74,771,072 of record CM038226.1, read on the forward strand.
TAAAGCATCCTAGATTTAGGTTCTGAGTCTATTTATTTTTCTCAGTCTACGAGTATAAGTCCAAACCTCTTAGGGTAGACTAGAGCACTTACCAGGCATCATAGTATCATGAGTGCTCCCTACTCATCCTTCTTTGGAATCTAAAATAAGTCTTTCCAAATTGAACTTTCCCACTTGATTTTCAAAAATACCTAATTCTTTGATTGTCTAACTTCAAAGTCTTTGGAGATATTTATTGATTACTTTAATAGTGAATGTTCTTAGAAAATTTTCATTTCCTATGATGTAATTAACTATGGAAGCTTGCTTCCATAGAAAACTAAAGAACCTGACATAAAATAAACCATGCTTTACTTCTCCATGTAAAGTAGGGGAAAGATCTTAGGTATATATGAAGACCCATCTGCTCCTTATTAGGTGATTAGGTCCATTATAAGGTGATGTTTTCATCTTTTGAGATGGTACATCATACTTTAATATCATACTCGATCACTCCATTAAGTACTCCATAAGATCTGCATGGTGTCCCAACAACTCCTAATTATAACATCACACTTATCTTTGTTTAGACTCTACTGTGACTAGGGTGTAAGGAGAAGTGGGTCTTTCCCCAAGTGAGACATATTATTCTTCACACTTTTTAAACCACTAAGCTCTACTCAAATATAAATTAAAATCATAATTTAAAATCCATTCGTAACATATTAATCACTTAAACTAAAATCACCCAATGATAATAATTTGAACTCTATTTATAAGTTATAACTTAAACATTAAAGCCTAGCTTTATCTTAACATGAAAACCTTTGTACACACATTAAATTGAATTGTCATTGATTCTAGATTTAGGTTGCATTGGTGCTTCATTATGATATATTGATTTTATATGTTGTGATGTACTATTTTATACTAGATGCTAGGGATGTATGCTCATAGATTGGATGTTAGGGCGAATTCATTAAGCTAATATTATTTTCTATAGGTGGTTATGCTTAATAAAAAGGGATGTTATACTAAATTTAAAGCTAATAAGTTTATTTACAAGTTCTACTTATTTAATGTTATCATAAACTTAAAGCTAATAAGTTTACTTGCTAGTACAACTTATTTAACTCATTCAGCATAGCCTATTAAGACAAGTATGCTTGGTACCTAATGGTGCCAAGCCCCACTGTATAAATATAACTACTTTTATGTATGTGTGTTTCAATTAACCCTTATTTTCTTAGGTTTAGTTAAGATTTTAATTTAAAATTTTAAAATATAATTTATTTTAAAACTTGGTTAGAGACATAGGGTTTAAGATAAGTAGTGGCTAGAAGGCATAGACTTGTGAGGCCTTATAAAGCCTAGAACACTCATCGTGGAGATGAAGATATAATGACCACCATAGGCTATTTACTTAGTTCAACGATAGGATATAAGGGTAAAACTCAGCTGCCCTTTTTCCTTTTTATTATATTATTTTGTTGAGTGATTGCTACATTCCTATTATATTATACACTAGAAAGGCCATGCTTTTATAGATTTCTTTATATAATGTTGTAATTATTTAAATGTTATCTAGGATTTTTGTAGACTCTTAGAAATAATTTTTTTATTCTAACTAAATTAATCAACTCTAATTAAAAATAAACACAACTCATAACCTAACTTAATTAAAGCCCTAGATATAAATATTAAAAGCAATTAGAAACTCTAGCTAATACAATAATGTAGCACATTCTACTTCCTCTTTAAATTGGGCCCTTCTCCTATTGCACATTAAAGGCATTTATCTTGTAAGGATAGTCACCTTCTTGACAAAGTTTGTATTTTCTCTCTGATTTAGCTTATAATTATTTTTTTAGTAATAAGCATGTGGGTATAATTGTAAACTCAGGCCTTATTAAATGAATCTTATGTCTAAAATATTTAGAAACTAAAATTTTATTACATTACTTAAAAGAATTTATTATGGCAGTTTTGATCTTAAAATTTAAGCACGGAGTCAAAGTTCTAAATCTTCTTTCTTAATAAATAACAATCTAACTATCTTGCATTACATAGGACTAGCCACAAGGCTCTAAAACATAGGAGGTGTTTGCTCATAGCCCATTCAAGTAGGTAATAAGTTTATAAGAGTTAAAATAAGTTCACATTCTCTAGTGAGAGTGAACCAATACATCCAGCTTCCCTTGTCAGACTAAGTCAAGCTTCTTGCTTGTGTTGAAGTGTCTTATGTTTTGAGATCTCCATTTCTACGAGTATAAGTCCTCACCTCTTAAGCATTTTAATAGTCTATGCTGTTGGGATATAAGCCCAAAATTCTAATGATATGATAACTTAAAACTAAATGTAAATCTCAAGTTTAAATATACAAAGGGTAACTATAAGATAAGTTGAAGTACCTATCTAGGCTTCCCAATATCCTAGTATTTCCTACATATATTCCTTTGAAATCTATTAAAAACTTTTCCTATTTGATCTATCCCATTTCATTTTTTTTATTTAGCAATCCTTGATCTGTCCTTTCAAATCCATAGAGATACTATCCGACTACTTTAATTAAGATTTTTTTTAGTAGATTCACATATTCTAGATTTTAGTTAACCATGGTGGCTTGTCCTTATAAAGAACTTGTAACATGGGTAAAATAAATTTTGACTTACTTTATTTAATAGAAGATAGGGGAAAAATATATAGTGCATGTAGACCCATCAACACGAAGAAATTTATTTAGTGATTAGATTCATTGTAGTGTGATGTCTCTACCTCTTTGGGTAGTATATTATTTAATATTGTAGGGTGATGTGTTTTGCCTCTTATGGTAGTATGTCCATTTCATATCCAATTCAATCACCTAAATAATAATTCTCAAGATTTACATGGTGTCCTCACATTTTAATCACCATAGTACATATGATGGAATCATATAGAGTTGAGCTCCCTTAAGGGAGATGAAAGAGTAATTATAGTAGAGTATAGTACAGTCGTGAGAAGAAAGCTCTTATGTTTGAGCTAAAGTATATTTTCAATGATTGAGAAAAGAAAAAAAATGTCAAGTTCTACTTTCTAGTGATGATTAAGCACAATCAAGCCTCCATATATATTTTTTATCTATATGTTAAAAATCATATGTTGTAATAGCTAAATAAAATAGATTAGTTTAGATAGAGTAAAAGAGAAATGAAAGAGAGTTAAGAAAAAAATGGGGTGATGCTTGAAATAGCTTGAGGCTATTACTTTCAAGCGACTCTAGCCTCCCTAGTGGTAAACTAACTAGCTAGCTTCTTTCATCATAGAACATTCATTGTTAGGTTTCATAGAATGGTGTCATTAATGTTGTTAAGTATAAGAATATCATTAGTCAATTTAGATATTATGAAAGAACTACTCTACCAATAAATCGATTGTTGCTTTGATCTTGCCCAAGAATTTTTTTTTTTATTAGAGGTTTGTGAAGAATATCTTAAGGTGGTGGCTAATAACACACAAGTCCAATCTAGGCACCTTAAAAAGGTCTTAGGTAAAAATATTAAGAAGATCTCAAAAAAGTAGAATATATTTAGTACAAAATTTATCTTCAAAATGGGAGCCAGTGTGAATTTATTCCCACAGCTCCTCATGTAAGCAAGGTAGCTCAATAAGTTATTTTTCTAGTCATGCATCTTCTTTCCTTTTGTGTCCACTTTTACAACATTAAGATTACACTTTAACGACTTGATTAAGTTATCACAAGTAGTAAAAGCTCCTCGTTACAAGGGAATTTGATCATAAGGTGCAAAGTTGAGATAATAATTTGGAAAATATTGATAAGAGTTTGGTAAAAAAAATTTATAGGTGATAGGGCTTAAAAGAGTTAATTTTCCTACTTTTAAAGGTGTTTTGTCCCTATGTAAATACTAAGGAAATGGGTCCCTCGAAGTTCCATAAGTGAAACTTTAGCAAGATGGAAGTGTTGGTGTTTTCTCTGGAATAGAGAAAAGAAATGACACCACATAGAGTTTAGGAATATTTTATTTAGATGACCAAATACAATATTAAGAAATATATATATCTCGAAAGATAAACATGCTCTCTTGTAATGGATTCAATCATTTCAATAAAAGACTCCTAAGGCTAATGGGTCTTTCATGTACCAAGAGTATTTTCCCCTGAATTACATGAAAAAGTAGAACAAGGTTTATTTTATCTTGGGATCATGGTTCCCTATAAAGGCAAGCCTCTATAGTTAATTACATCTTAAGAGTCTCTTCTTAAGAATACTCTCAATTAATGAAATAAGTAGTTATTCCTAAAGACTAATAAGGTAGCTTTCAAAGGATTGATTTTTGGAAAATTAAATTGGGAGAGGTCCAAATTAGAGAGAGTTATTTTCAAGAGTCAAATGAGAAAAAGTAGGAAATGCCTATTGATATTGGGATACCCAGTGGATATTTCAACTATATTATGATTGGGCTTCAAATTAAGGATTTAATTTTAAACTTTGAGTTGTTATTTTTTTAGAAATCTAGGGATTAAAGATTAGCAGCACAAGACTATAGAAATGCCTAGGGTTGAAGACTTATTCCTAAAAAGGATGCTTCAAAACTTAGTCTACAGGCGCTTCTAACACATGTCTGATGCTCGACCTTGTTCTATCCTTGGTAATCATTGGCCATTCTCCTCACTTGAGGGAACTAGCCTATCCCTGACTATTTTGGACTTACAACCACCTGGAGAAGGCTACCTGCTAACACCACCAAAGCATATTTTAAATTCATGAAGTCAAGTCACATGAATGCAAGATGGTCGAGCTGTTGTATTTTTAGGAAAGAAATCTATGAACTTAGACTCACACCCTAATCCCTAAGATCATGTAGGGAATGAGGATGCATCTAATTAATGTATATTTTTTAAATTTTATGAATTTTGACTCAAAATTCATTTAGGTCATAGAAATGCAATTTAAGCCTGATGATGTAATTAGAAAAAGGTTATGAGCCAAATCAGAATAGAAGAAGGTGTTCTTCCATCATAGGCTCTCAAAGGTCAAGCTCAAGTTCTCTGGAAAAGATCGAAGCCCTTCCATAATCAAGAATAAATCAATATGATTTATATATGATGTTCAACATCTAGCTAAGGGGTTGCTATATATTTTATCTTGCTTTAATACCAAGGCTTTCATATGAAGATTATGATTTGTATTTATTTTTATGTTTTGATTGATTTAGTTGGATAGAAAATTTAGCTTATCCTATGAGCCTACGTCCAGGCATTCATCACACCACAAACATAGTATAGAAAGAAACCTAGAAAAAGTATGTTATTTCTATTGTGCACCCAAAATAAATCAAACCAAATTAAATTAAATAATAAAAAGGCCAATGCAGTCAGGTACTGTTGTACACCCTGGAAGAAAGAAAAATGGGCAGTCGAGTTCTGCCCTTATACAACCCGACCTAGAACTACAAGTTTAGATCTATGAGTCTTCTTTCCAGGAAAGTCTTCTTTAGGGACATCCATCAGGCTCCACAGGGGACCACTACACCATCTCCTGGTAGGGTCAGCTCCCACTAATCCTTGACCCCATAGATCCTACCCTAATTCTAAGCACAAATTTACATTTTAAAATTTAAAAGAAATAAAAATTATATTACTATTTAAGATTTTGCATTTATGTGATAAGATGACAAAAGTGAGGAGAAAGAGGGGGCAAGGAAGAGAACCACACATGAGCATGCACAAATTATAGAGTCATTTGGTCAAGCAATAGACATTCATTATGGGGTCTACTAAAGCGGTTTATTAGAATCTTACATGGTATACAAGATGGAACCTTTTAGAATTAAGTTTTCTTTAAGTAAGATGAGATAATATTTAAAATAAAAAAGGGCAAAAGGAGAAATCCCCAATGTTAGAGCTATAATAAGATCTTAAAGAATAATTAAGAAAGAAGATAAAGAAAAGGACATTCATAACCCAAAAAATACCACCTTTCTTAAAGATCTCATAATTAAATAAATACAAGATGCATATAGATAACCCTTTGAATCTCATATCATATCCAAAATATTTACAAATATAAAGCCATCTGATATGAGGGAGACTCATAGTTAGATCAATATCCTAGTATTATAAGAAACTTCAGAAAAATTTAATTAAAATGCTATAGGACATAATCTTACAAGAAATGGATTTAATGTTCCTTTAATTTCCCAAGTAGCTTATCACCAATAAATATTCGATGATTAAATAAAAGGTAAGGGTGATTACCAAATCTTTTAATCTCTCCAAAACTTCTCACTCAACATATTCTTTTGATTCTTTACTAGAATCTGATAAGATGTAATGTTTATGTTGATATTTAGTTTTCATGTATTCTTTAAAGCTTGATAAGCAATAAAGTACTTCTAAATAGATTTAAAGTATGCATAAGACAATCCTTTTAAACAAATTTGAAACTTTATATATAATTTATGCATATGCTTACTATTTCTCTCTAACTTTTCATAGAGTAATCTTAGCATAATAGTTTCCTAACATATTCTTTTATTTTATCATTTTTTAACTCAATTGTGCAAACTTTTCTTCTTAATCGTTAAAAGGAAATAAATTTTCTTTCACTATCATGATCATGAACGCATGCTTATAATAAAAAGATTCATAATATGTGATATTTCTCTAATAATGCTCTAATGGCTATTTTGGTAGTTAATGACACATTTCTATCAATAAGCAAGGACTAACATCAAAAGCTAGAGGTAGAAAATTTCACTTCAAACATTAATAAGCTCTAAACAATGAGTGATAATGAGCATCAAGCATAAGCATTAATTGGCATGGGAAATGGTTGAAGTTGGATCATTATTGGTCTAAGTGGCCATCAATGACATGTAACAGTATTGGCTGACATACATATAAATGTTGACAACATGATTCTTCACTTACTAAGAATGAAGATCAAGTGACCTAGGAAAAAAGGTAGGGTTTGAATCAATAGAATACTATATGCAACTAACTAGACATTCCAAATGAGTTAGATCTTTAAAATTCTTCTATGAATTCTAAGATTTTCATCACATAAATCTATGTAGACTGTATAGTAATAATATCTATTTGTAAATTTTACAAGGAGGTATTTGCGTCTATTCTATCATAATCTTGAATACTTTATCACAAGATCAATTGATATTGTGAGAATATTTATCAAATGAAATATATGTAGCAAAAATATATATATACTATCTATATATATATATATTAAAAGTGAAAATAAATAACTTTGATAATGAGTTAGAATGATAAAGATAAATTGAAGATTTTTATTATGTATAAATTATTATATTCTCTTAAAAGAGAAAATATTATTCCACTACGAACTCAAGAAAAATGCATAAATTTTGATTAAGAGTTTATGTTCTCAAAGAATTTCCCATATTAATTATAATTAATTCAAATAAAATTTGTTTATTTTAAGGCACAAGTTTCCCTATGGTTATTAACATCTTATTGAAATAGTGGAAAATATTTTAAAGATTTTAATATTCATATAAAAATTTTTATTATGAAATTTTGAAAAGGAGAATAGCCCTACTTTAAGAAAGAAATTAATATGGAACAAAAAAAAGGAAGCTTGTAAAATTTTCCATACATATATGATAGCGTGTACTACTAGTAGCTTTAAAATTGTTATTAAATTTACCTCATTTTAGTGGTCAAAATGGCTAATATATAGCAGTGGTTTCAACAACCTTAAGTAATAGTTTTAAAGGATGTAATTTAATGTAGTAATTTTAACTACTACTTTTTAAAACTAATATAAGCCTTTATCCTAACCTAATATATCATCATTCATAAAATTGATCTTACCCACCAATTGGTCCCAAAAATAAGGCTTAGAATGAGGTTTGAGGCAAAAATAAATTAATCTTTCATTAGGCTTTGGTTTGTTTACTTCTTATTCAATCATTTATCAATATAAGTTTAGTTAAAATGTTTATTTATAATGTTACATTTTTCTTGTATGATAAGGTTTTTAGATTGATTACATTTTATATGTGAATTTTTTTGTAGTATCTGTAGAATTCTTACATGATTAAAATATATTCTTTCTACATGATTAAATATATATGTCTTTCTATATATATATATATATATATATATATATATATATATATATGTGTGTGTGTGTGTGTGTGTGTGTGTGTGTGTGTGTGTGTGTCATTTTTATAATATTTTGTATCATTTCATTATAGCATGAATGACAATGAAATTTTGTAGCTTTAACACTATAGTTTTTGGTGACTTTTTAATTTTGAATTATTTTTTCTACTCATATTATCTAGATTGTCATCACCTTCTAACCTTGAACATTAAGAAGGTTGTTCTCATTACTCTTTTACTTTATTAAAAAAAAAAACCATAATTTGTTGATTAACTCCACTACAAGGGATAGACCACTCAAGGACATCTTCAACACTAAATATTAGATATTTATTTATTTATTTATTATTCTCTACTAGGTAAAAATTACAATAACTTAAATTAAAATTTGAAAAATCTGCTGATCTTCTAGTGCATAATGTTTAATTATTATTTCTCTTTTTAAAATCCTAAGAGATGGTATTTTGGTGAGTTTTGAATATGGATTGGATAATGAGATGTGGAACCTTTAATCTACATCTATGTTTGTGGAAGATAAGATTTTAATTGACAATTATTTTGTTATATATGTGTGTATGTGAAAATTAATCTTTAAAAATCATTATAAAAAATTTTTGTAGAAATTAAAATTGTCATAAAAGCCTATTTAAACAATCATGAAAGCTTATTTTCTCTCTTATGAGTGTAGGAGCATTGAGTTTTTGTGAGCCTCAAAGATGTTGTAAATTAATATAGATTAGATTTTAATATTTTGAGGTTTGCTTTATGTTTGAGTTGGCCAATTTGTTTAAAAATTGAGATTTATATTTCACTAATATATGTTTTAAAAGCCTAAAAAAGATTTTATAATATAATAATAGAGACTATTTATTTTAGATCCTAAATCTATGGTAAGAACCACAACCAGGTTGTAACTCAAATTTAAATCTAATATAATCATATTTAAGAGGCTTATAACTTGAAATCTTATATAAGACTAAGTAAATCCAATCACTAATCTCACAATATTATCTAAACAAAACTACTTGCTCAACCCATTTAATAGATTTTAAAATCAAGACATCATAATCCCTCTATAAATAAAAAATATGCTTAGTTTATTTAAAATTAAGAACTTATTCTAATGACTCACTAACTTAAACTAAATATCCCAATCATGTGAATACAATTACTAATGAAACATCTAATAAAATAAAAAATAGCATCAATGAATAAATCAGAGAGTAAAATGATCAAATGTTGGTAGGTTTTATAATACACTCTAATTGGTAAGACATCATAATCCTAAATCTATGGTAAGACCCACAACCAGAAACAGAAAATATTATAGTCAATTGGGCTATTTTATAATTCATTCTAATAGACAAAATTTTTTTACCATTTTTGGTCTTCAAATAATGACCTTTTGGACATGCCAAGGCTCTTTCATTAGGTTCATATTTATTATTCATACAAATGTTATCTACCATAGGTCCTACACAACTCATCTAAATTTGAATTACATTTATAAAATAATAATTATTAAATTTTTTATAAAATATAATCTTTTCTTTTTGGACCTATTGAAAGCTTAGGTATAATAAGTAGTTATAAGATAATGCAATTCTTATAGATTAATTTTATTTTCTTTTTTAGCATAACCATAAAACATGCCAAGTAAATATTATTCTCTTTGATTATCTAAATATAAAATAATAATAATAATAATAATACCAAACCATCCTAACTACATCCAAACTTAGTTTTCCTTAAGGAGTGCTTATCATAACATCTATTGTGCATTAAATCATGTTGATGTCACACTATCTAATTGTGTTGTTTTTCATTAATATAAATATTTATTGATTTGAAGATTTTACTTTAAAATGACAATTTATAATTTTTTAAAAAATGAATGTATTTTTTAGGAATTTTAAAGGTACCACTATAGTATCTAAGAATATCTATGATAAGTCTACTGATACCAATCAACTTTGGCTTTGCCCAAAGAGTAAAGAACCCTCTTATGATTTATCAAAAAAAAAAAGTAATCCGTATTTTTATTAAAAAAAGTGTGATTAAGGATTTACCTTGAAAAAGATGAGTGGTTTAGAATTTATTTAAGCTATTAAGTTACCTAATATTGATGTCACTTTTAATGAGGTTGAGACTCATCCCCTATTAGTCCTATGATTTCCATCTTGGCACCATGACTTTCCTACCTATATTTCTAAGATACTTATAGTGACTAAGGGAACACCAAACCTAAACCCAAGACTCATAAGATTCAACCTTAGGGTTAGGTTAAGTAGACTAGTGGACTCCACTTAGCCCGAACCAACACAAACTCCCATAAACCAAAATAAATCAAACTACATTAATCTTAACCTCAAACCTAATCACACCAAACATAAATCAAGCATAATTGACTGTAAATTAATTAATTTGCTCAATTAACCCAATTTAACCCATTTGATCCATTTATGTCACCTTGACCCAAACTCAACCAAAATCCAAGTTGATTTAACCAATTAACCTTAAGATATCCAAAACATCAGCGATGCCAAAACCTTGCTTAAATGAAGTCAAATGTGGCCAATTAGCTCACTTAGCCCAACTCGACCCATTTAAAATTTTATGGGCCAAATCCAAATGTAACCAAAAAAAATTAAAATTGACAATGCCCTAAGCATTTAAGATACCATGTCAACTTGATTGAAGCCAAACTATAGGTCAATTTGGTCTACTTAGCTCCAGTTATCCTGATTGAATTCTATATGGCCAAAATCAATATAAACCTAATTCGAACCAAATAGGACCAACCTAAAACCATGCAATCATCTTATTTAGATAATTGAACACTACCCATGTCAGATTGCAATCAATTTTGACCAATTTGTTCACTTGGCCTAAATAGGCCTAAGTGAACTACATTGAACCAAAACTCAAATAAACTCAAATTAATTCAAACCAACCTCCCAATCTATTCCAATTTGATTATTTGGTATAACATAAGCCCTTAAATCCAATTTAACCAATTTGATAAATTGACCCAAATTAACTCAAATGATTTCAAATGAACCATATAAAGCTAAATCCCAATCCAAGATGAATTAGATCAAGACAATCACTCCAATATATTCCTAATCAACATTTGAATTTAACTCTATTGGCCCTAAGGCACAATTTCTCCAATTACTCAACTTGACCCAAATTGACTAAAATTGATCCATATGAATCATCTTACGACAAACCCAACAAGTTCAAGTTGAAACACAACCAAACTTAGCATGACTACTCCTTAGACCACGTTGGACTTGCCCAAGTGGACCCAACCCATGGTGAACTTAGTTCAGTCCAAGCCAAGTAAACTAAGATTCTAAGAAAAGATAAAATCCCAAAATAGGTTTGTTTAACCCTTATGGCTTGAGTAGCATCTTTAGCATTACTTCAACTCACCATAGTTAACTCAGCCTGAGCTAATGTTATTTGGCTTAACCATTAACCAAGGTGAGATTCATATCACCTTGAACAACCCTTAGTTCCCCAACCATGGGCTGCCCACTTCACCACACTATCTTAAGCCTGGCCAACCACTAAGGTGGCTCCACCTCATCAATCCTAACACTCTTTGGGCTCATGCCACTACACAACACCATCCACATGCACGAACCAAGCCAAATCAAGTGTTCATATAGAGAGGCATATACACACTCAATTAAAATGATTTAAGCCATTCAAAAACACCCTCATACTCCCAAATCTTATTCCTATGCATCCTAGAGCTCCCCTAGCATCCCAACTACCAAACTTTAATGACCTGCAATGATGCATTGGTTTTAAGATCCATCGAGGAAGAGGAAAATGGGGATCTACTCAATAGGGCTTCATCTCTACTAGACAAAATTACCTTGATCATTTAAAACACTAGTCATTAGATCAGTGAGAAAAATCTTCAAAACTATATATTGGCCCTAAGATTCTAATGCTTTATGAAGTGATTTTGTGATTCATTAGAATCCCACCATAAGACTATTTCATTTCTCTTCTCGGTCCTTTTGCAGTCATTTTGATTGAATATATATGGCTATGGTTGACTTGGATTTATCGATGAAAAGTAGACTATCTCTGATTCTCATTAGAACTTGAAGATGAACCATATATTATCCATTATTTGTTATTAGAATGAATGATTATGATCTCATCACACTATATATTAGATATAGATCTAGACACCTATTTGATCTGGGCCATTCAATCATCAAAACCACATATGTTATCAACTGAGTCAACAGTATAAGGGACAATTTCAATACCCAATCCCATGCTGTAACTCAACACTGATAGTGTAAATCAATTTAATCAGGGTTTTAAATGGTTTTAATTAGCAAAAATTTTAAAAAATTATAACTAATTATAAAAAAAATCAAAAAATGTAAATAAATACTATAGATTTAGTAAATAAAGTAGAATCACGGTAAAATAAGAGCCCTAATTTTTGTCTTTTAGATAAAGAGTAATTAGGAATTCTTTGAAATCATTAATTATGTAATTAATCCTAAATCACTCACCTAAAAGACTTGAAATTTTTAGGGACCGTTCCTAGTAATGCTCCTTTTTCCCATTATTAGTTCATGTCATCGAGTGAGTAGATTAGGAGCTTTATAATTTGGATTTATTAACCCAATTATTATAAAAATATGCAAATCCCCAAATAAGTCTTTTGACATTTAAGCACCCTTGTTTAACAATAAAGCACCTAAAGAAAATTAGTGAGCCTCTAGTTCTAATCAAATGCCAAAATCATCATTAATAATTTATTTAATGAACTATAACTTAAAATTTCATATATAACTGTATAGACCTCTAAAAAATGTGTTTGACCTCTCTTGGTACTGAGCTAATAGAGAGGTTTGCAATGAAATCAAAATTCAAATTAATTTTGGGTATTTTAAGTGTAATTACTAAAGTATAATTTTTCACTTTTTCAATTAGTCATAATGTATAAACTCAAATGAGTTAAAAATTTTAGGATTATGTTATGTGTATCATTATGCATTTCTCAAATTTTTCTTAGAATTTTTGGGGTTATATTCTATGATTGGTTAAATTTGTTGAGTCTATTTTAGCTTAATTGATTTAATTAATTATTAAACCTTAATAAATAATAAAAATTATGTTTTAGGATTTCAAATCATTTAATGAACACAGAGGATTATGAGATAATTATTGGGTGAGTTTGGTCTCCTTTAATGGCATTCAGACTACTTTAATTAAGAATCCCTTAAATGAACTTAATTAAGCTTAAATGGTTTTATGATCATATGTGCAATATTGAGACTAGTAAATCAAGGGAAAGTTTTCTTGGCATTTAGCTATCCTTTTGTTTATTTGAATGTGTATGCTTGATCAATTTAATAAATAGCAATGTTTTAAATAATCTTTGCAATTGAATAATTAATTTATCTTCAAATTTCATATATATATATATATATATATATATATATATATATATATATATATATATATATATATATATATTTGCAATATATATATATATATATATATATATATATATATCATATATATATATATATATATATATATATATATATATATATATACATTACAATCATTCTTCAAATTATTATCACTGTTAAATTACAAATTTTGATTTTATTATTATGTAACCTTAGATTGATTAAAAAAAAATAAAAGAATCGCAATCATATGTATGTTTAATGCAATGGTCAAATATATAGTCTAGAAATCCGAGATCATAGAACTAGTAGTCCAAAGAAAAAAATTTTAATTCACATCTCTAGTTTGATAATGACACGTACTCTTAAAAATGCTAAAAAAAATACATATATAAATTTAGTTTAAAAACTTTAGATCATAAGGCTACAAATCTAAAGGAGGCTAATACCACACATTTCTTGTTTAACAAAGCACATACCTATAAATAAAGAGTGTACGTATATATACATATAGATGAATGAATGAATATTTATTTCTTTCAACATAAAGTGTATATATATATATATATATATATATATATATATATATATATATATATATATATATATATATAACATAAAATCTATACATGTACATGAATATTTGAAATATTCCTCTCCTAAGTTATAAAATACTCTTGCAAATAATTTTTAAATTAAATAAAAAGTATGTTTCTTAAGTCATGAAATAATGTAATATTTGAAAGAGAAAATTTTCTAATAAAAATACTCATTGAATATCATGAAGAAATTCTTAACTTCTTTCCTTAATCCTAAGATATGCTTCATAAAGTTATAATATCATTTAAGTTTGATTCTAATTTAGGTTTTAATTAAAATTAAGCACCTCACTAAATCAACTAAAATCCATAAAATTTATCTTGATTAGACTTTATTAGGAGTAAGGTATAAAGAAGAGTGGGCGTCATCTCAACTAGGGCCCATTATTCCTTATGATCTTTAAAACATTACATTCAACTCAAGCTTAAATCAAATTCACATTCAAATTGGCAATCAATTAAGTTGAAATCATCAATTGATAATAAATTGAACTTTTCCCTTAAGCTTTAACACAAACATTAACTCCTAGTTTTGCCATATCACACTAGTCTTTGCACACACTTTAGATTGATAAGCCATAGATTCTATACTTATGTTAAGCTAATGTTTTATTGTGGTGTATTACTTTTTATTTTTATGGAGTAATATTTTAGACTAAATGTTAGAAATGTATATTTGTAGATTAAATGTTAGGGCAATATTTATTAGAGTTGATGTTTTCTACATAAGGTTTGTGCTCAATAAAATGGGTTACCATAATAAAAAAATCAACTAACAATTTAATTGAAGATGTTATCTACCCTCTAAGCAAAGCCCATTAGGATAGGTGGGCTTGGACACTCACTGTGCCAAGCCTCACTATATGGATTATAATTGTTTGATGTGTATGTGTGTTTCAACTGACCTCTATTTTGTAGGCTTAGTTAGGATTTTATTTTAAAATTTTAAAAGTAAATTTATGTTAGAACTAGGTTAGAGTATGGGGTTTAAGATGAGTAATGTTAAGAAGGCATAACTTGAGAAGTCCTATGAAGCCTAGAGTATCTACATCATAGGGATGAAGAGAGTGAAGACCTCATCAACTTATTATTATAATACTTAGTTCCAGACCAGTCTTATAAAGGCAGAGCTCAACTATCCCTCTTTTTTCTTTTTCTAGGATGATAGAAAAACTTGGCCTCACTGGCTTTTTATTATAATATTTTAACTTAATTGGTGTGTTTAATGATTATATAATAGAAATGTCTCTTATGAATGAATTTTCTACCTTAACTAAATAAATCAAAATTAAAAAATAAATACAACTCGCAACCTCACTCTAAAGCCTTTGACATAAATAATAAAAGTAATAGTTTAAAATTATAGGTTTGTGTTGTGTAATCATAATCCATCTTATACTTCATTCCTTAAAAAGATGGTCTTCACCCATGGCTTATAAAAGGGTAGAGTTTGTCCATTGAGGATAGACATCTTTTGGTAAAGTCCACCTCTCCCATTGATTTGGCCCATAATCTTATTTCATTACACATGTAGCCAAAATTTGCATACTTAAACTATTTCAATAAACATGTGAGCCTAAATATATATATAAATTAAATTTTATTACATTAATCGAAAGTATTGTTCATGTCAGTCATAATCTTAGATTTTATGGAGTGACTTTGTGTTCTTAAATTTCTTTCTTAATAAATAAGATCATAACCATCTTGCATTACATAAAACTTAGCCATATGATTTTAAAATGTAGGTGGTGTTAGTTGTTAGCCCTTTCAAGTGGATTATAAGTCTAGAATACTTGGGATAAGTTCATGCTCCTTGGTAGGAGTGTGATAATGTACCCATGTTCCATTCATCAGATTCGATCAAGCTTTAAGCTAGTGGTAAACTACATTTAGGTTGGAGTTCTTAGGCTACCTAGTTCTCCTTTATAGATGGGGAACTATTACCCCAAAAATCATGTGACTAGATGCTTCTATCTAGTGGTGAAAACAGTTACCCAAAATATCTCTATAAAAGATGGGGAACTGCCCACAACCTCTCTTCTTTTTTTCCCCTTCCAACTACTTGGATTTCAGAGTTCTTAGAATTGCTTTTGAATTCCCTATCTCTCTCTCTTTTGCATGTACACTCAATCACTTTATTCTCTCTATAATGCCTTATTGTTGTTGTATAAGGGTATATGCTTCTCGCATGAGGCAAAAACAAAGTGCGAACATTGCAAACTCCATGTAAAAAGTTCTTTTATGCAATTTCTTTCACCCTAAAAAATATTTGAAGTTTTTCAACCATCGATCTTAGATCTAGTGAGAAATAAAATCCTCCATCTGTTAATCTTGGATATAGAATAAGGTAGAAGAATTTAATTTTGTTAAAAAAAATATTTAAATGCAAGAATCTCAAGAATTTATGTCTGAAGACCTTCATTGTTGAACTTGGTTCTGGGACAAGATGAAAATCCTTCCTCCATTGATCTTGGATCCAAAACAAGGGAGAAGAGTGCTTCTTACACTAACATACAGTAAAATCTAGCACTGCTAAAGTATTATACCACCAATTTTTTATAAAAATTATTAAATTCTCCAAAAATCTGGTTTAAAAAATAAAGTTTCACTTTTGTGGCGTTGTAGTACCGAGGCACTAAGCTCTAATTTTAAAGTCTTTGATCCTCTACTCTATAGTGTCAAAGCACCAAACATTTGGTGTTGCGATGCTAAGCTCTCAGGTACATGTCATTCTTGGAATGCTACAATGTTGTAGTGATAGCACCACAACACTACCCTCTCAAGTTATAAAATGAAGAAACCTATTTTGAAGTTTATTCCACCATTGAACTTGGTTTGATGTAAAACAAAATTCTCCGTCCATTGTTAATATACTAAAAATCATGAAACCTAGCATTTCTAAGGTATTATACTATCAAGATTTCAAATTTTGTTAAAAAGTATTAAATCTTAGGTGTTGATCAAACAATGTCGAGTCATCGCTGTTCCACTGCTGCGATGCTGAGTTCTTGAAAATCTTCAACCTTAGGCACGTATTCCACAGCACCAAGGTGTTGCGCTCTCAAGAAAATTAAACTTCAACACTCATCTAATAGCACCATGGTGCTAATATCACCAAGGCACTACACTTTTGGTAAATAATACCTTAAGCACCAAGTTGATCTCTCTAACATTAAGTCCAAGTCATATATGTAGCACTACAGTGCTACCTATGTAACACCGAGGCTCTTCATTCTCAAGTTTTGAACTTATATCTTTACAACACCAAGTTGCTAATTTTACAGCGCCAAGGCACTAAACAAAAATTTTCTTTTTATTAAGTTTTAAAATTCTAGAGCATTCCAAAGAGACAAACTGTTCACCTCATTTTGGAATGAGAATTGATCCCTCCCATCTTAGATCTAGGAGCCTTCTAAACAATTATACTTCCTTAGTGCTAGGACACTTTTAGTGATTAAGCAAACACTAAACCTAGACCTAGAGACTTATAGGGCATAACCCTAAGCTTATAGTTTACCTAAGGATAAATAAGTTTCATCTACCCCAAGGCCTAAACCAAAACTCATGCCCATCCACTCATCCAACCTTAAGCTCATGTGGTTATAGCTAAAACAATTCAAACCTATTTAATTAATCTTAATTGAATTTGGTTTTCCAATCCAAGCTTCAAGCTAAATCAACTTGGACCTTAACCTGAGTTAACCCACCAAAATCTTATAACTCCATTCAAACCCATTCAAGAAAACTAAACTCAATTTGATTTTCTCTATCACTCTAATTCTCTAATAGATCATTTCAAACTACTCCAACATTTGCAATCAAGCTCATTGAACCAAGTGAATTTGATCAAACCAAGTTATCCCATTTGACTAAAAGGTTCAAATGAGCCAAAATCCAATAGAGCCTAAATCAATTCCAATCAAAGCCACCAATCAACATTAAAATCTTATTAAACACATCCTAGCCATCCATAACTCCAATTAGTCTAGGTTGACTTGACCAAGACCTAAAGGGATAATTAAGTCATACTCCAATCAAACTCCCATTGGATTAAACCAATATCCAACCTCTTCATTACTGATTATAGGCTACTATTAAACACTCCACTACAATCAATTGAACTTAATCAAGCAAATTTTGCCCTTTGACCCAAGTTGACCCAATTTGAGTGAAAGGGACAAATCAAATCCTAAACCAAAGTGGTTAAAATCAATGCCTCTAACTAATCACTAATTGAATATTGAACATGATCCAATCTTCAATAGGATCCAATTTGATCAACCAAACCCAATTGGCCTACTTAGCCCAATTTGATCTAAAGGGTCAAATTAAACTAAATCACTCCATAATTAAAATCAATTCAAATAAACTCTTCCAATCAATTCAAATAAACTCTTCCAATCAATCACTAATGACCAATTGAACATGAACCTAATCCATGCCCAAGCCAATTTAGCCAATTTGGTCAAATTGGTCAACATGACCCAAATTGAATCATGTGAACCAAATCCAAATCTAAGCCAAATTGAATCAAATCAATTGCACTAACTCATTCCAAATGATCAATTAAACTTAACCAAACTATCATTTGACATAATTTGGTCAAAATGGTCAAGTTAGCCCAACATGACCCATTTGACCTATATGGGTCAAATTGAGCCAAATCCAACTAAACCAAGTCCAAACCTAACCAAATTTGGCATGACTCATCCTTGCAAAACCATGGACTTGCCCAAGTGAGCCCAACACATGTTGAACCCATTTTGGGTCAAACCCATTTACCAAGCCCTCAAAAAGAGATAAAATCCCCATTTGAAAGAGTTCTCCAACTCCTCATCACTTGCCAGCCACCTTTGGCCTTTTTTGCACAAAGGAACACTGACCTAACCTAACCCAAGGATGTTGGGTTTAGCCTTTGGCCATGAGAGGGAGAGTTCACCCATGGGCAACCATTGGTCCACATAAGGAGAAGTGTACATCTCATGGTAGCCCATTACACTCCCTCAGCCTCTCATACTCATCCACCTCGTAGTCCCTTGCCACATCAAACCACCTACTCTAGTGAACAGTTGCTAAAGCCTGAACCAATCCTATCCCTTAGTTTAACTAGAGAGGAGAGTATACTCCTCCCTATCCATTCAAACTCAATAGAGAGCTTCCCTAAAGCATTATGCATTGTCCCATACCCTCTCTCGAGCTGCTCATGCACCGTATCACCACAAGACTATTATCAAACCTGAGAGCTTCATTCATCCAAACTCCTAAAACTTACACCAAACTCAAATTAACTCTTCCCACACCATCACCTCACTCCGATAATTCAAAATGAATCATTTCCTGAGCGATTTGACCATAGGAAGACGTCCCTAGACCAACTCCAGTGACCTTTGCGATGGCGTTTGGTCCATAGATTGATCAGCAGGGAGGCAGCTCGAGATCTTTTCAACATGACTTCATCTCTTCAAGATGAAGCTACCTCTATCGGCAAACTACTAGTATATAGCTCTAGCGAGGTAAGAATATGGCAACCGTAGTCTTGGCCTCGAGGTGTTGGTCTTTTTTGAAGTGAATCTTATTTTCGCACTATCTCCATCATAGGATCTCCTTAGATTTATTCCCTGATCATTTTGGAGTAAATTTCATTGTCAAATGAGATCCAACAAACTTGAACCAAGACGGAAGGAGGATGGTATTCGCCTCTAATGCTCATGGGACGATGGATCACTAGTCGTTCGTTCTGAATGATTAGAATGGAAGATCGTGATTAATCGAGTTAGAAATCTTGATTTCATCCCTTTGAAATCATGGAATTAATCTCTACCATCTGATCCATGATCGGACGGCCAATATGAAATCCCATCTTCCACAGCTAAGTAAGCTGTCGCAATGGATAATTTAAGTGACCAATATCGCAGTGCCACGTGGAAAGCGTTGTCGTGTCGGCATCCGCATGGTGTTGATAGTTCAAGAGGATTAATTAAGTTTTAAAAATGTAATTAAATAGCTAGAATATAAAAAAATCATAATTAATTATAGGAAAATCCAAAAAAATAAATAAACCCATTTTGATAAGCTTAGATAGAGGAGAATTTAATAAAAAAAATCCTTAATTAGTACCTAATGAATAGTGCTTAATTAAGGTTTGAAACTCAAACTAATTATTTTAATTAAGGCTAAATTACTTTGCTAATTAATTTTAAATTTGGTGGGATGATTCTATGGGATGTCCTCTACCTCCCAAAATTTTTTTAGAATTATTTGTCATGTGGTTTAAAGGTTTTAGAATTTTTACCATAATTACCCACTTTAATTAATTAAATGATTATTAAAATTGGTGAATAGTAAAATTAAATAATTAGTGTTAATTAATCAATGTAAATAGTGGGTAAAATGAGAGAAATAATTAGCACTCCTTTCCAATTATTTTTCTAAATATACTTCTTTAAGAGGGTTAATTAATATGTTTAATAATTAATGAATAATTAAGAAAAATCAATGATAAAATAAAAATTAAAAATTAAAAATAATTTACATAGCTCAAATATAACCCATTAGTCCATGTATGTATTTAATAGCATAAAGTCATTAAAGAAATTATGATTATCTCATTGGTGTGGGAAAATCATAAGAGTAATTAACTTAGATATTTTTCTCATTTAATTTAATTAAATCCAAAGCATGAGCCTAGTTGCATTAAACTCCTTTAGGTGCATTGTTGAATTTATAAAATTGATTTAGATAGCTCAAATATAACCCATTAATCCCTTTATTTGTTTAGTAGCATAAAGTCAATAAAGAAATTATGATTTTCTCATTAGTGAGGGAAAATCATAAGAGTGTTTAATTAGATATTTTCCCCTTTAATTTAATTAATTCCTAAGCATGAGCCTAGTTGCATTAGAGTCCTTTAAGTGCATTGCGATTTTATTTTCTCAAAACATATCATTGAAGGCTCATGATCAAGTAGTTAATTAAATTAAAGAAGCTTGAGAAAGGGTAATTAAGTTGATGTGATTAACGGCTTGAACCTAATCAATTCATAAAACCTATATAACTTTTTTCTTTAAACATGTCAAATAACCAATATGGGATGGAGTGAATCATAAGTATCATTTCTCCTCTTTAGATTTTAGCAACTTAAACATCAAAATTAAATCTTACAAAAGCTTTAATTAGTGTTAAGGAATATTTATTTAGCTTGATTGTCCTTATTATGTGGTAACATTTAATTACTTTCTTTCAATTATTATAAATGTGCATGCCATTTGTTTCATATGTTCATGTTATAAAAAAAGAATTTGATTGCATTTAAGTTGCATGGGTTGTAAAAAATGTTATTATATGGTGTGGCTATTATCACTAATAAATCTCAAATTATTTTTGAAGTTATAAGTTAATAATGAATCAAATAGTGTGAAGTTTAAATTATTGTTTATTATAAGTACTTAATGAAACTTCCACTTAGTTATAACTTAAAGATAGTAAGGGATTGTTTTATCTTTGCTTTTATGTGTACATTTACATGTATTTGAATTAACAAGTATATAATCTAGACATCCCGGGAATACGAGGCTTTAAAAGCCACAAATAGGACTTAGATAATCTCATTTCCTTAGTTTAACAATGGCATGTACTTGCTTAATTTCATTTATATGTATACATGTCCTAGAATATATGATAAAACTTTTCTTTTCATGTCATTAAACTCCACATGAACAAAAGATTTTATGTAACATTTGCATAGTTCTACTTCTATGCTTGTGTATATGTTTATATGTATTTGAATTGGCAAGTATATAATCTAGACATCCTAGGAACACGAGGGCTTAGATAGCCCCAAGGAGGTCTTAGATAATCTAACTTCCCTAGTTTAACAATAGCACGTACTTGCTTAAATTCCTAATACGTGTTCACATATATTTAGCTATGAAATGAAGTCTCCCTTTTCTATCAAATTCATACATTAACATTCATTAAGTGTGCAAAAATATGGGTATATTGCATGTATATATATGTTAAATTAAAAATTAAGAGGGTTAAAGATGAAAGAATATGAATGTTATTGGTAATGAAAGGAAGCAATGAAATATTACTCATGTGATGGTCACTTAATTTCATTAATCCCATGATGAATTTAATGTTTGAATAAGATTCCTTAAAACAAATCTAAACTTAGGCTCAATAAAAGAAATTTCATAAGTGGTTCACTAAGAGGACCAAAATTATTAGAATTTATCTTTAGAAAACAACTTAGAATAGGGACAAAGGGGCCAAGCCTTTTTCTTCTCTTTAAAATAATTAAATGCTAACTAGGTATCAAACAAAATCAGAACATCTAAATTAAAATCAATCAATCTACTAACAGACTTCAAGTGAAACCATCCCTAACAATTAATTTAAATAATTTCAAAAACTTTAGGCAATCATACTTATTTATGGATATTATTAATGGGAAATAACTTGGTAGAAATAAAATAATGGAAGCATTAACCTCATCAATGAGGATGGTGGCAAAATAATTAATAATCTTATCCTGTCACCTTTTTCATTGAGCATTACAAAAAGTACCGAAGAAATTAAAGATTTCACCAAAATCAGGATAACAATTATAATAAAAGAAATGATGATCATTTACTACATCTTGTAAATTGTAATATGTGTTGATAGTACTACTATATGAAGATTTCTTGCACCACAGGAACAATGCTGAAGTTATTACAATAGACCAACTTAGCCCAGCCTCATTCGTTGATAATCCTCTCCACACTCCCTCCCAAATTTAAGAAGCTCCCTCTAGGATGAGATGTTTGTGTAGGAGATCATGGTGGTATTGTTCCTACCCCTCTAAACTATTGAATCTGTTAGTGTCACTAATAGCTACACACTCCTTGCCTTTATTGAAGTATCTTACCAGCATGTTGACATTTCAAAAGTAAAATGCAAGCTGAGAGAGGAAGAGATCATGGATTTTCAAAATTGAACCAAGGCTTTAGAATGAAAAATCCATAACCTAAGGGTCCTAATTATAGATTGGATCTAGCACTGTGTTGATAGGGCCTAGGTGCTAACCTCTCAGTGTCTGAGATTTAGGACCAACACCACCACACTCCACATCGCCAAGGCACTAGTCACCTAGTCAAAATGGTTATTGTACCAGTAAAAAAGAGCTCTATTGACCTCACTTTTGTAGTGAGGTTTCAATCTTCCCATCATAGAACTAGGAGTCTTCTAGACACTAGGAACTTCTAAGTCATAGGACACTTACTGACTAAGTGGTCACTAAACCCAAACCTAGATACTTAGGAGGACTTGCGTATGTTTAGATTATTTCTTAGGATCTTAGGAAGCCTACCCATCTTATGGCATAACCAATACTCATGCATATCTCCTTAGCCAAATCCAATCTCAAATTAATCCAATAAAAACCCAATTCATATCCAAATTCTAAGCCAAATGATCGAAGCCCATGACTTAAATCCAACTTAACCCCTTAAGCCAACCCTATGGACTTAACCAAAGCTCTTTCAATCTAACCTAATTCAATTGATTTTCATAAAAGCACTCCAACCTTTTAAACTTCATTCCAAACTCTTCCAAAATCTACAATCAAGCCAATCAAATCCATCAACCAAATCAATTCAATTAACCCAAGCTAGCCCATTTGAACCCAAAATGTCCAAATGAGCCAAAATTTAATTAAACTCAAATCAACTACAATCAAAGCCATCAATCAATCCTAAATCAATTATCAAACTCAATTAACCTTAATTTAACCCAAAAATAGCTCAATTGACCCCTTAGGCTCACCTGACCCAAAGTGACCTAAAGGACCCATTTAAACTAAACTCCAATCCAACTCAAATTGGATTAAGTCAACTTATCCAAACCCTTCTATATTGATTATTGATGATCCATGAGTTATCAATTGCAATCAAATGGGTCAAGCCAAGTCAATTTGGTCATTTGATCAAGTTGACCCAATTAGCCTACATGAGCCAAATTAAACCAAATCTCATTCCAAACCCAATCAATTGAAACCAATGATTATAACCAACTTCAAATTGATCCTTAAACATGACTTGACCATCAATTGAGCCAAGCCAAATCCAATTGGCCTCTTGACCCAATTTGACCTAAAGAGCCAAATTGGACCAAATCAAATTTTAATCCAAATTGATTGCAACCAATGAGTCAAATCCATCTCAAATTGATTATTAAACATGATCAAACCCTTGGTTGAACCCAATTTAACCAAATTAACCCAATTGACCCATTTAGCCCAAATTGACCTAGAGGGTCAAATTGGTCTAAATCATTTCTAATTCTAAATTGATTGAAATCAAAATCTATAATCATCTTTAAATGATCAATTGAACCTAAACCAACACCTAACCCACGCTATTTTGGCCAATTTGACCAAATTGGTCAACTCAGCCCATTTCACTCATATGAACCCATATGAGTCAAATTCAAATCTACTCAAAATCAAAGCTAACCCATTTGAACCCAAACATAACAAATGATCATTTGAACTTATCTCAACCCATGATTTGATCAAATTTGACCGATTGATCAATTTAATCCAACCTAGCCCAATTTGACCTACATGGGTCAAATTGAGCCAAACCAACCAAACTAAGCCCAAACTCATTCAAACTTGGCATGTTCACCCATCCTTGGATCACCATGGGTTAGCCTAAATTTAACCCATTCCTAAAAATTGACCCATTACCCATTGGGTAAAGCCTTCCAAATGGGACAAAACTCATTCTTCGATGGTCAAACCCACTCTCCCACCCTTGGCAGCCACCTTAAGCTCTAAATGGATATGAGGACCACTAGCTCACCTGACCTAAAGCTGGTTGGGCCAGCCATGAGCCAAGTGGAGGTGAGCTAACTCACTTCCTCCCATTGGTAAACATAGGAAACCAAGGACAGCCACTTTAGCCTTTCGCAGCCACTCCCCTTCACTTGGCCACTGAAATCGAGCCACCTCACTGATTCATTGCCACCAATAGCCGCCTGCACCAGTCGGATATCTTCCCATGGCATAATTAATCCAAGTTGTTGGTTTGGATGGGGAGGAGGGTATAATCCTACCCATTTGACTTAACACACAATTAGAGTTTCCCTAGAACACGAGAGAGCTGAGATGAACTCCTAGAGTGATTTCTTGAGTTCCCTGACCCTTCCCATCATCAAAAACACCAAACTCAAAATAGGACAGTGCCCATCTTCATCCAACCTCATCCAAAGTTTACCATTTTTAGATTAACTTCACCCACACATTCACCAAGCTCTAGCGAGCAAGAATGAATCAATTCTCGATCGATTCAAGCACTAGGGACCATCGCAAGACCAACTCCAATGAGGTTTTCAGCTATGCTTGGTCCACAGAGTTACCAATGAGCAATCAAGGTGCGAGCTTCTTAGCAAGGCTTCATCTCTTCAAGCCAAGCTACCTTGTTGGTTACCCGCCGATCTTGAGCTCTGGAAAGGTATTTTTTGGCAAACCATAGAAATGGCCTTAGTGTTCATCTTTTGTGAAAGATTTTATGGTTTTGCGTGAATCTCACCTTTAGATCTCTTTAGATTGTATCCTTGAATATTTTAGAGTCGATCCTAAGCCTCTACGAGTGGAGGAAGGTGGACTGTGTCCGTCTTCCATCGCTCGGGGGATAACGGATCATCCGCCATCCATTTGGCATGATTAGAATAGACGATCGTGATTAATCCACTAGATTATCTCAATTTAATCCTATAGGAACCGCAGAATTAATCCCCATCATCTGATCTTAGATCAGATGGCGATGAAAGCACGTCCATCGCCCCCATGTTAGCATCTTGTCAGACCATTTAGATGGCCAATCCCACGAAGCCATGTGGAAAGTGCGGTCAAGT
The DNA here is from genome assembly GCA_021442155.1 of Cymbidium sinense. Classification (NCBI taxonomy): domain Eukaryota; kingdom Viridiplantae; phylum Streptophyta; class Magnoliopsida; order Asparagales; family Orchidaceae; genus Cymbidium; species Cymbidium sinense. The sequence continues at coordinate 74,797,161 of CM038226.1, forward strand.
CAGCTGCCCGCATGGCACCGACGGGATTAGTTGTTAATTCTGCTTTAAAATGTGATTAATCATAACTAATTGTTGAAAAATCCATAAAATACAAATAAATACATTTTGAAAAGATTAAATAGAGATGAATTTAATAAAAATATATCTACTTAATTTTGAATAGTGATTAAGGATTAATTAGTATTTGAATATTTTTTAAATTAGCTTAATTATGCCCTAATTACTTGAGCAATTAATCCCAAACTTGGTATGTTGCTTTAATGGGATGATATCTACCTCCCATGATTTTATTGGGATTTATTGGCTATGTAATTAGGGAAATTTCAAATTCAAACCTCAATTACTCTCTTAATTAATTTAATGATTATTTAAAGTTATAAATAGTAAATAATAATTAATTTAACTTCATTAATCACTATTTAATAGTGAGATGATGAAGGAGAGTGATTAATACCTCTTTCTTAATTACTTTTCTTAAATTCATTTCATTAAAGAGAGTTAATTGATGTATGATTTAATAAAGGAATTAATTAATTAATTAATTAATTAATGGCCAAATAAAATCAAATTAAATTGCTAACATTTTAGATAATCAACATTTAAATTAACGGTTCCTCTTTATGTGTTCAGTAACATAAAGGCACTTAAGGAAATTATGATTAGCCCATGAGTGTGAAAATCATAAAAGTACTTAATTAGATTCTTTAATTTAATTAATCTCTAATCATGCACCAATTGCACTAGGTCATTTAGGAGCATTGCAATTTTATTTTCCTCATGTTCATAACATTTGTGGCTCATGATTAAATGATTCATTAAAATAAAGAAGTATAGGAAAGGGTAATTAAATGGATTACTTAATGATTCAACTTAATTAAATCATAAAAAGTCATCTAATTATCTTTCCTTAAATAAATTAAATCACTGGTGGAAAACAACAAGTGATCTATCCTCTTTAATTTCAATTAAAATCTTAAAATCAAAACTAATAAGAAGCTCTGGTTTTCCTTAAGTAATCTTATTTAATGTGATTGTCCTTAAATATTAGTGTAGTGTAGTTGAATGAATTATGTGGATATGATTGACTATTCCTCTTAAATCACTTTAAATATTTTATGGCATATGATTTGATGCATTCATGCTTTCAAAATCAAATAATCAAATGAATTTACTTATGTAAAATTACATATGTTAGCTTAAATTTTATTATATGTGTGGTTATTATCACTAATAAATTCAAAATTACTTTCCAAAAGTTATAAATTGATAATAAAATGTGGAGTGATATTAGCTATGACTATATACATAGGATTTGCATGTGTTTATAGCTTAAACATGTGAAAACAATGCTTTATTTCCTATGTTCATATATGAGTTTATAAATATTTGAATGATAATAAGTATATAGCATGGATATCCTGAGAATACAAGGCTTTAAGTAGCCCTAAGGAGGTCATTTGATTATCTCACTTCCATGGTTAACAAAGGCACATACTTATTTAATTTCATTCATATGTACATTTGCATTAGAATTTGGATAGAGCTTTAATTCACATGAATAAATAATTCAATCAAATAAAATACAATCTCTTGCATGATTTTTACTCTTCTAATCATGTATACATTCATATGTATTTAAGATAAGTATGTAGTCTGAACATCCCAGGAATACAAGGCCTTAAGTAACCCCAAGGTGGTCATTTAATTATCTCACTTCTTTAGTTTAAATAATGTCACATACTTGCTTACATCTTTTATACATATGTATGTATATTTGATTAAAGAATGAGAATCTTCTTTTCTACTAAAAATGCATGCATCTATAATCATTTAAGCATATCAAATGTAATTCATGTAAAGGTGGTGCTTCCTTTCCTATGTTTATATAAGAATTTACATATGTTTGAATGATAATAAGTATATAGTATGGACATCCCGAGAATATGAGGCTTTAAGTAGCCCCAAGGAGGTCACTTGATTATCTCACTTTCCTAGTTAATAAAGGCACGTACTTATTTAATTTCATTCCTATGCACATTTATATTAGAATTTGGATAGAGCTTTAATTTATATGTAAAAATAATTCAATCAAGTAAAATACAATTTCCAAATGTATGCATCCATGATCATTCAAGGGTGCCAACAATGTTGTATGTATAGGTATACTAAATGTTAAATCATATGCATGTTATGGGTGATGGAAATAAATGCTTCAACATATTCTATGTGATGGTAATTCAACCACATTAATCTTAAGATGCCTTTGTTGAATAGGATTCTTTAAGATTAACCTAAACTTAGGATTAATAAAATATTTAATAAATTATTCACTAAAACAAACTAAATCATAAAAGTATGCTTTAGAAAATGACTTAAGATAGGGATAGAAAAGGGTAAGCCTCTTTCATCTCCTCATAACACTTAGATACTAAGTGTAAATCAAATGAAACAAAACAAAACATAAATTAAAACTTACAAATCATCTAAACAACTTAAAATCAAAGAATCAATCATGTTAACTTAAACAATTTTAAAACTTAGAAAATCATAACTCAAAGACCTAGCTAAGACATACCACACTAAGCCTAAGCATACATATTAGAATGCTAAGTCACCACTTCTAGCTTTAGGTTAGATGGTGCATGAAATGATGATGTGTTTTATTTTATTATTTATGATGTAATATTTTAGACTAGATGTTAGAAATGTGGATCATAGATTGGATGTTAGGCCATTGATAGCCTAATGTTATTTTTTGCAAGGGTTGTGCTTATGGGGTCACTAAAAATAAATATAAATATTTTATTTGTATGTTGCTTATTCCCCTAAGCATAATCCACATTAAGATAGATAGCCTTAGTTACCCATGTGCAAGGTGCTAAGTCCAAATTATGAAATATAACTAATTGGGCTTGTATGTATGTTTTGCTAACATCTATTTTGCAGGTGTAGTTAGATTTACTTTTCATAAAAATATTATTTTGTAATAAAAATTAGGATTAGTGCTATGGGGATTAGGATGAGTAGTGGCTAGAAGGCTTAGTCCTGGGGTGCCCTGTGATGCCTTGGAGCAAACTAAATCAAAAGAATCAAAGAAGAAATGAAGAATGAAGGCCCCATAACATGTATTCAATTTTAATTGTAATTATTCTTTTATAATCTGGGCTGTATAAGGGTAGAGCTCGGCTACCCAACTTTTCTCTTTTCCAGGGTATATAATGGTACATTGTTGCATCGGCCTCTTATTCTTTCACGGTAGTCTATAAAAATGATTATTATTTTTTAAATTGTGCAATAGACAATGTGATTTTTATAGTTTTTATAGTTTCTTAATCATTGATGTTTGAATGTGTGGGCGGTAGGCTCTTAGAAAACAAATTAATTATTTTATCCCAATTAATAACTCATAAATAAAATTTAAAATTCACAATCTCATTCTAAAGCTTAGGATGTAATCAAGATAACTAAAAGATTTAACAATCCCTTAGCTGAATGATATATGTTTCAATAATCATGCATATCATCTTGTTCTTTTCTTGAATTGGGAGGGTCTCCACTCTTACATGATAAGGGAATGCTTGACCTGTGAGGGCATCCCTTGAGTGGAGAACACCTCCTCCCACTGATTTAGCCAATAACTATATTCCATCATGCATTTAGGTATAAAATATCCCAAGCCTTTATCCAAATGAATGTGTTAGAATAATATAAAATTTGAAAAGATGTTCTCATTTTTAGACTAAGTTATATGCTCATATAAAACATGATCTAGTCTCTTAGGGAGTGAGTTTAGGACTTTAGTCTCTTTCAAAACTAAATAATAGCTTAAACCATTATACAATTACATAAGAATGACTTACATGGTTTTAAATCATAGGAGGTGTTAGCTGGCGGCCACTCCAAGCAATTTTAAGTCCAGAAGAGTTGGAGGAGTTTATCCTCTCTTGTGGAGGTGAACCCTTATGTCCCATTTCTGCTTAGATTTAAGTACTACTTTTAACTTGTGTTAAAGCTCCCTAGATTTAGGACCTGAGATTATTTGTTTCCCTTGGGTTACGATCATAAATCCTCACCTCTTAGGCAGCTCCAAAATCTTGTGTTGATGATTATAAGCCCTGGAAATCTAATAAAATTTCAATTCAAATAAAATAAATCCTCTCACTTTCAAAAAAAATATAAAGTCTCACCATAGGGTAGGTTGGAATGCTCACTAGGCTTCCTAGTATTATGAGCATTTTCTACTTACCTTCCTTCGGATTGAAAATAAGTCTCTCTAATTGAACAATCCCATTTGATTTTTCCAAAATAACCAATTCATTGATAAACCTTGAAATCTTTGGAGACACTAATTGACTACTTTAATCGAGAGTATTCTTAGAAAATCTCATTTGTTGGATATAATTAACTATAGAGACATGCCTCCATAGGGAACTTAAGAACCTGGCTTGAAATAAACCCTACTTTATTTTTTCATATAAAGTAGGGAAAGATCTCTAGTATATACGAAGACCCATCATGCCTTAGAAATCCTTATTAGGTGATTAGGTCTATAGTTTGATATTTTCTATCTTTCGATATAGTACCACATACCTTAATGTCATAAGTACCCCATAAGATCGGCGTGGTGTCTACACGACCCATCTAAAAGTAAGCACCATAAGCACTAATTAATATTTATTACAATTAATTTTTAACCCACCATAACTGAAAAGTGTGTTAAACATTGATGTATCACCACGACGCTCCAACACAGCACACCAGCGTTGATCAAAAAGTTTGTCCTCTCTAATTAAAAGCATCTTTCTTTCTGCCAACTTTTCTGAATGGACCTTTGACTAGCTAACACCGAGGCATTGGTCAACTAGTCAACCTAATCAAATTATTCCAATCTCATGTTATCTTAAGCACTACAGTGCTACCAATATAGCATCAAGGTGCCAAACCCTCATGTTATAAGACACGAATTCCTACCCTATCATGTTACAATGCAAATTACTCAACACCAAAGTGCCAATTTAATACCGCCATGATGCTACCATGATAGAGCCTAGGTGCCATATTTTTAGTGCCAAAGTGCTGCCCCTCAAAACCATAAATTAATATTTTCCATGTGAATAACCTAAATCTATCTAGCATTTCAAAGGGATGTAAGTCCAATCTACTCATTCCCCAAGCGAACATCCTATAAATCTACTTTTAATGATGCAAACAACATATATCTATCAGGCATTCCAAAAGGATGTAAGTCAAACTTATACATTTGCCATATGAACTTCTAAAATATAAAAATGTCTTTCCAAATGATGTAAGCCCAATCCTATGTTTGCTATGTGAACATCCTACCAACGCATCCCAACAGGATGTCAGTCTAATCCATATGTTCATCAAGCAAGCACCCTAATGGCTTTCCCATGGATGTAAGCTTAATCTTATGTTTGCTATGTGAACATCCCTACACTAATCCTCTGGTTTAATCATGATATTTGAAATCAGGCAATCCATGACTGCTAATCAAACTCCCTGAGGACATTATGGCTATCCCTTTGATGTTGGTAGACTAGAATAATGTAGTCATGGGATGATGGAACCATGGGATCTTGATCAAGACTACTCTCTTATTTTCCTCAAACAGTCATCTACCATGCTGCATGCATTATTGGACAATGATTCATATCAGAGAGATATGTTTATTTGCAACCTTAATCGAGAGTTCTCTCTTACTATGATAAGAGGGGTAATTAACTATAAATGTTTGCATTCATAAGAAGTATAACCTAGATCTAAATAAACTCTAACATAATATTAGGGGAAATCTAGTTGAATATATATCATCATGCCTTATAAAAATATACTCTTACTTATCCCAATAAAGAAGGTGGAGAGTTTCCAAAAAAATATTTTTTTAGCAAATAGATTTCGGGCGACTCCATTGGGGATTACATCTCTCTCTATCTTTGATTGAAAAAATTAAAATATATGGTGTCATCATATACTTAAATATCAAGTTATATTTTTTTAATAGTTTAGATCTATGACCAAGTTCAAAACCTCCTATGGAAAATTACACAAATATGATGACTGTCAAGTTAGGAGAGCGGTCCACAGTCAGATTCCCTCAGGTTGTAATCAACACTGGTTCTACCAGAGCTACTCCCTATTTCAAAACAATTTTTGCGGTTATCCAATTTTTGCCTGTTGGACCTATAGCTAAGCCTATCATTAAGGGCACTAGAATGCCGAAGGCATTCAACAAAGGAAGGAGATCGAATGTGATCATTTCTAATGAGCCCGAGCCTAAAGCCTTAATCTCCAAAAGAAGTTTTGCTTTCAATAGCTTATCAAAGGAAATGCTGACAATCCCTGCTAAGGATAAAATGGTTGTTTAGCCCATGTTGAAGTTTATCATCATCAATCCACTTAGCAGTGCATCAAGAGAGCCTACTATCCCACAAGATGCAACTTTACTCTTGGTAGTAATGACTACAAAGCATCTTCCTCAAGCACCAAAATATCCAGGGAGATCAAAGAAAGTACAATGTTGGTTGTAGAGCTATCGGACTGTCTGATCATTCTAAACAACAGAATGAATCGCTGGTGAAAGCAAATATACCCACCAATAATAACTTCGATAGCTCTAGGGGAGCTATCAAGAAGTCTTTCTGGGATGAGCATACACATCCCTTATCATAGAATCAATCATAGAATGAGGAGACCATCTCCTCCAAAATATATAAAGTTCTAAAGGCTATTAAAAACATAAATATTTAGAGAAGAATTAAAAATTTGGTGAGCCAAGTCACCAACCCAAGAAATTCTTACTCTAAAAGAGGTGGGAACATTAAAAAATATCATGCCCACCTTGAGCAGAACTTAAAGCCTAAGGGTTTAATATTTGGTGAACACCAACAACAAGCCCATAAGCATGAAGGTACTAAGTGGTCAACTGCCGGAAGGTCCTGACAACCACTACAAAAAAGAGAATATCATCTATCTAATGAACACCAGGGTATTACATCTAGAATGCATTCCTGGAGATCTACCATTGGAAGGTCATGATCAATTTGGGTACCCAAAGAATTCTAAATCATCAAGGATGACATAACTCGATCTAAGCCAACCACACCAGATGACAAAGGAACTGAATCTTCTATCATTAACGAGAAATGTTGGTCTGAAAGAGTCAACTAGTAGATGATAAGGCAGATAATCAACTCTTCTAGGAAGATGAGGATTTTCAATCAATGAAGATCAACCAATTTTAGACTTCCAAAATAACAAAGATATTAATTTTATGGAAGTTGAAGTTGTTCGCATGATCAATACACATTTACAAAATAGAAATATAGCACCCAAACAATAAAATGAGGAAGAACATCAGGTGAAACAAAATCTTCAAGAACCCAGAGGTGAAGCTCAAGTAGAAGTTGAAGTAATTGAAGAGCTAACTAACATTGTAATAATGTTATAATGGTAAATGTCTTCTCAACTCTAAAGAAGGGACCAAAAAATCAGCCAACTCAACAACCGTCTCAATGAAATGAACATGCTAATGAAAGAGCTGCATGGTCAACTTAACCTCATAGCAACTGCAATGCAGTGAGTGCCTTCGAACAACCCTCCAGAGATAATCAATCTAATAGATGAAATTGGGCGCATGCAAAATGCTACACCCAACTTACCAATAACTTCAATGCAAAGGTAAGATGCCCCAATAGAGGTTACATTGAATGCCCATCAAGAAGCTGATGTTATCACCAAATCTCAAGTAGAAGACCTCATCAATCAGAAAGTTAAAGTAGTCATCACTTCAAAAGCTATTGAACAGCTAACTGAAAAAGGCCAACCATACCCGACCTAATATGACAAAGTATAATATCCTAAAGAGTACGTTGTACTGAAATTTAACACCTTTTTAGGTACAGAAAACCCAAAACATTATTTAGCCTAGTTCAAAGCTATGTGTGGAAAAGCTTGAGGGAATGATGATATTCTACTACAATAATTTGTTAGCAGTCTTACTAACATGGCCTTCGAATGGTATGCTGAGTTATCCAATGACTCAATAAAGACCTTGATGAGTTAGAAATGCTCTTCATCAAGAGAGTTAAAGGTGCAACCAAGAAAGCAATGATAGCATATCTTTCTTTAGAAAAGAGAACAAAACATGAAAGTGTTCTGAAATATATTACAAGATGGAGGAATCTAAGCATAAAATGTGATTAGTAGGTCACAGAAAAGCATGTAGTAGAACTCCTCATAGGAAACATTGATGATCAAATGGCCTAATATCTAGCTATGGACATGATTTATTAGATCATTCCAACAATTATTGGATCAGCAAGCAAAAAATGCCTTAGTGAAAATAATAATAATAATCCCTTTGGAAAGGAAAATAACTAAAATTGCATGATGCAAAGAAGAATGATATGAATACAACATTCACATTCACGATTGACAAAATGGGAAATGGAGGTGCTGCAACCTTACAATAAATAGCAAAGTTGATAGAAGATAAGAAAAAAATGACTAACTCTCCAAGAGAAAATGTCTAAGAAGTGCTCAATCAAATGAGAACGGACTACTAAGATCTTTAGATACACTCTAAAATTTGGATTACAATTACCGGAGCCATGTCGGCGAGACCAAGTAGATAAAGTTGATTATTCTAATAATTGTCTATTCCATAGACTTATAAGTCACCCAATTGAAGATTATTTTCTCTTCAAAGAATAAATAGAAAAAGAGCTATCAGAGGATAACTCACCTTATCAGACAATGTACAAGCACATCATAATAAAGGAAAAGGTAAATGTCATTATAACACACCCAATCCAGGATGCAAAAGACAAAGATGTTGAGCTAGTTGGAACTTAGAATATAAATGATGACAAGGGAAAGCTATACAAACATAAGAAGAAGAAGGTGGTTGGGAGACCTTCATCTCAAAAGAGACTAAACAAATAATTAACATTCTTTTAACTATAAAAGGCATTCAGTAGAAGAAGGCTCTTCCTCAACATGGGGAACTTTTTATATAATACAAAGTAGCAAATAAAAATCAATCAATCTTCCTCGTTAAAGCCCCACAAACCAATAAAAAAAGAAAATCTAAAAAACCAAATTCCATACCACAAAAAATGATTGACACTTTAGAAGAGTATGACCAACCTCATCGAAGGCCAACTAAACTAAAAAATACAAGGCCCATTTATAGCTTGACATAAAAAAATTCTGAAGAAGAAATTTTGAAAGAAATATGCTAAGTAATAAACATGTTGTGGTGTTTATTTTCGGATGTGGGGTGGACACCACGCAAATTGTAGGGGGTACTTATTGAAGTGATCAAGTATGACATTAAGGTATAATATACTATATCAAAAGATAGAACACCCTACAATGGGCCTAATCACCTAATAAGGACTCCTAAGGCATGATGGGTCTTCATATATACGAGAGATTTTTCCACTATTTTACATGGAAAAGTAAAGTAGGGTATATTTTAAGTTGAGTTCTTAAGTTCCCTGTGGAGGCAAGCCTCCATAGTTAATTACATTCTAAGAAATATAGATTCCTTATGAATACTCTCGATTAAAGTAGGTAATTATTGTCTCTAAATATTTCAAGACTAGACTATCAATGAATTGGCTATTTTGGAAAAAATCAAGTGGGATTGTTCAAGGAGAGGACTTATTTTGGGATCCAAAGGGAGAAAGTAGAAAATGCTCATGATACTTGGAAACATAGTGAGCTTCTATTCTATCCTATGGTGAGGCTTTATATATTTGAGAGTGAAGAGATTTTATTTATTTGACTTGTAATTTTCTTAGATTATTAGGGTGTATAATCCATCAATACCAGATTATGGAAATGTCTAACATGTGAGGATTTATGCTTGTAGCCCAAGGGAAACAGTAACCTGAATTATAAATCTAGTGAGCTTTAACATAAGTTAAAGCACAACTTGAATCTAAGTGAAAGGGGACATAATGGTTTACTTCCATAAGAGAGAGTAAACCCATCTGATTTTTAGACTTACAACCACCTGGAGCGACCGCCAGCTAACACCTCCTACACTTTAAATCCATGTAATCTAGTCTTATGAATTACAAGATGGTTAGGTTTGTTATCTAATTGGAAAGAAATTAAAGTTCTAAACCCACTTTCTAAGAGACTAGAGCATGAGTGGTATGAGCATATGACTTAATCTACGAGTGTAAAATCTTTGCAAATTTTATTTCATTTTGACTCATTTGTTTGTACATAGGCTTAAGATTTCTTTATACCTAAATGCATGATAAAAGTAATTATTGGCTAAATCAAAAGAGATAGGGTGAAGCACCATCATAAGGGGTTGCTCTCATAAGTCAAGCAGTCCCTAAAGTGCTGAAATGAAGACCCTTATTTTTAGCAAGAGTGATAGAAGATGCATGCATGATGTGAGACATACAACATACAGCTAAGAGGTTACTAAATCTTTTAATTATCTTGCTTATAGCCTAGGCTTTATAGTGAGGTTATGAGTTATTTAAAACTATAATTATGAGTTATTAGTTGGATAAAAAATTAATTTTATCCTAAGAGCCTATCACATCTAGACCACACATTAGAACACCCAACATTAAGAAACTATAAAGAAAAGGAAATCCTATTACATAATATAAAAAAATCATAAATCAATTTTATAGACTACCACAAAAGAATAAGAGGTCGGTACAGTTGGGTACCACCGTATATCCCAAAAAGAGAAAAGATGGGTAGCCGAGCTCTACCCTTATACAACCTACAATATGAAAGAATAATTTTATAATTAGAATGAATATGTGCTATAGGGGTCTTCATTCTTCACATCTTCATATCCTCCTTCTCTTTCCTTTTGATTTGAATGTGCTACAAAGGCATCATATGGCGTCCTAAGACTAAGCCTTCTAACCACTGCTCATCCTAATCCCCCATAGCACTAATTTTAATTCTTATTAAAAAATTATATTTATATAAGAAAATTAAATCTAACTACTCCTGTAAAATAGAGGTTAGCTAAACACACATACAATCCTAAGCAGTTATCTTTATAATTTGGATATAGCACCCCATATGGGTAACCAAGCCCAGCTGTCTTTACTTGGATTATGCTTAGGTGTTTAGACAACCTACAAAAAGAATATTTATATTTATTTTTAAGCAACCCCTTAAGCATAATCCCCTACAAAAGACATGACTAGCCTAAGAGTGACCTAACATCCAATCTGAAGCATACACCCTAACATCCAGCCTAAAATAATACATCACAAAATAAAACATACATCATAATATACACCGCCCTAACTTAGAGCTAGAAGTGGTGACTTAGTTCTAATGTGTGTGCTAAGGCTTTGTGTGGTATGTCTTAACTAATCATTAAAGTTATGCTTTTTTAACTGTGGAGGAATTTAATTTATCATAAAGGTTGGTTTCATTTCAAATTATTTAGTTGATTTATGAATTTTGATTTATGTTTTACTTAGTTTCATTTGATTTACACTTAGCATCTAAGTGTTATAAAGAGAGGAAAGAGGATTATCCTCCTCCATTCCTACCTTAAGCCATATTTAAAGCATATTTTGATGACTTAGTTCTCTTTAGTCAATGTCTTATTAAGTATTTTCTTATTATTCCTTAGTTTAGGTTAACCTCAAATAATTTGATTCAATAAGGAAGGCATCATAAGATTAATATGTTGAATTATTATCACATGACATATATCAAATCATTTTTTTCCATCACATGTAACATGCATATGACTTTAACACTTAGTATATCTATATATGCATTATATTTTGGCATACTTAAATGATGATGGATGCATATGTTTGAAAGTTATATTTTACTTGATTGGATTATTTATTCAGTAAATTAAAGCTCTATCCAAATTCTAAACAAATATACATAGAAAACAAATTAAATGAGTATGTGTCATTGTTAAACTAGGGAAGTAAGATAATCAAATAACCTCCTTGGGGCTACTTAAAGCCTCGTATTCCTGGGATGTCCAGACTATTTACCCATTATTATTCCAACCCATGAAAATCTATATAAATCATAAAAAAGAAAACACTAATTTACATGTCATGTGTTTTAATGACTTAGATGATCATGGATGCATGTACTTTTAGTAGAAAGGGATTTTCATCCTTTAATTAAATACACATACATATGTATAAAAGTTTTAAATAAGCATGTGTCGTTGTTAAACTAGGAAAGTTAGGTAATCAAATGACCTCCATAGGGATATTTAAAGCCTCATATTCTGGGATGTCTAAACTACATACTTGCTATTCTTAAGTACATATGAATATACATATAATTATAACAATGAAAATTATGCAAAGCTCACATTTTGTTTAATTGAATTACTTATGTATGTGAATTAAAGCTCTATCCAAATTCTAATACCAAAATATATAGGAATGAAATTAAATGGGTGCGTGCCATTATTAAACTAGAGAAGTGAGGTAATCAAATGACCTCCTTGAGGCTACTTAAAGCCATGTATTCCTGGGATGTCCAAACTATATACCCATTATTATTCAAATTTATATAAGTTTATATATGAATAAAGGAAAGAGAGCTTCACATTCATATATTTAAGCTATAAGCACATGAAACCCCTATGTGTATTCATAACTATCATCACCACACATGTTATTATCAATTTATAAACTTTGGAAAGCATATTTGAATTTATTAGTGATAATACCCACACATATAATTAAGTAAAATCAACACATGCAAGCTTACATAAACAACCTTCATTTCATTCACTTAAATTTGAAAACATGAATGTATGGATTCATATGACATATAATATTTAGAAGTGATTGGAAAGGAATGACTAAATGTAAACACATGGTTCATTCAACTGAATTAATTCCCAAGGACAATCACATCAAATAGAATTATTTAAAAAAAAACCAAAGCTTATTATTAATTTGATTTTTAGATTTGAATTGATTTAAAGATGAGAGAAATTATTTGCTATTTTAACCTCATTATTCTATTGGTAATCTTAATTAGTTCAAGGCAAGATAATTAAATAAATTTTATGAATTAATTAAATTAAAATATTAATTAAATCATTTAATTGCCCTTTCTTATGTTTCTTTAATTTGATTAATCATTTAATAATGAGCCACAAATGAAATGAACATGTGAGCAAGTAACATTGCAATGCTCCTAAAGGACCTAATGCACTTGGCTCATGATTCAGGATTAATTAAATTAAAGAACCTAATTAAGTACTCTTATGATTTTCACACACTTATGGGTTAATCATAATTTCTTTAAGAGTCTTTATGTTTTTAAACATATAAATAGGAACACTTAATTTCATTGTTAATTATCTGATGTGATTTGCATCTTCAATTTGATTCAATTTTAGCCACTTAATTGATTAATTAATCACTTAATTAATCATCATATTAATTAATCCTCTCAAAATGAAATGGACTTGGAAAAGAGACTAGGAAAGGGGTCTTAATCCCATTCCCTCATCCATTCACTGTTAAATAGTGATCAACAAGTTTCAATTAATTAATTCCTACTACTTTGAATATTAATTAATCATTTAATTAATTAAAGAGGGTAATTAAGATTTGAATCATCAATCTCTCTTAATTAATAGGCAATAAATTTCAATAAAATAATGGCAGGCAGAGGTCATCCCATTAAACCAACACACAAAGTTTGGAATTAGTTTCCCAAGTAATTATAGCTTAATTAGGCTAATTAAGTTTAAATTTAAACCCTAATTTAGCTATAATTACTATTTAAAACCAAAGAAAAATAATTTTAATTAATTTTCCTCTAAATTAACTTTAAAATGAGTATTGATTTGCATTTTTCTAATTTTTTTACAATTAGTTATGACTTTCCAAAGTTTCAGCCATTAAAATGGATTAATTAAGCCTAATCCCATCGGTGCCAAGTGGAGCATTTTCCACGTGGTGCCGATTTTATTTAAACCCATCCGACGTAATGCCTACATGGTGTCAGTGGATGCGGTTTCATCCCTGTCGTCTGATCTTAGATCGAACGGTGGGGGATTAAACTACAATTTTTAAGGGAATTAATTTAATTACAAGATCATGGCCATCCATTCCAATCATATGGAATGGATGGCGGATGATCTATCGTCTCCCGCATGATGGAAGACAGACACCGTCCGCCTTCCTCCACCCAATTTGAGCTCATCAGAGTTTGGATTGACTCGGGATTGATCCCACACCTGCATGAGGAGGATTTTAAGAGATCTAATGGCTAGATTCGCATGACATTCACATTCTCTTTGAAAAGGCCTAAAAAATTTTGAGAAATCTTGGTTTGAAGTAATAATACCTCGCAAAAGCTCAACACTGGTGGTGAACCGACCGAGGTAGCTTCACCTTGACGAGGTGAACCTCTATTGAGAAGCACGCATAATGCCTCCCTGCCATTTGTTCTGTGGACTGAGCACCACCATAGAACTCATCAGAGTTGGTCTACAAGATGCCTCTGGTGGTCGAATTGCTTGAAGAAAGGTTCATTTCACCTCGCCCAAGCTTAGTGAACTTGTGGGAAGAGGTAATAAAGTGGGGTTGAGTTTTGAGGAAGTTGGATGAAAGGAGTGCTCTGTTCTATTCGGTTTGGATGTCACTGATGATGGAGGGACTCTAGGAACTCAAGAAGGGCTCTAGAGAACTCGTCTCTGGCTACAATGGCTCATTGAGGGTTCTCTCTCTTGAATTGGATCGAATGGAGGGGGGTATACCCTCTCCTCCCTAGAATCAGATGGCCAAGATTGGCTCTGGCATTTTTGGTAGTTCGATCATCGCAGGCGGCCAGAGGGGACAGTACCATGCTGAGGGGTTTGGTTTGGTTGGAGGAGGGCCTGAGGTTGATGGCTTGACTTGTCACCATCTCACTTAGGCTTAGCCAATGTGGGGAGGTGGGTTAACTCACCTCCCTTGACCAAGGGCTGACCTAACCCTTTAGGTCAGGTTAGCCACTTACCTAGGAGTCCACTCTTGGCTTTGGGTGGCTTCCAAGAGGAAAAGAGAGTGGCTAACCCCCCATATTTGGATTTTGTCCTATATAGAGGGCTTAATCCAATGGGAAATGGGTTGATTTGGATTCAATTTATGTTGGGTTGGTTTTGGGCTGACCCAAGATGAGCCAAGCATGGGTCATGCCAGATTTCAATAGGTTTGAGCTTAGTTTAAGTGGGTTTGGCTCAATTTGACCAATGTAAGTCAAATTGAGCTAAGTTGGGTCAAGTTGACCAATTGGTCAATTGGGTCAAACCAAGGCTTGGATCAAATTCAAATGTGTATTTGGAATATTTTGGTACAATTGGTTTGGTTCAATTTGGCTTGGATTTGGATTTGACTCATTTGAGTTCATTTGGGTCAAATGGGTCAAGTTGACCAATTTGACCAAATTAGCCAAATTGGCTTGGGTTAGACATTAGTTCATGTTCAATTGATCAATTGAAGATAATTGTAGGCTTTAGTTTGAATCAATTTAGATTTGGTTTTGATTTAGCCCAAATTGACCTTTTTAGATCAATTTGGGCTAAATTTGTCAATTGGGTTCAATCAAGGCTTTGAACATGTTCAATGATCAATTTGGAATGAACTTGAGCCATTGGTTGCAATCAATTTGGGATAGATCTTG
The DNA here is from genome assembly GCA_021442155.1 of Cymbidium sinense. Taxonomy (NCBI): domain Eukaryota; kingdom Viridiplantae; phylum Streptophyta; class Magnoliopsida; order Asparagales; family Orchidaceae; genus Cymbidium; species Cymbidium sinense. Next base: position 74,812,848 of record CM038226.1, read on the forward strand.
ATTTGACCCAATTTGGTCTTTTAGGTCAAATTGGGTCAAATTTGAGGGATGATCATGATGATTGATTTGAGTGAGGTTGATTAATTTGGCATAGGATAAAATTTGGCTAATTTGATTCATGTAGGTTAAGTGGTTTACCATGATCAAATGATCAAATTTACTTAGTTTGTCCCAATTGATTGCAATTAATCAATCAAGGATGATCAATAATCATTGTAGGAGATTTTGGTTGATTTTACTCAATCTAATTTGGGTTGGATTGAAAATTGGCTTAAATGGGTCCTTTATGTCACTTTGGGTCAAGTGAGCCTAAATGGGTCAATCGGCTTGGTTGAGGTTTGATTTGAGTTCAATTGAGTTTGAAAATTGATTTGGAATTGATTTATAGCTTTGGTTGCAATTGATTTGGATTTGAATGAATTTTGGCTCATTGGAAATTTGAATTGATTTTGGTTTGATTGGTTTTGATTGTAGATTTGGATATGATTGGAAATGATGATTGAAGGATTGAATCAATTTATGAGAAAATAAATTGAGTTTAGTTTGGATTGAAGAGATATTGGCTAAGTCCATATTCATAGGGCTCAGGCTTAGGTTATTTAAATTTGATTTGAGGAATTGAATTTGATTGTAGATTTGATTTGGAGGGATGATTGAAGGATTGATTGACTTATGATAAAATCAATTAAGTTTGATTGGATTGAAAGGAGTTTGGCTATGTCCATAAAGTCAAGTCATGGTCTTAGGAAAGATTTGGGTTACGGATTTGATTTGAAATTTGTTTGGAGGTTTGAATTTGATTGTTGGTCTTGGTATGTTGATTGAAGAGTCGAATTGGTTTTGAGAAAATCAATTAAGTTTGGTTTGGATTAAAATAGTTTTGGATAAGTCCATAAGATTAAATCATAGGGCTTATAAATGTTGATTTGATTTCAGATTCGATTGGAGTTTAGTTATGTGGATTTGAAATTGGATTGAATTTGAATGGATTTAATTTGATATTTGATTTAGGCTAAGGAGGTAGACATAAATTGGGTTTAGTCTATAGGGTAGGTAAGTTATCCTAATCCTTAAGGCATGATCTAAATCCTATGGCTAATCCTCCTAAGTCTCTAGGTGTGTTCGCTTAGTCACTAGAAGTATCCTATGACTAAGGAGCTCTTAGTGTCTAGAAGACTCCTAGATCTAAGATGGGAAGATTGGATCCTCACTCCAAAAGTGAGGTCAACATATATGTAAAAAACTATAGAGAAGCATGTTATGTGATTGCAACTTCAACTTACTCTGAGGAATAACTATGCTTTCCCAGAAAAAAGCTTACTAAATGGAAAATCAAGTCAGACTTAAAGAAATTATGTCCTAGACTAAGTTGTAATTCAGAGAGTACAAAATTTTTTTATAAATCTAAAGAAATATAGAAATAAGAGACTTTTTCTGATGAAGAAGATCAAACAGAAGAAGTAACCCAAGTCTAATTAAAGAGTGAAAATGAATTTATCCACCCCCATAATGAAAAGTCAGTGATAAAAGCAAACAAATTCAAATTAATAAAAATGTCTTACCCTAATCACCAACTAAACCTCAAAAGACTACCAAAATAGAAGTAGACTATATTGTTTAGGCACATTTACGCAAGCTCTTCACTTATTAAGTATTTATGATGCTCTCATATCCAAATATATACTTGAGACATTAATCAAAGACTTGTAAAGCCTAGAATAGTATAAAATATTCTTCACCGAAGAGAGGATGAAAGAGGACTTAACCTCTCAAAATTTAGCAACCATCACATTTAGTGATGATAACCTACTATTAGGGACGACCTAACATAACCAACCCCTTTATGTTATAGCTAAAAGCAACTCCACTGGCATTAAAAGGATTTTGATCGACCCAGATGCTTTGGTCAATCTCTTAATATCTAAAACACTTTAAGCACTAGCCTTGGATGCTTGTTATCTGGACAAAAGTATAGTATTTCTATAATGATTCAATGAAGAAGGTCAACAAATCTTAGGGTTTCTAATTCTACCTATATGCTTTGGAAAACTATACATAGAAGCTAAATTCCACATGATTTAAACTAGTGTTGCCTACAAAGTACTCTTGGGTAGGCCATGGATTCATGAATATGACATAATACCTTCAACTCTCCATCAATGTATGAAGTATATTCAAAATGGTAAAGAGCATCAAATTGATGGTGACATGAATCCATTCTTAATACATGAAAGAAAGATCTATGACGATGCTAAGTACTTCATGCCTAAGAAGGTAGGGAAGTCAATTCTAAAAGCAAGTGGCTCCATCTATTAAACTAATGCTGAAAGATGATAATTCAAAGGGTAAAAGTACCAATGAATCAAATCCTACACCTTGGCAATGATATTGAGGATAATGGAGACAATTAGTACTTTATCAATCTAAGAAAGCCTTAATTAGCCAAAAGAAAGAAGAAGCTAGTATTAGTAATATGGCAAAATAATTAGAGAAAACTCATGTTTCTCTAATAAGGGTACCTAAATCTCAAAATTATAATAATGCTATGAAAATAATTACAGTGCTAAAGGCACATATAAAAGCCTTAATAGCTTTAAGAAAAGAGGAAATATTGTAGGTAAAAACTTTATATATTCCTCCTATAAGAGGCTACAACGAACATCGGATCATTTTTACAAGACAAAGAGTGAATCATAAATCCCACATAAATGTTATTGAAGAAGATGATATTAAGGATGAAGATATTTTAATAATGATCTCTCAATATTTCTCATCAACTTTGAAGAAGCTAGTTAAAAACAACATTTAGCCTATACAATCAAGCATTTAAGCTCGATTGTTTAAGAGAATCTGGCAATGCAATAACACCAAAAATTCCATAGGATATGGGAAGTTCACCACATGGGGATTAGGATATATTACTTTGGCATCTCCTTTAATGAGCTCATGCTATACCATATCCTATAAAGAAGAAGCCCCTTTGGAAACTATTGATGAATGAACATACCCTTCATAAGAAAATAAAATATACATGAAGAGAAACTAATAATTGATCTTGAAGAGGCCTTGAAAGAATTCAATGAAGGAAAACAAGCCATCATTAATGAACTTCAAGAAATCAACATAAGTGTTGAAGAAGAGCCTAGGCTAATCTTTGTTAGTGTTAACCTCACATCAGAAAGATTGGAAGAATTAAAAGCACTACTCTATGAATATGAAGATTATTTTGCATGAAATTATAGTGAAATTCTAGGGCTATTGCCAGACGTAGTTGTATATAAGCTTGCCATTAAACATGATGTACAACCCATAAAGTAAGCATCAAGGTGAATGCCACTACAAATTGAAGAGTAAGTAATCACTCAAACCAAAAAGCTCATTGAAGAAGGATTCATCCAAAAAAGAAGTATGCTGATTGGATTGTCAATATTATCCCAGTAAGGAAAATGAATGGATAAATTTGTGTCTGCATTGACTGCAAGGATTTAAACAAAGCATGCCCAAAAGTTAACTTCCCACTACCCAATGTAGAACTCATGGTAGACAACACAACAACCTCAGGGAGAGCCAATTACAATAATAGTTCGAAGCAAACTAGCATTGGCACCAACCCTCCTACAAACCTTTACAGCTAAAGAAAATTAAGAAATTTAAATGATAATAGAAGAAGATAACTAGCCAGAACCATTCATCACTTAACTTAAAGGCAAAAAATTACCAAAGGATAAATCAAAGGCTCATCAAATGTAACAAAGAGCATTATGATATATTCTTGTAAATGATATGTTATATCGACACTCATTTGACAAAATCTGGTTATGATGCCTAGGACCAGATGAAGCAAAGATGGTGATGGTTGAAGTACATGAAGGGTTGTGTGTGCACAATAATTTGCTTTTAAAATTAAAATCAAAATCAAATGAATGGGATACTATTGGCCCAGTATAATTTAAGACTACAATGAATATGCAAAAAGATGTCATCAATGTCAACTATATGTAGACTTGTTGCACTAACCACCTAATTTTTTACATCCAACAATGGAATCTTAGCCATTTAAAAGTTAGGAAACTGATATATGTGGTACAATATCACGTATTACGACTAGCTCTCTGATGCCGATAGACTAGAATAATGTAATCCCGAGATGACAGAGCCATGGGATCTTGATCTAAACTACCCATCTATTTTCCTCAAACAGTCATCTATGCCACACCACACACACTATTAGAAACTGATTCATATCAGAGAAATATGTTTATTTCCAACCTTAATCGACAGTTTTCTCTTACTACTGTAAGAGGGGTAATTAACTATGAATGCTTGTGATCATAAGAAGTAAAACCCATATCTAGATAAATTCTATTAAAATGATAGGGGAAATATAATTGAATATATATCAATCTACATAAAAATATACTCCTACCCATCCCAATAAAGATCATTGAGAGTTTCCAAAAAAAAAAAAATTTAGCGAACAGAGCTATCCCATTTGACATTCATATTTGTTAGTCTTAACACAAACTTTGAAATCAATAAAGATAATAACTGACTACTTTAATTGAGAGTTTTCTTAGGAGATTTACATCTTCTAGGGTGTAATTAAAACTTGTAATTCAAGAAAAATAAACTATGCCTTACTTCAACCATGTAAGACAAGCGAGAGATCTTTGGTAATGTAAACACATCAGCCTTAGGAGTCATTATTAAGTGATAGAACCTATCATAAATTAATATCTTTATCTTTTATGACAGTATATTATTTCTTGATGTCATTTTTTATCACATAAATAAGAACACTCAAGATCTGCATGGTGTCATCTTATTTTAATCACCACACCTAAGATTTATCATGGGTGAAGAAAGTTCTTAAGATTTATGTAAAAGAAATCAAAGTGATCATAAGGTTGCCTAAAATCAACTTGAACACTATGGTGTTTTAATTTGGAGTCATAGGGACACCACATAGATCTTAGGGGTTCTTATTAAAGTGATCGGGTGTGATATTAAGGTATGATGTACTATCTCAAAAGATAGAAACATCATCCTACAATAGACCTGAACATCTAATAAGAACTCTTAAGGCAGATGGGTCTACATACATACTAGAGATCTTTCCCCTACTTTACATGGATAAGTATAGTAGGGTTTATTTTATGCTGAGTTCTTTAGTTTCCTATGGAAACAATCTTCTATAGTTAATTACATCTTAGTAAATCAGAATTTCCAAAGAATAATCTAGAATAAAGTAGTCAATAAGCATCTCCAAATATTTCAAGGCTAAACTATCAAAGATTTGGTTGTTATTAGAAATTAAATGGGATTGTTCAAATAGAAGACTTGTTCATATGTTTCATAGGAGAATGAGTAGAAAGCACCCATGATACTAGAGCTTAGTGAGTGCTTCAATCTGCCCTATAATGAGGCTTTCTATTTTTGAAAGAGAGAGCTGACTTTTATTTAAATTGAAATTTTATTAGAAAGTTAGGACTCACATCCCAATAGCACAAGATTGTGAAAATACTTAAGAGGTGGGGACTTATACTAGCAAAGAAAGAGATACAAGCTGCCTCAAAGTCCAAAATACTTTAGTACAAGCTAGAAGCTTGACCTAAGTATAATCGGGGAGAATGGGGTATAATGGTTCACAACGCACAAGAGAGAATGAACACATCCTTACTCTTCTGGACTTACAATCACCTAGAGTGGTTGCTAGCTAAGACCTCTTACAGTTTAAAACCATGTAGGTTGGTCTTATGTAAATGCAAGATAGCTAGGTTGTTCTTTAATTAGGAAGAGAGCTAATCCTAGACTCGCTCCCTAAGACTAAATAATGTTTGGTATGCAAACATGACTTACACTAATGTTAAAAATTTATAGGTTTTTAAAATCATTTGACACATTTATTTTTAGACCAATGCTCGGGACAATTATGCTTACATGCATGATGAAATTAAGTTATGGACTAAATCAACTAGAAGAGATGTTCTCCACTACAAGGGATTACTCTCAAAGGTCAAGCATATCCCCTATCATGCAAGAGTGGATATCCTCTCTATTCAAGAGTGACACAATATGATTTGGTATTTGATTAAAAGGATAGGCTTTAAAATGAGGTTGAGTTACATTAAGATTAAGTTATGAGTTACTTAGAGAGGGTAAAATTTTAATTTTATCCTAAAGAGCCTACCGCATTCAGGCCACACATCAAATCATCAAACTTTAAGAAACCTAAGAAAAGCATGTCATTTCTATTACATAATCTAAATATAATAATCAAACACTTGAATTTCATAGAGATCGGGTACATCATACACCCTAGAAAAAAGAGAAAGTTGGGTGACCAAGCTCTACCCTTATACAACCTGGATTACAATTGAATGTTACAATTAAAATAAATGCAATGGGGTCCTCAATCTTTTGTTTTTCTTTCTTTTTATTGGATCTATTTGCTCTAGGCTTCACAAAGCCTCCTAGTTCTTTTCCTTTTAGCCACTGCTCATCCTAAATCCTATAACACAAATCCTAATCCTATTACAAAAATTATATATTTATGAAAAATAATATCTAACTATACCTGTAAAATAGATGTTGGCTAAATAAACATACAAGCCAAGCAATTATATTTCACACATTTAGAATTAGTACCCTACACTTAGGTAGCCAAACTCACCTGTCCTGATTGGATTATGCTTAGGGGTATAACTAGTAGCACCTACACACATGAACATTTATATTTATTTATTATTATAACAACCCCTTAAGCACAATCCCATGCATATGACATCACTAGGCTACTAACGACCTAACATCCAGTCTATGCACAAACAATACTAACATCTAGTGTAAAATATTGCATCATAAAATAAAATGCATCACCATAATATATACCAGCCTAACTTAATACTAGAATCCATGACTTAGCATTCTAATATGTGTGATAAGGCTTAGTGTGGTATGTCTTGCTTAGGCTTTGAAAGTATGGTTGTCCAAAGTTTTAGAATTGTTTAAATAAATCTTTAAGGATGGTTTCAGTTTAAATCTTTTAATAACTTAATTGATTTCTTAGCTTACATGTTTTTATTCCGTTCAATACTTCCTTAGCATCCAACTATTATAAAGAGAAGAAAGAGGCTTATCCCCCTTCATTCCTATCCTAAGTTATTTTCCAAAGGCAAATTATTATAGCTTTGGTTTACTTAATGAACCACTTTAAAAAAAAATTTAAGCCTAAGGTTAGATTAATTTTAAAGTCCTATTTAAACATGAAAGGAATCTTAGGATTAATGAAATTAAGTCACCATCATATGAGTAATATTCCACTAATTCTTTCATATTTATAACATTTACATTCTTTCATTTTTAATCCTCTTAATATTTAATTGTATACATACATATACATGCAATATATTCATATTTTTTCACACTTAATAAATATTAATGCATGAATTTGATAGAAAAAAGAGATCTCATCTCATAGTTAAGTAGATGCAAATATGTATTAGAAATTTGAGCAAGTATGTGGCATTGTTAAACTAAGGAAGTGAGATTATCTAGGACCTCCTTGGAGTTTCTTGGGATGTCTAGACTATATACATGCTAATTCAAATACATGTAAACATATACATAAGCATAGAAAAAATTATGCAAAAGTTATATAAAATCTTTTATTTATATAAAGTTTAATGGCATGAAGAGAAAAGTTTTACCCTATATTCTAGCACATGTATACACATAAATGAAATCAAGCAAGTACGTGTCATTGTTAAACCAAAGAAGTGAGATTTTCTAAGACCTCTTTGGGGTTACTTAAAGCCTCGTGTTTCTGAGGTCCACATTATATACTCACTAATTCAAATACATGTAAACATATACATAAAACATAAAGATAAAATAATCCATTATCATCTTTAAATTACAACTAAATAAAAACTTCATTAAGTATTTACAGCAAACATTAATTTAAATTTCACACTATTTGATTCATTATTAACTTATAATTTCAAAAATAATTTAAGATTTAATAGTGATAATAGCCACACCATATAATAACATTTATCTAACTCATGTAACTTAAATGCAATCATATTCTTTTAGTTTTTTTTAAAATATGAATGCATGAAACAATTGGCATGCATATTTATAATAATTGAAATGAAGTAATTAAATGTTACCACATAACATACTTAATTTCATTAAATCCTAAGGACAATCACGCTAAATAAATATTCCTTAACACTAACCAAATCTTTTATAAGATTTAGTTTTGATATTTAAATTATTAAAACCTAAAGAAGAGAAATGATACTTAGGATTCACACCATCCCATGTTGGTTATTTGACATGTTTGAGGAAATAAATTAAATATATTTTATGAGTTCATTAAGTTCAAGCCATCAAACACATCAATTTAATTACCCTTCCCCAAGCTTCTTTAATTTAATTAACCACTTGATCATGAGCATTCAATGATATATTTTGGGAAATTAAAATCAGTAATGCACCTATAGGAGTCTAATGCAATTAGGCTCATGCTTAAGAGTTAATTAAATTATAGAGAGAAATATTTAAGTTAAATACTCTTATGGCTTCCCCACACCAATGGGATTATCATAATTTCTTTAATGACTTTATGTTATTAAACACATAAAGGGATTAATGGGTTGCACTTGAGTTATTTAAATCAATTCAATTTTTTTTATCATTAATTTTTTCTTAATTTTTCCTTAATTATTAAACACATAAATTAAAACCTCTTAAGGGAGTACACTTGGAAAAATAAATAGGAAAGGGGTCCTACTTAATTCCCTCAACATCCTCACTATTTATATTGATTAATTAATAATAATTGCTTAACTTTTACTATTCATTAATCTTAATAGTTATTTAATTATTTAAAGAGGGTCATTAGGGTTAAAATTTTTAAATCTTCAAACCACATGGCAAATAATTCTAAAAAATTATGGGAGATAGAGGACATCCCATAGAATCATTTCACAAATTTGGAATTAATTAGCAAAGTAATTTGGCCTTAATTAAAATAATTAGCATGAGCTTCAAACCTTAATTAAGCAATATTCATTATGTATTAAAATGAGATTTTATTTTTGTTAAATTCCCCTATGTCTGAGCTTTTCAAAATGGGTTTATTTGTATTTTTAGATTTTTATACAATTAGTTATGATTTTTTGAAGTTTTGGCTATTTAATTACATATTTAAACCTTAATTAATCCTTTTAAATCATCGGCACCATACAGTAGTGCTTTCCACATGGCGTCACGGTATTGGATACTTAAATCATCCAATGAGGTAGCTGACTCGGCAGCGATGGATGGCGATTTCATCTCGACCATCTGATCTCAGAATGGATGGTTAAAGATTAATCTTATGATTTTGAAGGGATTAAATCAAGATTTCTAACACATTCAATCATGGTCATCCATTCTAATCATATGGAATACATGGCCAGTGATCCGTCATCCTGCGAGAGCCAAAAGATGGACACTCCACCTTCTGTCGCTTGATTTGAGCTCATCGGGCATGTTCGATGGTAGAATTGACTCCAAAACAAATAGGGAAGAAATCTAAGGAGATCTTATGGTGGAGATCACACAAAAAAATTATTCACTTCAAAAGACCAACACCTAATGGCTAAGACTATGATTGCTAGATTTTTACCTCACCGGAGCTATAGACTGATAGTCCAATGATCGAGGTAGCTTTGTCTTGAAATGATAAAGCCTTGTTGAGAAGATCTCAAGTTGCCTCCCCACCAATAAAACTTTGGACACAAAGCTCACCGAAGTTGGTTTAGGGATGCCTTCCGGTGGTTGAATCGCTCGAGAAATGATTCATTTTGATTCACCGAAGTAAGGTGAAGGTGTAAAAAGAATTAGTTTGAGTTTGGTGTAGGTTTGGGGAGTTTGGATGAACAGAGCTCTCTGATCCGATCAGGAGCTGGTCTCACCAGCGGTAGGGTGCACAGGAAGCTCGAGAGAGAGTGTGTGACTATGTGAAATGCTCTGAGGTAGCTCTCTCGTGAGTTTGAATGAATGGAAAGGAGTATATTCTCTACCTTAACTGAACCAAGGGTTGAGATTGGTTTATCCTTTAGCAGCCATCTGGACAAGATAGGGGGCCAGAGGTGGCAAGGGACTACTAAGGTGGATGATTATGAGAGGCTGAGGGAGTGTAGTGGGCAATCATAGAGTGTACACCCTTCCTTAGGTGGACCAATGGTTTCTCATGGGTGAACTCACCCTCTCTTGGCCAAAGGCTGAACTCAATAGCCTTGGGTTATGTTGGGTCAGTCAATCTTTGTCCAAGAAAGGCAAAAGGTGGCTGCCAAGGGGTGGGGAGTTAGAGAACCCTTCCAAATTAGGATTTTATCTTATTGAAGGCTTGGTTCAATGGTTTGACCCAAACTGGGTTCACCATGGGTTGGGCCCACTTGGGAAGGCCCATGACGACCCAAGGATAAGTCATGCCAAGTTTGGTTGGGTTTAGGCTTTGTTTGATTGGGTTTGGCTCAATTTGAATCATATAGGAAAATAGGCTAACTTAGGCTAAGTTGACCATTTTGACCAAATTACATCAATGTGAGGTTTTGTAAGTTTAATTGGTCATTTGGAATGAGTTAGTGCAATTGGTTTGATTCAATTTGGGTTAGATTTTGATTTGGTTCATATGGTTTAATTTGGGTCAAACGGGTCATGTTGACTAATTTGACCAAATTGGCCAAATTGGCCAAATTGGCTTGAGTATGGGTTAGTTTTATATTCAATTTATCAATGGTCATTGATTGGAAGACTTGATTTGAATTGATTTGGATTAGGGAATGATTTGATTCAATATGACCTTTTAGATCAAATTGGGCTAAGTAAGTCAATTGGGTTGGGTTGACCCAATTGGGTCCAATTGAAGGTTGGATCATGTTCAATATTCAATTGGTGACTAATTGGAAGCATTGGTTTCAATCAATTTGTTCTAGGATTTATTTGGTTCAATTTGACCCTTTAGGTCAAATTGGGTCAACTTGGGTCAAAGGGCCAAATTGGCTTGATTAGGTTCAATTGATTGTAGTGTAGTGTTTAATAGTAACCTGCAATCATCAATGAAGATATTAGAGGACTTGGTTTGATCCAATGGGAGTTTGATTAGAGTTTAGCTTAATTAGGCCTTTTAGGTCACTTTTGGTCAACTAGCTTGTCAAGTCAACTTGGATCAATTGGAGTTACGGATGGTCGGGATGGTTCAATGATGAATTTGAAGCTGATTGGTGGCTTTGATTGCAATTTATTTGGTCTTGATTGAGTTTTGGCTCATTTGGCCTTTTAAGTCAAATGGGCTAACTTGGGTTGATAAAATTCACTTTATTCAATTGGCTTGATTATAAGTGTTGAAATAGTTTGAAATGATCTATTGAATAATTAAAGTGATTGAGAAAATCAAATTGGATTTAGGTTGCTTGAATGGGTTTGAATGGACTTATAGGATTGTGGTGGTTTAACTTGGGTTAAGGCCTAAGTTAATTTGGCTCAGAGCTTGGATTCGAAAACCAAATTCAATTAAGATTGATTGAATAGGTTTGAGTTGGTTTAGCTTGAATCGCATGAGCTTAAGTTTAGATGAGTTGATAGGCATGAGTCTTGGTTTGGACCCTAGGGTAGGTAAGCCTACTTATCCTAAGGTAAACTCTAGGCTTAGGGTTATGCCCTATAAGTCTCTAGGCCTAGGTTTAGTGTTCTCTTAATCACTAGAAGTGTCCTAGCACTAAAAAATTCTAAGTGTCTAGAAGGCTCCTATATCTAAGATGGGAGGGATCAATCCTCACTCCAAAAGTGAGGTTAACAAACCCTTAGAATTTATCAATGTTATGATAAAAGCACTTCTGAGTTTTATATGGTGTTTAACATAGTATCACCATTGTAGATCAACCTAGATTACAAGATAAATAAATAGTATTGATTTACAAGCTAAGGAGAAAGCAAGGCTTTATCTAAGAGTCATTTAACATATTCTAGGTTTTATCTATAAGATTAAAATAGTTTAAGCCTTTATAGGATAGATTAACTCCTCTTTGATTTTATTTAGGACATTGAAAGTTACTTAAATGGTCATAAAAGAGCCCATGAAAGGTAAGAAAATCTAGGGTCCTAATTAAAAAAACCATGGTCAAGATAACTTAATATAAGGTTAACTTTGGGGAATGTAGAGAATTTTTTATAACAAGCTGGAGGTTTTAGGAATTTTAAAAATGCTAAAGTTTGAAAAAAAGATAGAGATAATCTAAGGACAATGCTCAAAATTTAAGCATTTTAGATTTATTTTATATTTATTAAAATATTCTAAATTTTAAAATAGTAAGACCTTCTTTTATTAGACTTAACTGAAAACATGAAATATAACAACAAATAAATGAGAAAATAAATTAATGTAGCCAACCCCCTTGTAATGACCTAAAATGATATAACACTTAAACTAAGATAGGCCATGTCATGTCGAATGTATACAAATACCACCTAAGATTTATTTAGAAGGAATTATATTCTTCTTCTTTTCTATACATAGAGCCATTAACATCATTAAAATATAATAAAATAAAATGCATCAACTTCCATTCAAATCATATCAAAAAATATACAATCACAAAAAGACTATACATAATAATTAAGGTATATATCTATATCCATCAAAATAGTAACACCATGATTGTAAAAAAATAATTATATTCTAGCAAAAGACATACTTATTAACAGGAACATACAATCCCTCTCTCTAATCAACCTACTCATTACACTTTCACTTTTCTAAAATTTGCACAAGTAGATAAGAATAAGGATGACTATAAATACTCAATAAGTTACATGAAACCTAAATTTTCAATACACAATAGTAAAATAATGTCTAAAAAATTTATTTTCACATCATATTAAGTAAATTATTTTACCATTAAAAGGAAATTTGTAATAGTACTATACTATCAAATACAATGAATTAAGAAATCTATTATAATTTATATTAAGTATAATATGTTAGTACAAATCTAATATTAAAATTGTAAGTTAAAAATTACATTATATAATTCATGTTTATCATGATATTTAAATTATTGTAAAATATTAAAATAAAAAATATTTTCTAACACTTTACAACAACTTTTCCCTCACACCTTCATACTTCCTAAATATATATATATATATATATATATATATATATATATATATATATATATATATATATATATATATATATATATATATATATATATATATATATATATATATATCACATTTACATATCATCATGCTCCTACTCTTTCCCAATACATCACATGTATATATCACCAATCCCTTATACCTCCCAACATATTTACATATATATTTAAATAATCATTTAGACCTTTATGCCTTACTGTGCATAGCACAATTTATTTAATTTGGCCCTTAGACCTCCCATTAAGTACATATATTACTTAGGTCATTACTCCTAATATATTTTTACACATAAAATTTACATTTAACCTATTAATCAAGCCCACAATTATTTACAGATATATGTAATGCATCGAAACCAATGAATCAATATTTTAATAAGTGAGAGTAATTTGTCACAATATAAAAAATTTTGCATGTGTAAAATAATATGAATTCGACTTTTTGGTAATTTTGTTAAACCCAACAAACCAACCAAATAATTTAAAATAACCAATATCAAATAACATATAAAACCGACCAACCAAACCAATTATAATGGTTTATTCTTCAAATACATATATACAAAAATATTTTAATGAACTAATTAATTAAAACAATATAATAAATTTTATATATTAAAATTTATTACTCAAGTAGAAATCTATAAATCTATACAAATAATTAAGTACTTATAATCAAAATTACATATTTATATTTGACTTTTAACTAATTTTGGTTTACTTTATATCCACCTTTAAAAAAAAAAATCAACCAAAATCAAAACCGAATATTAACAACCAAAATCAAATCACAGATTTAAACCAAACCAAACCGACCAAATAACATCGAATTGGTTCAATTTTTTTTTGAACAGTGTTAAAATAATAGTAAAATTTACATGATCTAATAGTATACTAATTTTAATGTGCATTGATCACAAAACACTACTACAAATAATCTTTATAGCACTAGTCTACTATTTTGATAAATCAAAATAAATCTTATAAATTTTTAGAAATTTGTAAAAATATCCAAAATATCAAAAAAAATCTAAAATGTAATATAATTATATCAATATGTGTAGAATGACTGAAGTAACAATATACTAAAAGTTGCATTGTGAAAATTTTCTAGATATCGAGATATCTCAATTTATGCAAAATTTGTTCATACAAAAATACCAAAATATTTACAAAAGTAAAATTTTTGAAGATTTAAGTAGGTTAACGGTAGCCTACATCGAGGTGATTTATTTTCCTAAGTAGCCTTACAAACGAAATCAACTCTAAAATCACCAAAGTTGGCTTTCTCCCCCTTTTTTTCACTATAAATCATGACTAAAGGAGAAATCCTTAAGGAGGATTTAAATATTTATAAAAAATATTTTATTAAATATATAAAAAAGATATAAATGTAATTATTCAAATTATTTATTTTTATAACCCTTAATACAAACTCATTCATCCAAAAATTATAAAAAATATTCAATAAATACTAAATAACATCTAGAACTCTCTGATAAAAATAGTTTACAAAATAAACACTATGTCATTTCAGAAGGCCTATTTGTACGAATACATGCAAAGTTCCTTCAAAATTTCAAGTTAAATAAATAAATTTCTATTTTCACATATACAATACTCACAAAAATTAGAAAAAAAATGTTTATAAAATAGAGTGTCAATTATCCTATGATGTAGTAAAGATAATTTGAAAATCAAACTTAAAATGAATTCAAAAAAATACATTTGAATATCATAGGTCATTTTTGTATTAATAATATTTCGAAAAAAATCATATATGTTCCTTATAAAATATTTTTGTAGGATTATTCAAAGCTTGAAATCATTTGGATATATACTTTAAGAGATGTTTTAAAACACCTTATTAATTTAACATGCATGTATAAAAGTAAATTCTAAACAAAGAAACATCTAAAGTCATTACAGTAATTTTATAAAATAGAACTATGACTGTGAGTATTACAATCTCCCTACCTCAAAAAATGTCATTTTCGTCATTCCAATACATGAAATAATCAATCAAATAATTATGGATAAATATATCTCATCTTGAACTCTTTCTCCTAGGTAGATCTATGTTTCCATCATATTTTTCACCATAAAATTTTCTTCTTTCTCAATTGTTTCACATCATAAGTCAAAATACACTTAAGTTCTTCTCTATAAGTTAAACTTTTAATTTATCATTTGATATTCTATTATCACATCTATAATTCTTCAATAAAATATATGAAATAGATTATGAACATGTGACAAGTGATCTGACAATAATATTTGATATGCAAACTTCTCAACTCTACCATTCACCTTAAACGACTATATCGTGTATTCAATTTCTTTCTTTACCAAATCTGTTGACACATTCAATGGGATGAGTTTCACAAATACAAAATTACTAACCTGAAATTCTATGGCCTTATGCTTAGAATCATAATAATTATGCATTATATCTTGAACCACTCTAAACTTTGTCTCTAAAAAGTCTATTCTTTTTTGTGTCATCATCCACTAAATCTATCCCAAATAATCTTTTTTCTCCCACCTTTGTCCAACATAAAGATGTCTTATATTTATGACCATATAAAGCCTCATATGTTACCATTCCAATGCTAACTGAAAGCTATTGATATAAGCAAACTCAATTAATAAAATATGATCCTCCAAGCATCCTCCAAAATTAAGTACACATAATTTAAGTAAATCCTCAAGCACCTAATTAGTCATTATAGACTGACTATCTATCTAGGAATGAAAAGTTGTATTTAAGTTTAACCTAGTCCCCAAACCCTTTTAGACACCTCTCCATAATCTATAACTGAATATATCATTACGATCAGAAATAATAATCTTCAATATCCAATGTTATTCGACAATCTTACAAGTATATTATATTGATAATCTCTCACCTAGATCTATCTATCTCATAGAAAGAAAATGTGATGATTTTGTTAGTCAATCAATCACAATCCATACTATATCATGTCCGTGCCTAGACCTTAAAAATCCTATTATAAAATTTATTATGATCTCTTCTCACCTCTACTCAAGAATAAGGAAATACTATATTAAATCACTAGATCACTAATATTCAATTTTCACCATCTAACAAGGTCACATTTTGATACAGATTTAACCACATCTTTTTTTTTATTTTAGACTATTAAAATAATGAATTTAAATCATAATACATCTTATTACTCCCAAAGTGAATTGTTTATATAGAATAATGTACCTCACATATGATCTCTCTCCTTAAGTCTGCACCTAAGAACCCAAAGTCAGCTTCTATAAGTCAACACTTCATGATCATCCACATATAACTCAGGTCTCCTCTTAGCTTGAACATGGTCTATCAATCTACTATACTTCTCATCAGTCTTTTGAGCCTCTAGAATTCTCTCTAATAATGTAGAGTGTACAATCATTTGAGAAATCATTCCAAAGTTTATATCACCTAATTTACCACTACTAGCTTTAATATCACCTTATCATGAATTAATGTAACATCTGCTATTCTAGTGGATTTTCTACTAAGAGCATCTACCATAATATTAACCTTAGAAACTAAGACTGAATGCTAAAATCTTAATCTTTAATCAATTACAACCATATCCTCTACATCAAATTCAACTCTTTCTGAGTACAAAATATACTTTAAACTTTGATGATCAGTACAAATATCACATCTAACCCCATAGTGGTAAGGCCTCTATACCTTAAATCTAAATATAATGTCTGCTAATTTTAAATCATGAGTAGAATCATTTTTTATGTAGCTTTAACTATCTAGAAGCATAAGCAATCACATTACCATTTTGCATCAACACACAACCCAAACCCTTCTATGATGCATCACTAAATACTTAGAATCCTTCAATACTAAATGGAAAAGCCAAAATAGGTGTTGACACCAAACAACTCTTCAATCTTAGTAAGTTATCCTTATAATCCACAACCAATCGAGTGGTATTATCTTTTATGTTAATTTTTATCAAATGAATTATAATCTATGAAAGCTTTTAACAAACTTCTTGTAATATCTAGCCATACTAAGAAAACTATGCACCTTAAAAATAGTTGTGAGTCTCGACTAAGTAGCAACATCATGAATCTTCTGAAGATCTACATAAATTCCATCACCACTTGTAGCATTCCCCAAGAATATTATGCTCCTCAGCCAAAACTCACATTTTAAGAATTTTGCATATAATTTATGTTATCTTAATGTCTCTAATACAAAATGAGTAGCATGATCATCCTCATCCTTTGAGTGCACTAATATATCATCAATAAAAATAATAATTAATTGATTCAGATATTTTCTAAAGCTCAATTTATTAAATCTAAAAACATAGTTGGGGCATTAGTCATACCAAAAAAATGTAACTAAGAACACATAATGGCCATAATAAATACTATAAGCTATTTTTTTCCACAATCTTCCCTTTCACTTTCAACTGATGATATCATGAACTTAAATCTATCTTTGAAAACACAGAAACACTCTCCAACTGATCAAATAAGTCATCAATCTTGGAGTAATGGATACACATTCTTGATGGTCACCCTATTTTATTCTTTATAATTAGTACATATATGTATAATGCCACCTTTTCTTTCTCACAGACAACATAGGAGAACCACATGGAGAAGTATTATGCCTTATAAAAGCTCTATCTTCCAACTCTTTTAAGTACACCTTCAACTTCTATAACTTTTCGGTGTAATTTTATAAGTAATATTAATAATAGGAGATGTACTATTTAGCACTCTATTATGAAACTCTATCTCTCTATTAGGTGGTAAATTTATCAATTATTTAGGCAAAGATCAAGAAAAGTCTTTACCATAATTTTTTTTCAATTACCATTGAAGTGTTACTCTCATCTCTTACATGACAAAGATACACTACACCTTCTTCCACAATCTATCAATCTTCAAAGTAAAACTAAGCAATGATAGTACTCTTTTGATGCCTTAAAAATAAATATTTTCATCTCCCACTATAAATGCCACACTTTTCTTCATGAAATAAATATGAGTATCATAGCTACTCAACTAACTAATCCACAAATATTATCAAACTCAATATAAGACAACATTATCAATTCAAACTCTAATCTTCTATCAAAAGAAAAAATTTCAATCTCACAAACACATACACAACTAGCTATCATATAGCTTTTAGTATATAAAATAATAGATACACATACAATAAGAAATAAATTTAATAATAAAAAATATTTCTCGATAATGAAGGATTAACTAGCCTTAGAATCAAATAAAACTTTACGTGGTTGTACATAAATAGAAATTGTACATATCACAACATCAGATACATCCCTAACCTTCTATTGAGTCAAACTATACATTCTAACTTGCATTGGAGCTATAAAAATTGGAGTGATATAATCTCTCTAAGTTCTTCCTAGTTGCCTTTAATGAAACTTTCCTCCACCTCTACTTGAAGACCCCTCATTAAAAGTTTTAGATAGTGCTATCCTTTGTTCCATGTGTGTCTAAAATCCTTAGTTCAATATCAAATCTTTCTTTCCCTTATATAGATAATCTGCATCTTTATGCTCACTTTGACTTCATCTAAAACACTAACTAGTAATCATATAATGTTGATCTAGATATCTCTTCCCATAAGCTGCACATGTAGGTATGCTACCAATATAGCTCATTGAACCACTATTGATAAATACTAATGGACTCTTCCTAGAATCTCCTAGTTCAAATGGACTCATCTTCCTACTAATATTGCTTCTAAATGTCTCTCCACCAAACCGATTCCTTCTAGTATCCCAACATTGTTGAGTGGATGTTAGATCATTTTCCACCAATTTTTTCTTCTCCACTAGCTCAGTAAAATATATAATTCTAAATGGAACTAGCAGATGTCTCAGACCATTCATAATTCCTCTCAAGAATCTATAATGCTTCTCCTTTGAAATATTAACCAACTATGGGGCATATTTTATTAGTGCAATAAACTCAGTCTCATATTGCATCATTATATTGCTTCCTTGCACTAACCATATAAAAGCTTCTTGTAGTTATTCTATAGTTAAAATGATACAAATCACTCTCTAAAATTATCAATAAACTAGCCCCAAGTAATTAAGGCATTCAACTTTCCTTAAAACTTTTCTCTCTGCTGACCCAACCACTACTGTTAAGCCTCTCCATCTAAAAAAAATATCGCTAAAGGCACCTTACAATTCTCTAGATACTACATGCCATCAAATGTCTTTTTCAACAATAATAGCCAGTTCTCTACTACTTGAGGTTGAATTTCACCTTTAAAGTGAGGGGGCTTCAACCTTGAAAATATTTGAAAATTCCTGCCCTCCTCCTCTATCTTAACAATAGACATCTTGCTCTAAGGCTCACCCATCAACTAAGCCACCAAGCTATTAAATTGATTCATAGAATTAGAAGACATAGCTCTCACTATACTCTATATTAGTAAAATCTAACTAAAACTCTACCCATCTATCATATCTTGCTCTTGAGACTTCATAGCATGTAAGTTATAGTGCTCATCGCTATATAATCATATACCATACTTCATAATGATATACTTGTAAATAGAGGTAGAAAAATAATCTTAAGTGACCCAAATCTCTATCACTCACCAACTCATCCTTCCAATAGCTTTTATTACAAATCAATTTCTCTAAATATATTGCTTTGAAACTAAATTAAACAGTCATGACCCAAAATGATATAGCCATTAAACTGAGGTAAGTCAAATCGTGTCAAATGCATAATAGATAATATCTAATATCTATTTAGAAGAAATTATATTCTTCTTCTATTTTTACATAAACCCACTAATATCAGCAAAATATAATAAAATAAAAAGCATAAACTTTCATTTAGTTTATATCAAAAGACTATACATAATAATCATGATACATATCTATATCCATCAAAAGAAATACTATGATTGTAAGAAAATAACTACATTTCAGCAAAAGATATACTTATAAATAAGAACTTGTAGTCCCATTCTCTAATTAACTTGCTCATTACTTTTTTCCTTTCCTAAAATTTATACATATATATAAAAATATGAATGAGTATAAATACTCAGAGGTTACATAAAGCCTACCCTAATTTTTTAATATATAATAGAAAAATAGTGTTCATGCCATTAAAAGAAATTTTATAGTAGTGCAATATTACTAAATACAATGAATTAACATATCTATTATAATTTATATCAAGCCTAAAATGTTAGTACAAATCCAATATTGAAAGCATCTACCAAAAATTACACTATATAATTCATTTTTAACATAACATTTGAATCATAGTAAAATACTGAAATAAATAATATTTTCAAGCACATCACATCAACTTTTCTCTCAAGCCTTTATATCTCTAAATTCATCATATGTATATATATATATATATATATATATATATATATATATATATATATATATATATATATATATATATATATATATATATATATATATATATATATATCACAAACTCTTATATCTCGTAAATATATCACATGTATATATCATCATGTCCTTATACCTCCCAACATATTTACATATATATATAAATAATCATTTAGGGTCTTATGTCTTCCTATGCATAACACAATTTATTTATTTAGGTCATTATATCTCCCTATAAGTGTACATATATATATATATGTATATATAATATATTATATATATATATATATATATATATCACAATTATTTTGTTAATAAATATATATTATATATATATATATATATATATATATATATATAATCCATCGATATTAATAAATCAATATATTGATTAGTAAGGGTAATAATAAAAAATGTTTGCAAAAAAAAAACACTAGAAGGTCCGAGAAGACTCATTGGTATGAATATATGAAAATTTCTTAAAATCATCAAATAAATAAATAACTTTCTATTTCATATATATATATATATATATATATATATATATATATATATATATATATATATATTGTTCTATATAATATAATGCCAACAGATAGTTTGAAAATCAGACTTAAAAATGAATTTAAAAATATATTTGAATAGTATAGAACATTTTTGTTCTAATAATATTTCAAAAAATCATATCACTTTCTTTATAAATATTTTTGTAAGATTATTGGAAGCTTGAAATTATTTAGATAAATATTTTGTGAGATATTTTAAAGCATCTAATTAATTTGACATACATGTATAAAAGTAAAGTCCAAGAAGCAACATCTAATATATTATAGTTTTTTTTTTTTAAATAGAACTATATCTTTGAGTATTACACCTCCCTTCCTACCATAGTGGGATAAAGGCATATTATTGTTATTATTGTTGTTATTGTTATATTCTATAATTCTGGAAATAATGAATCTAACTAATAATGAGCTAAGAACTTTAATTTATTTTTATGATGTTTTTTATTTTTTAAATATTTATAGAATTTAACTTGATATTTTTTTATGTTTTTGAATTAGTCATATATTAATGAAGTTTTAATGTATTTTTTAATTGGATATAATAGAACCTAAATACTAATAAAACTTTAATAAAGGTTTAAATTCAATAGTTTATTTTATCTTGGTTCTGAAATACCTTAAGGATAGAGCATATTAAAATTTATAATTTTTCAGGTCCTTGTTTATTTAATTAAAATTAGAAAAATTAAAGAAAAATCATACCTTAATAATTGGAAATCAAATTGATTATAAATTATTTTCATAATTCTTTATTTCAATTTTTAAAAATTTTATTTTATTTTTATTTTTTATTTTTTAGTTGGAGATATTATTCTTTTCAAGTTGATTATATTTTTTAAACCCATTATAATTAATCATTGGTTGGATAAAAATATGATAACCCCATGATGTCATAAAAAAATCAATAACTATCCAATCATCGGTCAAAACTTTAATAATAACACAATTAAATTAAGAGTTTAGAGCTTATTTAAAACAAATGTATTTATACCAACATGTCTCTCTTTCTCTCACCTAATTGAACATGCCAAATTTAAACAAATGATAGTCAAGTTGTCTTCAACCTCTAGTTATGAATGAAGGTCATCCATAACAATTCAATAATTACATATGATACTAAAGCAATATTTACTTTATCTTAATTATAAAGAGATAAGAAATGGGAAGATCTAATGGAATGTATAAGACATGTATCTCATCATGATCATTTGTTTCACAAAGCATGAGAGCCTTAATGCTTATTAAGATTTTGAATAATTACCTATACTAAAGCATGTATATTTGTGACTCATTTAGAATAGTCTCATCTTAAAGAGAAAGCAAGCATTGAAAGTTTTCCCTCAAATTTTAGCTTTAACTATGCTTCCTTGTTCAAGGTCATCGACTAAATGGTTTTTAAAGGTTTTACAAACCTCTCAAACTCAAAGAATAGGTAAAGATGATAAGGGAGCTCACACAAAAGGTATAAGAATCAAAATGTTAAACTTTAGACCTATAAAGTTCAAGCAATATATAAAATTGATCTAAGAAGCTTATCTTATAAGGTATAGGAAATTATATTATTCCAACTCCAAATTTTATTATTGACAAATGAGTAGAACAAAAAAAACATTTCTTAAGGCATTCTCTAGGCAAATGATTGGTTATAAAAGGAAAACTGGTTTAACCTAGGATTTTATGGTGGCAATCCCCTTAATTCAGTATAATCATAATAGTAGTTGTACTTAGTTGCTCACAAATAATGGTGGTAAATACATGGAGTAAATGACAATCTATTCAAGGAATAATGTTGGGGTGATTATGTTTTAGCCAACAATTCACTTAAGATTTTACTTAAGTTAGTTTTATCCATATATAAGGGTCAATTTGGTCAAGATTAACTTATAAAGGTTTTATGTCAAGTCTAACTAAATTTCAAATCAATTGTAGTTGAAATGGATTGTAAGGTTCAATTGGCCCAAAAGGTGTCATGTAAGAATCTATAATTAGACATGTTTGAATATGATCAAATCTCCATCCTATTAAAATTGATTAGTTAACCTAGGTTATGTTGTTTCTTTGGAAGCTTTAGGTTTAATTAAAAATGAATTCACGGTTTAAAAGCTCAATGGAAAGCTTAAGTTCATTTTGGTCAAGATTACTGAAATAAGTTGGTGAGAAAGATCTTTAGGGGTGTCTATGTCCATCTAAGGATATTATTGAAGTATAATTAACCTTTGATCAACATCATTATAGAACTTTAATCACCTAAAGTCCTAATATATCCTATGAAATCTAATGGGTCTTACTTGTGTCAAACCTTGTCTAAATAAGGCAATAACCAGTCAACCTAAGCCAAGTTGGTGCTATGATATTCTAGGTTTACCTAAGCATATGATCAAAATTTGCTTGACCATTAGTTAATTGAATGGAAGGTATAGGACTATTTAAAGCATCTAATATTTTCATAAATCTTATTGGATTTGGTTTAGATTAAGCCTAACCTAAGCTAAGTCCACCTAATCAAAAAGGTTAAATTGATTATAATGAATATCTTAAGAGTGCTAAAGTCTATTTAAGCTTAATGCATATGGATTTGATGACTCCTTTAAGACCTAAAAAGTTAAATAAATTATAGTAACTTTATCTAGGATCTTCAGGCATTCATTATGGCTAAATTTGCTAAACCTAATCTAAAGAGTTATAGGGCTTAAATAAACCCCTAGTAAACTTGGGTCTTTATTAAAATAGTCTAGACAATACTATGCTTTAATAAGCATAAGACTAAATCAAACACTCATTTTTAAAAGTCATGAACCATGAATGACTCTAGATCTACTTATCAAGTTAATAGAAAGCAATGTCTAACTTAAGTTATCATAAATCACCTAAGATAATTTCTAAAGAATATACATCCCCTAATATAAGTTAATTAGACCATAGGTTTACTTAAATGAGCCTATTCTAAGCTAAGTTTCTATGAGGTCAATTTAAATTTGGATTTCAATTACACTAACACTAAAATAAGTAATCTATTAATTGTTTATGCTATAATCAATGATGTTAACTCATTGAGACATATATTGAGTGTAAGTATTATACACAGAGTCATAGAATGTGCATTAAGTGCTTCACTCATGATCAAATGGTGATTTATTATTTTTTGAATCAATCTAAACAAGATCATAATCTTACCCATTAGATCAATCAAATGAGATTTTAGTTAACTAAGATTTAGGTATTTAGAATTAGATTATGTCAATCCAATAAGAATATACTACACACATATTCTTAATTATGCTTCTAAATAATTAATTTATGCTCATTTAAACTTGAATTAACTTAATTTTAATCTCGTTAATTTTATTTTATGTTTCAAGATAGTTCTTTTGATTATAACACATAAAATTTATAAATTATTTGATAAGTCAAAGAACCTCAAGAAAAATTTCATTAATGCTTGTAAATGTTTGATTTGACTCATTAAACTCAAATTTGTCAAAAATTTTATCTTGTTAATTTTATTTCATTATACCAAAATCAAATATAGTGTAGTGACGATGACATTTTGATGATCTCAAAAGCAATTTCTAATTTTTAATATAAATATTATTCTGTATTAAATATTTAAAATAGCATCAAATTTTGTGGCTAATCACTAATCAGACAAATTTTAAGACAAATATCAACGTTATAAATATATGATATATAAATAGTGCTTAGCTAAGTAGATTGCAATCTTCTCCTCGTTATATCTAATGCCAGCGGCATCTATCCTAAATTCAGATTTTTACTGTAGCATAACTCGTGGTAGGAACAAAACAAGATTTTGAAATCGCCGTGAAGACCAGCCAAAGTAAGGCTCGTGGGTCGCAGTAAAAGAAAAGAAAACTCTGAAGCAATTTGGAACACAGACAGTGGCTGGGATTAGAAAGGCTAGTAGACTGCAAAAAAGGTTCCGAAAGCTTTAAATGCTCCATTAATGGCAGATCCTGACGCGAGCGAGCGAGCTGCCACTCCTTGGCCTCTGGGTTCTCTTTGGCCCCCCTCGCTCTCTTGCCCTTCCCCCACTCCTCCCCCTTATCGCTGGAAGCCTTCCCTTGCTCTATTCGAAATCGTGCACCCGTTGAAATTAAACTAAAAAAGGTTAACAGAGAGAAAAAAAGGAATCACCCTCTTCTTAACAAGTTTCCTTCGCCAAAGAAACCTCCTCGGAGAAGAAGAGAATATGCAGAATTGAGGGTTTGGCTTCAGGGATGTATAAGAACCAGCTGCAGGAACTTGCACAGAGGAGCTGCTTCAATCTGCCGTCTTACGCTTGCGTGAGAGAAGGCCCAGACCATGCGCCTCGGTTCAAAGCATCCGTCAACTTTAATGGCGAGATCTTCGAAGGTCCAAGCCACTGCACCACTCTCCGTCAGGCAGAGCACGCCGCCGCGGAGGTCGCCCTCACAAATCTATCCTCGAGAGCCCCCTCTCGCTCCCTCGCAGCTCGAGTCCTAGTAAGCCTCTCTTCCCCCTACGTCTAAATACCTTCTTTACTCAGTATCCGATCCCAAGTTGCGATCTTTCTCTGTGTCTCTGTGCCAAGGATGAGACTGGGGTATATAAGAACCTCCTCCAGGAGACGACACACAGGGCTGGGCTGAAACTGCCGGTCTACACGACTGTGAGGTCGGGGCCTGGCCACCAGCCTGTTTTCACATCGACTGTGGAGCTCGGTGGTATGTGCATCGCCGGCGACCCTGCAAAGACCAAGAAACAAGCAGAGAAGAATGCAGCAATGGCCGCTTGGTCCACCTTGAAGCAAAGTAAATGGCTCAATAAAGGTCTTATCTTGTTGTCCTTTCAGCGGTCTGTATGTTCTGTTTTAACTGATTTCCCTTTCCTCACAGTGCATGATTTAGAATCGTTGGCTCGGTCGAGGGATGCGAAGGAGGGCGGCAGCAGTGGAGGAGGAGACGAGCAGGAACAGGTAGTGAGATATCTTCACAACTTGAAACCCAAGGAGGAGAACAAGCAAGCGAGGCAGAGGGAGCATTGTCAGCAGCAACAACAGAATCAGAATAAAAGGTTATTCGGTTTCTATGATGGAACCTCGCCCGCTGCTTCACCCCACCGTTCATTGAAGTTCCAGAAACAATGGAGATCCCTCGAGCCCTCAGCTGACTTACCTTCGATCCACCCATCTCAGCAACAGCAAAAAAATTGCTCTTTTTTAGCTCCAGCCCATACTGCAGGACCAAAAGTCATGTCACCAATTCTGTTCACTAAAAATTCCACTTTTCCCTCTCAGGAGCTTTACTCCCTGTAGGTACGATTAGCAGCGCTATATACCACCCGACCTCTCGGCCCATTCCATCTATTGTTAGAAATACCTCCTCCGTGCCTAGATCACAAGAGACTCAAACTCTTTCCGATGGAAAAAAGGCAGAGCGATTACATGAGAAGGTTATTCAAGGAAAATCATCCCCTTCTGCTGCTGTATCTCATCGTTCTGCAGATCCAAACTCTTCAGTCTTCGCTGCGCCGACATTCTGTCCATCAACCTGCCTCAACATTCCGATTAAGGCCGCTCCGCTGAGGAACTCTTCAACAATCCCCCTTCCAAGAATGATGACCACGGTTGGATTCCATGCCCGTTGCATTGCTCCGCCGGTTCAAATCCGATCGGTGATCCCAGTCTGTGCCGCCCCACCTATGCGGCAACCGCAGCCGCCACTGGCGACCAACGGCCTCCCCGTTTCAGTCCCTGAGAAAGAAACAGAGGACGACATTTCAGCAGCCACTGCAAAGCTTAATAATCTGCAACTATGAGCAAGAGCCTATCAACATGTTATACTATGGCAGTAATTATCTTCCACATACCGTCCAAGTACTTCCAGTTCTGCTTTTGAGCTACTTTGAGAACTCTGGCTTTTTTGCTTCTCTCATCCCTCGATGGAGTTTTGCTTCATTTTGGTTTATATCCCAATACCGCTGCCATTTCTCCATGAGCCGCCCAAGCATCTAGTAATCTTCTGCAGATGAATTAGAGGCTAAGAGGCAAGAGCACCAGAGTAAACTCCTGTGAAATGCTTTGTCCAGTTTGTTGCCCGTCTCTTATAATACATAATCTATGTTTCGGGAGAATAGAACTTAGTATTTATGTCTGTTTTACTTTGTTCTTCTTTTTTGTCAGCTAAACTCCTAGAGAACTACAGAAATTCGAGGAGTTCTTGCATCTATCTTGCTTCTTATATCAAAATCAAAATCAAAATCAAAATCACAAAAAAATTGCGAGTTTCTTTCAGTTGATTCTTGTTTCTCATGCAATCCGATAAAAAAAAAAACCAGGAAGGGCCACCATGTACTTGTACTGTTGTTATTGACTGTCTTTTATTGGTATCTGAGAAGGAAGCCTGAGAGGGAGGGGAAGCTATTGGCCATGGCGATGTCCATGACTGGCAGATCGGTGCATTCAATGCTGCGTTCAGGGTTTGGGGTTGAGAGAGAAAATGGAAGAGAAGAAAACAATGCAGCGATAAGCACAGCCTTTAAGTGTGTGGCCAGTCATATTTAATGGCATTTGTCCTATCCATTAATGCCATTTTCTTTATGGCTACTTTATTAAGTTTAGGTGCCAAATCGATGTCAATAGTCTCTCACTCTTCACTCTTCTGATTAATGCTTATTAAAAGCTACTAACTTTGATTAGTAAATTAGTTGATCTTACTCTTTTATAAATATCTTCAACAGTTTTGGCTAAAAGTTTAATTTTATAAATTTTTAAACTTTTTTTATTTTATATCATATAAAAAAAATTACGCTGGCTTAATATCTTGTTATAGATTATACTCATTTTTTGGTATAATATGACAAAGAATATGATAATTTGGTGGGTTTTATTTTAATTATTCAGTTATTGTAATTCTAAAACGTATGATTTGTTAGGCTTGTGATGGTGGATAATATGAATATAATAGTGGGAGTCTTTGATTTGTGTCATGTGGAAGTTTTGCACATTAATAAATGATTAACATAAAAAATATAAGATTTTTTTTAGATGTAAAAAAATAAAGGGTAAAAGTCATAATATCTAATTTTATTATTTATATTAAGTATTATAATGATATATTATATTTGTTGTCACATAAGATCAGATAATAAAGCTTCCATTGTTGAGATATTCTCTTAGTAAGAATGGAAGAGTATATTGATAAAATATTGAGAGGTGGCATTGATGTTGGTTGATGGTAGGGGATAAGGGAAATTAGTGTCCATTGATGACAAATGAATGATGGACATTAAGGTTAGTCATCATAAGTGATAATAGATATGTGATGATGATGAGCATTTATGTTAGTTTATGATAGATGATGGAGAGCTTAAAGTCTAATGTATGCTTACAATAAGGATTGTTAACCAAAAATATTTCTCTTCATTATAAATTAACCTTAGTACTTATGATCTTATTAAAAATGAAAACTCATTAAAAAAAAGTAATTTCAATTGAGCATATAACAATAAAAATAATCTTGAGAAGTCCCCGGATGTCTAAAATGATCTATTAAGGCTAAAACAATTGGGCTTAAATGGCCACACGACTGCAAGATCTATTAGTGGGTAACAATTACTTATGTGTAATGCACATATTATTGTGCATGTGTATTATTGCATTTTTTTTTACCTTTTTTATTTTGAATTCTATTGTTTAACATAATTTGGATAATTATATTACTAAAAATTTTGAAAATTCACCAATAAGTTATAACTTTTTTAATCTAATTTTCTCATTTCCTCCTCCAACAACAAATCTTTATCTTACTATGTGGGGTCTGCTACATGATTCCCTTTTCTCCATTATATCCTATTATGTATCAAATTCTCATTCAATTCTAGTAAATTAAGGTCATTTTTTATACATCTTAATCATTTCTTTTTTAGGTTTATCTCTACATTTCTTAATATAAGGCAAATCTAATATATCTACTCCCCTAAATGGGTCATTGGACGGCCCTATGCTTTATGTGGCCAAATCATCTAAGGCGACTCTCTAATCTTACCGAATCGAACTTTCAACCTAACATATTCATTTTGTATTTTATCTCTAAGAGTAAAGTCACTCATCCACTGAGCATCCTCATCTCTCGCAACTTAACTTAGTCTTAACTTCTCTTTATCCAATATTTTACACCATAAATCAGTACATGTCTTACCACTATCTTATAAAATTTCTCTTTATGTCTAAGCGGTACTTTTCTATCACACAACATGCCAGATGCATTCCTCCACTTCAACCATCAAACTTGAATTCTACTAATAACATCCCCATCTATTTCACCATCATTTTGAACAATAGAGCTGAGTTATTTGAAACACTCACTCTTCTTAATAACTTGATCACCCAATGTCACAACATCACCACTAGAACTTCTACAACTAAAATTACACTCCATATATTCAGTTTTTGTCTACTCAAACAAAAACCTTTAGACTCTAAAGTTGATCTCCTAATTCAAGTTTCTCTTGGGCTCCCTCTCTAGTCTTATCAACAAGAAAAATGTCATCGGAAAAGCATACACTAAGGTACATCCTTCTATAAATGCATAGTAAGAACATCCATAACTAAAGAAAAGAGATATGGGCTTAAACCCAAACCTTAGTGTAATCCAACTAAAATAGAAAAATATTTTGTTAACATCCTTGTATTTGGACACAAGTAACAGCTCTAGTATGCATATCCTTAATGACTTGAGTATAACTAATATTAACTCCTTTCTTTTCTAGACACTCCAAAGACTTCTCTTGGAACTTTATCTTAAGCTTTCTCTAAATCAACAAATATCATATATAGATCCTCCTTACTTTCTCTATACTTTTCCATCAAACCTCTCAACGAATGTATAACATCAATAGTAGATCTACCCATCATGAAACCAACTGATTTTGAGAAACTTTTTTATCACATCATAACCTATGCTGAATTACTCTCTGTATGACACATTAACTTAATTCCTCTATAATTTGCACACTCTTGTGCATCACCTTTCTTTTTAAATATAGGAACCAACAAACTCTTCCTCCACCTCATCTAGCATTTTTTAGACTTTAAAATTACATTAAAAAAATTTGTAAGCTAAAAATTTATTGATCTCATAAGCATTTCCACACTTCTATTGGAATATCATCAGGTTCTATTATTTTTCTACACTTCCTTTTTCTTAAAGCTTCTCGAACTCTAAATTTACTAATACGATAAAAAAATTCTCTGTTTTTATTTAGGATACTAAAGTTGCTAAAATCAATCCGTATTCTCAGATCCTTTATTGAAAAGTTTATCAAAATAACTTATTCAACTATTTTCAATATTTTTTCTTAGAAAAGCAAATACACATCACTTGAATTAGATATTTACTTCTCTTATCTCTTTGTTAAGCTAACTTATACATATATCTTTCACCTTCTTCGATATCCAATATATTGTATAAATTACTAAAAGTTAAATTTTTTGCATCACATATTACTTTCTTAGAATCTCTACGAGCCACTTTATATCTTTCCCAATCCTTTGAGTTTTTACATCTAAACTAAATTTTATAACAATATTTCTTATTCTAATATTTTCTTGTATATTTTAACTCTACCACCAACTATTTCTATTAAAAGAAGCTTTTCCTTCTGATTCACAAGCATATTTTTTGTAACTTTATTAATTTCACTTGCTACTTTTCCAACATAATATTAGCTTCCTTATGAACATCTTAAATTTTAAGTTCTTGTAGTTTACTTTTTTTAAAAAAATTTATTAGTGTTATTTAAGCCCGAACATATCCTAAGACAATAATTTGATTTATTTTTCATCTTTCAATCATTCATATTAAAATCTAAAACTAACAGTTGATATTAGTATTTAAACTTTCACTCGGAATGACCTTACGATATTTACAATCTAAATAATATATTTTTCATATTAGAAAATAATCAATTTGTGTTTTACTAGATCTATTTTTATAAGTAATAATATGCTTATCTCTTTTCTTAAATAAAATATTAGCAACTGTAAAATAATAAGCATACCTTATTTATTAGTCACTCTAAATCTATAGTCATCATGAATACTTTTTAAAATTTCTACTACTCTACCAACATATTCATTTATATCCCCTCTAACAAATACATTTTCTTCAAGAGATATCTTTTGTATTAATCCCTCTAAGTCATTCCAAAATTTTTCTTATGCCTATATCCAAACCTACTTGAAGAGCAAAATCACTTATAATATTGATAATATTAGTATCAACAATAATTTGTAAAGCTATAATTCTATCTCTAATCCTATTAATATTTATAACACTATTCTTTAAATTTTTATCTATAATTACACCTACACCATTTCTAATTCGACACACATCTAAATTCCAAAATTTAAAACATGAACTTTCAATCTCCTTGGCTTTCTCCAACCCATTTAGTTTCTTGAATACATAAAATATTTATCTTACTAGGAACCATAATATCTATTAATTTCATTAATTTACTTGTAAGAGTACTTATACTCCATGTTCCTCACCTAATTCTAGTTTATTGGACTATCCCCTTTGTTTGCATCCGTCCATAATGTGAAAACCCTTACTTATTTAACACTACACTCGGAGATGATACAACCGTCATGCTTATTTAACACTAAACCTCATTTCTATTCCAAATCCAATAAATACCACTTATTTGAGGTATAGAGAAATCTTAATTTTCTTCTCCAAATTTTCTCTATAAATATGCAAGATTTATCAATAGAAATATGATTATGAGCAAAATTTGGTGCACAAATCCTTATGTTAAGGTTTTAATATTTATCTTAAAATAGGTCAATTATTCTTATCTAAATGAATATATTCTAATTATGGCATGCTTGAAGTTTATAATCCTAATAATAAGGTTTTGACAAAAATGCTTGAGGTTCATAAAATCTACAGTAAGACTTTGGATCTATCTCGAAAAGAGAGCTGTCTATCCTCGGATTGACGAAAATAAATACGAAGAGATATTCACATTTATCCTTCATCGGTTGTAATATTTTTTTATAGAATAGTCATTCATCCCTTAACTCAACAATCAATAAGAAGAAGATAGACGTTAATGCGATGGCATGCCATTCGTGAGGTGATATATATCGATGACATAATAAAAAGGTTCTTATAAGGAGAATACCATCTCGATTAATGAGCTAATATTTTTATAATTTTAATCAATTTTATCATCTTTTTATATTTCCTATATTTTCTCTTCATTTTTCCCATATTAGTTTATTATATGCTTTGTTGTGCACATCCAAAAAAAAAAAAAATTTGGTGTAAAACTCTTATTCTTTTTATTTTAAAATATTTTTAAATTTTTAAATTTTCAAGTTAAAGTTAGGGGTGTGAATTCAATTTGTTTAAATGGATCTGTGACAAATTCATCAACCTAAATCATTTAGAATCGAAATCCAAAAAATTGAAGCAAACTAAAAATTTCTAAAATCAAACCAAACTAAATCAAAATGTAGCTTAGTTTTATTCAATTTTTTTGGTTTAAGGAAAATAAAATTTTAGTTTCAATAATGTAAAGATAAAAATCAAATTATAATACAGTGAAAAAAAAATGAGAAATCAAACCAAATAATGTGTCAATAGTACTTAAGAAAATTAAATTCTTCTTCAAATCAAGGGTATGCCTCACATCACTAAGCTTTCTTATAAGTTCATCAAAAATCTTGATTATAATAGTTCCCATATCAGCTATCTTATAAGAAGAATTATTTCTCATTAATATTTTATATGTTGAAAACTAGTCCATATTGGGACATTTATGAAACATGCTAGGCAAATGATTCTGATCATCATAAGGTCCTCCATCAAAAGATAACTAAAACTTTACCATCACTTAGAATTTTTTTAATAACATTAACTTTAATAGAATCATCTAATTAGGAGTCACTTTTTTAATTTTATTTTATTTTTATATCATTGAGATTTGATGTACACTTTCTTCTTGTACTAATTATAGATCCTTTATACTTGGATTTTGATCTACCCTTCATATTAGCACCAAAACTTAGTCTTGAGTTCTCCCTCAAACAACAAGGACTACTCCTTGAGTCTTGAGTTCTCCCTCAAGCAACAAGCATTCTCCCTAACCAAAAGGTTCATTTTCTCTTTAGAGAATAGAGCATCCTAAACTTAATCTAAAGAAAGTGTGGCTCGATCATAAAAGATGGTATCTCTAAATAAGACATATAATGTATGTAGTCAACATAACAAGATTAACACCAAATTTTTTTCATCATACTTACTATTCATAGCCCCTAAATTAAAGGCAGTTTTTTTTAGTGGTTAAGTGATTTCTGATGGACTCACCACAAATCATCTCGTGAGAGCGCAAATATTAATTTAGTTATAATTTATTGGTGAAACTTTTTGTCATGCACAACTATTCTAACTTCAATCAAATAACATAGCAACAGCCTTCTCTTTAAAATATCTTGTAAAATTTGACTTGAAAAATTAAGATTAATCTAGGATAATGCCTTTCAATCTTTGCAGTATTCCTTTACAGCTTGTCAAACCCTAATAGTGCATTATATTGATCTATTTTCATAAAGACAACCAACATCTTAACCAGCAAAAGTGTAAAGTTGGTGTAGTGATCCAAAGGAGGATGTCATACTTCATTGTTGTCATCATTGAGATCGGAACCTTGGTCTAATGACACTTATTATGAAATAAAAGATATGAATAAAAAAGTAAAAGAAAAAATGGTAAACCCAAGTCGAGAAAATCATAGGTAGAAGATAAGAATTTATTATACTGAAAAACAATTACAAATGAGATTGCTGGCTCACAAAGGACTGAACTAATGGTTATTTTTGTTGTACAAAGGGTTATGAGGTATTTATAAACCTCTATAAACCCCAAAGAAAAAATACTTAAGAGGGGGACAATAAAACTAGAGCACACTAATTGCAATTTAAAGGTTATAATAACGGTAGAGACCTTCAATCCATGTACTCATAGTTTCTTAATAAGATGAGTGGGACCCATAAATTTTGAGTAACAATGTTTAATAATCTATCATCATTATTTCACAATCTATGATACAATTTTATTTTTTTATAATTAATTCAAAATACATATAATAAATAATAAATATATCTTCTATTACATTTACTTCTAAAATTGAGCCTTCAATAATAGCTTTATTACAAACCTTATTCTTCAAGTGGAGTATAGTTCTAAAAAAACATCTTCATATGTCATATATCATGATATGCTAAGTAATTTTAAACTTGAAATAAATAATACATTTTTAAAGGATGCAAGCATCAATATTGTATAATATCACTAACTCTTGTCTCATTTGCTAAGTGACTTAATAAGCACTCTATGGTGTCAAAGAATGTTGACATAAAATTTTTCGTCAAGCTTATAAATAATTTCAATCATACTACTCTCTAATTTCTTCATGTGTTCAACATATGTGAAATTTACATATCATGAAAACAATGACAAACAACAATCAAATATAATAAACTATGCTCGATATAAGTCAAAAAAAATTATTTACAATAAGCTTCATCTAAATACATGATAATAATTTGTTTTTGTTTTTATTTATTATAATTTTTTTTTTGGCATAAACGTTTGTCAATAATATTGGTCACATAATATATAGTCATCTTAAAATCTTAAATCTTTAATTCATATTCATGACATATTTTTAGAAAAAATATATAATTATTTAGACATAAATTAATTCTATTAGCATAAAGACTAATAAGTCTTCATCGTTCATTTTATTTTATATATACAATCAATTAACTTCTCATTACCTAAAATGATTGACTTATAAATAAATTTATCAAATTTCATTCTCCATGATTTATTGTGATTTAATTCTATCACTCACAAAATATAAATATATCATTTCATTTTAAATTCATTGGTGTTAATTTTTTAACAAAGAGATTTCATTGGCACACACATAAATCTCCTTCTAAAATTAAATTGATAATAATAAATCTACACAAGCTTAGAGGGGCTAGGCTTATAGCTCAAGAATAACACATGAGATCATTTAAACATTATAAAGTATCTCATAATCAAATATTATTAATTAAATAACCAAATATCACATAATATTACTAATTTCTAACACACAATATCATATGATATCAAGTGATTAACAAATGATTGACTTTTCTCAATAAGTTGTTATATATTCTCATATTTTAGATTAGTATTGACAAGTAACTTTAGTCTTTTACTTGTGTAATTTTTTGAGACTATACATACATACATACATACATACTTGCATACATACATACATACATACATATACTTTATTGTATGCCATTATTAAGAGATTAAAAATGATTCTAGTTGTAAGAGTCAAGGAGAAGAAGACAATCTTCATCTAGTTTATCTTTATAAAGTGTAAGGAGAGAGTGTACTTACTATTTTTATCTTTGATTCATTGTAAGTTTGGTTTTGTTTAGTTTTTATTTAATTTTCATATTTAAAATCTCATTTAAGGTTTAATTGAAGTGTCGAAAGATAGGATAGATGATAGGGGCATGAAGAAAAAAAATCAATTAAAGTAGATTGATTGAATCATGAGAAATACTATATGACTAAATCATTGGTACTCATTAGCAAATGAAGAAAATGTGTTATATGCTTACAATAAAACTCAATAAATCAATGAAAAATCATAAGAATAATTTAAACAAGTCATCTTTTATCTTAAAAATAGTGTAATCAAGATTGAAGATGTGGAACATATTTTGCTTTTTTATGTATTCTCTTCTTAGCTCATACAATAAACACATTGATTTTGGTTATGATAGTTTATCTTTGGAGGAGCTTCACTCTATATTTATGACCAAGGCATATAAAAATTAGTTAGTGGAAAAGAAAAAGAGACATTAGGACTAGGTCAAGGATTTGAAAAAAAAGATTATAAAAGACATAATTATAATCATAGTATGTTAAAAGGGAAGAAGAAATGTTATTATTGCCACAAGTATGGTCACTCCAAGAAGAAATATCTAGAGATCAAAAGCTTAAAACTTATTAATCTAAATTATAACAGCGTAGGTTCTTTTTTAGATGGGTATGATAGTTTAGAAAGTCTTATGGCTCTTGGCAATAATTCTAAAAATGATTTAATTATTGATTCATGTTGTTCTTTCCATATAACATCAAATCAAAAGTATATTTAAGATTATTAATGATTTTTCGTGGAAATATTTTCTTCGCAATAGCAAATCATACAAGGAAATTAGTATTGGTTTGTTGATGATAAAAACTATAAATGATTGTTTATAGAGGCTAACATAGGTGTGACACATCTTTGATTTACATAGAAACTTGATTTCTCTTAAAATGCTTTATGCATATGGTGCCCCTTTCAAAGTCAAGAATGAAACATTATGTGGTGAAATACTATTTTTTCTTTTTTCAAATGATTCAAGGGAATTGGTTTGTATGTTCTACAAAGAAAGATAATAAATAGTGATGTTTCATTAGTAGATGAAAGGTATTGAAAGATGGTTACTCTATTGCATAGACATCTTTGAAATGCTAGTAAAAAGGGATTACAATAATTGAGTAAGATGGGGTTCCTAGTAGGAGAAAAGGTTAAATTATGTTCATTCACAATTTTTGGGAGCTTATTGAACTTGTATAATCATAAAGATTGACGTTTTAAGTATATAATACATGATTTTCCTAAAAATGTATGACTTTACTTAGTGAAGAACATTAACCATACCTTATAAAATTTTAAGGATTGGCAGACTTTTATCAAGAATAAAATTGGTAAGAAATAGGAGAAGCTTACAATATATAATGGGTTTAAGTTCAATGTAAATTAGTTTCAAGATTATTTAATATACAAGACAGAATTGATAAACACCATACAATTACTAGAACTCCACGAAAATGGAAAACTAGGCCAATTTACTTAGATTACTTTATTTATAGTACGATGTATATTAGCTATTGTAGGTATTTTAAAAGCATTTTTGATATACACAATTTAAATTATAACCTATATGACAAAAGTTCATTCATAGAACTAATCTAGCTAAACCTAAAGAGAATGTGATTTGAGAGAATTTTGTTGTATTAATTTGTGGTGTTTATTTTTGAGATCGTATGGGGGACACTACGCAGATCTGAGGGTGTACTTATTGAAGTGATCGGATATGATATTGAGATATGATATACTATCTCGAAAGATAGAGGCATCACTCTTTAATGGACATAATCACCTAATAAGGACTCCTAAGGCATGATGGGTCTTCGAATATACCAGAGATTTTTTTCCCTACTTTATATGGATGAATAAAGTAGGGTTTATATTAAACCGGGTTCTAAAGTTCTTTATGGGGGCAAGCCACCACAGTTAATTATATCCTAAGGAAGGTGAATTCCTTAGAATACTCTCGATTAAAGTAGGCAATTATTATCTCCAAATATTTCAAGGGTAAGACTATCAATAAATTTGCTACATTTAGAAAATAAACTGGGATATATCAAAAGGAGAGACTTATTATCAAAGCTAAAGGAATGGTCATGATACTAAGAAATCTAGTAAACATTCCAGCCTATCCTAGGGTTGGGCTTTATATGTTTGAAATTGAAGAGAATTATTTATTTGAGTTAAATTTTATTAGATTGCTAGTCTTATAATCCACCAACACAAGGTTGTGAAAATGCTTAAGAGGTGAGAATTTATGCTTATAGCCCGAAGAAAATAACTACCTTGGATCCTAAATCTAGGGAGCTTTGGCATAAGCTAAAACACGACTTAAATCTAAGTGAATATGGGTATATGGTTTACCTCCATAATAGAGAATAATACACCCGACTGTTAAACTTATAACCACTGAGTGATAGCCAACTAACTCCTCCAATGCTTTAAAACCATGTAGGCAAGTCATATGATGTTGTAAGATAATTAGGTTATTATTATTTAGAAAGAAACTAAAGTTCAAATCCACTTCCTAAGAGACTAAAGTATGAGTCGTATAAGCAATAACTTAGTTTAATGCAAATCTTTTCAAATTT
The DNA here is from genome assembly GCA_021442155.1 of Cymbidium sinense. Lineage (NCBI taxonomy): Eukaryota > Viridiplantae > Streptophyta > Magnoliopsida > Asparagales > Orchidaceae > Cymbidium > Cymbidium sinense. Next base: position 74,851,130 of record CM038226.1, read on the forward strand.
TATTTGTATTTGGACTCTTTATTTTAACAAATGCCATAGGATTTTTGTATACCTAAATGCATGTTGAAATGAGTTATGGGCTAAATCAAAAGAGAAGAGGGTGAAGCTCCATCGATAGGAGTTGCTATCACGGGTCAAATAGTTCCCATATATGTAAGGACGGAGGCTCTCATTTTGCAAGAGTAATTCAAGATGATATGTATGATATGAAACATACAGCATTCAGCTAAGGGATTGCTAAATATTTTAATTATCTTGATTTAATTCTTAGGCTTTATGTGAGATTATGAGTTGTTTAAAACTTTAATTATGAGTTCTAGTTGGGTAAAAGATTTATTTTTCCCTAAGAGCCTAATCGGATCCTTTTCATAGTAAATCATCATTCATAAAGAAACTATGAAAAGGAATGCCATTTATATTGCAAAAATTTAAATAAAATATCATTCAACTTTATAAATATAATGCAAAAGAATAAAAGGCTGGTGCGGTCGGGTACCATCATACAACCCAAAAAAGAGAAATTGGTAGCCGAGCTCTATCCTTATACAACTCCGCATATGAAATAATAATTATAATTTACAAATGAATAAATGCTATAGGGTCTTCTAATCTTTAAATCTTCATGCTTCATTCCTTCATTTTGATTTGGATGGGCTTGCTTCACTTCAAAGGCATCACAGGGCCTCCCAAGATAAAGCCTTCTAGCTACTGCTTATCCTAATCCCTCATAGCACTAATCCAAATCATATTAAAATAATGGAAAAGGTAAATCTAACTACACCTCCAAAATAGATGTTAGCTAAACACACCATACAACCCAAGCAATTATATGAATAATTTGGACTTAGCACCTTGCACATGGGTAACCAAGCCCACCTATCCTAACTTGGATTATGCTTGGAGGTTAAGTAACATGCAGAAGAGAATATTTATATTTATTTTAACCACACCTTAATAACAATCCCATGCAAAAGACATGATTAGGCTAATCATGACCTAACATCCAGTCTACAAAACATACACTCTGACATCCAGCCTAAAATATATCATAAAACCAAACATACAACACCCCATGCATCGTCCTAACATAAGGATAGAATTGGTGACTTAATTCTAAAATGTGTATATTAAGGCTTGTGTGGTATGCTTTAACTAAGCTCTGGTATGATTCTCTAAGTATGAAATGATGTTTAATCATAAAAGGTTAATTTCACTTTAAGTTGCTTAATTGATTTGAGATTTTTACTTAGTATTTTCTTAAGTTCCATTTGACTTACACTTAATCAACTAAGTGTTCTAAAGAGAAGAAAAGAGAGGATCACTCTCTTTTATCCCTACCTTAAGTCATTTTTAAAGCATATAAATTAATCAATTCTCTTTAGTGAATGACTTATTAAATATTTTAATTATCCTAAGTTTGGATTTCTTTAAATAATCATATTCAATAAGAGAGACATCTTAAGATTAATTAGAATGAATTACTATCATATGACTCATGCTTATTTATTTCCTTCCATCATATGTAACATGCATGTGAATAAATCCTAAGTATACCTACACATACAATATATCTTAGAACATTTAAATGATGGATGTAAGTATATACATTTGGAATTTAGATATTTCATTTGATTGAATCATTTTATCATATTAATTTAAAGCTCTATCCAAATTCTTATATAAAAATACATAGGAATGAAATTAAATAGGTACATGTCATTGTTAACTAGGGAAGTGAGGTAATCAAATGACCTCCTTAGGGCTAGCTTAAAGCCTCATATTCCCTAGATGTCCAAACTATATACCCATTACACTTAAACATATGTAAGTTTATATACATGAACATAAGAAAGAAGACTTTAAACCACATGATGAATTCAATCAGTTGAACAAATATGAATGCATATCTTTTTTAATAGAAAAATGAGATTTTCATTCATTAGTTAAATGTACATACAAGTATATAAAAGTATTAAGTGGATACTTCTCAATTATTAAACCAGGGGAATGAGGTAAAGACCTTCTTGGGGCTATTTAAAGCCTTGCATCCTTGGAATATCCACACGAGATATACCCACTATTCTTAAATACACATGAATGTATAAATAACTACAAGAATAAAAAACTCATGCGAAAGTTGTATTTGATTTAATTGAATGAAGATTTTCGTTCATTAACTAAGTGTACATACAAGTGTATAAAAGTTTTAAGCAGATACTTCACCATTATTAAACCAAGGGAATGAGGTAAAAACCTCGTTGGGGCTACTTTAAAGTCTTGCATCCCCAGAATGTCCAGACTAGATATACCACTATTCTTAAATACATATGAATGTACAAGTAACTACAAGATGGAAAAAATCATGCAAAAGTGTATTTGATTTAGTTGAATTATTTATATATGTGAGCTAAAGTTCTATCTAAGTTCCAACATAGAGGTACATAGAAATGAATCCAAATAAATATTGTATCCTTTTCAAATAAACTATACACTTGTTAATATTCAAACTTCATGTAAATCTATATAGGATAAAGAAAGAGAACTCCATATCACATATTCTAAACCATAGGCACATGCAAGCTTATGAATATTTATAATTATCATCACTCCATATATTATAATTGATTTATATGTTCTTAAAATTAATTTTAATTTAATAGTGATAATAGCCACACATATTCTTAATTTAAGTCAACACATGCAAGCTTGACATAAAGGAAATCATTTCATTTAATTGATTTTTGAAAAAGATCAATATGTGATTACAAGTGACATGCAACATTTAATAAGATTGGAAAGAAATAATTGGACAAAAGCACATGATTTCATTTAGTCCAATTAATCCCTAAGGACAATCATACTAAATAAGATTATTTAAAATAAACCAAAGCTTCTTAAAGTCACTTTTAATTTAATGTTTGACCTGATTTAGGAGATGAGAAAAAAAGGTTAGCGAATCCTAATCCCACTCACCAATATGTGTGAGTTAATTTGATTTAATGAAAAAAGTAATTATATTTATTTTTATCGATTAATTAAGTTAAGGTATGAGTTAAATCAATTAATTAAACCCTTGCCTATGTTACCTTAAGATAATTAATCAAATGATTATGAGCTGATGAAATATGCCAATGAATTGAAAAGTAAATATCAATGCTCCAATGAAATGGAAGGGGCCTAATACAATTAGCTCACAATTATTGATTAATTAAGCTTAAGGAACTTACTTAATTACTTTTAAAATTTTCTCACACATGTGAGCTAATCATAATTTCACTAAACCTTTTTAAGCTATTAAACACCTAAAGACCTACCCATGAATTAGGTCCAGAACCATTTTAAAATTTAATTAAGCTAATTAAGTAATTAATTAGTTAATTAATTCTTAATAGTTTCTCTTGAAAAGTAAAGGGAACTTAGGGAAAACATTAGGGAAAAGGCCCTAATCATATTCCCTAAACTCCCCTACTGTTAATTAATGTCAAATGAGTCCAATTGATTAGTTAATTTACTGTTTGCATGCTAAATTAACTCTTAATTAAGTTAGAAAGGTAATTAAAGCTTAATCAATCAATTTTCCCAATTAATCATCCAATAAATTTCAAGAAAAATGGGGGAAGTAGAAGTCATCCCCCTAAGCAACCTCAAAAATTTTGAAACCAATTAGTGATTAATTAGGGAGTAATTAGGTTAATTTGATTTTCAATTAAAACTTAATTAAGCCAAAATTAATGTTCAAAATTAGTTAAGGATAATTTTAATGGATTCCCCTCTAAAATACCTTTAAAATGAGCCTTTATTCACTTTTTTAGATTTTTCTATAATTAGTTATGAATTATGAAAGTTTTAGTCATAAAAACTAATTAAATAATCTAATTAAGCCTTAATCCCACCGACGTCACATGGAGCACTAACGCGGCCCTTTCCACATGGCGCCATGAGATTTTCTATTTAAGTTGTCACATCTGCGGCTAACTCGGATGGCGGCGGGATGCACTTTCCTGTGGGTCGTCCGATCTAAGATCGGACGACCATGATCAAACTCGCGGCTGAGGAGGGATCAAGCGACGAATCTAGCATGATTTGATCAAATCCATTCATTCCAATCACGTAGAACGAACGGCCCGTGATCTTTCTTTCTACGAGCGACGAATAACGAAGCCTGTCCGCCATGGATCACTAAATTCAAGCTCACCCGATCTTGGATTCACTCCAAAATCAACCCACACCTTTGCACGAGGTATCCACAAAGCTCCAACAGCTAGGATGGGTTCACATGCGAATTTTCTTCAGAAAGCTCCATGAAAAATTTCCTATTTCTACGATTTCAATGTATTTACCTCATCAAAGCTAAGATCGGCAGTTCATGTGCCTGAGGAAGCTTTGTCTAGTTGAGACGAAGCCCTGTTGAGCAGCAATTGGATCAATTCCAAGTGGATCGCTCGATTGGCCAAAAATGGTGCTTTGGAGCTTTGGCTTCAATCGAAGTCCAGCCTCTGGTCAATTTGAACCTCCGAAAATGGCTTAGGTAGCTCGACGAGGTATATGGAAGGTGTGTGTAAGAGGAATTGAAGTTTGGTTAAGAGAGAAAAAAGTTTGGATTGGGATTGAGCTCCCCTCTTTCGGCTGTGCACGGGAGGAAAAAATTCGAAGTAAGGAGGCCTTGGGGAAGCTTTGAGGAGTGCTAGGGCATTTTATTTCACTCTTGGGAGCTTAGATGAATCAAATGCATGTGAAATCAAGTTTGAATTGAGGTGGTATATCCCTCAATTTGTTGAGGTGGACGGAAGGGAATGTCTCCCATTTTTCTACTGGCCAATCACCGCCAGGGAGCCGAAGTGGACGCCATCATGTCCACTTGGCTCATCTTGGTTGAGGAAGGAATGGGAGGTGGCGCAAGGCTTGATATGGTCTGACCGCCTTCCTTGGATCCAATGGTTGCTCAGTTTGTAAGGGAGGTGAGTTAACCCACCTCCCTTTGGTCCATGGCAAGTCCTAACCCACTTAGGGTGGGCTAGGAGGTTAGGTCAGACCCCAAATGGGGTGAGTGAGGGCAGCCATGTGATGGGAGAGTGGACTTTGCCATTTATGGATAGAATCCTATGTAAAGAGGAATTTACCAATGGGAAATGGCTTGGATTGGGCTCGCTTAGATTTTGGGCCGACTTTAGGCTGACCCAAGATGGGTTTGGGTTTGGTTTGATCAACCTGCAATGGGTCATGGGTTGGTTTCATGGGTTTTGGCTTCATTTGGTCAAATGGGTTAATATTGGGTCATGTTGGGCTTGGTTAACTAATTGGTCAAATTGTGTCAAACTAAGGCTTGGGTTAGATTCAAATGATGATTTGGAGAGTTTTCATTCAAGTGATTTTAATAAATTTTGCCTAAATTTGATTTTGGCTCATTTAGAATCAAATGAGTCAAATGGGTCAAGTTGACCAATTTGACCAAATTGACCAAATTGGGTTGGGTTATGTGTTGGCTCATGTTCAATTGGTTAGTTAAAAATAATTGCAAACTTTGGTTTGAATCAATTTGGATTTAATTTGGATATTGGCCAACTTGACACTTTTGGTCAATTTGGGCTAGGTTGGGTCAAGTTGACCAATTGGTCAAATTAGGCTCAATTATGGCTTTGGTCAAGCTCAATAATCAATTTGGATTGAACTTGATCCATTGGTTGCATTTGATTTGGGTTAGATCATGATTTGACCCATTTTGGCCTTTTAGGCCAATTTAGGTCAACTTGAGTCAAATGGCCAATTAGGCTTAGTTTGGCTCAATTGAGGGTCAAGTCATGTTCAATCATTGATCATGAGTTGGTGTTAATCAATGGTTTCTATTGATTTGGTGTATGGTGAGTTTTGGCTAGTTTGGGTTTCATATGGGCTAAGGGTTGACTTGGTTTGACCCAGTTTAAGGTAATTGGTCTCTCTAGGGTGATTGTTGATCATGACATGAGACTTGGATAGGCTTGGTTCAATCCAATTTGGGTTGAATTAGAACTTAGCTCAAAAAAGTCTTTTAGGCCACTTTGGGTCAAGTGAGCCTAAGTGGCTCAATTGGTTTGATTTTGGCTTGATTAAGGTTTAGTTGGGTTTATATATGAGCCTATGATTGAAATATAAATCCAACTGTAATCAATTTAGAGTTCAATAGGTTTCGGTCCACTTAGAATTTTCAAGTCAAAAGGGCTAAGTTGGGCTTGACTTGGGTTGATTTCAATTTGGCTAGATGATTGTAGGTTTCATTTATATTTGGATAGATGATTGAAGGAATGATTGAATTAAAAGAAAATTCATTGATTTTGATTTGGTTTAGATGGATTTTGGTTGAGTCCAAGAAATTTGCTTAAAGGGTATAAATTGGATTTTGGTTTGATTTTGGATTTGGTTTTGGTTATTTGAAATTATATTTCATTTATATTTGTGAATATAAATGAAGATATAAATGATTCATGAGAAAATCACTTGAGTTTGGACTTTGGAAGCAAGTTTGACTAAACTCATTGAGGTAGGTCAAAAGGGCTAAAAAGGAAATTAATTTAGTTTGATTTATTTTTGGTCATTGGAAGGTGGGTTTCATTTATATTTATGAATATAATTGAGTGCATAATTGATTTATAATGAAATCAATTGATTTTGGATTGATCTGGGTTGAGATTTGGTCAAACTCATGGAGGTGGGTCCATATGGCTTAAGATGGGTCTTGGTTTGGTTTGATTTTGTTTGATTTGGTTTTGATAATTTGAGTTTATATTTCATTTATATTTGTGAATATAAATGAAGATATAAATTATTCATGAAGAGATCAATCAAAATTGGGTTGAATTGGGTGAAGATTTGGCTAAGTCTATGGAATTCAATCATAAGGTTTATGATGAATTTTGGACTTGAATTTGATAATGGGATTGAATCATTTGGAGTTGGATTTGAACTGAGATTTGATAGTTTGATTGAAAGATTGAATTGATATTTGAAAAAATCAAATGAATTGGGATTTTTTTGAATTTGGCTAAGGCTAAGTCCATAAGATGAAATCAAAGGGCTTAGGAAGGGTTATGAATTTGAGTTTGATCATAGATTTCAATCAAATGTTCTAGAATTTAGATTTGGATTTGAAATTTGAATTGGGTTTGAAGTTTAGTTTGAGATTTGAATTTGGATTGGATTTGAGAAGGTGCATATGGATTAGGTTTAGGCTATAGGGTGGATGATTCCCTTAAGTCTTAAGGTATGGCCTAATCTTATGATTAACCCTTCTAAATCTCTAGGCTTAGGTTAAGTGTCCACCTAATCACTAGAAATGTCTTAGGACTAAGGAGCTCTTAGTGTTTATAAGAGTCCTAGATCTATGATGAGGAGATTGAAGACTCACTCCAAAAGTGTGGTCAACATAATTATGCTAGTATTAAGCAATGTACTAAAACTAAGAGCAAAGAAATGCATTTTTTGGAGACAGAGAGGATTTAAAGGATATGTGTTATGGGCATAATTTAAAAACCCAATGTTGACCTCACTTTTGGATGAGATTAACATCATTTATAATCCAAGTAATTAGATCCCCTAATCTTAGATTAGGAGTTTCCTAATTAAGCACTTAGGACACTATGCTTAGCGACTAAGTAAACAAACTGGAATGAAATAACAAATTGAATCAATCTAAGTCAAACTTAAAATCTAATTCAAATTAAATAAAATTAATCAAATCTAAATATCATAAATGATCTATAAAACATAAATGAAGCCTAAAATAAATTCAAAATAACTAATTAAGCTAAGGGTTTCAATTTAAACCATTTGGATCAAAGAGTCAAACCTAGATTAAAACACATCAAACCCAAGTAAATATGGATCCATTGATCCATAAAATTTTCAATGAATAATCAACAATAATTAAAACCTAAATTTAAATTCAATCAACCACAATCATTTCCAACAATCAATTGAATATAATCAAATCAAAGTCTAAACCCTTAAATGGTTAAATAAACCAAGGGTCTAATGTGATTTCTTCAAGTTAAATGCATCCAAAAGATTTAAACCATAAAGATTTGATCAATTAGTTCACTAATCCTTCAAAGAAAAATTATCTTAATTGCAAACTAAAATCTAAATGCCAATTGATCAAAGGAACTCGATACAAACTAACCTAAATCAATCTAAAGCAAATTAAGTTTAAATGACATAAATCAAACTTTAAGCAATAAATCAAATAAACTTAATGTATCTTTTAACCCATATTGTGGTTAATCCAAGTAGATGGCATAGTGGAAGTGGAGCTAAAGTATGAGTATATATATATACACACACATGGAGAAGATAGCCTCCCATTCCTCATCCTAAGACTTTTGGAAAGGAATTAATTGGGTTGTTCACCTAGAAATCCAGGTGGCAAACTATGGTTGGCCGGCCACCATCACCTCCATTATGGAGGCTCATGATCAACCTTCAAAGCAAGCAAGTAAGGCCTCTTTAAGAAATAAAAATAAAAAAGCTTCATAAACAAGAAAAAGCTCCCTCTCCCTCCATCGGTGAGTGCGACCCCTTTTCCCAGCCACCCAGATTCTCGGCTACTACAAGCTCCTCTAATAACAAGAGGCTCTTGACCAACTTTCAAAACCAAGAAAATCAAGCTCCTCAATGTGGATTGAAGCTTCCTACACATTCCAGAGGCGAAGATGAATTCAATCAAGCCCTTACCCGAGTCTCCCGCCACCGAGGAGTAGGAAAATGACCAAGGCTGATGGCAATGGGCAGAGTATTGATGTCCCTGATGGTTGGAGGGGAGGCAAGTGGGTATACTCACCCTGAAGCTTCACCTCACACTCAGGAAATTTTTTGAATCAATGGAACCATCGGACATCAGCTCCAATGAAGTAACCTTTGAGTCATGTGGCTAACCTCTACGTCTCTACAATTTGTGAAGTGAGATTGCTCGAAACTAGGATATACCCTTAGAATCCCATTGTTCTTTTGATTTACAACCTAAACGTGCTAAAAAAACACAAATTTCTTGCGAGAAATGCCAGAAATCATGCATAAGGGGTGGCGGCATTGACGTCCGCCCCGCTCAGTCGATCGGCCATGGGGAAGACAACATGACAGTCGTCTAATCCCCATTAATTGGGACGGATGGCTAAGATTAAAATGTTAGAAGATTTTATTTCATCCCTTAGATCAATAGATTTAATCGGGATCGTCCAATCTTTGATCAAACGGTCAGATCTACACCCACGATTTTTCCCGCTCAATCCACACGGATTCCACCCGGCCAACCCGCGGTTGCCACTTGTAAAGGTTTACACCGTCAGCGCCGTGTAGTGTGACTGGTTAAAGTAAGAAAATGAAGATTTTTGAAATTAAATAAATACTAAAAAAGGCCTGAAACTTCAAGAAATCATAAAAATAAAAATACTCATCCAAAAATTGCAAATAAGCCTCATTAGATTCTTCTTCTCGAGAAGAATCTAATAAACCCAAAATCTCTAATTTTTATTGGATATTTTGAGCTTAATTTAGGTTATATTGAAAATCAAATTTCATTAATTAATCTAAAAATATTAATCAATCTGAAACTGTTAGGGATTGAAATTGAGGTTAAAATACACATACCATAAAAATTTCAAATCAAAATGATGAATGGATTAAGAGGTATTGAATTTCAAAGTTCAAATGCCTAATTTTATGAAATAATTAATTAAAAAATCTAGAAAATTAGAAAAATCACCAAAATGCTTTAAAACACTCTAATTAACATCACATAACTTTGTGAAAATAATATAATCCTCTCAAGCAAAAAAAAAGTCATTTAAAAATAGAGTTTAAAAAATCATTAAAATTAACATTAATTGAATTTATCAAAGCTAAATTATAATGAATTAAAATAATCAAACTAAAATCATAAATACCACCATCTAAATTAAATAAAGCAAACATCACATAGCCTTCAATTGAAACTAAACTAACAATAAGCTTAATCAAACATAAATTTGAACTTAATTAAATCATAATTAAGTATCAATTAAATCCTAAATTAAACTTAACCTAGTAAACCTAAACCATCAAATCATTAACTACAATCAACATAGTAATAAAACAAAATAAAGTTAACTAATTATTAGCTCATTAGTAAAATAATAAGTTTAATTAATCAATCTTTAAATTAAAATTATAAATTGAATTAGAATTTTAATCGAATCAAATAACTTCTAATAAAAATCATCCAAACTAAACCAAACATAACTAGACTAAACTAAATAATTAATAAACCAAATCAAACAATTTAAAACATTTAAACTTAACAAATAATCAAATTAAATTCAATAAAATGAATAAATTGTAACTTGAACCTTAACTAAATAAATAAAACTAATTGTTCTAAGAAATATATGAAATTGAATAATCACAATAAATCTTTTTAAACCTTAATAAAATTAAATAAGCATAAAATTAAATATAACCTCTAAGTCATCAAACCACATCCAATTACTCTCAATTTCAAACAATATCAAAATAAAACAATCAACAAAAAACTCAAACAAAATAAACAAGCCTATTAAACTATGATAAGGAATTAATTAAAATAAATTAAATTGATCATCAAACCAAAAATGATCAATATATAAACTAAATGACTAAATTTAAGGAATTAAACCCTTAATTGAAATTCAAATAAAAGAGCACATTAAACTTCAATTAAATCATAAGTTAAGTGTAATAATAAGATTAATGAATCTAAATAACATTGAAATAATCTAATCAACATTAATCATACAAAGTTAAATTCTCAAATTGAAACCCAAAAGAAAGAAATTAGATATTAATTTAAAGGATATTGAATTATCAAAATTTAATCAAATCAAAATAAAATCTAATGAATCCAAAATTAATCAACCAAAATACATGAAGTTAAACAAACTCAAAACCCAAAACAAATAAAATAAACATTAATCAAATCAATTCAACTAAATCATTCAAGTAAATGGATTAATTAAGATACTTAGGAAAAATTTTCACCTAAGGGTAAAAATTTTGTCAATAGGATTAGGACGTTGAATAGATTTGGTTATGTTCACAACAAAATTTATTCTATTCACCAGTCTTTAAAATCTAAATTCAGCTTCAACACAAAAGTAAACCTAAAATTGGACTAGAATTTGAAATCAATTAAATTATGTAAACCAAAACCATCCAATGGTAAAAATAAATAAATTATGAATTCAAATCAAACTTAAAAAAGAAAGAACAGACTTGCCACACAAGCCTTCTTTTGACACACTAGAATACTATGTTACTGACCCTAGAATTAGGTTAGGTCGATGTGTTGATGTGATTGATACTTTTTCTTATTTTGTGATGTACTATTGACCTGATTTGGATTGCTAGCTATGATATTAGGCATTCTTTTAGGCTAACATTATTTTCTACAAGGAGTTGTGCTTAAAGGGACCGTTGTAATAAATATGAAATAAATGTTATTTGCTTGTAGGTTCTACTTAAGTCCCTAAACATACCCCAATAGGACAGGTAGGCTTGGCAATCACTGATGTTATGCCTGTATGTTTGAAATATAAACTACTAACATGTTGTATGTTTTTCCTAACGTCTATTTTACAGGGTTTAGAATTTTATTTTGTAATTTTAAAATATAATTTGAGCCTAGAAATAAGTTAAGATCTATGGGGTTTAGGGTTGTGAGCTAACGCATCTATCTAGTTTTCAGGAGGAGGTCCTTGAAGAAGGCATCTTGAAGTTGATAAAAATCTCATAGATCAAACTTTAGTTCTAGCGTATAAGTGAGCTCATGCCACTTTTCTTTTTTTTGGTGGTGGTGGTACTGATCTTTTATTTATTTAGCTTTGGCTTGATTTATTTTGGGGTGCGTAATAGAACTGCATGCTTTTCATATGTTTATTTCTATGATTGTTGTATTTTGCAATAAAGCAAAGTTGAGTTTAGCTCTTAGAAAAATTAAATTTTCTACACCAATTAATAATTTTAATTAAATTTTAATCAACTCATAACTTCACTTTAAAGCCTATGATCTTAATCAAGAAATAAAAGATTTATTAACCCCTTATCTGAATGGTTGTATGTTTCAACATCATGCATACATATTATTTCACTCTTGCAAATAGGGGGTCTTCATTTTTGCATGATAAGGGACAGTCTTGACCTGTAAGAGTAGTCCCTTGTAGTGGAGAACATCTATTCTCTTTGATTTAGCCCATAACTGATTTTCATCATACATTTAGGCATAAATCTTCCCAAGCTTGAATCCAAAAATGATAGGTCAAAATGAATAAAAAGTTGTAAATTTTATTACATTAGTTCAAGTCATGGAATGCATACCACACATGATATAGTTTCTTAGGGAGTGAGTTTAAGCTCTCAACTTTCTTTCCTAAACATAATAGCACGGTCATCTTGCTTTGCATAAGATTGGATTACATGATTTCAAATTTCTTAGGTGGTGTTAGCTGGCAACCCCTTCTAGGCGGGAAGTAAGTCCAGAAGAGTCGGGATAGGATTATTTTTTTAAGTGAGAAAGGGAACCGATAATTCCCTAATTTATAAAAATTAGACTAGGTCGAACCTCTGGCTTATGTCAGAGGTATTTTTAGACTCAAGTTCTAAAGCATCTTATTGAAACAAGTCTTCAACTCCTAAGCATTTCAACAATCTTGTGCTGTCAGAATCTAAGCCCTAAATTTCTAATAAAATGATAACTCATAATTCTAAATAATCTCAATATAAAAATTGTAAAGCCTAATAATTGGATAGCTGAAATTCTTACTGAGTTTCTCAGCATCCAAAAGCATTTCCTACTCTATCCCATTTGGCTTTTGAAAAGAACTCTCCCAACTTAAAGCGTTCCCACTTGGATTTCTAAATTAACCATCCTTTTAATATATATTCTGAAATTCATAGATTAGAAAGTCAATTTCTTTAATCAAGAGTATTCTTAGTAGAAATTCTTTTCGTTATAAGATGTAATTAACTATAGGTGCTTTCCCTTATAGGGAACTGTGAACCTTACAATAAAATAAATCTTGTTCTACCTCTCTATATAGTTCAGGGGAAGAATCTCTGGTACTTCAAAGACCCATCAATCTTGGGAGTCCTTATTAAGTAATCGAGTCCATTATAGAGTAATATGCTTATCTTTCAAGATAATATATTTATCCCTTAATGATGTATTTGATTATATAAATAAGTACCCCCAAGATCTGCATGGTGTACTAAATAAAAATTTCCCTAGTCAAATTTTAATAATTAGTAAAGACAAGACATTCAAAGAGTCAAAGTTTCACCAAAAACAACCACGTATACTCACTTCAGATAGAAATGAATTTAGTGTGAAGATAATTCAGATTAAGGTGGAGCTCGTAAGATAATCTAAATAGGAGCATGCAGATTCAACATTTGGAGCTAAAGAGAAAGATTTTTTTTAGGAGATCCTCTAATGTCACACATTTTAGCAAGATAAGCCTAAGAGAAAAATTAAACCACCAAATAAGTATGGATTTCCATGCCATTACTTCATATTGTAATTTGTATAAAGGTTAATCCTTCTAAGATGTTATAAGATACTCCAATTAAGATAAGTGATGAATTATATGAAGAAAAGGAGTCCATTAAAATAAACATTACTTAAGAGCTTATGAGCAGACCAAAGAAACAAAAGGTTTAAGTTGTAATTAGATTACAAGTATAAGGGATGTTAGGGGTTGAGAGCCAAATAATTGAAACAAGACTAGTGGAAAAGTACTTGTTAGGAAGGAGAGATCTTTTTTTTTTGTTAATATTTTGCTTGCTAATTAAAAATTTTAATATAGAATTGTAATAGTTAGACATCATATCTATCTTAAAGAAAATCCACATGTAACTAGAAGGTTTCTTGGTCGAAAGCAAGGACCTTATTTGTTTGCTTAATAAATCCACATTGACTTAAAATAATCCTCTTATCAATTTTATAAGAAAATATAATGAGTTCATGCTAAAGATGAGTTTTAGGAGTGAATGTGACTATTATTTTTATTTCAAGTATTTGACATATAATAAGTACATCTATATTTTATTTTATAAAAAATGATATGCTTATAGCTTGTAATAATATATTAGAAACTAATAAGTGAAGATTCAAATGCAAATTACTTTTAAAATGAAAAATCTAGAATATGGAAAAATCTTAAATATAAAGATTGTTAAAAAGAAAAAAAAATAGAAGCATGTCATTATCATATCTACAAGATTATTAGTGACATGGCAGAGAGAATTAGACTAACTAATTATGAGAAGCTTAAAACTCTTCTTGTTCAAAACTTTAAACTTGAAACCAAGAATTTTTCCTCATTAGAAGAGAAAATAATAATGGCCAAGAGCTTATAATTTAGTGTTATTGGTGGCCTTATGTATGTCATAGTGTTTATAATACCAACCTTAGCATATTCGATTATTATAGTAACCATATATGGTGAAATTAAAAAAAAAACATTTGAGAGGTGTGAAATAGATATTTAGATTTTAACGCATTTGAAATATAACACAGTGATTAAAAATTGGACCGAACATTTAAATAGTGTTGATTTTTCCTCAATACATTACCTTAACTAAAGCATTAAATAATGTTATTTAGACGAAAAGGATTGTTGGTTGACTTGAGTGTTCAATCAAAACTTGGAATGGTATTTTTTTATATTCAAAATATAATTCAACTATTAAATGCATTTATTATAGAATTAGATATATCATAAAAAAAACACATATTAATATGATTTTTTCTGAGAAATGTGTTGTCAAAAAGAGATGCATAAGTTAATAATGAGAAGAACCTTAATGGAGTTCTATACTAAATGCAATGAACTTAGAAGTAGCAAATCAAAAATAATAGTCATTGTGATTGCTAAATGATTAATGGTTTACCATAACTTTATTGAAGAGGTGTTATATTGTTTTGCATTGAGTTTAATGTTGATAACTAACTTTATAGGTTATTTGGGTTGATATAAAGTGAGTGTATTGTATTTAGAATGCAGAGGTTTTGAAAATTTTGATGTCTAGATTAATGAATTTAGATTGTAATATAAAATTTCAGTCCATTTCAATATTTAGTTCAAATTCAATGTATTTTGAATTGTCTAATTTAGGTGAATTTCAAATACTCCACTCAGTGTAAAGTGAAGATCATCACCACTGGTCACCCGCCACCATCGCCATCAACCACCATTATCATACTCACCGCAACAATCATATACCGGTTACCGCCAATACCAACACCACACCACCACCCACCACTGCCAACCGCCAACCATTACTACCACGACCATGAGCCACCATACCACCGCATCACTACCGTTATTCCTGCTACCGCACCCCCACCCAATATCTCTACCGACGTCACACACCATAATCACTACCAACCATGCACACTGCCCACTAACCCTGCGTTTTACCAAATACATTATTATATTCACTTTAACAAACAAGAAAAATAAATCACTTTTAAAAAAAATTTAACTAAATAACTATAAAGTATTCATAATATAGTGTATTTATTTTATACTGTATTTCTTTTTCAACAACCAAATAGACCCAAAGTCTTGTTGTTTTGCTATTTTTGTGAGATAATATATATACTCTTTGGTACATTGGTTGAAAGAACATAAGATGCCAAGAAAAATAACACAATCTTTTTCTTATTTATCAATTCATAGTGAAATAAATGTTGGAAAGATGATGTACATATAGATACTTAGTTTTTCAATTTAATACTAAATTAGTTCTGCCTACTTTCATTTTTCTATGTCAATCTCTTTTTTATTTCCTTTCCTTTTTTTTTTATTATTGTTAAGTAACATCCAACAATGACAATCACCATCATCCATTGTATTTGACCAATTAGAGTTTATTTTGATATTTAATTTAAGTGTTAACATGCAATATACCTGTATGGTAAACCGAAAAATCAAGAACAATATTTTTTTGCCAAGAAATTTCACAAGTTATTCTCTTTTTGATTTTTTTTTTAAAGATTGGATAAAAAGAATAAATAATAAATGAGTTAAAAGTCAAATATAAATATACAATTTTGATTATAAATTTTAATTATTTGTAAATTAGTTCTTTACTTGATTAAGAAATTTTTAATATATAAATTTTATTAGATTAAATCTTTTTTAAAAAATATTTTAGTTTTATTTTTATATTATTATTATTAAAACCAACAATAAATCAATTATAATTGTTTTTGATTTTTATATGTTATTATTTTTTATTTTAAATTATTTGATGCTTTTATTGGTTTAATAAATGCACCCTACCCCTTCAAAGCCTAAGATTGTTGTGGGTCCATGATAATTTAATAAGGCTTATTAAATATATTTTAAATGAATTTGAGTACCAATTTAATAACCTTAACCATTAAGTATAGGGATTATGTAACTTGAGTTTAATAATGTAGAAATGTAAAACTTAAAATATGAAAGTTCTATATATTGATTTATAGCTATGTATTTAAAATATGGTATGTTATCAATATCATATCTTGTCAATAAAGATGCATTGCTACTAAAAATATGACTTGTTTTGTTAATAATGAGATACACATATACTTCACTTTGCTTTTTTTTTTTTTTTCAAAACCTAGGCCAGAGATTAATTTTATTTTGTATTTTTATATTATTTTAAAAATATATTTATTTAGTGTACTTTTTTTTAATATTTTATTTTATTTTTTGAAAACAAATGACATTATTCTTAAATACATTTAAAATAAATTTTTTGGATATTTTGAGAGTTTTTAAAAACAATTATGATCGTCAAATATATTTTATTTTAAATTAAAAAAACAAAATAAAAAAAATAAAATAAAATAAATAAAGTTATCCCAAAAAAACTCCTAAAATTCATTTTGATTTTAAATTTATTCTCATCACAAAAGTTTCTATTTTGGTAATTTTGATAGTTTTTAAGTCTTAGTTAATTTTAATATAAGGGTGTTAAATAGGTGGTTCAAATTCATTTAAAATCATTTATTTTGGCCCTCTAAATATCATTATGATATAGGTTAGTCATTTAGCGAACTGCCTATTAAAGAACATTTTGGCTCATGTTTAATATAATGCATTTTAGCTCTTTATGCTTATATGATACTACGAATTTATATCATACCTCAAATATTATTTTTATTTCACTGAGATTTCACAAAAATGAATGGGCTCATTAGTTAACCCTCAATTAGACTGTTAACGAGCAGATTTTGATGATCTAATTGGCTCAAATGGCTATATTTTCGAAGATCATCCATTTTCTTTAATTGATTCGATATTCTTGGCTTTTAATTTTATTGATTTTTTTTTTTTTGGCTTTGAATTTAATTCATTTTGATCAAGTAAATTGAATTTAATAAAAATGATTATTAAAAATTTAAAAAAAAATTGAATTAAGTGCATGAAATAAAAAAATGATTTCAAAGGAATAATATTTATATTTATAACTATAATATATTTATTTAAAAAAAACTATAAGTTATAACTCCATATATTTAATTTTAGGAATAATTTTATTATTATAAATTTAGAAGTATTATATGTATTTAAATATTTTTAATAATAAATAAATTTGATCCAATTTCGAACTAGTTCGATCCGATTTGTGCCTGACACAAAATTGACTCGAAAAAAAATTCGATCCAAATTTTTAGCTCATAGCTCGTCTCAATTTAATCGATTCGATCTCGATTCGATCTCGATCCAATCTAAATTTTGATTCGAATTTCGAACTAAACTAACATTCTTACCTGGATAAATTTAAGTAACGCATTTAAGCTTATGACGAGTCAAGCTAAAGTGTTTACGGGCGGGTCCAATCCACTTGATTGCCCAATTAATTATATGACTAAGAAGGAAAACAGTCGTTTAAATATTCCAATTTCTACTAATCAAGGAAAAGCAAAAGAAATATACTGATATTTTTTACGCTACGCGAGTCTTAAAAAGGGCCCATTTTGTAGGTTTTGTGGGCCTTTTGTCCCATGAGTCCACTTATGGCCTTGTACACAAGTTGCAAGTAAATGAGTAAGCTCAAGCTATATCATACTAAGCCTGACTCAAATATCCAACCTTTGGCTCGAGCTAGCCTTTAGCTCAAGCTCATAAGCTAAGTTTGAGCTCGGCTTATTTGAAAAACATTAAGCTTAAGCTCAACTCTTTTAAAAATCATGAAGCTCAACCTTGTTAGCTGATCTTTCTGTCCTTTCTACTATGCTCCATGAAGGAAACCCTCATCTATCCTCTCGCCTCCCTTAGCACGCTTAACTTTATAAATCTCATTATTAAGGGACTATTTGAGATCATTTTAAATTTTATTTTTTATTTTTGTTTTCAATTTTTTTTTTTTTTTTTTATTTTTGTTTTATGTGAAAACACAAAAAATGTTTAGTATTTTTATAAATTTTTTGTTTTAGAAAATAAAAAATAAAAATATGTTTACTTGTTATTTTTTAAAAATTTTAATAAAAAAATAAAATAATGAAATTAATTATTATATACTTTGGGACACTTTGCATATATATTTTATTTTTAAAATTTTAAAATAAAATAAAATATTTTTAATATGAAAAATATATTTGAGAAACAATAAAACGAAATATATTGACGCTGACCTATATTTATTTCTAATATCGAATCAATCAATTAATCGATAATCGACGAAAAGTGATGTACATAAATTAGATTTGATTCATCGTCAAAACATCATGAATAGTACTCGTTCATAAAAATAATCATTTAGAAAAATTCAAAATATAAAAATCTATCAAACAAGAAATAATTGAACTTTAATCGAGCTTAATAACGAGCTGGCTCATGAGCTTTAAATGATCATGTTCACGAGCCTCAGTGATATTCACAAACTTATCTCAATCAAGCTACTTGTTATTTATCTAAAATATGAAATGATCCTTTGCAAGCCTTATAAACGAGTATTCCCAAACTAACAAATGAGCAACTTGTTAAACACTTGAACAAAATTCTAAATGAACAAATAAATTAAATATTTATATGAGCATTAAAAAATAATTTGTATTGATCAATGAACAAAACAAGTAATAGATAATAAGTACCTTAAGATGACTTATAACTGACATTTTTCGTGTTATAGTTGTGTTAAACTTTTCTCTGACATGGTATTCAAAATGATCATAATGTATCATCCTATTTCACCATAAAATAAGTTTTAGCAATAATATCAGAATAATTTTTAAAAATTGTTATAAATGAAAGAAAAAAAATGAATACTTATAGTGCATTCACATCTTCCTTTAATTCAATATGTCCAACTCAACTCCATCACAGCATAGCATATACACCAGGCATGCTACAATCAAATATGCAACTATCATTAGGTATCAACATTCAACAAGTAGATGGGCAACTATAAAGAAGAAAAAAAATGAAGCAATTACATCCTCATTGCTATCATCGTCAACTATCTAGATACTACTATTTCTCAATTATCCTCATATAATTCACAACCAAGATCTATATCTAGTATTTTAGCATGCATGAAAAATATTGAAATCAAGCCAATGGGATTCTATATGTATTTTACTTGTTGAACAATTATGTTGTTATTTAGTTATTTATGAAATGATAAATAGTCTTTTTTTTGTATGAACAAAGTGTATGATATGTGAAACTAATGCTCAAAATAGTATTTAGTATTTTATAGTTGATTGTTTTTTATTTAGTTGTTTATGAAATGATAGATAAATTTTTTTTTTCATATGACAAGTGTATTCTATATGAAACCAAAAAGTTCTCATCAGTTTTAAGCCAAAAAGTCAAAATAGCCAAAGAATTGAAAGAAGTAATTAAACTACATCACACATAACTTGTGGTAAATAGCCAAAAAAAAAAAAGTTAAATAGAATTCATTATTGGAGAAGTTGACTCTAGCTCAAATAATTCCTACAAAATCATCTCATAGCATATACATGCTTCAAAAAAAGACACTTAAACAGCCACCAACAAGCCACAAGTAAACAAGCAACTATAAAATTTAGCTACCAGCATTTAACTAGTAGATGAATAGTTGTTATAAGGAAAAGAGCAAATTTTAAAGAGATCCGTAATCATACACAATGGTAGACTGCAATTATTAATTTTATCATCACAGGTATCTTCATCAACTTCCCATTAGCAAAAAATAACATATAGTAGAGAGATAAAAATCATAAAATTATGTAAAAATTAATAAATGAAACATAAACTCAAATAAAACTCTGGCCTAAACCAAGAGATAAAAACAAAGTCAAATGATTGGTCATCCTTGTTTTAAATTACAATCATAAATACAACTTCTTAGCAAACTAAAATAAGAGTTTTAATTTTGAAGCTTATATAGTCTCAAGGCAATGAGATCTCCTTTATCTCCTCTTTACTCTGCAAATTATAACACATTAGATGTTATCATTTTGCACAAAATAAAAATATTTTAACTGATAAAATAAATTGTATACCTTTGATCTCCACTTTATATATAAAATTACAGTATCAGTCACTCCCACATATTAAATGTTGAACTATCTTTGTCCCCAAAAAAGATAGATACTGATCAATCACTCTTCCACCTGCTCTAAAAGTTGCTTCTGAAGATTTATTATGGGATTGGAAAGCATATCATAGACCATTCATGATAAAATATGATATTTCAAATAGTTTGCCTTCCACCACTCCAAACAATCAAATTTATTAGGTAAGCCATCATCTTTTATGAAGATGCCATCATCCAAGTATACATCAAGCTTAGAATTCACAGTATGAATTATATAATATATTCTGATATAAGTTTCATACTTCTTTTTTCCATACACTAGCCTTCCATTTGAAAAATTGGAAAGATTACTGCCAACATTATTATTTGTTTCACCTTCTGATAGAATTTTATTAGCATTAATAGTTTTATATTCAGCTATATATTCATTGTATAGTGCATATAAACTTTCATGCACATTATTGATGTTATACTTCAGCTAACTCTTCAGTGTAGATAGAGTTGACGGCAAAATTGATTATCATCAATTTATTCCCAGGGTCCAAGACTACAACATTGATATGAAAAGATTACAATTACTCCAGTATTTATTGAATTCCTCTTTCATTTTTCTACCCATCTCTCTAATATGTGGATGACCACTTAGGTAGTTATCATCCAACATCTCTTTAATACCTCAAAGCTCTTTAATGTAGTATGTGATACTTTTTCCTAATGTGGACTAGTAGCTTTTATGACAATGTTGAACATTTTATATTCTACAAATTTGAATGGCAACTCATGAACAAGTATCATGTGTGATATAACTCCCTCATTTTACCATATACCAATTCTCCAATTATGCAACCAAACTTTGAGGCTAATGATAGTTGGGCAGAAATATTTTGTTGCCTCCCAAATTTGATTGCCCGCCTCCCATAATGTAATAAGTGATGTTTATACTAAGTTATTGCACCACCTTTGCTTTTCATAAGTTTTTGTTTACAATGATTTCTTTGAACTTTTTCAATCATGTCGCTCAATTTAATGATAGAAAATTTAGGCCATACTGATGATATTTTTTTTCTAGCTTTTTTTTTTTTTTGGCAAAGGTTTTTTTTCTTGATCATGAGGTGTTATTATATCTTTGTTGCCTACATTGTCAGCAACTATTATTGGGCTCAAGATGATCCAACATTAAATCTCGCAATGAAACTATTATTGAACTAACTTATTAGCTACTATGAAATTATTATCTTGCTTTTGTAATGTGTCTGACATATTTTCACTACATTAAAGAAGTAAATGTTATAATAACCATAAATGTCATGATAATCATTGTCTTAGTTTCACATAGAATATAAAGATAACATTAGCAATTCAATAAGTAAAATAACTACTACAATAATAAATTTTGAACCCTATAACATTGGCTTTGTTTCACATAGAATACATTTGTCATATAAAAAAAATCATCTATCATTTCATAAATTACAAAAATAATAAGATAACAATAGCAGATAAAATAACTATTGCAATACCATATTTTGGGCTCTATAGTATTAGCTTGATTTCATATAACATACACTTATCATATGAGCAAAAAATAACTATCAATCATTTCATAAATAACTAAATAGCAAGATAACATCAGTAGTTCGACAAATAAAATAAGTTCTAAATTACTAGATTTTGAACCCTATAAAATTGACTCTTTTTTACATAGAATACACTTATCATATGAAAAAAAAAATCAGCTATCATTTCATAAACAACTAAATAGCTAGATAACAACAGTAGTTCGACAAGTAAAATAATTGTTGAGATACTAGATTTTGAACCCTATAGCATTGGCTTAGTTTCATATAGAATATACTTGCCATATGAACAAAAAATAATCTATAATTTCATAAACAACTAAATAGCAAGATAGCAGCAACAATTCAATAAGTAAAATAACTTTTGAAATTCTAGATTTTGAACCCTATAGCTTTGACTCTGTTTCGCATAGATTACACTTCTCATAAATAAACCATTATCATCTCATAAATAACTAAATAATAGGATAACAACAGTAACTCAACAAATAAACTAACTACCAAAATACTAGATTCTGAACCCTATAGAATTGGCTTAGTTTCATAGAGAATATATTTATATATGAACAAAAAAAATCATCTGTCATTTTATAAATAACTAAATAACAATATAACAATAATAGTTTGACAAGTAAAAAAATCTATTGAAGTACAAAATTTTAAATCCTATAGCATTGGCTCAGTTTCATATAAAATACACTTAACATATGAATAAAAAATCATCTATCATTTCATAAATAACTAAATAACAAAATAACAATAATAATTCAATAAGTAAAATAACTATTGAAATTCTAAATTTTGGACCCTATAGCATTAGCTCAGTTTCACATAGATTACACTTATCATTGAACAAAAAAAATGATTATCATTTTATAAACAAGTAAATAGTAAGATAATAAGAGCAATTCAACAAGTAAACTAGTTGCTGAAATACCAAATTTTGAACCCTATAGCATTGACTTAGTTTCATATAGAATACACTTGTCATATGAAAAAAAACAACTATCATTTCATAAACAGCTAAACAACAAGATAACAACAATAGTTCAACAAATAAAATAACTGCTAAAATATCATATTTTGAACCCTGTAGCATTGGCTCAGTTTCATATAAAATACACTTATCATATGAAAAAAAAAACATCTATTATTTCATAAATAACTAAATAGCAAGATAGCAATTTCATAAGTAAAATAACTATTGAAATTCCAGATTTTGAATCATATAGCATTAGCTCGATTTCACATAGATTACAATTGTCATATGAACAAAAAAATTATTATTATTTCATAAACAACTAAATAGTAAGATAATAACAGCAATTTAATAAGTAAATTAACAGTTGAAATATCAAATTTTGAACCATATAATATTGGCTTAGTTTCATAAAAAATATACTTGCAATATGAACAAAAATAACCATCTATTATTTCATAAACAACTAAATAGTAAGATAACAATAGCAGTTCAATAAATAAAATAAGTGTTGAAATATTAAAAATTTTGAACTCTATGACATTGGCTCAGTTTCATATAGAATACACTTATCATATGAACAAAAAGATCATATATTATTTCATAAACAACTAAATAGCAAGATAACAACAAAAGTTCAGAAGTAAAATAACATTTGAAATACAAGATTTTGAATCCTATATTGGCTCGATTTCACATAGCAGATACTTTGTCATTAAAAAAATCATATATTCTATAAACAACTAAATAATCAGATTGCAATAATAGTTCATTAAGTAAAATACCTATTAAAATAATAGATTTTAAACCGCAAAGCTTTGTCTCACTTTCACATAGAATGCACTCACAATATGAACAAAAAAATCATTTATCTTTTCATAAACGATTAAAAAGCAAGATAAAAATAACAGTTCAACAAGGAAAATAACTAAACTACTATATTTTGAACCCTAAAATATTGGGTCGATTTCATATAACATGCACTTGCCACATGAAAAAAATACCACTTCATAAACATTTAATGAGCAAACTAGCAATAGGAGACAACAACTCAGACTACTTGCTAATATATATGATTTAAAATCATAAAGCATAAAAATGCCGCATGCAACAAAAGCCCCTTGTTATAACAACTTGAACAAACTCAAGAAATGATATTTTACTGATTAAAGTACAAAAGAAATGATGTGTCGACTGAGGGGAAGAAGGAAGAAGATAACGGGACAAGCTTCATCCCTCGAGCACACAAGATGATGCATCAAGTGAGGGAAAGGACTAAGAAGGAAGAACACCTGGAGATTGGGAAGACGTGAGCTCCAAACAGTGAGGTGAAGAAGGACAAAATGAAGGCTAGAGTTTCGCAGAGCGCTCAAGAGTTGAGAGTCGGTGATGAGAGATTGAAGGTTAAGCAAGGCTGAGAATAAAAAGATGTGTCAAAGAATGAGAAGAGAGGAAAGAAGATAGGAAAGAAATTATTTCGAGCCGACTTCGAGCAACCTCGGGCGCACAGATGATGCTCAAGGGCAGGGGAAAGGACTAAGAAGAGCGTTGCAGAGCCTTCGTTTGGATTTTGAAGCTGGATGGATTTCAGCCGCTAAAATCAGTGGATCGAGCTCGATCGAGAAACTGAACTCAAATGAGCAGATTTCGCCGAAGTTGAGTTGAGATTGATGGCTCGGTCGAAGGTTTATAAGCAGGTAAGTCCTGTAAGAAGAGTGAAAATATAAAATATTAAAAATAAATGATATGGCCCGGGAGTCCGTGACAGCGTACTGCGACATGTGGCCTGAGTGACTTGATGGATCAAGTTTTTACCTGAGCTTTAATCGAGCATTCATCGAGTTTTAATTGAGGTTATAATCAAGTTTTATCTGAGCTTTTAATTGAGCTTTAATCAAGCTTTTAATTGAGTTTTTATCCAAGCATTTAATCGAGCTTTATGCGAACCTATTCAAGAACTTTATATGAAGTTGTTCATTGAGCTTCTTAAGGAGTTTGTTCGTGAACTTCAAATAATATTATTCATGAACATAAATGAACTGAACAATGTCTTGTTCAGGCTTATTCATCTAGCAATCAAGTATTTACAAAAATGTTTAAGCTTGTTCAATTAATTAATTAAATGATCATGAACGAGCTCTAATCGAGCAGAGCCACGAGTAGCTTATCGAACACTTGGTTCATTTGCAGCCTAATCTTTCCTGTCCAAAGCCCTAAGAATACTATTGGAAGGAGAGGCAAAAAAATGATGATTAGAGCAAAAGAATATGAAGTTTAAGCAAAGACCTAGTGCAATGATCTTATGGGGTGAGTTTACAAAGACATTTAGAAATAGTTCATGATTGCATCATTTTACTAAATGAAACATTTATCAAAATATTATTATGGATAAAATAAATTATACATAAGAAGGTGGATTTCACAACTCTACCTCATTATACTCCACAACAAGTGATGGACCTCAGATGAAGTTTTAGATATTCTTGAAATATTTGTGGAGCACATTAAATAACCCTATTGACCTCACTTTCGGAATGATTCATCTTTCCTATCTTAGACTTAGGAATCCTCTAGACACTTGGATTTTCTAGTCATAGGACACTTCTAGTGATTAATAAAACACTAAACCCAATCCTAGTGACTTAAGAAGGCATACATCGAGCCCCTAGGATTAATAGGTTCGACCTACCCTATGGCCTAAATCATGACCCATGCTTATCCACTTATCCAAAACCAAACCCCAAGCCAACACAATCAACCATAATTGGATTTCATTTCATATCGAAGCTCCAAGGAAAATTAACTTAAACTCTAAACTTAAACTAATTCCACCATCATTCTATGGATCAAACCCAAAGCCCATTCAATTGAACCAAATCCAATTGAACTTCACAAAAGCACACCAACTATTCAAATTTCTATTTCAAACCCTTCCAATGCCTACAATCAAACCAATTGAGCCAAAACAATTCAATCAACCTAAATTTCCCATTTGACCTAAAGGGCCCAAATGAGTGAAAACCCAATTAAACCTAAACCAATTGCAATCAAAACCATCAATCAATCCTAAATCAATCATCAAACTCAACCCAACTTAATTTAACCCAATTCAATTCAATTGGCCCATTTGGTTTGCTTGACCCAAAGTGACCTAAAGGACCAATTTGACCCTAACCTCCATCCAACCCAAATTGGATTGAATCAACCCATCTAACCTCTTCTACAATGATTGTTGATCATCGTTGATTGACTAATTATAATCAATTGAGTCAAACCAAGTTGATTTGATCACTTGACCCAAGTTGACTCAATTAGCCTATATGAATTAAATTGAATCAAACATCATTCTAAGCTCAATTGATTAAAATCAATACCTACCATCAATCATAAATTGAGAACTAAATATGATTTGACTACCAATTAGATCTAACCAAGTCCATTTGACCTCTTAACCCAAGTTAATCCAATTTGACCTAAAGGGGCAAATTGAGTCAAATCTCTTTCCAAACCTAATTGATTGATTGTTGAACATGATCCAAGCTTCAATTAAACCCAATCGATCAAACCAACCCAAGTGTCTCATTTAGCCTAATTTGACCTAAAGAGTTAAATTAAATTAAATCATTTCCAAATTCAAATCAATTCAAATTAATACCTATAATCATTCTCAAATCATCATTTGAAACTAAACCAACACTCAACACAAGCCAAATTGGTCAACTTAGCCCATTTGACTCATATGAACCCATATGAGCCAAATCTAAATCACTTCAAATTAAACCAAACCAATTGAACCAAAATACTACAAAAGATCAAATAAATTACCTAAATCATCAATTCGACCCAATTTGACCAATTGGTCAATCTAACCCAATTTGACACACATGAGTCAAATTGAGCCAAACTAACCCAAACCCAACCTAACTTGGCATGACCCATCCTTGGGTCACCATGGGTCAGCCCAAATGAACCAACCCATGGTTGGCCCAAGTTAAGCAAAGGCCTATTGGGTAAACCTATCTAAATGAGACAAATCTCCAATTAGATGATCTTACCTACTCACCAACCTTTGGCAGCCCTCTTCAGCTCTTTTTGGACACATAGACCACTAACTCACCTGATCCAAAGATGATTGGGTTCAACCATGGGTCAAGAGAGAGTGAGTTAACCCATGTCTTCCCATTTGCACACTTGGGAGGAGGTACACACCACCTCAACCCATCATTAACACCTCCGGCCACCTGTGTTGACTAGACGACTGCCAAAGGTCGAAATGATCCCAGCCATCAGATCATTTGGGGAGGAGGGTATACTCAAATTCAAACCAGACAGAGAGATTCCTTGAGTTTGCGAGCATCCCCAAACCCTCTCATGCTCCCTGTCATCGGCGAGACTAAAGTTATACAAAATCAAGCCCTCTGTCCTTCCAAGCCCACATAAATGTCACCAAACTTCAATTAGCTTCTCCCATAACTTCTCCAAGCTCTGGTGAGTCAAAAGGAATCTATTTCTGATCGATCCGAGCACCGAAGACAACTCTTAGATCAACTTCGGTGACTGTGCGACAGCATTTGGTCCACAGAGAATTTAGCGGGGAGGTAACTCAAGTTCTTCTCAACAGGGCTTCGTCTCTTTAAGACGAAGCTACCTTAATTGTTGGACCACTCATCTTGAGCTCTAGTGAGATAAATTTTGGCAAACTGTAGAAAATCTAATAGGAGTTGGTCGTTTGTGAAAGATTTTGTGATTTTGTGAGATTTCCATTGTAGAATCTCCTTAGATCTCTTCCCCGAACATTTTGGAGTTGATCCCGACATCTCATGAGCTTCGGCAAGCTTGGATCGAGCGGCGGAAGGAGAATGGTGTCCGTCTTTCGGAGCTAGGGGACAAAAGATCATCTGTCGTCTATTCAGCGTGATTAGAATGGATGGTCGTAATTTAATTTGCTAGAAATCTCAATTTAATCCTTTAGATATCACGAGATTAATCTCCACCGTCCGTTCTCGGATCTGATGGCGGGGATGAAATCGAGTCCGTCGCCGCTGACTCAGCCGCCATGGGGGACGATTTAAGTAGCCTATCCTATGGAGCCATGTGGAAAGCGTGCCACATTAGCTCCCGCGTAGTGCTGACAGGTTAGGGGTTAATTAAGTGTTTAAAATGTGATTAATCACTCAAAACTTTGAAAAATCATAACTAATTATATAAAAATCCTAAAAAAATGAGTAAACCCATTTTGGAAAGGGTAAAAAAAGAAGAATTTAATAAAAATAAAATCCCTAATATTTGAATAGAGAACATTGCTTAATTAGGATTTAAAGTGTTTCCTAACTACCTTAATTAAGCTTTAATAATTTGTCCAATTAATCTCAAATTAAATGTGTTAATTCCTTGGAATGTCCTCTGCCTCCCATAATTTTTTTGAGATTTTTTGGCTATGTAATTAGGAGAATTTGAATTCAAATCTTAATTATCCTCATTAAGTGATTTAATAATTATTAAAAATATTAAATAGTAAAAAATAATTAATTAAGCATGATTAATCATTGTTAACAATGGAATGATGTGGGTAAATGACTAAGGCCTCTTCCTTGGTCATTTGTCTAAACATCTTTCCATAGAAGGGTTAATTAACTTAGAGATAATTAAAGATTAATTAAGTGAATTAATGATGAAATTAAATAAAATTAAAATGATAATTACTTCAGATAATCTAAATTGAATTTATGGGTTCCTCTTTATGTGTTCAATAGCATAAAGTCCCCTAAGAAAATTATGGTTAACCCATGGGTGTGAAAATAATATAAATACTTAATTAGATTCTTCTTTAATTCAATTAATACTTAATTATGAGCCTTATTATATTAGGTCTTTTAGGAGCATTGCAAATTTTAATTTCTCATTTGCATATCATTGGAGGCTCATGATTAAATGAGTATTAATTAAAGAGACTTAGGAAAGGAAAAATAAATTATTTGCTTAAAGATTTGAACTTAATCAATCCATAAAATTCATTTAATTACCTTTCCTTAAACATATTAAATCACTCACATGGGATGCGGCAAAACAACAAATGTTATTTCTCCTCATTAAGTTTAATAATTCAAACAAAAATATCAAATTTCATAAGAATCTTTGGTTGATTTTAAATAAATTTATTTAATATGACTGTCTTTAAGAATTAATGTAGTTGAATGGATTATGTGAAAGTGTTCAATTATCCCTTTTCAATCATTATAAATTTTGCATGTCATTTGATATCATCCATTCATGTTTTCAAATAAAAGAATCAATTAATTTAATTATGTGTATGTTACATGTGTTGGATTAACCTTATTATATGTGTAGTTATTATCACTAATAAATTTTAAAATAATTTTTGAAATTATAAATAAAGATTTAAATTAATGTTGGCTATGAATATTCTATTTAATTTACACTTGCTTATAACTTAAACATGTTAAAGTATTATTTTAATTTCATGATTCATGTGTATGTTTACATATGTTTGAATGTGAGTAAGTATATAGTTTAAATATCTCGGGAATACAAGATTTTAAGTAGCCCCACGGAGGTCTTAGATTACCTTACTTCCCTGGTTAATAATGGTACATACTTACTTAATTTCATTCTTATGTGTACATTTACTAGAATTTGAATATAACTTTACTTTACATGAATAGATAAATTTATTAACATACAATCTTTTGCATGATTCTCATTTTCATGATTGTGTATACATTCATATATATTTAAGATAGCAAGTATATAGTCTATACATCACGGGAATATGAGGCTATCAGTAACCCCAATGAGGTCTTAGATTATCTCACTTCTTTGATTTAAACAACGTCACGTACTTGCTTAAATCTTTAATACATGTGTATATGTATTTTGCTAAGGAATGAAATCCCTCTTTTCTTCCAAAAGTATATGCATTCATAATCATTTAAGTGTGCCGAAATACATTGCATGTATAAGTATTATAAGTTCAAAATCATATGCATGTTATTAATGATGAAGAGGAATAATACAACATCATCCATGTGATAGTAATTCAATCCCATTAATCTTAAGATGCCTTTCATGTTTAAATGAAATTCTTTAAGATTAACTCAAACTTAGGATTAATAAAATATTTAATAAGTCATTCACTAAAAGAAACCAAAAGTTTTAATAATATGTCTTTAGAAAATAACTTAGGATAGGGATGAAGAGGGTCAAACCTCTTTTATCTTTACAACAATTAGATGTTAAGTAAATATCAAATAAAATAAAATAAATAAAATACAAACTAAAATCCATAAATCATTTTAATAACTTAAAGTGATACCTCCCCAAATATTTAAATTAAAAAATTTCAAACCTTAGAAAATTATCATTCTAAAGCTTAGTTAAGACATACCACACTAAGCTAAGCACACACATTATACTAAGTCACCACTTCTAGCTCTAAGTTAGGGTGTATGCTTGTGATGTTGTATTTTATTTTGATGTAATATTTTAGACTAGATGTTGGACTGTTGTGCTTAGACTGGATGTTAGGTCGGTGTTAGCGTGATGTTATTTCTGCAGGGAAATGTGCTAAAGGGGTCGACATAATAATAAATATAAATGCTTCTACTTGTAGATTACTTATCTCCCTTTGCATAATCTACATTAAGATAGGTGGATTTGGTTACCCATGTATAGGGTGCTAAGTCAAAATTATGGAATATAACTACTTAGATTTGTATGGTTAATTTAGCTAACATTTGTTTTGCAGGTATAGTTAGATTTTATTTTCCAAATATGTTATTTTACAATAGGAATTAGGATTAGTGCTATGAGGTTTAGGATGAGCAGTGTCTAGAAGGAAAAGTTCTAGAAAGCCTTGTGAAGCCTTATTTGGAGCAAAATCAAATCAAAAGGAAGAACATAAGATGAAGAATGAAGACACCACCATATTAATTCAATTGTAATTGGAAAATCTTATTGTAATCCGGGTTGTATAAGGGTAGAGCTTTTAATTTTTTTCTCATTTTTGTGTAATACCACCAACCTCTTATTCTTTCATGATAATCCATAAATGTTTGATTATTGTGTTTATCTTCGTAATAGAAATTGCATGTTCTTCATAGGTTTCTTAAGCTTGATGTTTAAATGTGTGGCCTGAATGCGTTAAGCTCTTTAGGACAAAAATTAATTTTTCTACCCCCATTAATAACTCATAATTAAATTTTTAAAAAAACTCATAACCTTACTTTAAAGCTTAGGCTATAATCAGGATAATTAAAAGATTTAGCAACTCTTAGATAAATGTTGATGTTCTAACATCATGCATAACATATTATCTTATTCTTAAATAGGGAGGGTCTCCACTCTTGCACGATAGGGAAATGCTTGACTTGTGAGGGCATCCCTTGTAGTGGATAACACTTCTCCCATTGATTTAACCAATAACTATATTTCATCATGCATTTAGGCATAATTATCTCAAATTTTTGTCCAAATGAATGTATCAAAATGATATAAAATATTGTAAAATTTTGCATTTAGTCTAAGTCATATCTTCATGCTAGTCATGATCTAGTCTCTTAGGGAGTGAGTTTAGGACTCTAATCTCCCTTCTTAATTAAACAATAGTATAGATATCTTGCATAAACATATGACCGGCCTACATGATTTTGAATCGTAGGAGGTGTTAACTAGAGCCCACTCCAGGCGGTTGTAAGTTCAATAGAGTAGAATGGATTTATTCTTACTTGTGGAGATAAACCACTATGTCCCATTTTTTTGGTTAGACTTAGGTCGTGCTTTTAGCTTGTGCTAAAGCATCCTAGATTTAGATCTGAGGTTGCTTATTTCCTACGGCTGAGTATAAATCCTCATCTCTTAGCCATTTTCATAATCTTGTATTGATGGATTGTAAGCCCTAACATTCTAATAAAATTTCAACTCAAATTAATATAAATCTTCTCTTTCAAATTAATGTAGATTGACTACTTTAATCGAAAGTGTTCTTAAAAAATTATCATTTCCTAGGATGTAATTATGGAAGCATCTATAAAGAACCCATCATAAAATAAAATTTTACTTTTTTTGTAAAGTAGGAAAAGATCTAGTATATAAGAAGCTACCTTGAGTCCTTATTGGTGATTAGGCCCATTGTAGGGTGATGTTTCCATCTTTCGAGATGGTATATCATACCTTAATGTCGTACACGATCACTTCAATAAGTATCTCCTAAGATTTATGTGGTGTACACACGACTCCAAATTAAAACAACACAAACCTTTACTAGTAAGAAATTAGGAATTATTGGTTTTGGCATCAAAAATAGTTATGTAAGGTTTGATAACAAAATAGTAGATATATACTATTAGAAAAGGAAGCTAATAGAGCTCTTGAAGAAAGATTTTATTAATAAAATGAATGAATTGTACTAACTAAATAAAGGAGCTAATAGAATCATAATTATATAAAGATGTGTTAATGTCTCTAAAAAGTCTGTTTTTAAAAGAAATGTATAAAAAATAACAAATTTTAATAAAATTAAAATATTTATAAATTTTTAGAGGATTCTAGTCTGCATAAAAAATCATTGAAAACAAATACCAACTACTAAAAATTTAGCTAAATAGCTCTGATGTATTTCTAATAAAACATATGCTATAAACTATTACATGAAAACGATAAACCAACAACTATAGCATCTATTAAAGGTTAACCTGATGGAATATTATTGCTAGAATATTTAATAAATTGACTGCCAAATTTACCCCCTGACAGAGTTATAAATTCTATTTATCATTGTCTTCCAATAGATATTCCGCATAAAACATTTAGTAATGTTTTTGAATAACTTGAGCAACCCCTCCAATAAGTAACTAATTTTATAAATCATTTGTATTTATATCACAGTAAATCAAACATAAAGTATTTCATATAACAGGTATATGATAATACAATAGAAAATAATTTAAATATATATAACTCTATAGCAAAAAATGGCTTTAACAATGATAAAATAGACAATTTGTGGTTGTTAAAATCAACATAAAATGATTATAAGATAGATCTTCACCGCTCTGTCAATTAAAATTTATATATCAATATATAATATCATAATAATTATAATTATGATAAAAGTTCATAAGTTTATAGTTATATATCATATGTGAATCTCCTAAAGATATTATTGATTTCAAAAATGATTATGTTGTCTTCTTATAATATATTAAATATTTAAAAGTTACATTTTAAAATCATTATGTTATATTATATATATATATATATATATATATATATATTATTTTTACTAATTTTATTATTTATTTAAATATATAAATATATGAGCACTATTTTTTATTTTATGTTATAAATTTTTAAAATATAATTTATTTGAATCAGTGTATTCTAAGCATACAATTATTATTACTATACATGCAAAATTCAATTAAAAAATTAGATTAAGATCTAAACTCTACAAAATTATGAACATTCATCAAAACGTATAAATCCTAAAGCTAAGATCTTGGATTAATAGCATTTAACAAAAAAAATTATCAATTTCTTACTTAGAACAAGAAATTTATCACAAAAAATGCCTAAATTTTGTCACGAAAATACGATAAGGATTGTGGAATAAGGACTATTAACAGTAAATTTAACAAACTCTAATTTAGAATAAGAACTCTAGAAAAACTAAACAAAAAATATCTCAAATCACCAAAATCATCAGCTGAGAGGTCTCTTTTGAGATCTAATAGAATTAGGGTTTCAGGTCAAGAGGAAGGGATGTAGGTTAATTAATAATAGATGGCTACAACAGTTAAACCATTGGTTATTACTACAGTTTATATATGAACCTAAATTTATCATTTTCGTTTTATGCTCGGTATATGAAACAGAGTGCTAATATGAACGGAGCTTCTCATGCCCCCACTGTTAAGTTCAACTATATTTATTTGCTCTCTCTCTTTTGAGCACAAACTATCTCCTCAATCTATAGAGATCTCTAACTAACCTTAGAGGTGTGTGTAAGCACTCTCGAAACTGAGTTAAGCTTTGCCACTCTTTTTTTTTTTTTTTTGATCCTATAATAATTTTATAACAATGAATAAATAATATCTATATAAAATTTTAAGAAATTTGTTAGTTCAATTTTTTTAAAAAAAAAGTAATGAACTTCCATTATAATCTTCTTTTTTAACACATAAGAACAATCTAATTTGCTCTTCATGATATCTTTGATACAATACATTGCTTACTTAGAGGGATGGAGGTTACAAAATATAATATATTAGTAAAAATAAAATGTATGCTATAAATGTTAAAAAAAAATAATATTAAATATTTATGTGTTCCCATTAGTGTGAAATATATGGGCCTCTAATGCATCTAATCAAATAATTATTGATATTTAAATATCAATGAGGATTTTAAAGGGCTACAATTAAGGCTTCAAGAGGTGGATGACCAAGCATATATAATGAGGTGGTGGTGGGGAAGGATAAATTCGGGCTATGTGTGCATCAAATAGTACTAGTAATATGTTTCTCCATAGAATGGTAGTGGCAGTGGATATGATGATCATGGATAAAATGTCATTAATTGGGTAGAATCTAAAGAGTGCTATGCTAGATGAGGTACTAGTAGCATGGCATAGATGATTGTTGTGACATTGTTGTTATCATGGTGGTAAATGTGTTCCACTTACATGGCATTGAAGTTTCATTCTTTTATTATTATTATTATTAAAAAAAAAGGAGATCAAACTATTAGGATGCTTATTTAAAAAGTTTATTTTCTAGAAATATAATATGTGACTAACTACATTTTATAAATTTATATATATATATTTTATTTGCTTCTCATTATTATTATTCTAGTCCACATATTCTAAATGAATATATATATATATATATATTCATTTAGAATAATAATAATAATAATATAAAATATTTTTATGTATATCTCAATATGAAGATTATAAGGCATAATAATTACTAATTGGCTTTGACAAAATAACTTTCCTATCAAGTGTGAAATCATCAGTGCATAAATAAGTCTAACATTTGATGATTCTAAAGCAAGCTTTAGACATATGTGAATATTTTTGTGTTTTCATATCTTGTTCATATGTTTTCTTATTAAGATATCTCATATATCCAACTGATCTTCTAAAAGTAAATAATTTGTATAACCTTGGAGTAAGATAGAATTAAAATAATATTTTATAAGGGGAATCCTCCTACTTACATTAATTTCAATTTATGATTTGTACCTTGTTACTCTATACCATATGTATTCACTCTCAACCATGTCATTATAATGATATAATGTATATTTATTAATGTAGTAATATACTTTTTGTGCATTTAATTTTAACTTGGATGATAATTTTTTGTCAATTATAAATTAGTATGTATAAATTATCTATTAGATTGGTCCAACTAAACAATTCAAAATACTAAGAAAAAATTTGCATGACATATTAAAATCTATTTTGGTACAAAGCCTCCATATTTTAATAGATAATTTTGAGTAATTGATACAACCATATTATAATGGTTGTTGAATAACATTGAATGAATCATAAAATTATTGAGCCTCATGTTTAGATGACTCTATAGTAGTAGTAGTAGTAGTAGTAGTTAGTTATTGTTGTTGTTGTTGTTGTTATTATTATTATTATTATTATTATTATTATTATTATTATTATTATTATTATTGTTATTATTATTATTATTATTATTATTATTATTATTATTATTATTATTATTATTATTATTATTATTATTTTATTATTATTATTATTATTATTATTATTATTATTATTATTATTATTATTATTATTATTGTTATTATTATTATTATTATTATTATTATTATTATTATTATTATTATTTAATTATGCATTTGATGAACCATAATGAGTACATAGTTCTTACTAATATCAAAGCTTTGACATATAATTATTTTGCTAACAACACTATACACTTAGTAAGATATTTTGGCATTTAAGTAATTATTGCAATGCATTTAATCTTATAGTTCCAAAATAAGAAGTAAACATTGTAGGTTAAATTTATAAGATTAAAATTTAGGTTTACACTCACATTCTTCTACTTAACCATCAAATACTTTTTTAAAAAATAGAAAGAATTAACTCTATAAACTCATGATTTAATTAGACTTTATTGGTCCATTTATGACACATCTTAAAGAAAATAGAATGAATCATAAATTGAATTAATAGTGAGAAGCAAGGGACAAAGGAACTTCCAAGGACGAAGAGCCAATAAAAAATAAGATAAAAAATTTCAAGATTAGAAAAATTAATGAAATAGAAAATAAGATGTGCTTAAAAAAAACTTTAAAATATACATTAACTAATAGCTAAAAGTTCATTTATAACTTTAACCTAGCAATATAGAGTGATAAAAAAACACTATGAAAGGTCAATGTGAAAGAAGGAGATGTCTATTTGTTTTAAAAAAAAAATTCTATTAATGAAATAGACTTAAACAATGAAAATATTAATGTGAGATCGAGATTTGAACTCCACTTTCACTAGACCAAGGAAGCACTATACATAGAATTACATGATAACATATTATGGAAAGTTTAGTATAAAAAGTTAATGTGATCTTATGCCTAAGGATGCTATTGACCTCACTTTTGGAGTGAGTTCTCAACTTCCTCATCATAGATCTAGGACTCTTGTAGATACTAAGAGCTCCGTAGTCTTAAGACACTTCTAGTGATTAGATGATCACTTAACCTAAGCCTAGAGACTTAGAATAGTTAACCATAAGAATAGGTTATGTCTTAGGGACTTAGGAAAACTTGCCTACCCTACAGCCTAAACTCAATCCTTGTTTTCTTCCTCGAACCAAACCTCAAATTTTATACCAAATCTAAACCAAAATTTTAAGACTCATAATCAATCCCATGATCAAATTCAAGCTCAAGATTTCTCCATAAAACCCCATGTGTAAATTCAAAAACCCTTTTTAAGCCCTTTGATTTCATCTTATAGACTTAGCCTTAATCAAATTCAAATCATCATGATTTAATTGATTTTCTCTAAGATTAATTCAATACATCAATCATTTACCAAATCCAAATCCAAATTCCAAACCAAATCCTTGAAACCCATAATCAAATCTAAGATCAAAACCCTTTCTAAGCCCCTTGATTCCAAACCAAATTCAAATCAATCTCGATTCAATTGATTTTCTCAAATATCAATTCAATTTTTCAATCATTTACCAAATTCAAATCCAAATTTCAAACCAAATAATTCAATCTTAAATCAAATCCATGATCAAAATTCTTTCTTAAGCCTTATGACCCGTCTCATAAGCTTAGCCAAATCTCCACCCAAATTATCCCAAACTTGATTGATTTATTTATAAATTAATTATTCATTCATTTATATTCACAAATATAAATGAAATTCATACCCAAATAACCAAAACCAAATCAAACTAAATTAAGCCAAGCCAAATCCCCTCTTAAGCCCTATGGACTTATCTCCATAAGCTTACTCAAATCTCATACAAATCAACCAAAAATCAATTTGTTTCTTTATAAACTAATTCCTCTTTCATTTATATTCATAAATATAAAAGAAGCCCACCCTCCAATGACCAAAATTAAATCAAACTAAATCAATTCCCTACTTAAGCTCTTTTGACCTACACCCTTAAGCTTGGTCAAATTTGCTTCCAAAATACTTCAAACTCAAGTGATTTTCTTATGAATCATTTATATCTTCATTTATAACCCTAAATATAAATGAAAGATAAATTCACATAACCAAAACCAAATTCAATCTTTTTAGCCAATTTCTTGGACTTGGCCAAATCTATCCAAATCGAACTAAAACTAATAGATTTTCTCATGAATCAATCATTCTTTCAATCTTTTAGCCAAATATAAACATAAACTATAATTACCAAACCAAACTTAAGTCAACCCAAGTCAAGCCCAAGTTAGCCTTTTTAATTTGAAACTTCAAATGAGCCAAAACTCATTAGACTCCAAATTGATTGTAGTTGGATTTATATTTCAATCCTAAGCTCATATATGAGTTCAACTAAACTTGAATCAAGCCAAAACTAAACCAATTGACCCATTTAGGTCACTTGACCTAAAGTGACCTAAAGAACCTTTTTGAACTAAGTTCTAATCCAACCCAAATTGGATTGAACCAAGGCCATCCAAATCTCATATCATGATCAACAATCACCCAAGATGATCAATCACCTCAATTTGGTTGAACCAAGCCAACTTGGTCCTTTGACCAAGTCAACCTTTTGCCCAAATGAAACCTAAATAAGTCAAAATCCACCATACACTAAATCGATTGAAACCATTGATCCAAATAAATTCATAATCAATGATTGAACATGACCTGACCCTCAATTGAGCCAAACCAACTCCAATTAGTCATTTGACCCAAGTTGACCTAAATTGGCCTAAAGAGCTAAAATGGGTCAAATTATAATCTAACCCAAATTGATTATAATAAATGGCCCAAGTTCATTCCAAATTAATTATTGAACTTGACCAAAACCATAATCAAGCCCAACCAATTGGTCAACTTAATCCAACCTAACCCAAATTGACCTAAAGGGTCAAATTAATCAAAATTCAAATTAAATCTAAATCAAATCAAACCAAAGCCTACAATCATTTTCAATTAACCATTTGAACATGAATCAACACCTAACCAACCCAATTTGCTCAAATTGGTCAAATTGGTCAACTTAGCCCATTTGACCTACTGTCAAAATCAAACCTAAGCTAAATTAATTGAAACCATTTGAACCAAAACTCTTCAAAATCATCATTTGAATATGACCCAAGCCTTGGTTTGACCCAATTTGACCAATTGGTCAACCCAACCCCACATGAATCTATTTGACCAAATGAAGCCATAACCAATAAAACCAACCCATGGGACTTTGGTGGTTCACCAAACCCAACCCAAATTGACCCTAAGTCAGCCCAATGTCATCCCAAAATCAAAGTGGGCCCCACCTAAGCCATAATCCATTGGTTAAGCCCTCTTTACATATTATTTCCTTCATAAATATTAAAGTCTATTCTCCCATCACTTGGGCAGTCATCCAATTGTTAAATGAAGTATGGCTAACCTTCCTAGCCCACTCTAAGCACATTAGGGCTTGCCACGGACCAAGGGGAGGTGAGTTAACTCACCTCCCATGTAAATCAAACACCTAAAGGATCAAGGAAAGAAAATCTTCCCATATCAGACCTTGAGCCACCTCCCAAGCCTTCCCCCACTCCTGTCAAGCCACATGGACCTAATGGAGACAATTCTGGGGGTCTGAGGGCGAGTGGCCAACGAGAAAACATGATTGAATCATGTCCGTTCACCACAACAATAGAGGGGATATACCCCTTAATTCGAATGGGAATGGCATTATTCATCTTTTTTTGAGCCAGAGAGAGTGAAGGAGAGTCTCTCATAGCCATTCCCCAAGCTCCCCCATTTTTCTCCCTTCTCGATTTTACATCAAACCAAAATAGAGTAGACCAATTCCAAATCCCATTTGCTCAATCCTCCACCAAACTTCAATACTTTTTTCTTCAACAAAGCCAAAAAATAAAGAAAATCCGTCAAATCAAGCCAACCTTTAAAGCTTCATCTATACTAGATGAAGCTACCTCCATTGATCCCACCACTGGTCTTGAGCTCCGGTGAGATAATTTTTCAAAATTATAGCCTATGTGATTTTTGGGTTGATCCATTGTGAAAGAAATGTGTATGTCATGCAATCTTAGTTGTTGGATGTGTTCCTCTCCTTCCCTTGATGGTGTGAGATCATTTTGGAATCAATCCAAGCTCTGGTGAGCTCGGATCGAACGGAGAAAGATGGATGGCTTCCGTCTTTCGTTGCTCGCAAAGGAGAAAGATAATGGGCCATCCATTCCATGTGATTGGAATGGACGGTCATGATTAAATCACTCTTAAATCCCTTGATTATTCCCTCTAAACTGTGAGATTAATCTTGTTCATCCGATCTTAGATCAGACGATCCATGAGAAAGCGTGTCCGCCGTCGGCTAACTTAGTCGCACAGATGTGACAACTTAAATACACAATTCTATCGTGCCACATGGAAAGCGCGCCCCATTAGCACGCTGCGTTAGCATGCCACATGGCGTCTATGGAATTAGGACTTTAATTAGGGTTAATTAATCCATTTTTATTGCTAAATTTTCTATAATTCATAACTAATTGTAGAAAAATCTACAAAATGGCAAATGATAGCTCATTTTAAAGGTATTTCAGAGAAGAATTTAATAAAAATAATTCCAATAAATTTGGAATAGAAATAGAGCTTAATTTGGATTTAATTAAAAACTTAATTAGCTTAATTACTCCTTAATTGACCATCCAATTGATTTCAAACTTTCTGAGGATGTTTAGAGGGATGACCTCTACCTTCTTTATTCTTCTTGGAATTTATTGGCTGCTCAATTAGGGAAATTGATTGATTAAGCTCTAATTACACTCTTAACTTCATTAAGGGCTGATTAAGCATATGAATAGTGATTAATTAAATATTTTGACTCCTTAATTATTGTTGAACAGTAAGGAGGCTTAGGGATTTAGATTGGGGCTTTCCCCTAATCCTTTCCTTTATTTTCCTTCTCTTTTCAACCAAAAATGCTAATTAATGACTTAATTAACTAAATTAAAACTCAAATCATATGAATTCATGCTTGATTAAATGGATGGCTTAAGGAATTAGGTGGGGCCTCTTTTCTAACCTTTTTTTCCCTTAAGTCCATCTCATTTTCAAAATATAATCAAATTTGATAATTAAGAAAGAGGAAAAAATCAATAAATGAATGGATTAATTCTTTGATCAAATAAATTAAAATTTTAACAAAATTTGATTTCCCTAATTAATCCTTGGGTAGTTGTTTGGGTGTTCAATAACATAAAGAGAGCTAATGAAATTATGGTTAACTCACATGTGTGAGAAAATCGTAAAAATAATTAAAATGATTCCTTAAGCTTAATTATTAAATGATTATGAGTTGATTGCATTAGGTCCCTTTCATTTCATAAGAGTATTGCTATTTACTTTTCAATTTATTTGCATATCATATTAGCTCATAATTATTTAATTAATTACCTTAAGATAACATAGGTAAGGGTTAATTAATTGATTTAATCCATACTTAACTTAATCAATTCATAAAATCAACTAATTGCTTTTCAATAAATCAAATTTACACACATATGGGGAATGAGATTAGGATTAGCAAATCTTTCTCACATTTCTTAAATCAACTCAAATATAAAATAATAAAAAAAAGTAACTTTAAGAAACTTTGGTTTATTTTAAATAAGCTTATTTAATGTGATTGTCCTTAGGAATTAATTGGATTGAATGAAACTATGTGCTTATGTTCTTTTATTTCTCTCCAATTGTATTAAAAGTTGTATGCCACTTGTAATCATGCATTCATCCTTATAAAAAAAAAATTAATTAAATGAAATGATTTCCTTTATGTCAAGTTGCATGTGTTGGCTTAAGTTAAAAATATGTGTAGCTATTATCACTATTAAATCTCAAATATATTTTTAAAAGCTTATTAATGAATAATAATATATGTTGTGACATTAGTTATACATACATAGGAGGTGCATGTAAATGTATGCTTGGTGTATGAAGTGAAGTTTCTTTTTTTCATTCATATGTTGATTTGCATAAGTATGAATGTTAGTAGGTATATTAGTCTG
The DNA here is from genome assembly GCA_021442155.1 of Cymbidium sinense. NCBI lineage: Eukaryota > Viridiplantae > Streptophyta > Magnoliopsida > Asparagales > Orchidaceae > Cymbidium > Cymbidium sinense. The sequence continues at coordinate 74,893,022 of CM038226.1, forward strand.
GACATTCTGGGGACGCAAGGATTTAAGTAGCCCCAAGGAGATCTTTACCTCACTCCCCTGGTGCAAAATAATGGTGACATACCTATTTGATTTCATTCTTATGTATTTTGATATTAGAATTTGGATAGAGCTTTAATTCATTCACACAAATAGATCAATTAAATTAAATATAATTTTTGCATGATTCTCTATTCTTATAGTTGTTTATACATCCGTATATATTTAAGAATAGCAGGTATAACTAGTCTGGACACCCGGGACACATGACTTTAAGTAGCCCCAAGGAGGTTCTTACCTCATTCTCTTGGTCAAATAATGGTGAAGTACTTGCTTAGAACATTCATACATTTGAATGTGTATTTAGCTAATGAATGAGAATCCACTTTTTTCTATGACACTCATTTATACATCTTTCATTTAAGTGTGCCAAAAATATATTGCATGCATAGATATGTTTAGGACTTAATCATATGCATGTTATATATGATGGAAAGAAATGAATGGATATGTGTCATGTGATAGTAGTTCATTCTAATTAATCTTAAGATGCCTCTCTTATTGAATAAGGTTGTTTAAAGTGAACCTAAACCTAGGACTAATTAAAATATGTAATAAGACATTCACTAAAGAGAATTGATTAATTAATATGCTTTAGATGTGGCTTAAGGTAGGGATAAAAGAGAGTGATCCTCTCTTTCTTCTCTTTATAACACTTAGTTGTTAAGTGTAAGCCAAATGAAATAAAAGAAAATATCAAGTAAAACTCACAAATCAATTAAGCCACTTAAAGTGAAACCATCCTTCAAATTAAATCCTTTTTTACTTAGAAAATTATAACAAAGCCTAGTTAAGGTATACCACACAAGCTTTAATACACACACCTTAGATTAAGTCACCACCTTTAGCCTTATGTTAGGGTGGTGCATGGTTTAATCTATGTTTGGCTTCATGATGTATTGTTGTAGACTGGATGTTAGGGTGTATGATTTATAGACTGGATGTTAGGCCGTGATTAGCCTAATGATATTTTTTGCAAGAGATTATGCTTAAATGGTGCTTAAAATAAATATTAATACTCTCTTTTACAGGTTGCTTAACCCCTAAATATAATCTAAATTAGGACAGCTGGACTTGGTTACCCATGTGTAGGGTGCTAAGTCCAAGTTATATATATATAACTTCTTGAGTTGTATAGTGTGTTTAGCTAACACTTATTTTGTAAGTGTAGTTAGATTTACTTTTCCTATTTTTAATGTAATTATGCATTAGGAACTAGGATCGATGTTATGGGGGCATTAGGATGAGTGAAGGCTAGAAGGCTTTATCCTAGGAGGCCCCTATGATGCCTTTGGAGCAAGCAAACCCAAATGAAGAAATAAAAAATATATGAAGATATGAAGAATGAAGACCCCCATAACATTTATTCATTTATGAATTTGTAATTATTCTTTCATATATTGGGTTGTATAAGGGTAGAGCTCGGCTACCCATTTCTCTTTTTGGGTTGTACGGTGGTAGCCGACCGCACCGACCTTTTATTCTTTGACGTTCGATTTATAAATTATTTAATATTTTGTTTACAATTGCACAATAGAAATGGCATGTCTTTTTCTAATTTTTCATATATGGTGATTTAATGTGTGGCCTGGATCCTCTTAGGCTCTTTAAAAAAAATATTTTTTCTACTCCAACTATAACTCATAACTAAATTTTATAAATAACTTATAACCTCACATAAAGCCTAGACATTAAATCAAGATAATTAAAATATTTAGTAACCCCTTAGCTAAATATTGTATGCTTAACATCATGCATGTCATCTTGTTTTACTTTTACTAAGAAAGGGTTTCCACCCTTGCACGATAGAGAAAGACTTGACCTTTGAGGGTCTCATATGTGGTGGAAAATACCTCTTTCCTTCTGTGGTGAAAATATTTTTCAATTTTTCTTCTAAAAGAAAAGGGATATAATTCCATCTTCACTCTATGCGGGATAAAATGAAGATAGAAATATACTTTCCTCTTTTATATATTTGGACACCACGTAGATCCATAGATGTTCTTATTAAGGTGATCGGATATAACATTGAGGAGAGGCATACTATCTCGAAAGATAGAAGTCACCACCAAACAATGGACCCAATCACTAGAACAAGGACTCCTAAGGATAATGGATCTACATGTGTACCAGAAATTCTTTCCTTACTCTATTGGAAAAGTAAAGCAGAGTTTATTTTAAATTGGGTTCGTTAAGTTCCCTACAAGGGCAAGCCCCCATAGTTAATTACATTCTAAGAAAGGGGATTCCTTAGAAATACTCTCGATTAAGGTGAATGATTGTTGTCTCTAAAGATTTTAATAGGTAAGACTATCAATCGATTAGTTTATTTTTGAAGATCAAATAGGATTGATCAAAGAGAAAGAATTTTTTTTATCGAAGCCAAAGGAAGATAAGTAGGAGATGCTCACGATGCTAGGAAACCTAGCGAGCATATCAAACTATCCTACGGTTGGGCTTTATATTTTTGAAATTGATTTAATTTGTTTGAGTTAAATTTTTTATTATAAATTTAGGCTTATGATTTCATAACACAAGATTATGGAAATGCCTAAGAGGTGAGGATTTATGCTTATGGTCAATAAGGGGAGAAGTAATCTCAGAACCTAAATCTAGGGAGCTTTAGTGAGGGCCAAAAGCACAACCTAAATCTAAGGCAAAACATAGATATTTGGTTTCCCTCCACAAGAGAGGACAAACCACCTGACTGCTTGGACTTACAACCATGGGGGGTGTGCCAACTAACTCCTCCTATGATTTTAAATTCATGTAGGCAAATCATTTGCTTTATGCAAGATAGCTAGGTTGTTAATTATTTAGAGAGAGACTAAGTTCTTAAACTTACTCAAGAAATTAGATCATGTACGAGCATGAAAAATGACCTAAATCTAATGTAATTCATATTACATTTTATTTTCATTTTTGGACAATCATTTTAACTCGGGCTAATAGGATTCATATGCCTAATGCATGAGAAATAAGATTATTAGCCAAAATCAGCGAGAAGGGAGGAGGTGTGCTTCCACCATGGCTCTCAAAGGTCAAGCCAAGTTTCTCTAACAAAGGTGGAAGCCCTCCAATCAAGAGTGAAACAAGATGCTTTTCTGCATGGTGTTATAAAAGAAATACTCATCTAGCTAAGGGGTTGCTAATTCTTTTATCTTGATTTTTAACTTAGGCTTTAAGTGAGATTATGAGTTATTTATTTTTAATTTTGAGTTGATTAATTTGGTAAAATATTTATTTTTTCTTAAGAGCATAATTGTCATACATCAATACATCAAAGAAACTAGAAAAGGATGTCATCTTAATGCACAAGCTAAACAAATCATCAATATTTATAAAGCTAGCAAAAGAATAAAAGACCATTTGTGGCTGCACAAACCAAAACAAATTGGGTAAAAAACCCTTATACAACCCATATTACAAATGAATTAATTTACAATCAAGCAAAAAATTCATTGTTATGGAGGTCTTCAAGCTTTCTTTCTTCATTCTTCTTTTATTCTTTCTTCTTTTCTTTCTTCTTTGGTTCCTTCTTTTGGATGGTTGGAAGGTGGATACTCCAAAGACTTCACATGGTATATAAGGCATGGCCTTATAACCAATGCTCATCATAATACCCATAACAATCATTCCAAAATCCTAATTATAAAAAGTACATGAAAAGAGAAAAGTAAAAATCTAACTAACACTTATAAAATAGAGATTAGCTAAAACAAATCATATAATATCAAGCATGTATATTGGACTTAACACCCCACACATGGGTAACTGAGTCCACCTGGCCAATTAGATTATGCTTAGGAGTATAAGCACCTGCACAGCAAAAGTATTTATATTTATTTATTGCAATGCCCCTTAAGGACAATCTCCTACAGAAGATAATGGTTATACTAAGATTACCCTACCATTCAGTCTATGCACATACACCCTAACATCCAGACTAAAATATTACATCATGAAACAAAAGCAAATATCAAACCATGCACCATCCTTACCTAAAGCTAGAAGTGGTGACTTAGCCTAATGTGTGTGCTTTTAAGGTTTGTGTGGTATGCTTATCTATGGATTTAAATTAGAGTTTTCTAAGTGTGAAGAATGTTCAATTTAGAGGAGGGTTTCATTTAAGTTGTTTAGATATTTTGGGTTGATTTTATTTTGTGTTTTGATTAGGTTCAAGTGAATCCTACAATTAATTACTAAGTTGTAAAGAGGGAAGAGAGAGAACTTCTCTTTCCTTCCCTAACCTAAATAATTTCTAAAGTGGATTCATGGTTTAGTTTTGTTTAGTGAATGTTCTATTATGTGTTTTAATTAATCCTAAGTTTAGATGAATTCTAAACAACCTATTCAAAAGAAAACCATTTTAAGATTAAGTAAAGTGAATTAAATTCACAAAACACACATCACTTCATTTCTTTCTCAACATGTATAGCATGCATATGAATAAATCTTAAGCATATCTATACATACAAATGGAGATGTTTAGCACACTTTATGATGAATGCTAAGCGAGTTACTTAAAAAAATTTGAATGCTTATGATGCATGATTTTCATTAAGTAGAAAAGGGGTTTCTTATCCAATTTTTACATACACACATGAATGTATGAAAGGCATAAGTGAGTACAGCACTATTGTTAGCACCAGGGGTGTAAGTCACAAGACCTACTTAGGGATGCTTAAAGCCTCGCAACCTTGCGGTTGTCCAGATTAATATACCACTTTTCTTAAATACAAGCATATGTATAAAAGAAATGAATGGAAAAGAAAGGATGCAAAAAGTTGGTATTTGTATTTTGGATTTACTTATGAAATTTATGTGTGAATATAAAGATCCTTCTTAGGTTATAACATGGAAAGGGATAAGATTAGATTTAAGAAAGTGTTATGTTCTTTTAAAAGAACTACACTCTTTGCAAATCTTATTCAAATCCATGTTAAGAGGAAAGAAAGGAAGCAAACATAAGATACATTTTTATATTCACATGCAAACTTATAAATAAACTATAAGTAGCACACTTTTAGTTTTGATAATTGATTCATATATTTTGAAAATAATTTGGATTTAATAGTGATAATAGCCACTCATATTTCTATTTTAGCCAAAACATGCAATTTGACATAAACAATATTTCATTTTAATTTTGATTTTTGAAAAGCATAAATGCATGAAATCCATATGACATACACATTTAGTATGCTAGGAAATAAATCAAGTGATGAAAGCAAATAAACTCATTCATCCTAATTAATTCCTAAAGTCAATCTTATGAAATAAGAAAGCTTAATGCAAATCAAATTATTTTTAAGGAAGGTTTGATTTTGTTTTGATTTTGAATTAATTTGAGAAATGTGAGGTAAGTTTACTATTTCTAACCCATTCCCACATGTGTTGGTTATTTTAGTTTAATTTTTATGTGATTAGATGATTTTTATATGTTGCTTAGGTTAAGGTATGAATTAAATATGTTAATTATCCCTTACCTATACCACCTTAGTATAACTAATCAAAAAATTATGAGCCAATGAGATGACATAAAATCTTACAAGGAATTTAAATTTTCAATGCACTTAGGAAGAAAGGGACCTAATGCAATTTGGTTCATGATTAATGATTAATTAAACTAAAGGGGTTTAAGCGTACTTTCAAAACCCCTCTCACATATGATTCTTTAATTGTACTTAGGCTCTTGAACACCTAAGCATCCACCCAAGATAGATTAATTAAGTTTAGAAGTTTTATAATTGAAATTTAAAGAGTAATTGGTGAATTAACCTTTAATTAAGAATGGATTAAGAAAGAAAAAGGGGGTTTAGGAAATATATTAAGAAAAGTATCCCAAGATTATTCCCTAAACCTCACATTCACTTAATCAAAACTTAATTTACTCAATTAGAGGGTTAAACTAATAATTATACCCTTAATTAAGCTTAATTACATAAAGAGGGTAATCAAAAATTAATCAAGCAATTCCTCTGATTAAACTACCAATAAATTCAAGAAAATTAGGGAGGCAGAAGTCATCTGACTAATCATGCTCAAGAAGTTTGGAATTAATCAATGGTGTAATCAGAGGATAATTAGAAAAATATCATTCTCAATAAAACCCAAATTTAGAAAATAACTATTCAAAATCAATTAAAATTAATTTTAGAATATTATAGATTCAATTATCTATCCAATGCAATTTATTTCATATTTTGTTTATTTTTCTAGGCTTAGATATGGATTTTAAAAGTTTCCATAATTAATTAGAAAATTTAAATACCCTAATTAAGTATTTAATCCCATCGGTGCCACGTGGGCTGCTGATGCAGCGTGCACTTTCCCCGTGGCATGATGGGATTGGCTCTTTAACCCTGTCACATCATAGCACCGTAGGTGGCTTTCTCCTCGATCGATCAAGGATGAGATTAAAAGCTATGGATCAGAGGGGTAAATCATGAGATGCTACATATTTTAATCTCGATCGTCCATCCAAAATGTATGAATGGATGGCTAGAGATTCATCCACAATTCTCTGCGGAAAGGTGATGTCCATGACATGATCCTTCGATTGAGCTTCGGATTGCTAATTTAATACACCTTCATCATGCATTGTAGATCATATCTAATGGCTAAAATCCCATGGGATTAAAATTTCTTTTAGAAAGCTCTACATTATGGCTAGATTAAGCTCAGAAAAATGGTTTACCTCACCGGTGCTTGATTCCCTTAAAGAAGCTGCGTGCAATTGAGATGAAGCTTTGCTAAGGTTTGGAGGCTATAAAATTAAGTAGATGCTTCTATGGGACAACTCCTCTTTGCCATGAGCTCAGCCTTGATCGAATTAGATCCTCCCTTGCCTTTGAAGCTTGGGCAAGTTTGACTCGATCCTCTGATGGAGCTTGAAGAAGGAAGTGGGCTGATGTTGAGTGTGGAGTCAATTCAATTTTCAATGGAGCTCCCCTATTTTTAAGTGATGAAAATTGAGAAAATCAAGTTTCAAACTTTCTCTAGGAAGCTTGGGAAGACTAGCTAAGGCTTGCTCTGAGTTCCTATGCTTCAATGTGGTGAGTGAAGAATTGGGTGAGTATATCTCCCCCTTGAAGGATCAGACGACCGCAAACCTCCTTACCATTTTTATCTAATACACCTCATGTAATGAGTTTATTAGGCTATTTTAAACTACATGTGGTTCAGTTTTGGCCAGAGAAGGAGTGGGTGAGGTGGCCATGTGCTTGAATTGAGTGGAAGGAGGATTTCCATGTGGCCATTTCAAGGCATGTGATCGGTTTGGCCATTGGGCAGGTTGGCTGACCCAAACCCATTGGGTTGGGTGCACCACACTCTCTAGTGTTTACTTGATCCACTAAGAGAGTAATAATTAGTTATGAAGAGGATTTGACCAAATTCCAAGTGGAATTGGCCAAAATTTGCCCTATGGCCTAGGGGTAAAATGATCATTTGACCTTGATTTCAGTTTGGGCATATTTGATATGATGAGAAATAGGTTTGGCCAAGCTTCATTGAATTTGGAGTTAGTTTGATGTGATTTGACTCATGTTGACCCATTTAGGTCAAAATGGATCAACTTAGGTCAAGTTGACCAAATGGTCAAATTGGGTCAAATCGAGGAGTTGGGTCAAGTTCATATGATAATTTTGGTATTTTGGTGGTTTGGCTCAATTTGGTTTAGGTTTGAGTTTGATTCATTTGATTTCATTTAGGTCAAATGGGTCAAGCTGACCAATTTAACTCATTTGACCTATTTGAGCTAGGTCATGGGTAGGTTTAGGTTTGGTTGGACATATGAAAGGGATTGGTATCTTTATTTCCAATCAAATTGGTTAAGTTTGAATTTATCTCAATTTGATCCTTTAGGTCAAGTTGGGTTCATGGTCAATTGGGCTAGGTTAGGTCTAGTTGTCCAATTAAGGCTTTGATCAAGTTCAACAATCATTTTGGAATAAACTGGACCTATTGGTTTCAATCAATTTGGCTTAGATCAAGTTTTGACACATTTTGACTTTTTAGGTCAAGTTGGGTCAACTTGGGTCAAGTGGCCAATTGGGCTAGGTTAAGCTCAAATGTTGACTTGGTCAAATTCAAATATTGGTCATGAATGAACTTAGATCAATGGTTTCAAATAATTTGGCCTACGGTGGATTGTGGCTATGTTAAGTTTCATTTTAGCTAAGTGTTGACTTGGTCAACCTTTACGTTTGACTTGGTTCGATCCAATTTGATTGATTGATCATCTCATAATGATTGTTGATCATGATGAGAGGCATAGATGGGCTTAGTTCAATTCAATTTGGTTAGGATTAGAATTTGGCTCAAATGAGTACTTTAGGTTTTGGATCAAGTGAGCCTAAGTAGGTCAAATGGCTTAGTCAAAGTTTGATTTAATTTGATTGAACTCACATATCGACTTACGATTGAAATAGAAATCCATTTCCAAGTGATTTGAAGTCAAATGGGTTTTGATTCATTTAATAATTTCAAGTTCAAAGGGTGAACATGAGTTTGATTTGAGCTTGATTTTTGAGTTGAGTTTTGGTTAAGTGATTGAAGTTTGTACTTATATTTGGATTCATGATTAAAGGTTTGATTGAATTATAAAGAAAATTAAGAGTTTGGCTTGATTTGAAATTGATTTGGCTAAGTTCAAGATTTTGACTTGAAAGGCTTAGGTTGAATTTTGAATGAATTTGAGTTTTAGTTTTGGAGTTGGTTTTGGTTGTTTTAACTTATATTTCATTTATATATGTGAATATAAATGAAAATATAAATGGGTTATGATAAAATTTCAGGAATTTGAGGTGATTTTGGCCAAGTCCATAAGAGGGAAATCAAAGTAACTTAGGAAAGATTTGGAGTTTGACCATGGATTTTGGGTTTGATTTTTGGCTTTAGTTTGATTGATTTGAATTTATATTTTATTTATATATGTGAATATAAATAAGAATATAAATGAGTTGTGAGAAAATTTCATGAGTTTGAATTGAATTGATTTGATTTAGGCTAAGTCCATAAGAGGGGATCAAAGGACTTAGGAAATATTTCAAACTTGGAATTTCAATCATGGGTTTCAATCATAAGTTTCTTAATCATGTGATATTGATTTGAGCTTGGAGAAAATCAAACAAGATTGATTTGGAGTTTGAGAAAATCAATTAGGATTGATTTGGAGTTCAAGAAAATCAATTAGGATTGATTTGGAGTTTAACTTGAAAGAAAGAAGTGAGGAATGTGGTTCAGGCTTTAGCGTGAAAAATTTTCCTAACACCCCTAAGGAGTGACATATTCCTATGGCTAACTCTTCTAAGTATCTAGAGCTTGGTTGAGTGTTCACCTAATCACTATATATGTGTCTTAAGACTAAGAACTTGGTGTCTAAGAGAAGTCTTATGTCTAAGAGGGAGAGGTTGAGAGCTCATCCTAAAATGAGGTCAACAGCTTCTCATTTAGCCAATAACTTTATTTCATCATGCATTTAGACATATAAAAATCCTATAGCTTTCGTCAAAATAAAGAGTCAAAAATTAAATAAAAGTTAATAAGATTTGCATTAGACTAAATCATTACTCATACCACCATGCTATAATCTCTTAGGGAGTGGGTTTAAGGACTTTAGTTTCTTTCTAGTAATAACAATCTAACCATATTGCAAAACATATGCCTTGACCACATGATTTTAAGGTGTAGGAGGAGTTAGCTGGCTACCACTACAGGCAGTTATAAGGCCAACAATCGGGTGGTTTACCCTCTCTTGTGGAGGTAAACCATATACCCATCTTCACTTAAATTTGGGATGCACTTTGGCCCTTGCTAAGTTTCATAGATTTAGGATCTGAGGTTGTTATTTTTCTTCAGACTACAAGCATAAATCCTCATCTATTAGATAATTCCACAACCTTGTGATGTGAGATTATAAAGTCCTAGATTTTTAATAAAATTTTAACTCAAATATATATTCCTCTTCAATTTCAAACATATAAATCTCAACCATAGGATAGATTAGAATGCTCACTAAGTTTTCAATATCATGAGCATCCCCTACTCATCTCTTTTTGGCTTCGATAATAAATCTCTCCTTTTTCATCTATCCTGATTAATTTTTCAAACATAGCCAATTTATTAATAGTCCTATGTTTAAAATCTTTGGAGATAATAATTACTTACTTTAATCGAGAGTATTCCGAAAAAAACTCACCTTCCTTAGGATGTAATTAACTATTGGGGCTTTCCCCCATAGGGAACTTTAGAACTTAGTTTAATTAAACCCTACTTTATTCATTCATATAAAGTAAAAAAAATCTCTAGTACATTCGAAGATCCATCATGCCTTAGGAGTCCTTATTAAGTGATTAGGTCTATTGTAGGGTAGTGATTTCAATCTTTCTGAGATAGTACATTATTCCTTAATGTAGTACCCAATCATCTCAATAAGTAGACCCTATTATAGTGTCCCCAGATACATTTAATTCCAACATACCTCACCTTTAAAAGAAACTAATTGACTTGAGAACACCAAGGTAACACTTAACTTAAGAAAATTGTGGCATATAAAGTTTCTATCATTTAGGCTTAGGATAAAGACAAGATGATCCTTAGAACCTAGAATGATTCAATGTTAATGAAACACATAGAGGAATAAAAATGTGTCCATGATGTTATTAGTTTTAGAAAACATGTATAAAAGCAAATCTGACTATAAAATGAGTTGCTAACAAATCTTATGGATCAAGATCTAGAAATTATATCTTAAGCTCTTCAAAGGCCATTATCTAGATAGAATTTATAAAAATTGAAAGTTGATGATTCTCCTCCTCACCATCATTTCATTTAAATGATAACCATCTCTTAAGACCAATCTTCAATGAGTGTTAGATGTAGAAATAATAGTCATTAGCTAGGACAAAGATCTAAAGAACTTGATTAACAAGAGTTCTAATAAAGTTAGTTAGAATAATATAAGATATTTTGTTTGCTTCTTGTGAGAACTAGCCACTTAGAATATGACTAAGTGGAAACCATAATTTTGAAACCTATGTTGTGATTCTTATAATGAGAAAAAAGTAAAATATGTAAGAGGGGAGCTTTAAACCATTCTAAGTTTACTAATCATGTCTCTTCTATTTTTCATGTACACTCTACAACTCTCTTTGAATTACTCCTCTCAAAATATCTCTTACCTTATTTTTTATCATATTCCTTAATATCTATAGTTAGTGATTAAGACCACAAAAAAATAAAAAAGAAACTTATCTTTTTATTATTTTCTAAAATAAAACCTCTCAAACCCACAAATAAGATTTTAATTAATATAAAATATGTTATATAAATATAATGTATTTTATTTAGACATAACATTATTAATATAGATGTTAAAATTTTATTTGATTAAAGCAATTCATTTAAATTTTTTAAAAAATTATCCAAATATACTACTTTTTTACATAATTATTAGATTGTATATTACAAACACATGGTTGAGATTGTAATAATGATATAATCAATAATGTTGATATCTTTACAATTTGAGTGAGAAGAAGAAGAAACTAGAAACTTAATATGAAGACAATTCATTTCTTTGTAGAATTATAAAAGATAGTAAAGAAACATTAGTTATCTATTAAATCATATTACCACATAGAGTATTTATTACAATTATTTAAATTTTGATTAATATAACATATTATAAGACCTATCATTTACCCACCCGTTCAAAATGTCCTTCTCTTAAGATTAAGCAAGTTGCCAAAAGATTGGACAATGGCATGCAAATCTTGATGGGGTTTGAGAACAAGTGGTGAGGATGTGTGAAAGGTTAGGAGATGTGAGATTAGAGCTTGAAGATCTAGTTTAGATATTGAGACTTATTGATAACTTGGAGGTTAAGATATTTGATAGCAATATTGTGGAAAATAATGGTGAACCATTGGCAGAGACTTCAAGATTAAAATGTGAGATTTAGGAACTCCAACAATAACATTAACTTTAAAAGAGAATTTGAGAGGGGTGGTTTCTAATCTTGGATAATACAATGTAAGTGTATTGTTGGGGAGAGGTGAAGGCTTAGGATGTGATAGAGCATGCAAATTTATGCATTGGAATTGAAACCCATCAATATCAATACAAGGTCATGGGAGATGATGAGGATGTAGAATTATACACATGGTATTGATGATATGGTGAAGATAAGAATGTTGGATAAATAATGTGATAGTGATGAAATTTATTGTGATAAGGATGATGGATATTTAATGTGATAGTCATGGGATCTAATTGTAGAAGGCACCAATGTCAATATTAAATGAAATGAAGTTCATTTTGGATGTTGAAATTTTTAAGAATTTGACTGATATTTGCATAATAATAATGAGAGCAAAGATGCAAATGGAGCACCAAAAGATGATAAGGCTCGATATAAGCATCATTATTATGAACTCATTGTTGTGATCATGATAAAGGCAGAATAAAGATTGCTAGCAATTCCAAAAATTGATTGAGGAAAAAGAAGGCACTAAAAACTCAAAGAAGACTAAGAAAACTTCATCATTGAGTGTGCTAATTCTCCCACTGGAGAGTATTTACATAACTATAAAGACTCTCAAAGGCACATCACCTACTTATCAACTCCTAACACCACTCAAACTACAAATTATATTTATTCAACCGCTAATACATATAACTCATTACAAAACTCTATCATTATCTCAATGAGTACATCATTGTTTCATTATGTCAGGATAAAAAATAGATTCAAAAAGCCAACAACTCCAAAATTTGGATGGAGAAAAAAAAAAAAAAAAAGAGGACTAGAAACTTAGAGAAGGGAGCTTAGATAATTTCTTTACTCACTTTAATACTCCCAAAAGAGAATACATTTGCTACCTACTAACTCCTAACACCGCTACAATTATCAATCACAATATTTTAACAAATAACTCATGCAACGTATTACAAAATCCTATCCTCTGTACAAATTTAACTATAAAAAAAACTTTGAATCTATCTAAGATGTTAACATGCATTAAATTATTATGTCCACTGATAACATTTTTAAATGCGTTTAATCACAACAGTTATTATCAAAGGAACAAACTATGCTTGCTTATGTTACCATGTCGGTAATATTTTTTTGAAGAAGCAACCCTGCCAATAAGAATCAAATTCTACAATATAATACTTTTGAAAAGGCACGTAAAAAAATTAGAAGAGAGAAAATTTGGTGTGAATACCATTAATTTGAATTTAATCATAAAAAAATTTTAATTTTCTTTTATATTACAGTTTTCTCAAATTAAATTTATTAATATTTTAATTTAGGGAGACTTATATTCATAACACATAATTCTCATTCATTTACATTTTTAACACTTAAAATTTTATATTTACAAACATAACATTTTGCCCGGGTGCTAGATATATAAATATATAAAAATTATGTGCTATATATATAAATATCACTTAAATTTATTCTTAACTATATTTTAACTAGAGTAATCTTAACAATTTTTTTCCTAATGCAAATTACACGCCTAATAAAAGCAGTATTAATATCTGAAGGAAACGGTAACTGGCTTGCTGTCATAAATTAAATTAATGCCGCCCAGGTGGTGCCGTTCACCTACTGATGCATGTGTCAGTGAACCAAACTCGCTGGAAGCAGGCCTGTAGTAAATTAACGTTGAACAAGGAGCACCTTCTTTTTTTTTTTTTTTTGAAGATTCGACAACCGTACAGAATTCATTAATATCGACGGGCTATAAAATATTGATTAAGAAACGAGAAAATTAATTATACAAAAGAAATAATTCTGCCCTAAATAATAATAACTTAGATATATCTCTTAAAATTTCTAAATTAAGCATGAATTTCAAATTAAAGTATATATTCAATCAAATTTAACGACTATACTATTTAAATTCAATAATATTAACGGCCAAAATAAATGAGCAAATCAAACTCAAAAATTATGAAAAATTTTGAAATATTATGGATGATAATAATTCCAATTACGTTTATAATAAATCGAGCGAAAAGATGAATCCAAAGCTAAGATCATTCAAATCAAGATCATTTGAATAATCAAATCACAAAAAAACTATCTTGATCAAATGTATCGATATAAATTGTTCGATGAAGTATTTTGAGATTTTCAAATGATAAAATACTCTAATCTAGAAATAGATGTCTTTCTTGTCATGGGAAGGGGAAGAGGAAGCTAAAGTTTAAAGAAAAGAAGTGAAGTTTTCATCAACCCAGTAATGTCATATTATCGCCACCGACTCATTAAACAACCATTACCCAAATACCATAGATATTGTAACTATTTTAGAATTCTCATTATCATAATTTCTTATATACAATCTTGTAATTCTATTATTGGGAAGATTTAAACTTTATATTCCAAAGCAGAGATATAGTAAAGCATTTGGGCAAATCCAGTGATTTTTCCCTCTTTTTTTTTTTTAAAAAATTAAAGTTCATATTCGTTTCAATTGTGTGTAGATTTTTTACAAACCAAGAAAATTTTATTCTACCGCTATTAATTTTCTGACTCGCAACAAATTTTAAAAACTCTCACTAACATTTCTAATATTTCTCCCGCATCTAATTAAGAGTATTAATAATTAATTTGATATAAATTAAACTCAAAAAATTTAAGTTTAGTTTGCTCCAAATAGACCTAAGAGTCTCATCCAGTTAATTTTTTAAGTAAAATTTGACTTAACTCATCAGTCTAATTTTAATTGATCAACCCAAATTTGAATTGAGTTTGAACTGCAAATAATAGATTGATCTAATTTATGTTCATAAATTTAAATTTAACTCAATTTTAATTAGAATTTGATTACAACTGCATGTTTAGTCAAATAAATTGAAGGCGCGTTACGTTAAGGCAAGGTTTTTGCCTCGCATAAGAGAGAGAATATCTTCCGATCATATTTATTCTGATCGGACTTAAATTTATATGCGCTTAATCTAATCTGTCTATTCATGGTCAAAATATGGGGAAAATAAAACAAGTAAAATAGCAAAAACACGTATACCTACAGTAACAGCCACGCTGGTGTTTAGGAGCAGGTTTCTTTCCTCTGAATTCATTTATTTAGTTATTTTCAAAACAAGCCAGAGGGCAACTGTAAGCACCGTAATATACCTACTCTGCCAGGCAAGCACAGTGGAGCAGATATAATTTATTATTATTATTATTATTTTTGCCTTGTCCGACGGTTGATTATGACTTATCTATCTAATTAATGCTTATCTAAATTTAGAAAATCTTTCAAAGTTATTTTTAACATAATAACTACAAATAAACTTTTGAAAAAGTTACAGATACTCTAAATAGATCATATATCGGTGATAATTTCTATTGAGTTTAAGTGAAAAAAAAAAAATAAATGAGGATAGGAAAAATTTCTTGACAATTTATAAAAATTATCAATGAACTGCTACCAAAAAAAATAGATCATATGATTAGACAACATAGTGACAATATTTGCCATGGTGTTGGTTCTTTTAAATATTTTTGTTCACTTTCTTGAAAAAAAGTTATTAAATAACTTTAATTTATATAAGTTAATATTTATTTTTGATTAAATTTTAAATTTATTTAATTTTTAATGGTTTACGTTAATCACTTCGAGAGTTCTCGATATCACGTCCAATTTTGATGCAGACATTCTCAATTGATATTTGATGAGCTACACACAATAAAATATAAACTGTAATGTATAAAATAAATGTAAAATTTCAATAAAAATTTTAATTTTGATAAATTTTAAAATTAAAATTTCTCTTTTTTGTTAAGTTATAGTTTAAATTTAATTTAAATGATGTTATCTTGAGTGATCACAAAGTGATTATTCAAAAACATTACACAAATATAATTAAAACGATATCAGTACAAGATATCTCGAAGCCATTAACTTTTAATAAATTTATATTAAAACTTGATTTTTTTTAATTTTTTACTAAAATTATATATATCTTTTATTAAAATTTACATTTTATCGCATATCATTTTTCAAACTATGAAACAAGATTATCTGCATCAAAATTGATTTAAGTTAAATTTATCTAATTTTTTAAATTTTCTTCTAAATAACAAAGTAATGAATTTATTAAAAAAAATAATATATATATACTTTTTTCTTAAATTTTTTAAAATTTTATCTAATAGGACTGATTAGCAATTACGTTCATCCAAATTATAATATTTACAATACTGATATTTTCAATTTTAATTTTTTTATTTCACTAAAATACCAAAATTTACAATAATATTTCGATCAATATATTTCTCGCTCTTATCAATATCTCAATAGCTGCCAATAAAAGAGAAGCATGAAACAAAGTTAAGTGCTGCAGAGATGAGAATGCTCGGGTGGATGAGTGGCTTTACTCTTAAAGATAAAATGTGAAATGTGTATGTTCGGGAAAAAGTTGAAGTAGTTTCAGTGGCAGATTAGATTAGAGAGAGTCACCTTAGATGATTTGACCGCATAAAATATCGGGCGTCTATCGCAACATCCAATTATTTGATTCTCATACGGCAACATCCATTATCCAAACAATCTTAGCCAACTATTCTATTATATTTAATAACTTTTTTAATCTTCTAAGTCTCCATATATCAAAACACCTAAAATACTAGCAGTAGAGAACACCCTCCAATTAAAGAAATAAGTACGATATGTCATTAAAGACAAAATCAATTTTGGAGGGTAAACCTAATCGTAGCTTTAAAGGGAAGTTTGATTTGATAGGTGTGGCTATGCTTATGAAATACCCTCCATTGATCAACAACAGAAGTGTCAAAAATCCTCACAAAGGGAAGGATAAACCATTAATATAATTTAATGCATAAAAAAGTTAGGTTTTGTAGTGCTAAGACCTCTTTCCACTACTTCTCACCATTGGAGTGCGAATTTTGAGTCACCTTTATAAAGCCAATTATAGCATGACTATTAAAGAAAAATTAATAAAAAAATTAAATTTAGAGAAAAATTATGATTTTACTTCTATTATCATCTACAAAGCCACGTTAACAACTAAATTATTAAGTCATATATTATTTTATTATCTAAAAATTTTTTTTTAGATATCGTGATGAGTTAATGGATACTTATCAATAATTTTAATTATTGATCTCATAGAAGTTATGAAATGTTAGATAATTAAACATACAAAATTAATAGGGATTCAAGTAGTCTTAGCCCACTTTGCAATAACATTATGCAATTTATGGTTGCCCCTCTACATTATGCACATCATTTTATATGCAAATATTTTATTATTATTTTGTTCATGAAGAAATTTTGGAATATTGAGAACTCTATTGTAAATTTTGTACTCAATTTCAAAGAAAAATGACACAATCTCCTGCATCAAATTTCTCAAAAAGTATAATGGGGCATATGTTAAAGACATGAAAATATTGAAATCAATGAAAATGTAATCTTTAAACTAATTGATACAATTAATTTTAACTAGAGTCTCATAATCACTCTATTATAGAGCATGAAGCAACTTAAGAGTGTCCCCCATTTACAAATAAAAGTATTATTTCTATGCATTGTTAGAGGATATTTTTGCATGCATGCTCAAAAGGGATATCTAAGTTAATTTGTAAGGTATGACTATGACTATGGTTCTTGGCCAAACCTTACTCATGGTCTCCAATATATAAGAGGTATGCCTTAGGAAACTTTATAAGATCATATTATGATCACAATGAACTTATCATAGTTTAATCGTTAAAAGGAAGTTTCAACTTAATGTCATAATGACATATAAATTAGTTGAATTGTTAATATATATCATTGATAAAGTTAACCACTACATTTAAGAAAACATCATCAATAGATCCTTATATCAAAGTTGTCAAAGCCTTAATATTTAGAATTTATAAGAATAAACCCCAACTTCATCCATTTAAATATACTCAATTTAGTAACCATCCAATAAATAAAAGTTAATCGAGTGCTTTAGTAAAGGCTACCAAAATAGTTTGTAGAGTTGAATAGTTTCAAAAGAAGTTTAGCCATAGTTTAAACTTTAGGTTCTTAAGTAGAACCCCTTGAGAACTTGGTAAATCCTTTCAAGATTGTTTTTCCTTGTCATCCTCATGATCAAACTTTAAGTAGAACTGAATAAATTAATACTATTAAAGACACCAATAATTCTTTCTATGATACAACATTTTAATTATTTGTGACTAATATTAAGAGAAGTCATCTTTTTTTTAATAGATTGAAAAAGTTTTATCTCCCAAAGTTTCACCCCCTCTAACACAAGAACAAAAAGCAAGATAAATTAAAATCAATAAAAGAAATAATATTTATTTAATTCATAATTAAAAAATAATGATTAATATTATTAATATTATTATTATCATTATTATTATTAATTTCATGATTAATGCATGCCTTTAAAAAGAGTGTATTACATATAACATAAGGTGGCATATAGAGTGAAAAAGAATTAGTTTAGTGAAATTTGAGAAATTAAGAGTGAAATAGCTTTGAAGAGATATTTTCTAAAACAAAATAAGTAAGATAAAAAAAATTGTGGGAGTGCTGCAAAAAGAAGGAAAAAATAAAAGTCAATGCTAGGGTTTTCATTGGAGAGCTTTTGTAGGTCAATTTTCTAAAGTTTCTTCTACTTTATAATTTGACATATTTAATAAGTGTGATAAATTTTGTTGTTTGAGTTTATGGACTTTTAACTAAAGGTTATTTCTGAATTTTACATATACTGTGATTTACATACTTAAAGGCATGCATACAAAATTCTAATAAACTTAGCATATGATTTGCATATCTAAATATTACCACATCATATGAATGTATAGGAAAGTATTTAAAAATGCTTAATGTTATGCAAAATGCTTTCCAAGTAATTATTGAAGATTATTCTTAATGATTAAATAAAAAATATAATATACAAAACATGTTGAATTTGTATTAAGCATAAAACTAAGGGTATTATTCATATATGACTCCTTATGTGTTATAAAGCATCTTATGTGCACTCCAACATATTAATATACTACAAAAATAATATTGCATATTTCTTTCATATTCCTTTACATATGAACCAAATGAAGTGATGTGGAACTCATTATCTTACATGGAAAGAATGCATACATAAGTATGAATAATTCTATTGTTTAAGTTTTATATAGTTTGCATGGAATATGATATATAATATATATATATATATATATATATATATATATATATATATATATATATATATATATATATATATATATATATATATATATATATATATATATATATACATATATATATATATATATATATATATATATATATATATATATATATATATAAAAATATTGGATAAAAAATGGTTACATGAATGGTTGATAAATATAAAACCCAATGTAGATGAAAAAGTTAACAAACTTATATTAGGAGTAGATCTTACTATTAAATGTAATTATATGAATGGATGATATATGTAGACACAATGTGAGTATTTTATGTTACTGGTCAACATAGAGAAAAGTTATACTACACAAATATTAGGATAGCTTCAAAATATGACTATGAAACTAATAAATCCAAATCTTTATTTATGCAACTACTTGTATCATAATATTATATAATTATTAAATTGTTTATACATTCTTTACATGTTTTATTTGCATATTCATAGATAAATTCACCGATATTATTTTTTATTATTTTATTATTAACTTTATATGTGATTATCACATTGATAGAAATGGTAATAGTTATGTTGCATATATATGACATGGCATATTTATCATTAAAGACAACATGTACAAATATTTATGGAGTTTTAAATTGAGACACCACATAAACATTGGAGGTTCTTATTTGGATAATTAAACATGACATCTTGGAATGAAATACCACCTCGAAAAGTGAAAATACTTTCTAATGATTGATTCAATAACTTAATAATAACTTTAAAAATGATGGGTCTACATAGATTGGAAAAAATTTTCCCCTTTATAAATGAATAAAATAGAATTTATTTTAAGCTAGGTTGTAAATTTGATATAGATGCAAGCCTTCTATAGTTAATTACATCTTAAGAAAGAAAAATCTCTTAAGAAAACTATCGATTAAAGAAGTTGGCTTTCACCCTTATAGATTCCAAAGTTTGATTTCAAGACTGCTAAATTAGAAGTCAAATGGGATAGATCAAGTAGAACAATACTTCTTATATTCTAAATGAAAATGCATAGGAAGTGCTTTGATATTAGGAAGTCCAACAAACAAATCAACTTATTCTATGATTAAATTATATGTTTTCAAAGTTGAGATTTCTTTTGTTTTTAGTTAACATTTTATTAGAAAATTATGACTTATATGACAATAGTATAAAGATATGAAAATGGTGTTACTAACATATGACAATAGCTCAACTTAGTCTAACAATGGAAAATGGGACTTATAAGCTCATTCCTACTAAGGAATGAAAGCTTAATCCAACTCTCTTGGCCTTATAAATTGCATGATTGGGTAGCCAGCTAACACTATACATGCTTTTAAGATATGAGTCATGTCTTATGAAATGCAAGATTATTTAGGTTGTCATTAAATTAAAAAAAATTTAAGAACCAAAACCCACTCACTAAGTCTAGGATTAAGAATGGTATGTGATTCTTCTAACTAATACAATAATTTACAAATTTTTATGTATTTTTAAACATTTGAGTTTATATTTAGGTCAATGGGTATACATATATGCCTACAATGAGATGTAAATAGAAGCAGAAGAGGGCAAACTCCTCCTAGGAAAGGTAGACATCCTCAAAGGTCAAATGTTCCCTTATGGACAATGAAAGAAGAGCCCAATTCAAAAAGTAGAGAATGTAAATACTTCATAGTTTTCATATCTAAAAGTTTCTAGTTACTTTTATTATTAAAACTTAGGGCTTTAATTATGAAAGGTTATGAGTTATTTAATTTAAATTTTGAATTAAATTAGGTAGAAAAAATTAATTTTATCTTAAGAGCTTACCATATCAACCCACTTTCATAAATGTCATATAAATTTTCTAATTTTAAGATCCAATGATTTTCTTAAAAAATTAAGAAAGATGCTTGTTAGTATCATACTTAGTGTAAAAAATGTTCTCATAGATTATAGTTAATTTTTAATTTTTCAACAAATTATTTAGATTAGTTGTAATAAGATCAAGAATCATTTCGATACCAAACTCTTCCATATAAAGCTAATAAATTTTGTTCTAACTTATCTACTATAATTTCTTACTATAATCATGATTAGCAAAATATTACTTAAACTCCTATTAAAAGGTTCAATAATTACTTTAGGAAGACATATAATCTAGATGAAATAAAAAGGCATAGAAGAGAGAATTTTATCTTTTTAAAAGAATGAGATTTCCCCAAAAGAAAGATTAGAATGTTCCCATCAAGATATTTAATCATGAAATTTCTTAATAAGGTTGTCATATAATTTAAATTTCACATAGCCATATAATGTAACTCATAGAAAATTTATTTTTTCTAAAATTAATGGTCATTAAAATATACTGGAAGTACAATGATAACAAATGTATTGTAACTTTCTAATATTAGCAAATTAGCCAAAGATTTTTTTTATAACTTAACTTTATATGCTTTTCTTGAAATTTTGGTAACCATTTAGGAAAAATATTAATATCATTTATAAAGGAGCTATGAGTCATAAAGAATTTACATCTATTGTAGAATTTAATGTCATGAATCTTCCAAAAAAAAATTTAGACCTCTACAAAAATGTTTATTTAAGAATATAAATAAAGTAAAATGAAAAGGGAATCTTTCTTAAGCCACTTATTGGATTTAAAATAATAAATAAAATGTCATTTCTGAGAATGAAAAATCAATAATTTAAAATATGGGCATGAATTTTATCAGTAGTTAAAATATAAAGCTAGATAAATATAATTAAGAAATGTTCATTGAATCAAGTCATAGTCTTCAATTATATTTATTTTAATGACTAAATTTGTACTTCTTTACTAAGGTTTTGATAATGGATCATCCATTGCTCAACATAATGTTATTTATGATATCCTTACTTTTAATAAATCACTTTATTTAGAAGATACAATTTGTTAAAAGAGAATTGATTTTTTTAACAATAACATTAAATAAGGTTTTATTGATGATAGTGCATAAACTTATATGTTTGTAATCATTCCAAGTGTGCAAACTGAAGTTTTTTAAGAAATTGAATACAACAATCATAGTTGATGAATAGTATTAAGGAAATTAAGCACCCAAATAGAACTCATATATAATAATAATAAAGTCATTATTAATTATTTCCTAATTGAATTAATAAAAATCAAGAATGAAGTAATCAAATCCCATAGTATAGATTTCTAAAAATTTTAAAAGACATATTTAATTTCTACATTAGTAGAAAAATTAGCAAGCATGGTATTGTCATTGAAAGGATAGTTATGAAGGACTAATCAATAAGAGAGGAAAATTTTCTTTCAAATAAAAGGTTTTTTTATTATTGAATCAAATCATTGAATTTTAATTTATTCTAGACCAAGAATGTTCTAATCATCAAAATTTTTAAAATTCTTGATTTTATTGATGTAACTTTTTTATTAATCTAAGCATGATAGTATTTATAGTTTCTCTCACCATCCACTCTTCACTTAATACCACACTTTTGATATAAAAATACTTATATTAATCTAAGCATGTGATGTTACCCATTAAGGATAGCCTTACTTTACTTTGGAATTAACTTTTTCATGCCAAGCATATTGACCTCTCCTTTAGCTAAGGAACCACCTCAAAATCATTAATTACCAAAGGCATCATTATTCTAAGTTTTAAAGCCTCTTTGTGTGTTTGTGTGTGTGTGTGTGTTTCCCTTCAACCATAAAAGCAACCAAACCAATATTTATTAATAGAGGCAACCTAATTCTAATTAAGAAAATTCAAGGTATCTCTATATTATACCCATAGATTTAAGAACCTAAAATATTTTGGGCTAGTGGATGTGCATTAATCAACATATAAAAGGTGAGAAGCATGATCAAATGTCATCATTTCTAAACATTGAATAAGAGGTACATCAAAAGTATTAATACAAGTTGGAGCAATAATAATCTCATTAATTTTAGCAACCTTGAATACATCAAAACAAATGAAAGGTTGCACATGAATTTAAATTATGTAAATAACATTTCATAATCATATTTATAAAATCTTCAATATCACTATTGTTATGAAATATTATATTTGATGAAGGGCATTTGCTAGAATTTAGAGTGGATCCTAAATACTTTAGTCGAACGGATCTATCAAAGGGTTAGGTTTAGGCTATAACTTTTAGGTAGCTAATTTTATAAGGGGCTAAAATGGAGCTAGATATAAGGTATCCTATAAATAGATTACGGTATTATAAAAGGAATCTAAGTTCTTTTAGGTACTATTGTGTGGAGTTTTGGTGTTCGAACTTGTAGAAAGGAAGGGTGCTTAGATTGAGATAGATGGCTAGTTTACTAAGTTAAGAAGAATAAAGAAAGAAAGTTGGAATTTAAGAGAAATCTAGAAGACATGAGAGAGTTGTAGGATAAATACTACAAAAATCACATAAAAAATAAAATTGAAAGATAAATATCTCACTAAAGAAGGTTTCTTAGGTCACTTTACCAAGGAATGAAGGAATAGCCACCATGCCTTTTCACCAAAGGAATAATAGATTTTCAAAAATTACTTCTACTTCATCAAAACCTTTGTTTCTTATGAATTGAATGATTAGAAACATTGAATGAGAAAAATATAAAATGACATAAGGAAATCAAATGGTGATCAAACTATAATAAATACACCTTCAAACTAGTTGCCTTAACTACATCATAAAAATACAAGGATTATTTACCTACATGAATGCAATTGGATAATGAAACAATGCAATTGAATTCATGAAAATTGGGCTAGGCAAGCTTGCTTGAAATTAGACTATGATGTGGAAATAAGTGAAATCAATAGTCATGATGCATAATTAATTTCAAAATTCAACTAAAATAATAGGTCACATATAACATTTTTTTACTTATAGAATTTTAAGTGAGATTGGTGTTTCCATGCACGTGTACATATGTTAGGATGATAATAAAAATGTAGGTCATTATTTATTTTATCTTTCTATAATCAAAATAGTTATAGAGAAATTTCTTATCTTTAAAAATAAATATTAACAATGACCAATTTATCATAATAATAATAATGAATGTGTTGTATACAATAATAGTGGGCATCTTGCCCACCATCATTAAAAGATTGAATGATGCTTACCTTCCATCCTCGATCATCCTACCCCCATAATACCCAAAGTAAATGCACATCATATGATAGTTTAATGGTGTCCAAAGGTCAAAGTCAACTTGAATTATGTGGATGTAATTGCATCCCTTATAATTTTAAAAAACTTAACACAAAGGTCTTTGAATGATTAATTTAGATGATGCTCCAAATCATTCCAAAACAATTAAGATCAATTTAGATAACCATTCATTTAATCAAACATTAATTATCTTTTAAAATTAAAACTAAAATATTGACTGATGAAAAGAAGAATATGAAGAGCTTAGTTGCATAATAGATGTGTCTATCTCATTAACATAATTTTTTGGAAATTAAAATTGGTAAGTTTTCATGAAAGTTTTGCACTTTGAGTCAAAAGTATTATTAATAGTTGTGATATAATAAACTGCAATGAAATGAAATAAAATTAGTTGCAGCACAATTATGATGAAATAGGCATTACAAAACTGTTTTGCAATGCATTTTATTATGGATACATTTTTCATTGCAAAATATTACTTATTATTATTATTTTATATATTTATGTGTAATGTTATAATGAATTGTTTACTCCTACATCATAAATTTGCAACACAAATAATTATCACATATATTCACCACAAAATGACAATATTCTTGTTGTCTATTTTCTAGCATCATTTAGATGTATCTTGAATTATCCAAATATTAGAAATAAGTGATAATTATTATATTTTATACCGCAGGAAAACTACATATTTTCGGCAAAAATTTCTATCGAAAATCAACCAAAATTCATCACTAATCTCATTTTTCGATAGAATTTCGAAGAATTGCACCCCGACGATAAAATCTTGGTTGGAAATAATATCTAGCGGATGAAAATTTTGACGTAAAGTTGTTTCCAATAGATTTTTTGTCAGAGATTTCTTCACAATGAACCAATGGAAATGCCGACTGGAAATCCTGTTGGAAAAATGAGTAGCCAAAAAAATTTTGACAGGAAATTTTCGATGGAATTTTCAGCGGCAAATTCTGCCATAAATTTTTGGTGGAAAATGTTTTCCCACTGCTAATTCCCTGACGTTTCGTATCGAACTTACTAATGGAAAATCCATCAGAAATCTGCACATAATTGAAAAACAAAAAGCCAGAGTTTCGCATATGTTCTATTATTTACAAATGTAGAAGAATTACACAACAACTCCATAATTTCTTTATAACTAATTCTAACATACCCAAAACAACTATATAAGTTAAGATCAATAAATAGATAATTTCAAACACTTCATTCATTTCTGTATTTTAAAATATTGAAATTAAATAACAGTTTCAAAATATTCAAGTGAAATAATTTTAATTCATCAGAATCTCAACAAATTGTCTACTAATTGAAAAAAAAAAAGTAATAATAAAATCATATAAAGAAAGTACTACAACTAAAAAACAAATAAAAATAAAGTACATATAAGGCGTAGTCATCATCAGTTTCTTCCTCATTATCTGTGTCATTGTCGTCCTCCTCCTCCACCACTGGCTACTTCCCTTTCTAGCTCTCTCTACGCATATTCTCCATTTTAGCCTTCATTGCAGCCATCCAGGATTCAATCAATCATCCTAAGTTCTGTGTCGTTAGCTATTGGAGCAGCATGCCTTTAAATTATCTCGTTTAATCAACCAATTCATTCCAAAGAATGAATGGTGTGCATCATAAGCTGACACCTGCAATCCTAGGCTATAAATCCTTCTCTTCTTCTTACCTCTAATAGCTTCTTTCCATATGTCATACTTTGATTGCTCTAATTGTCCACTAGAACTTCTTGCACCATTAGAGCTTTTACTAATAACTTCCTTTAGCCTCATGTAGCCGTCCTACAAAAAATTATAATGTGATTTAAACATAATATATTATTAATAGAATTATAATTTAGGAAACTAGAAGTTAACTTATGTATGCTCTCCATGATCGAACATCAACCCACCGTTGGTCAACTTGATGCTAATGTGTTCTACTATGTAATTCAGCAACAATGGACTATCGTCCAAAACCTTTAGCCTATAAATATTCTAATGAACTTAATTGTGATTGTAAGTTTAATTAATATAAGTAATAAATGACTTACCATTCTTTTGCCTGTACCAAGTGTGTGATATTGAACCTCTAGTATAAAGAGAGGGGACAATGCCCATATAATTAGAAGTTGCATGCTCCCTCTTATGAACGTAATCTAGGGAGGCCCATGCTCTACATAGGTCAGCCCACATATCCTCTCTGATCCAAATAGGTCTTCTCCCAGACATATGTATATTTGTGAACATATCAAGTAGACGGGTTGTGCCTCTTGACTCGAAAATTTTTGAATTTCTAATTGTTCTCTGGCAGCCAACTGAAATCTTTCTATAGCATAAAATAAATTAATTATAATTAGTAGTGCTTTAGCATAATCTAATACATTAAAAATGTTTAAATAGTTATTACAATATCTCACATTCCCTAAACCTCATGCCCCAAACCTCAAATGGAACATTCTTCCATGAAATATATGGAGTATCGTATTTGCTCCTTGTTATGTCCCTAATTTTATAAATGGCTTCCTTAGATAGATTGAACCTAAAAATATTGTAACTAAGATTAGAACCACAAAATTTTAAAAGTTAAACTTTAGAGATAAACTTATGTGTCACCTTTTAGCATAATAAGAAATTGTGTCATCGATGGCTCAATGGGCCTAGATGTATTGGACTAATCAGGTGGCATAAGCTAAAACGTGAGCTCCCAAAGACCTATGTGTTCCTGATATGGGTATAACAATATAGTATTAGTAGGCTCTACAGAATGATAGGCACATGTATCGGTTGGTATACGAGTTAGAGGTGGCGAGATCAAAATGTAGCTCGTGGTGGTGACATAGTGATAGCCTGAGCAGTGGGTCACGACACAACCTTCTTCTTCCACCTAAAGGTGCTCGTAATCAATCATTGTAGAGCATCATTACCACTACTTGATGTTATTTATAAGTAAAAGAAAATAAAGTGATTTGATCTATCATAAATAAGGCTACATAAAGAACATAATAGAATGAGAAAAAATTATAATAACATGGAGGTGCAAGTACAATTTCTAAAAAAGTAGTGTGTGAATTGCATATGTAGAAGGCTAGCATGCAAAAAAGTAAACAAGTAGTATATAGGTACAATATATAAAAAAATTTATTGTGCAATTAAAGTATATGAAAAGTACAATATGCAACACCAAACTACTACTTTTAATGCATATATACAAAAATAATAATAATGTGCAAGTACCAATTAAACAAAAATATATGCTACATTTAACACATATGTTGAGTCTTCTACTTCAACAAATCACTAGAAGTTAAATTTACAATATCATGCTTATCGTCATCCTCATTGCTCTCATCTTCAGATTGAATAATTTTCTCATAATCAATATTAGTATCAATCATGCTTACAACTGGCTCTACATAATCAACTAGAAGTTCAAAACCTGCCATCTTATCCTTTTAATGAGCAAGATCGATAGTGTTTTGAACTTTCACTCTTACTCTAGGTTTGATTTTAGTTACCACAACCCATTCCATTATCTCTCTTATTCTTTCTAGATAACTTAGGTAATACACTTGCGTAGCTTGATGCGCAAGGAAAATGGATAATACTTAGCATATTTTCTAGTCAACAACACTTCAGTGATAGCATATGACTCATGCTTTTTTATTCCTCTATTATGCACAAGATCAAACAAATCACAATTGAATAGAATAACATTTCTTTCATTTGATCCAGAATACTGTAATTGTGCAACTATTTGTAAAATCCCATAATAATCTATCTCAACATCAGAATGTATATTTTGTCAAATGCCAACTTTGAAGTTATATATTTTCTTTCCTTCCGACCAAGAACTTATATGAAATATATTATCATTGTCATCATAAATTTGCCACGTATTTGTTGACCTCCTTTATGGAATGAGGATTGATACTCCCATCCTAGGCCTAGGATTCTTATAGACACTTAAGTTTCTTGGTGCTAGGATAGTTCTAGTAATTAAGGGAAGACTAAGCCCAGACCTAGAGATTTATAGGACATGACCCTAGGCTTAGATCTTACCTTAGGAGAAGTAGGCTTCACCCACCCTAAGACTTAAACCAACACTCGCACTCATCAATTTATTTAAACTCAAACTCATATGATTGAAACCAAACCAACCCAAACTCATTTGAATTTTATTGATCTTAATTGAATTTGGTTTCCAATCCAAGCTCCAAGCTAAATTAGCTTGAATCTTAACCCAAGTTAACCCACTTTAATTCTACAACTCAATTCAAACCAATTCAAGCAAACCAAACTCAATTTAATTCTCTCAATCATTCTAACTATCCAATGGATCATTTCAAACTATTCCAATACTTACAACCAAGCCAATTAAATTAATTAGACTTAAATAACCCAAGTTAGCCCATTTAACCTAAAAGATTCAAATGAGTCAAAACCCAATTAAACCCAAATTAATTGCAGTCAAAGCCATCAATCAACTTCAGAGTCATCATTGAATATATTCCAACCATCCATAGCCTCAATTGGTCCAAATTGACTTAACCAAACCACTTAACCCAAAGTGACCTTGTGGTGTTTTAATTTGGAATCATTGGGACACCACGTAGATCTTAATGGGGTACTTATTGAAGCAATCAGGTACATCATTAAGGTATGATGTACTATGATGTTTTAATTTGGAGTCATTGGGAAACTAGGCAGATCTTAGGGGATATTTATTGAAGTGATCGAGTATGACATTAAGATATAATGTACCATCTTGAAAGATGGAAATATTACCCTACAATGGACCTAATCACCTAATAAGGACTCTAAGACAAATGGGTCTTCGTATATACCAGAGATCTTTCTCATACTTTACATGAAAAAGTAAAGCAGGGTTTTTTTTATATCAAGTTCTTTAATTCCCTATGGAAGCAATCCTTAATAGTTAATTACATCCTAAGGAAATGGGATTTTTTAAGAAAACTCTCAATTAAAGTAATCAATCATATCTCCAAAGATTTTAAGATTAGACTATCAAATGATTGGTATTTTAAAAATCAAGTGGAAATGTTCAATTTGAAAGACTTATTTTTGAAATCCAATGGAGGATAAGTTGGAAATACTCATGATAATAGGAAGCATAGTAAGTACTCCAATCAACCCTATGGTGAGGCTTTCTATATTTTAATGAGATGGTTTATTTTGTTTGAGTTGAAATTTTATTAGAATGTTAGGGCTTATAGTCCATCAACACAAGATTGTGAAAATATCTAGGAGTTGAGAATTTATACTTGTATCCCGAAGGAAACAAGCAACCTCGGATCCTAAACTAGGGTGCTTTAGCATAAGCTAGAAGCTCGACATAAATCTAAATAAAGGGGGATATAGTAGTTTATGTCCACAAGAGAGGATAAAGTCATCCGGCTCTTCTAGATTGCAATCTCCTGGTGACCGCTAGCTAACACCTCCTATGCTTTAAATCGATGTAAGTCGATCTTATGTAATTGTAAGAAGGTTAAGCCATTATCTAATTTGGAAAGGAGACTAGAGTCATAAACTCACTAAGAGACTAGATCACTGTATGAAATCATGATTTAGATTAAATATAAAATTTTATAATTTTTGACACAAACATTTGGACAAAGACTTGGAACAATTATGCCTAAATGCATGATGAAATGAGGTTATTGGATAAATAAGTGAGAAGAAGGTGTTCTCCACTATAAGGGATGCCCTCATAGGTCAAGCATTCCCCCATCGTGCAAGAGTGGAGACCCTCCCTATTCAAGAACGAATCAACATGATATACATGATATTAGACATTTAACATTCAGAAGGGATTGCTAAATCTTTTAATTATCTTTATTATATCCTAAGCTTTGGAATGAAGTTGTGAGTTAATTTAAACTTTAGTTATGAGTTGTTAATTGGGGTAGAAAAATTAATTTTGCCCTAATGAGCCTAACGCATCTAGGCCACACATTCAAACATCAAGCTTAAGAAACCTATGAAAATCATTATGTTCTATTACGCAATCTTAACACAACAAACAATCATTCATAAATTTTATAAAATATTAAAAGGTTGGCATGGTCCGATACCATTGCACACCCTAGAAAGAAAGAAAATGAGTAGTGAGCTCTACCATTATACAACCCAAATTGTAAAAGAATATTACATTTATAATTAAAATGAGTATTATGAGGGTCTTCATTCTTTACTTTTCCTTCTTCTTTTATTATTTTGATTTGATTTTCTCCAAGGCTTCATAGGGCTTCCCAGGACTTTGCCTTCTAGACACTGCTCATTCTAAACCTATAGCACTAAGCCTAATTCCTATTACAAAAATTACATTTTTGTAGAAAGTAAAATCTAACTACACCTGTAAAATAGATGTTAGCTAATCATACATGAAAACTCAAACAATTATATTATGTAATTTGGACTTGGCACCCTGCACATGAGTAATCAAGCCCACCTATTATAATCATGGATTATGCTTAAGGGCATAAATAACCTGCAAGTAAAAGCATTTATATATATTTTTAGTAGCTCTATTAGCATAATCCCTTGCAAAAAAAAAATATCGGCTAA
This sequence comes from Cymbidium sinense, assembly GCA_021442155.1. Taxonomy (NCBI): domain Eukaryota; kingdom Viridiplantae; phylum Streptophyta; class Magnoliopsida; order Asparagales; family Orchidaceae; genus Cymbidium; species Cymbidium sinense. The sequence goes on from CM038226.1 coordinate 74,924,068, forward strand.
CAATGGCCTAACATCCAGTCTACGAACAACAACCCTAACATCTAGTCTAAAATATTACAGCATAAAATAAAAACACAGCATCATATCATGCAATGTCCTAACTTAAAGCTAAAAATAGTGACCTAGCATTCTAATGTGTATGCTCATGCTTGGTGTAGTATGTCTTTTTTTATTTTGGATGTAGGGTGGACACCACGTAGATCTTAGGGGTACTTATTGAAGTGATCGGTATGACATTAAGGTGTGATGTACTATCTTGAAAGACTACAATAGACCTAATCACCTAATAAGGACTCTTAAGACATATTGGTCTTCGTATGTATACCAGAGATCTTTCCCCTACTTTACATGGAAAAGTAAAGCATGATTTTTTTATTTTGGGTTCTTTAGTTCCCTATGGAAGTAAGCTTTCGTAGTTAATTACATCCTAGGAAATGAGATTTCCTAAGAAAACTCTTGATAAAAGTAGTTAGTAAATACCTTCAAAGATTTCAAGATTAGACTATTAATAAATTGGGTATTTAGGAAAATCAAGTGGGAATGTTCAATTGGAAAGACTTATTTATGGGTTCTAAGTAGAAAGAAGTAGGGAGCACTCATGATACTAGGAAGCCTAGTGAGCACTCCAATCTACCCTATGGAAGGCTTTATACATTTAAATGAGAGAGTTTATTTTTGTTTGAGTTGGAATTTTATTTGAATGTTAGGGCTTATAGTTCATCAACACAAGATTGTGAAAATGCCTAAGAGATGAGAATTTATACTCAAAGCCCTAAGGAAATAAGTAACCTTGGATCATAAATCTATGATGTTTTAGTAGAAGCTAAGAGTGTGACCTAAATCTAAGTAGAAATGAGGATACAATGGTCTACCTCCACAAGAGAGAATAAACCTATATGATTCTTCTAGACTTACAATTTGGAGTTGCCACCAACTAGCACCTCCTACTATTTAAACCCATGTATTCTAGTCTTATGTAATTGCAAGATGGTTATGCTATTATTTAATTTAGAAAAGAGACTAAGTCCTAAACTCACTCCCTAAGATAGTAGATCATGACTGGCATGAATCCAAAACTTAGACTAAATGCAAAATTTATAAATTTTAGATCATTTTGACATGTTTATTTGGACAAAGGCTTGGGAAAATTGTGCTTAAATACATGATCAAATTGAGTTATTGGCCAAATCAAAGAGAGGAGGTACTCTTCACCATGAGGGGGTGATCTCATAGGTCAAGCATTCCATATGGTGCAAGAATGGAGACTCTCCTTATTCGAGAGTGAAATAAGATGATGTATGTGGTGTTAGACATTCAACATTCAGCTAAGAGGTTATTAAATCTTTTAATTATGTCTTGATTATATCATAAACTTTAGAATGAAGTTGTGAGTTATTTTAAATTTTTAGTTATGAGTCAATTTTGTAAAAAAAAAATATTTTTCCCTAAGAGCCTACCACATCCAGGCCACACATTCAAACATCAATCTTTAAGAAACTATAAAGAAGATGCAATTTCTATTACGCAATCTAAACATAACAATCAAACATGTATAGATTCTATAAAAGAATAAAAGGCCGGTGCGGCCTGGTACTGCCATACACCCCAGAAAAGAGAAAATTTGGATAACTGAGCTCTACCCTTATACAACCCAAATTATAAAAGAGTAATTATAATTATAATTAAAATGAGTGTTATGGGGTCGTCATTCTTTGCTTTCCCTTCTTCTTTTCTTCTTTTGGTTTAATTTACTCCAAAGCTTCACAGGGCATCCCAAGAGTTTATCTTTTAGCCACTACTCATCTTAAATCTCATTGCACTAATCTTAATTCCTATTACAAAAATTATATTTTTATAGAAGGTAAAATCTAACTACACCTGCAAGACAAATGTTAGCTAATTATATTATATAATTTGAACTTAGTACCCTACACATGAGTAACCAAGCCCACCTATCCTAATCATGGATTATGCTTAGAGGCATAAGCAACCTGCAAGAAAAGCATTTATATTTATTTTAGCGACCTCATTAGCATAATCCCATCTAGAAAATAGTATTAGGCTAACAAAGGCCTAACATCCAGTCTATGAACAACATATCTAACATTCAGTCTAAAATATTACATCATAAAACAAACATCATACATACACCGTCCTAACTTAGAGCTAGAAGTAGTGACTTAACATTCTAATTTGTGCACTTAGGCTTAGTGTGGTATGTCTTAGCTAAGCATTAGAATTATAATTATCTAAGTTTGGAATTGCTTAAGTTAACCATGAAGGATAGTTTCACTTTAAATTATTATGAGGATTTGCAAATTTTTATTTTTATTTTTCTTTTGTTTCAATTGAGATTCACTTAGCATCTAAGTGTTGTAAAGAGAAGAAAGAGGCTTAACCTCTTTCATCCCTACACTAAAGCATTTTCTAAAGCATATTATTATGATTTGATTTCTTTTAGTGAATGATTTATTAAATATTTTTATTAATCCTAAGTTTGGGTTAATCTTAAAGAATTTTATCCAACATAAAAGGCATCTTAAGATTAATGAGGTTGAATTGCCATCACATAAATAATGTTGTACCATTCCTTTTCATCATTAATAACATACACATAATTTTAACATAGAATACTTATACTTATAATGTATTTTGGCACATTTAGATGATTATGAATATATATATTTTTGGTAGAAAAGAGAGATTTTTATTCTTTAGCTAAGTTCACACATACATGTATTAAAGTTTTAAATAAGTATATGTTGTTATTTAAACCAAGGAAGTGATATAATCTAAGACCTTTATGGGGTTACTTAAAGCCTCGTATTCCCTAGATGTACATACTATATACTTGCTATCTTAAATACATATGAATGTACACACAACTAAAAGAATAAAAATCATGCAAAAGCTTATATTTTAGTGAATCATTTATACATGTAAAGTTATGTCCAAGTTCTAGTACAAGTACACATAAGAATGAAGCCTAAATAAGTATGTGCATTTGTTAACTAGGGAAGTGAGGTAATCTAAGATCTCTGTGGGTCTACTTAAAGCCTCTTATTCTTGGGATGTCTAGACTATATACTTATAATCATTCAAACATATGTAAACCTATACATGAATCATGATGATAGAATAAAACTTTGACATGTTTAGGCTATATGCACATGTAAATCATCTGTAATATTCATAGATAGTATTAATTTAACTTTCCATTTATAATTTTAAAAATAACTTTAAAATTTATTAGTGATAATAGCCACATGTATAATAAGATTAATTCAACACATGCAACTTTACATAAATATATTCATTTGATTATTTGATTTAAAATATGAATACATGATGCAAATGACATATAAATTTATAATATTTGAAAAGGAATAATTGAACACATCCACATAATTCATTCAACTACATTAATTGCTAAGGATAATCAAGTTGAATAAAATTATTTAAGGAAAACCAAAGCTTGTTATGAAGTTTGATTTTGGATTTGATTCATTAAACTAAAAGAGGAGAAATAATAAATTTGTTGTTTTGCCATCATCCCATGTTGATGATATAATATGTTTAAACAAAAATAATCAAGTGAATTTTATGAATTAATTAACTTAAAATCATTAAGCAATTCATTTAATTGCCCTTTCCTATGCATCTTTAATTTAATTAATCATTTAACTATGAGCTTCCAATGATATGCAAATGATAAATTAAAATTGCAATGCACTTAGAGACCTAATGCAATGAAGCTCATAATTAAGTATTAATTAAATTAAAGAATCTAATTAAGTACTTATATGGTTTTTCCACACATACATGGGTTAATTATAATTTCCTTAAGAGTCTTTATGCTTGAACACATAAAGAGGGACCCATGAATTCAAATTAAATTATCTGATCTAACCACCATTTTAATTTGATTCAATTTGACCATTAATTTCTTAATTAGCTCCTTAAATAAATTATGAATAATTAATCCTCCTAAATGAAACTGAACTTATGGAAATGATTAGAAGGGATGTCCTAACCTTCATCATTCCACTATTAATCAGTGATTAATCAAGTTTAATTAGTTAATTTTTACTATTTGGCATTTTTAATAATTAAATTACTTAATGAGGGTGATTAAGGTTTGAATTTCAAATTCTCCTAATTATCTAGCCAATAAATCCCAAGAAAATTATGGGAGGTAGAGGACATCCTATTAGATCATCATTTCAAATTTAAGATCAATTGGCCAAATAATTAGGGCTTAATTAAGATAATTAAGAAAATTTTCAAACCATAATTAAGCTTTATTTATTGTTCAAACTATAGAGAAATTATTTTTATTAAAATATCCTTTGTTTACCCTTTTGAAAATGGATCTACTCATATTTTTAGGATTTTTTGATAATTAGTTATGAATTTTTAAAATTTAGAGTAATTAAGCACATTTTTAAACCTAATTAATCCTTAATCCGATCGACACCGTGTGGGAGTTGACATGGCGACGCTTTCCATGTGGCATCATGGGATTGGCAACTTAAACCATCTGATGCGACATGCTAAGTTTGCGGTGGCGGACACGCTTTCGTCCCCACCATCCAATCTTATATCGGATGGTGGGGATTAATCCTAAGGTTCTTAATGGATTAAATTGAGATTTTTTATTGCATTAATCATGGTCATCTATTCCAATCATGCAAAACTGACGATGGATGACCCTTCATCCCGAGCAAAAGATGGACACCGCCTACCCTCCTTTGCTTGATCTGAGCTCGCCGAAGCTCATGAGGCATTAGGATCGACTCCAAAATCTTCAAGGAAGAGATCTAAGGAGATCCTACAATAGAAAATGCATGAAATCACAAATCTTCACAAAAGACCAACTCCTATTGGATTTTCTATAGATTGTCAGAAAAATATCTCATCAAAGCTGAAGATTGGTGATCCAACGACTGAGGTAGCTTCATCTTGAAGAGAGGAAGCCTTGTTGAGAAGCTCACGACTTGTCTCCCCATCGGTGGCTCGCTGGCCAAGCTCTATAAGAATTATCATTGGAGTTAGTCTAAGAGTGTTCTCTAGTGCTCGAATCGATCGAATCAATTTGTTCTGCCTCGCCTGATCTTCAAAAAGGTGTGGGTGAAGTTGATTTGGATTTGGTGGAGTTGAATGAAGAAGTGGCTCTGCTTCGCTCGAGTTTGATGTTGTCAGCGATGGGAAGCTCAAAGGAGGTCGGGAATGCTCTAGGGAAGCTCATTTGACTCACTGAAGCTCTTTGTGTGCTCAAAAAATGGAATGGGGAGGAGTATATCCTCCTTTTTGATTGATCCAATGGCTTGGATGAGTTCAACATTTGGCAGGCATCCACTTAGCACAGGTAATCTAGGATGGTAGGAATCGACTGAGGTGGTGCATTAAGTTCCTAAAGGCAGGGAGTGGACTGGCAAGGGCTAAGGTGGAGTGTACCACCTCCTCCAAGTGTTTCAATGTGGTGGCTTGGGTTAGTTCACCTCCACTTGGCTCATGGTTGATCCAATCTTCTTTGGGTTAGGTGAGCTAGTGGTCATTATGTCCAATTTGAGTTTAGGGTGGCTCAAGAGTTGGAGAGTGGGTTTGACCATCCAAATGGGGATTTTATCCCATTTGAAGGGGTTTACCCAATGGGTTTTAGCCTAATGTGGGTCCAAGGTGAGCTAGGTTTGATTTGGGCTGACCCATGGTGACCCAAGGATGGGTCATGCCAAGTTTGGTTGGGTTTAGCCTTAGTTTGAATGGGTTTTACTCAATTTGACCCATGTAGGTCAAATTAGTTCAAATTGGGTTAGGTTGATTAATTGGTCAAATTGGGTCAAAGTGATGATTGAGACATGTTCAAATTATCATTTGGGATGTTTTGGTTCAATTGGTTTGATTTGATTTGAAGTGGATTTGAATTTAGCTCATATGGGTCCATTTGGGTCAAATGGGCTAAATCAATTTGGCCAAATTGACCAAATTGGCATGAGTAATGGATTGGTTTAAGTTTAATTGATGATTTGAGAATGATTGTAGGTGTCGATTTCCATTAATTTGGATTTGGGAATGATTTAACTCAATTTGACCTTTAGGTCAATTTGGATAAATGGGTCAATTGGGTTGGTTTGATTAAATTGGATTCAATTAAATGTTTGATCATGTTCAATACTCAATTTATGATTGATTGGAAGCATTGGTTTCAATCAATTTTATTTAGGATTTGATTTGGCCCAATTTAGCCTTTAGGTCAAATTGGGTCAACTTGGGTCAAGAGGCCAAGTTGGCTTGCTTTGACTTGATTGATGGTTGAGCCATGTTCAAGGATCAATTTATGATTGATTGAAGGCATTGGATTCAATCAATTGGGTTTAGAATAAAGCTTGGTTCAATTTGGTTCATATGGGCTAAAGGGGTCAACTTGGTCAAGTGATCAAATTGGCTTGTTTGACCCAATTGATTGTAATTGGACAATCAAGGGTGATCAATAATCATTGTAAAAGGTATTATATGGGTTGGATTGGAGTTTGGATCAAATGGGTCATTTAGGTTACTTTGGGTCAAGTGAACCAAATGAGTCAATTTGAGTTGGATTAGGTTGAATTGGGTTAAGTTGAGTTTGATAATTGATTTAGGATTGATTGATGGCTTTGATTGTAGTTTATTTGGATTTATTTGGATTTGGCTCATTTGGACCCTTTAGTCAAATGGGCTAACTTAGATTTATTGAATTGATTTGGTTGGTTTGATTTGATTGTAGGTCTTGAAAAGGTTTAAAATGGAGATTTCAATAGTTGAAGTGCTTTTGTGAAGTTGAATTAGATTTAATTTAATTGGAGGAGCTTAGGGTTGAGTCCATAGGATTGGATCATGAGATTAAGATGGGTTTGAGTCCAAATCATTTTGGCTTGGAGCTTGGATGTGAAATGGGATTCAATTGGGGTTTGATTGTGTTGATTTGGGGTTGGATTTGTATAAGTGGATAGGCATAGGCCATGGGTTAGGCCATAGAATAGGTAGCTTCCCTTGGTCCTAAGGCATAGCCTAAACCTATGGTACACCTTCCTAAGTCTCTAGGCTTGGGTTTAGTATTCCCCTAATCACTAGAAGTGTCCTATGACTAAAGTGATTCTACTATCTAGAAGATCCCTAAATCTAGGATATGATGGATGAATGCTCATTAGAAAACTAAGGTCAACAATGTCTTAGCTAGGTTTTAGATTTATAACTATCTAAGTTCATAATTGTTCAATTTACACATAAAGGGTGGCTTCACTTAAAGTCATTTAGGAAATTGGTGAATTTTAATTTGTATGTTCTTTTGTTTCATTTGATATTCACCTAGCATCTAAATGTTATAAAGAGAAGAAAGAGGCTTAACCTCCCTCATTCCTATTCTAAATTATTTTCTAAAAGCATGTTATTATGACTTGGTTTCCTTTAATGAATGATTTATTAAATATTTTATTGATCCTAAGTTAGGGTTAACCTTAAAGAATTCTATTCAACATGAAAGGAATTTAAGATTAATGTAATTGAATTGCTATCACATATAATATGTTGCACCATTCCATTTCATCATCAATAGCATGTATATGATTTAGGACTTAATATATCTATACATGCAATGTATTTTTGGCACACTTAAATGATCATGAATGCATATATTTTGGTAGAAAAGGGGGATTTCATTCCTTAGCTAAATGCATATACACATGTATTAAAGCTTTTAAGCAAGTACGTGTCATAGTTTAAATAAGGAATGTGAGATAATCTAAGACCTCCTTGGGACTACTTAAATGCCTATTCCCAATGTCTAGACTATATACTTGCTATCTTAAATACATATGAATGCACACACAACCATGAGAATGAAATTCATGTTAAATATTGTATTTTAGTGAACTATTTATACATGTGAAGTAAAGTTCTATCCAAATTCTAGTACAAATACACATATGAATGAAATTAAATAAGTACATTCCTTTGTCAACTAGGGAAGTGAGATAATCTAAGACCTCCATGGGGCTAATTAAAGCCCCGTAATCCGGGAATTTCCAGACTATATACTTATTATCATTCAAACATATCTAAACCCATACATGAATCATAATGATAGAATAATACATTGACATGTTTAGGTTATAAGCACATGTGAATCCTATCTAATATTCAAAGCTAATATCAATTCAATATTTTATTTATAATTTTTCAAAATAGTTTTGAAATTTATTAGTGGTAATAACACATATTATAGGATTAATTCAACACATGCAATTTTAGACATAAGTATATTCTTCTTAATTCTTTTTGAAAAGACATGAATTTATGAAGAGTGGCATAAAAATTTATGGTAATTGAAAAGGAAATTAAACATTTTAACATTATCTATTCAACTACATTTAATTCCTAAGGACAATCACATTGAATAAAATCCTTTAAAGAAAACCAAAGCTTCTTATGAAGGTTAATTTTGGATTTGAGTTATTAAATTCAAAGGGGAGACATAATATATGTTGTTTTTACCCCATCCCATGTTGGTGATTTAACATGTTTAAAGAGAAATAATTAAGTGGGTTTTATGAGTTAATTAGGTTTGAATCATTAAGTAATTTATTTAATTACCCTTTCATATGCTTCGTTGATTTAATCAAACATTTAATTATGAGCTTATAATGATATGCTAATGAGAAATTAAAAATTGCAATGCACTTAGAGACCTAATGCAATGAAGCTCATAACTAAATATTAAATAAGTTAAGGAATCTAATTAAGTACTTATATGATTTTCCTACACCCATGGGTTAATCATAATTTCCTTAAGACTCTTTATGGCATTGAACACATAAATAGGAACCCATAAATTCAAATTAGATTATTTGAAGCAATTATCATTTTTTATTTGATTTAATTTGGCCATTTAGATTGCTTAATTAAATATTAAATTATGAGTTAATTACGCTTCTTAATGAAATGAATTTAGGAAAATAATTAGGAAAGGGGTCCTAATCACTCCACTTTGTCATTTCACTATTAATCAGTGATTAATAATCATTAATTACTTAGATTTTATTATTTGGCATTTTAAATTGCCTAATGAGGGTAATTAAAGTTTGAATTTCAAATTTTCCCAATTTCCTAACCAATAAATCTCAAAAAAAGATTATGAGGGAGGACATCCCAAAGAATCAACACATTTAATTTGAGACTCATTAGCCAAGTAATAAGGTGTAATTAAGCTAATTAGAAAAAATTTCAAATTATAATTAAGCATTGTTCATTGTTCAAAATGTAGGAAAATTATTTTTATTTAATTCTTCTTTATTTACCCTTTCCAAAATGGGTTTACTCAAAATTTTAGGATTATTTCTACAATTAGTTATGATTTTTTAAAGTTCAGAGTAATTAAACATAATTTTAAGCCTAATTAACCCCTAATCATATCACACGCGAGCTGACATGACACCATAGGATTGGCAACTTAAACCATCCAATCGCAGAATGAATGGTAGGCGCTTTCATCCCATCTCGACGGATGAAATTAATCTCATGTATATTAAAGGATAAAATTGAATTATCTAGTAGATTAAATCACGACCATCCATTCTAATCATGTAGAATGGATGGTGGATGATCCTTCATCCCCTGAGCATGGAAGACAGACACCGTCCACCTTTCTCTTCTCAATCTGAGCTCATCGAGTTCGTGAGGCATCGGGATCAACTCCAAAATATTTGGGAAAGAGATTTCAGGAGATCCTATAGTGGAAATCATATGAAATCAAGATTTCTTTCACAAAAGACCAACACCTAAAGGGATTTCTATGATTTGATAGAATTTACCTCGTCAGAGCTCAAGATCAGTGGTCCAATGACTGAGGTAGCTTGTCTTGAAGAGATGAAGCCCTATTGAGAAGCTTGTGAGTTGCCTCCCTGTCGGTAGCTTTATGGACCAAATACCACCACAATAGTCACTAGAGCTTGTCTAGGAGTGGTCTCCGATGCTCAAATCAATCGGGGATCAATTTGTTTTGGTTCACAATAGCTTGGGGAAGGTAAGGGAGAAGTTAATTTGAGTTTGGTAAGGTTTAGGTGGAATTGGATGGAGAAGAGGCTCAGTTTTGCTTGGATTTAGTCTCTCTAGGGATGGGAGCTCTAGCAAGATCGGGAATGCTCTAGGGATGCTTGCCTGACTCACTCAAGCTTTGTGTATCATTTAAGTGTGATGGAGAGGAGTATACTCTCCTCCCCAATTGATCCAATGGTTTGGATCAAATTAACCTTTGGCAGGCATCCGACCAGTGCAAGCGGCCAGAGATGTTAAGGCTCCAGGTGGAAGCCCTTAAGTGGTTAAGGTCAGGATGGGATGAGGTGGTGTGTACCACATCCCCTAAGTGAGCCAATGATAGGGCATGGTTTAGCTCATCTCCTTTGACCCATGGCTGACCAAACTAGTTTCAGAACAAGTTATCCAGTGGGTTAGAGGTCAAAATCAAGCTTAAGGTGGCTGCCAAGGATTGATGGGTAGGTTTGACCACCAAATGAAGATTTTGTCCCATTTTGAGGGGTTTACACAATGGGTTTTAGCCTAATTCGAGTCTAAGATGGGTTGGATTTGATTTAGACTGACCAAGGGATGGGTCATGCCAAGTTTAGTTGGGTTTGGGCTTGGTTTGAATGGGCTTGGCTGAATTTGACCCATGCAGGTCAAATTGGGTCAAATTAGGTTAGGTTGACCCATGGGTCAAATTAGGTCAAATTAATGGCTGGGATATGTTCAAATAATCATTAAGGATGTTTAGGTTCAATTGGTTTGATTTGATTTGATGTCAATTTCATTTTGGCTCATATGAGTTCATATGAGTCAAATGGGCTAAGTTGACCAAGTTGGTCAAATTAGCCAAATTGGCTTGGGTTAGGGGATGTTTTAGGTATGATTGATGATTTGAAGATGATTATAGGTGTTGAATTTAATTAATTTGGATTTGGGAATGATTTAGATCAATTTGACCATTTAGTTCAATTTGGGCTAAATGGGTTAATTAGGTTAACTTGGTCAAATTGGGTTAAATCAAGGGCTTGAACATGTTCAATAATCAATTTGTGATAGATTGGAGGCATTTTCTTGAATCAATTGGATTTAGGATTTGATTTGGCCCAATTTGGCCATAGGTCAAATTGGGTCAACTTGGGTCAAGAGCTCGGGTAGGCTTGGTTTGGTTCAATTGATGGTTGAGTCATGTTCAAAGATCAATTTATGGTTGGTAGGGATTATTGGCTTCAATCGATTGAGTTTAGAATAGAGTTTGGTTCAATTTGGACCATATAGCCAATTTGGTCAACTTGGGTCAAGTGATTAAATTAGCTTAGTTTGACCCAATTGATTGTAATAGTCAATCAAGGATGATCAACAATCATTGTAGAGAATATTGAATGTGTTGATTTAATCTAATTAAGTTTGGATTATTTAGTTCATTTTGATCATATTGGCCATCTTGGGTCAAGTGGACCAATTGGGCAAATTAAATTGGTTTGATGGAATTGAGTTTGATGATGGATATGGGATTGATGATGGCTTTGATTGCAGTCATGATACTATAAAGCCTAGTGAACACTCTGGTCAACCCTATAGTGAGGCTTTATATGTTTGAAAGAGAAAGTTTATTTTCGTTTAAGTTGAAATTTTATTAGAATGCTAGGGCTTATAGTCCATCAATATAAGATTATGGAAATGCCTAAGAGGTGAGGACTTATTCTCATAGTCTAAAGGAAGTGAGTTGCCTTGGATCCTAAATCTAGGATGTTTTACCATAAGCTAAAATCATGACCTAAGTCTAATCAAAAATGGGACATAATGGTTTACCTCCATAATAGAGGATAAACCCATCCCGACTCTTCTGAACTTACAACCGCCTAGAGTTACCGCCAGCTAACACCTCCTATGCTTTAACACTATGTAGGCCGGTCTTATGTAGTTAAAAATAGCTAAGCAATTATTTAATTAGGAAAAAAACTAGAGTCATAGACCCACTCCCTAAGAGACTAGATCATGATTCGAATGAGATCATGACTTAGACTAATACAAAATTTATAATTTTATATCATTTTGACACATTCATTTGGATAAAGGCTTGGGATAATTATGCCTAAATGCATGATGAAATTAGATTATGGGCTAAATCAGTGATAGAGGTGTTCTCAATTACAATGGATGCCCTCAAAAGTCAAGTATTCCACTATCGTGAAAGAAAGGAGACCCTCCCTATTCAAGAGCAATATAAGATGATATGCATGAGTGTTAGAACATTCAACATTCAGCTAAGGGGTTGCTAAATCTTTTAATTATCTTGATTATAAACTTAGGCTTTAAAGTGAGGTTATGAGCTATTTAACAATTTAGTTATGAATTATTAGTGGGGATAGACAAATTAATTTTATCCTAAAGAGCATACCGCATCTAGGCCACACATTCAATCATTAATTTTAAGAAATCTATGAAAAAGCTCATTTCTATTGCATAAGCTAAACATGACAATCAAACATTCATAAATTTTCATAAAAGAATAAAAGGCCGATGTGGTCGGGTACTGCCATACACCTCAAAAAAGAAAAAGAAGTTGGGTAGCCAAACTCTACTCTTATACAACTGGATTATAAAAGAATTTTACAATCACAATGAAAGTAAATGTTGTAGGCGTCTTCATTCTTCATCTTTCTTTTATTCTTCTTCCTTTAGTTTGATTTACTCAAAGTTTCACTGGGCCTCCTAGGTCTTTCCTTCTAGCCACTGCTCATCCTAAACCCCATGTCACTAATCCTAATTCTTATTATAAAATTACATATTTATGAAAAATGAAATCTAACTACACCTTCAAAATAGATCTTAGCTAAACAAACATACAAACCAAGAAGTTATATTCTATAAATTTGGACTTAGCACCCTACACATGGCCAACCAAGTCCATCTATCTTAATGTGGATTATGCAAGGGGGAATAAGCAACTTGCAAGCAAAAGTATTTTTATTTATTTATTATTTCAGGTGCCCCTTTAACATAATCCCCTATAGAAAATATCATTAAGCTAATAGCAGCCTAACATTCAGTCTACAAATAAATAATCCTAACATCCAGTCTAAAATATTACAAAACAAAATATAGCATTACAACATACACGATTCTAACTTAGAGCTAGAAGTGGTGACTTAATATTCTAGTATGTGTGCTAAAGTTTAGTGTGATTTATCTTAACTAGGCTTTAGGTATATGATTGTCTTAAGTTTTGGAATGTTCAAGTTACACATAAGGGGAGGTTACACTTCAAATTATAAAAAAAAAAAGATTAATGGATTTTAATTTATATTTTCTTTTACTTCACTTAATATTTACTTAACATCAATAATTATAAAGAGAGGAAAAAAGGTTTAACCCTTTGCATCTCTACCCTAAGTTATTTTTTAAAGGCATGTTGTTATGATTTTGATTTCTTTTAGTGAATGATTTATTAAATATTTTATTAATCCTAAATTTGGATTAATCTTAAAGAATCATATTCAACATGGAAGGCATCTTAAGGTTAATGAGATTGAATTACTATCACATGAATAATATTACCTCATTCCTTTTCATCATCAATATCATACATATGCTTTCATTCTTACTTATACATTATGTTGTTGGAAAACTTGATGAGTCTTAATGCATGTACTTTGGTAGAAAAGAGAGATTTCATTCCTTAGTTGAGTATACATACACATGTATTAGAGATTTAAGCAAGTACGTACAGTTGTTAAACCAAGAAAGTGAGGTAATCTAAGACCTCCTTGGGGCTACTTAAAGTCTTGTGTTCCGAGGATATCCAGACTATATACTTGCTATCCTAAATACATATAAATATACACACTAATATAGGGATGAAAATCATGTAAAAGATTGTATATTAGTAAATTATTTACTCATGTAAAGTAAAGCTCCATCCAAATTCTAGCATATTTACGCATATGAATGAAATTAAGTACATGTCATTGTTAAACCAAGGAAGTGAGGTAATCTTAGACCTCCTTGGGGCTACTTAAATCCTCATGTTTTCAGGATGTCTAGACTATATACTCACTAACATTCAAACACAAGTAAACACATGAATCATGAAAATAGAACAATCTTTTAAGATGTTTAAACTATAAGTGAATTGTAAATCATATAGAATATTCATAGCTAACATCAATTTAAATTTTTATCATTAGTTGATAAATTTGAAAGAGATTTATTAGTGATAATATATGTGTCATATAATAGGATTAATTCAACACATGCAACTTATACATATATAACCATATTCATTTGATTCTTTTTTTTTCAAACATGAATACATGATACAAATGACATACAAATTTATAATGATTGAAAAGGAATGAATAAACATTGCCACATAATACATTCAATCATACTAATTCCTAAGGAAAATTAAGTCAAATAATATCCTTTAAGAATAATCAAAGTTTATTATGGTATTTTGATTTTGATGTAATAAGTCATTAAAACCTAAAGAGGAGAAAGCGTTTGATGTTATGCCCCATCCCACATTAGTGGCTTATTATGTTTAAAGAAGAATAATTAAGTGAATTTTATGGATTAATTAAGTTCAAGTCATTAAGAAATCAATTTAATTATCCTTTCTTAAGGCTCTTTAATTTAATTAACTACTTCATCATGAGCCTCCAATGATATGTGAGAAATTAAATTTTGCAATGCACCTAAAAAGACTTAATGCAAATAGGCTCATGTTTAAGAGTTAATTAGATTAAGGAAAGAACTAAGTTAAGTACTCTTATGGTTTTCCCAGACCCATGGGTTAGCTATAAATTCCTTAATCATTCAAACACATAAAGAGAAACCCATTAATTGAATTTGAATTATCTAAACCAATCATCATTTTAATTTGATTTTTACTTTATCATTATTTAAAATTTACTATTTAGCATTTTTAATAATTATTAAATTGATTAAGGAGGGTGATTAGGATTGAAATTTTAAATTCTCTAAATTGCATGGATAATAAATCCCAAGAAAATTATGGAAGACAAAAGAGAACCCATAGAATCAACCCATCAAATTTGAGATCAATTGGGAAAGTAATTAAGCCTTAATTAGGATAATTAGCCTAAACTTTAAACTCTAATTAATCAATATTCATTAACCAAATATTGGGGATTTTATTTTTAATAAATTTGCCTCTATTTACCCTTTACAAAATAGGTTTATTTGTATTTTTTTTTAGATTTTTCTACAATTAGTTATGAATTTTCAAAGTTCTAGCTATTTCATGACATTTTAGTCACTTAATTAACCTCCAAAACTGCCAGTGCCATGCGGAAGATGATGTGCTTACATGGCACCATAGGATAGGTTATTTAAAACATTTGATGCAGTAGCTGAATCAGCGGCGGCGAACGTGATTTCAACCCCACCGTCGATCCTAGATCAGATGACAAAGATTAATCTTGTGGTTTCTAATGGATTACATTAAAAATTCTAACAGAATAAATCACAGTTATCTATTCTAATCACGTGAAATGGATGACCGATGTCCATTATCCCCTAAGCGCTAGAAGACAGACACAGTCCACCTTCAATCATTTGATCTGAGCTCGTCGAAGCTCATAGGATGACAGTATCAACTCCAAAATGTGATGGAGATCTAAAGAGATCCTATAATGAAAATCATGTGCAATCATAATTTTTTTCACAAAAGACCAACACCTGGGGAAAATCTATGATTTGCAATTTTACCTAGCCTGAGTTAGAGACCAATGGCCTATCGATTGAGGTAGCTTCATCTTGAGAGATAAAGCCTTATTGAGAAGAACTCGAGCTACCTCCCCATCAATTTTTTGTGGACCAAGCTCCACCGCAAAGCTCGCTAGAGTTGGTCGTGGAGTGCCTTTCCATGATCATATTGATTGGGGATCGATTTGTTTCGACTCGCTGAAGTGAGGGATGATGTGGGAAGAGTTAATTTGAGATTGGTGGAGTTTTCGTGAGGTTGGAAGCACGGGGCTCCCGATTTTAAATGGGGGTTGGTCTCGCCAGTGATGGAGAGCACTAAGATTCAAGGAAGAGTTTAGGACAACTCAGAATGCTCTAAGGAAGCTCTGTGTGAAGTTTGAATGGATGGGGAGTATCTTCTCCTCCCAAGTGAACCAAGGCTAAGATTGGCTTATCCTTTGGCAGTCGTCCGTAGCTGGACGGAGGTGGTAGTGGACTGCTGAGGTGGAGGTGCTTGAGAGGCTAAGGCAATGGCATGGGCTAATATAGGGTGTGCCACCTTCTCCAAGTGAACCAATGGAGAACCGAGGGTGAGTTCACCCTCGCATGGCCAAAGGTTGAACTTAAGAGCCATGGGTTAGTTTGGGTCAGTGGTCCTAGTGTTAAGAAGGGCTAGGCTGCAAAGGCTTGGGGAGTGGGTGATCCCATCCAAATGGGGATTTTGTTTTATTTGGGTGGAAAGCCCATGGTGACCCAAAGATGAGTCATGCCAAGATTGGTTGGGTTTTGACTTAGTTTTATATGGTTTGACTCAATTTGACCCATATGGGTCAAATGAGGTTTAATTGGGCTATGTTGACTAATTGGTCAAATTAGGCCAAACCAAGGACTTGGGTATGTTCAAATGATCATTTGGAATGTATTGGTTCAATTTGAAGTGGATTTGATTTGGTCTCATATGGGTTCAATTGGGTCAAATGGTTAAATTGTCCAAATTGGTTTGGGTGGAGGGTTGGTTTAGGTTCAATTGATCATTTGAGAATGATTGTATGTACTATTTTGAATCAATTTGGATTTGGGAATGAATTTGGTTCAATTGGATCTTTTAGGTCAATTTGGGCTAAAGAGGTCAATTTTCTTAGATTGACCTAATTGAGTTCAATTGAAAGTTGAATCATGTTCAATAATCAATTTTTGATTGATTAGAAGCATTAGTTTCAATCAATGTTTAGGATACAATTTGACTCAATTTAACCCTTTAGATCAAATTGGGTCAAGTTGGGTCAAGAGATCAAATTGGTTTAGCTTGGTTCAATTGGTGATTGAGTCATGTTCAACACTCAATTTATGACTGATGGGAGTCATTGATTTCAATTAATTGAGGTTGGAATGAGATTTGATTCATTTTGGCTCATATAGGTTAAATGGATCAACTTGGATAAAGTGATCAAATTAGTTTGGTTTGACTTATTTGATTACAATTGAAACTATCTAAGATAATCAACAACCATCATGGAATGGATGGGTTGATTCAATCAATTAGAGTTGAATTGAAGTTTGAGTCAATTTGTCACTTAGGCCACTTTGGGTGAAGTGGACCAATTGGATTGATTGAGTTGAATTGGTAGAATTGGGTCTTTAGAAGAGTTCAATGATGAATTTAGGGTTGATTGATGGCTTTGATTGCAATTGGTTTGGATTAATTGGATTTTGGCTCATTTGGACCTTTTGGGTCAAATGGAGTAATTGGGTTGATTGGATTCA
Source organism: Cymbidium sinense (assembly GCA_021442155.1). Taxonomy (NCBI): domain Eukaryota; kingdom Viridiplantae; phylum Streptophyta; class Magnoliopsida; order Asparagales; family Orchidaceae; genus Cymbidium; species Cymbidium sinense. Next base: position 74,941,597 of record CM038226.1, read on the forward strand.
TTTGGTTCAATTGGTTTGACTACAAGTATTGGATGAGTTTGAAATGGTCTATAGAATGGTTGGAGTGCTTTGTGAAAATCAATAGGATTTGGTTTACTTGAATGGGTTTTCGGTTGGATCCATAGGATCATGGTGGAATTAACATAGGTTAAGGGCTAAGTTAATTTGGCTTGGAGCTTTGATAGGAAATAAAATCCAATTGAGGTTGGTTGTGTTGGCTTGAGGTTAGTTTTGGATGACTAGGATTTTGGTTTAAGCCATAAGATAGGTAGAATATGTTTACACTAGAGTATAACCTAAGCTTAGGGTATGACTTCCTAAGTCTCTAGGCTTGGGTTTAGTGTTTCCTTAGTCATTAGAAGTATCCTATGACTAGGGAAATCCAAGTGCCTAGAAGGTTTTGAAGTCTAAGATGGGAAGGATGAGTCCTCATTCCAAAAGTGAGGTCAACAGACGTAAAAGGCTCAATTAGACCAAACTTCAATCAAACTCCCATTGGATCAAATCCAAGCTATTCAATCTCTTTATTGATGACTGTAGGTGACTATTGAATACCCCACTACAATTAATTAGACCTAATCAAGCCAATTTGGCTCCTAAACCTAAGTTGACCTAAAGTGATCGAAAGGGCCAAATTGAACTAAATCAAATTGGTTGAAATAATGCTTCTAATCAATCACCAATTAGATATTGTATGAGATCTACCATTCAATTGGATCCAATTTAGTCAACTTAACCCAATTGACCTACTTAGCCCAATTTGACTAAAGGTCAAATTTAACCAAATCACTCCCTAATCCAAAGTAGTTTAAACCAACTATTCCGATCAATCACTGATGATTAATTGAATATAAACCATACTCATGCTCAAGTTAATTTGGCCAATTTGGTCAAATTAATCTATATGACCCATTTGACCCAAATTGAACCATATGATCCAAATCCAAATTTAATCCAAATTGAATCAAACTAATTGCACTAACTCATTAAATGACCAATTAAACTTAATCAAATTCTTACTTCACCCAATTTGGTCAAAATGATCAACTTAGCCCAATTGAACCCATTTGAACTGCATGAATCAAATTGAGTTAAACCCAATCAAACTTAGCATGACTCAACCTTGGATCACCATAGGCCTGCCCAAGTGGGCCCAACTATAATGAACTCGGGTTGGGTCAAACCCATTGAACTAAGCCCTTCAAATGGGAAAAAAAATCCCCATTTAGAATAAAGGACCACTGACCCAAACTAACGTTATTGGGTTCAGCCTTTGGCCAAGATAGGGTGAGCTCACCATGGGCAATCATTGGTCCACCTAAGGAGGAGTGTGCACTCTATGGCAGCCACTACACTCCCTCAGCCTCTCTCACACATCTACCTTAGTCCCCTCCCACCACTGCCACCTACTCTGGCCAAATGATTGCCAAAGGCTGAGCCAATCTCAGCCCTTGACTTAGTTAGGAAGGGGAGTATACTCCTCCCCATCCATTCAAACTCACCAAACACCTTTCTTAGAGCATTCCGAGCAATCCTCAAGCAAACCCTGAGCTCCATATGCACCATGTCACCGGTGAGACCTAGGTCCACCCAAATTACAGAGTCATGTCCATCCAACCTCATCAAACCTCCATAAAATTCAAATTAACTCTTCCCACACATTTCCCATGTCTCGATGAATAAAAACATAAATTGATTTTTGATTGATTCAACCACCAAAAGCATCCCTTGACCAACTCCGACCTCTGTGGTGGTGCTTGGTCCACAGATCGATTGGTGGGGAGGCAGCCGAGATCTTCTTAATAAGGATTTATCTCTTCAAGACTGAGCTACATTTATCGATAAACCATCGATCTTTGACTCTAGAGAGGTAAAGATCTAGAAACCATACATTTTTCCATTTATTGTTGGTCTTTTTCAAAATAAACTGTGATTTACATGATTTCCACCATAGGATCTCCTTAGAACTCTTCATTGATCATTTTGGATTCAATTTCATTGTTAAATGGGCTCTGCGAGCTCAAACTAAGCGGCGAAGGAGGATGATATTCGTCTTCCTGTGCTAGCGGGATGATGGATCACCAACCATCCATTTTGTATGATTAGAATGGATGACCATGATCAATTGCACTAGAAATCTTGATTTAATCCTTTCGTAATGATTAGATTAATCTCGATTATCCGATCTGAGATTGGACGGCTGAGACGGAACTGTGTTTGTTGCCACTAAGTCAGCAGTCATGTAAAATGTTTTAAATAACCAATACTATGGTGCCATGTGGAAAGCATTGCCGCGTCAACATCTATGTGGTGTTGATGGTTTAAAATGATTTAATTATGTTTTAAAATATATTTAAATAGCCAGAACTTCAAAAAATCATAATTAATTATAAAAAATTTAAAAAAATGCAAATAAACCTATTTTGGAAAGCTTAGACATAGGAGAATTTAATAAAAATAAAATATATAATTAATATTTAATGAACATTACTTAATTATGGTTTGAAGTTAAGGCTAATTACCTTAATTAAGGCCAAATTACTTGGCTAATTAATTTCAAGTTTGGCATATTGATTCTAGGGGATGTCATCTGCCTCCCATATTTTTTTGAGAATTATTTGTCATGTGGTTTGGAAAATTCCAAACTTTCAATCACAATTGACCTCTTTAAAAGATTTAATAATTATTAAAATTAATGATTAGTAAAATTAAGTAATTAATGTTAACTAATTAATGTATATAGTGGGGTAACATGGGAATTAATTAGGACCCCCTTTTCTATTTGCTTCCAAATGCATCCTCTTAAAGGGTTTAATTAATATGTTTAATAATTAAGGGTAAATTAAGAAAATTTAATAATGAAATGTAAATGAAATCAATTTAAGTAACTCAAGTGTAATCCATTAATCCCTTTATGTGTTTAGCAACATAAAGTTGTTAAGGAAATTTTGATTTTTCTATTGGGAAATCATAAGAGTATTTATTTTAAATCTTTTTCTTCTTTAATTTAATTAATTCTTAAGCATGAGCCAAATTGCATTGCAAAATTTTATTTTTTCAAAACATATCATTGAAGGCTCACGTTTAGGTGATTAATTAAATTAAAGAAGCTTGGTAAGGGTGATGAAATTGATATAATTAATAGATTGAACTTAATTAATCCATAAAATATATTTAACTTTCTTTCTTTAACATATTAAATAACCAACATAGGATAGGGTGAATTCTAAGTATTACTTCCTCCTCTTTAGGTTTGAACAACTTGAATAATAAGATTAAATATTAAAGAAACTTTTATTAGACTTAAGGAATTTTATCTAATATGATTGTCCATAGATCCTAATGAAATTAAGTATATTGTGTGGTGATATTAAAATACTTCTTTTTAATTATCATAAATGTGTAAACTATGTGCTTTATATATTCATGTTTTAAAGTTAAAAGAATATGATTGCATTTAATGTGCACGAGTTCAACAAACATTACAATATGGTGCGGCTGTTATCTTTATTAAATCTTAAAATAATTTAAACTATATGTTAGTTATGAATTAAATAATTTGAAGCTTAAATCAATGCTAATTATAAATAATTATATAAAAAATGAAATGTTCATCTACTCATCTACTTGTAATCAAAAGATGGCAATTGATGGTTTTATTCATTTGTTCAAACTTATGTATTCATGTATTTGAATTGGAAAGTATATAGATTGGACATCCCGAATATATGAGGCTTTAAGTAACCCCAAGGAAGTCTTAGATAATCTCACTTTCCAGTTTAACAATGGCATGTACATGCTTAATTTTGTTTACGTGTGTGCATATAATAGAATATAAAGTAAATCCATTTTATTTTTGTCATTAAGCTTTGCATAAGTAGAAGACATCTATACACAACATTTTCATGATTTTATTTCTATATTTATGTATATGCTTATGCATATTTGAATTGTCAAAATTATAGTCTGGACATCCCAGGAACACGAGGCTTTGAGTAGCCCTAAGGAGATCTTAGATGATCTCACTTCTCTAGTTTAAAAATGGCATGTACTTGCTTAAATTCTTATACATGTTTCCATATACTTAAATATGAGATGAAATTTCTTTTTCTATCAAATCCATGAGTTAGCCTTTCATTAAGTGTGCAAAAATATAAATACATTGCATGTGTATATATACTAAATCAAACATTGAAGAAACTTAAAAAGAAAATAATGTGAATGATATTGATAATGAAAGGAAGTAATGGAGTATTATTCATGTGAGGGTGACTCAATTTCATTGGTCTTAAGATGCCTTTCAAGTTGGATAAGATTCATTAATACTAATCTAAACTTAGGCTAAATAAAATTCATGAATGATCTATTAAAAAAGTTAAAGCAATGATGATCTACCTTTAGAAATCAACTTACACTAGGGATGAAAGAGTTAAGTCACTTTCTTCTCTTCATAATGATTTGATCTTAAGTAAGAAGTGAACAAAATAAAAATACATAAGTTAAAACTCAATCAAGTTACTAAAATATTTAAAGTGAAACCACCCTTAATGGGTAATTTAAACAATCCTAAACTTTAGGAATTTTAATTCTAAACTTCAATCAAGACATACCACACTAAGTCTTAGCACACACATTAGAATACTAAGTCACCGATCTTAGTATTAGGTCAGTTAGTGTATATTTTATTTTCTTAATGTGATATTTTAGACTATATGTTAAGATATTATTTGTGCGTAGACTAGATATTAAGTCGTTATTAGCCTAATGATATTTTATGCAAGGGATTGTGCATGAGGGACTATTGTAATTATAAATGAATATAAAATGCTTTTACTTGGAGGAGCTGATTATGTCCCTAAGCATAATTCAATTAAGGCAGGTGGGCTTGGTTACCCATGTGTAGGGTGTTAAGTCCAAATATGTGAAAGATAAATGCTTGGTTTGTATGCTTATTTAGTTAATATCTACTTTGCAGATGTAGTTAGATTTTAATTTTCATAAAGATGTAATTTTTGTAATATGACTAGGATTAGTGTAATGGGGTTTAGGGTGAGCAGTGGCTAGAAGGCAAAAGACCTAGGAGGCCCTGTGAAACCTAGAGCAAGCTAATCCAAACAAGGAAAGAAGAACAAGAATGGAAGATCTCAATAGAATTTATTTCATTTGTAAGATTTAATTTGGGTTGTATAAGGGTAGCTCGGCTACCCACTCTTTTTTTTCTTTTGAGGGTGTACGATGATACCTATCCACACCAGACTTTTTATTATTTTATGAAATCTAAATGATTCAATTATTATGTTTAGATTATGCAATAAAAATGGCCTGCTTTTCATAAGTTTCTTAAAGTGTGTATGGTTGATGTGTGGCCTAGATGCAGTAAGCTCTCTTGGAGTAAATTAAATTTTATATCCTCACTAAATAACTCATAACTAAATTCTAATATAACTCATAACCTCACTCTAAATCTTAGGTATATAAACAAGAAAATAAAAAATTTAAAACCTCTTAGTTGAATATTTGTATACTATAACAACATGCATGTTATATTGTTCCATTCTTGAATATAAACGATATCAACTCTTGCATGATAAGGGAAAAGCTTGACCTTTAAGACCAGTCCTTGTAGTGAAAAACATGTTTTCTAACTAATTTAGCCCAAAACTAAATTTCACCATGCACATAGGCATAATTGTCCTAAGTCTTGGTTCAAGATAAATACGTCAAATTGACCAAAAATTTATAAAAGTTTAACATCATTCTAAGTCAAGTTTGCATACAAAACATTACCTATTTCTTAGGGAGTGAATTTAAGATTCTAGCTTCATTCTTAATTAAATAATAGTCTAACTATCTTACATCTACATAAGTTCAACCTACATGGTTTTAAAGTGTAAGAGGTATTAGCTGGCAGTCACTCCAAGAGGTTATAAGCCCAGAAGAGTTGGGGTGTGTTCATTCTCTCTTATGGAGGTGAACCACTATATGCCATTCTCCTCGATTAGACTTAAGTCATGCTTCCGTTGTGCTAAAGAATTGTACACTTAGGTTCTGAGATAACTTATTTCTCTTTTGGTATAAGTATAAGTGTTGACCTCACTTTTAGTGAGCTTAACAACCAACTATTATACCAACAATTTAATCTCGGCACTAAGGTTTTGTTAACTCAAGTGAGGTTATTAATCACCATAATCTCAATAAATTAAAATCTCTAACCTTAAGATTAAGAGCTTCTTAATTAGGCACTTAAGATACTTCAATTTTGGTTAAGTGCAAAACCTCAACTAAAGAAAAAATTAAAATAATAAATGAAATATGATTTCAACTAAACCCAGATTAAGGTAATTGAGTGTGGTGTTTTAATTTGGAGATTGTGTGGATACCACGCAGATCTTAGGGGGTACTTATTGAAGTGATCAGGCACAACATTGAGGTATGATGTGCTATCTCGAAAGATAGAAATATCACCCTACAATGGACCTAAATACCTAATAAGAACTCCTAAAGTATGATGGGTTTTCGAATATACCAGGGATCTTTCCCATACTTTATATGAAAAAGTAAAGTAGGGATGCTAGATTCTTTAGTTCCCAAAGTAAATAAGCTACCCTAGATCCTAAATCTAAGAAGCTTTATCACAAGCTAAAAGAATGACCTAAATATAAGAAGAAAGGGGACATGATGGTTTATCTCCATAAGAGAGAATAATCTCATCCTACCCTTTTGGATTTACAACGCATGGAGTGCCTCCAGCTAATACCTTCTATGATTTAACTCATATAGGTCAGTCTTATGAAATTGTAAATTGGTTTAAGCTATTATTTAATTAAAAAAAGACTAGAGTCCCAAACTCACCCCCTAAGAGACTATATCATGACTAGCATGAGTATATGACTTGGTCTAAAAATAATGCATAATTTTAAAAGTTTTATATGATTTTGACACAATATTTTGGACAAAAGCGTTGGGATTTCTTATGTTTAAATACATGATAAAATTTGGTTATTGATAAATCAAGAGAGAAAGAGGGTGAATCTCCACCAAAAGGGGTTGCTCTTATAGGTCAAGCGGTCCCTAAAGTGTGAGAATGGAAGCTCACATTTTCCAAGAGTGGTATAATATGATATGCATGATATTATAGATATAACATTCAACTAAGGGGTTGTTAAATCTTTTAATTATCTTGTTTATATCCTAGGCTTTAAAGTGAGGTTGAAAGTTTTAAATTTTAGTTATGAGTTGTTAATTGGGTAGAAAAATTAAATTTTTTCTAAGAGCTTACTGCATCTAGGCCACACAATTAAACATCAATCATGAAGAAACTATGAAAATCATATTGTTCTATTGCTCAATCTAAATAAAACAAGAATCATTTTATAATCTACCATGAAAGAATAAGAGCCCGGTGCGGCCGGGTACTACTGTACACCCCAAAAAAGAGAAAAATTGGGTAGTCGAGCTTTATCCTTATACAACCCAGATTATAAAATAATATTACAATTTAGAATTGAATACATGCTATAGGGGTCTTCATTCTTCATTTCTTCTTCTTCTTCTTCTTTCTTTCTTTTGATTTGATTTTCTCCAAGGCATGAGATGGCACCCCAGGACTAAGCCTTCTAGCCACTGCTATCCTAATCCCATAGCACTAATCCTAGTTCCTATTGCAAAATTATAATTTTGGAAAAATAGATCTAACTACACATGCAAAATAGAGATTACCTAAATATACATACATCATAAGCAGTTATATTTCATAATTTAGACTTAGCACCCTACACATGGTTAACCAAGCCCGTCTATCTTAATGTAGACTATGCTTAAGCATAAGCAACCTGCAAGCAAAGCCTATATATTTATTTTCAGCGGCCCTATAAACATAATCCACTATAAAAAATAAGATTAAGCTATCAAAGGCATAACATCTAGTCTATGATCTACATTCCTAACATCTAGTCTAAAATAGTACATCATAAAATAAAACACATCATCATTACATGCATCATCCAAACTTAAAGTGGTGACTTAGCATTCTATGTGTGTGTTTAAGCTTAGTGTGGTATGTCTTAGTTAGGCTTCTGAATTATGAATGTCTAAAGTTTGAGATTTAATTTAACATGATGGATGGTTTCATTTTAAGTTATTTAGAGATTTTCCATATTTTTTTGTTTTCATTTGATATACACTTAGCACCTAAGTGTTGTAAAGAGAATAAGGAGACTTGACCTCCTTCATCCTTACCCTAAGTTGTTTCCTAAAAGCACATTTTTATAATTTAGTTTCTTTTAGTGAATGATTTATTTAATGTTTGATTAGTCCTAAGTTTAGGTTTACCTTAAATAATCCTATTCAACATGAAAGGCATCTTAAGATTAATGTGATTGAATTACCATCACATAGAATATGTTGAATCATTTCTTTTCATCACCCATAACATGCATATGATTTAACACTTAGTATACCTATACATGCAATATGTTTTTATATACTTAAATGACTATGAATGCATACATTTTATAGAAAAGGGGATTTTCATTCTTTAATCAAATACACATACACATGTATAAAAGATGTAAGCAAATACGTGCCATTGTTTAAACCATGGAAGTGAGATAACAAATGACCTCCTTGGGGTTACCTAAAGGCTCATATTCCAGGAATGTTAGACTATATACATACTATCTTAAATACATATGAATGTATATACAACTATAAAAATAAAAATCATGCAACAGATTATATTTTTAACTGAATTATTTATACATGTAAAGTAAAGCTCTATCCAAATTCTAATATAAATATACATGGGAATGAAATTAAATAAGTACGTGCCTTTGTTAATCAAGGAAGTAAGATAACTAAATGACCTCCTTCAGCTACTTAAAGCCTCATATTCCGGGATGTCTAGACTATATACTTATTATCATTCAAACATATGTAAATAAATACATGAATATAGGAAAGAAAGCACTACCTTCACATATTTAAGCTATAAACACATGCAAATCCTATATATATTCATATCTAATATCACTCCAAATTTTCATTATCAATTTATAATTTTGAAAATAATTTTAAAATTTATTAGTGATAATAGCCACACATATAATAAAATTACATCATCACATGCAATCTTACATAAGTAAATATCATTTGATTTTGGAAATATGATTCAAAAGGAATAGCCAAACATTTTCACATAATTCATTCAACCACACTAATACCTAAGGATAATCACATTAAATAAAATTACTTAAGGAAATCAAGGTTTCTTATTAAATGTGATTTTGACTTTAATTGAAATTAAAGAAGAGATATACTTGTTCTTTTTATCCCATCCCATGTTGATGATTTAATATGTTTAAGGAGAAGTAATTAGATGAACTTTATAAATTAATTAAGTTAGAATTATTAAGCAATTCATTTAATTACCATTTTCTATATTTCTTTAATTTAATTAATCACTTATAATGAGCCTCAAATGATATGCAAATAAGAAATTAAACTTGCAATGCTTCTGAAAGACCTAATGCAATAGGCTTATACTTAAGTCATAATTAGATTAAGGAATCTAATTAGTACTTTTATGATTTTCCCACACCGATGGGTTAATCATAATTTGTTTAGGGGTCTTTATGTTATTCAAATAAAGAGGAACCGATGATTTGGATGTTAATCATTTGAAGTGATTATCAAAATAGTTTGATTAATTTTAATTAATGATTGCCTAATTAATCTATTAATTAAATCTTGGATTAATTAAACCCTCCATGGAGAGATAATTAGGCAAATGATTAAGGAAGAGCCTTAACCATGTACCCCAATCAATCTCACTATTAACAGTGACTAATTATTATTAATCATTGAAATTTCAATGTCTAACAATTTTAATTAGGGTTAATTTGATTAATGAGAGAGATTAAGCTTAATATTTTAAATTCCCCTAATCACCTAGCTAATAATCCTAAGAAAAATGTGGGAGGCAGATGACATATCAAGAAATCAACACTTAATTTGGGATTAATTAACTAAGTGAATAGGACTTAATTAAGTTAATTAATAAAACATTTAAATTCTAATTAAGCTCTATTTATTGTTCAAAATTTAATGAAATATATTTTATTAAATTCTCTCTATTTAACCTTTCCACAATGGGTTTATTTATATTTTTGGATTTTCTACAGTTAGTTATGAATTTTAGAAGTTTTAAAGAAATTAATCATATTTTAAAACTTAATTAATCCTTAATCCCATCGGCCACCCGAGAGCTAACGTGGCAAAACTTTCCATGTAGCACCACGGGATTGGCCACTTAAACAATCTAACATGGCGGCTGAGTCAGCGATGGTGGACACATTTTTGTCCCCACCATCCGATCTCAGATTGGATGATGAGGATTAATCCTATCAATCTAATAGGATTAAAATTTAATTTCTAATCTAATTAATCATGATCGTCTACTCCATTCATGCAGAACGGAGGGCGATGATCCATCATCCCCCAAGCGATGGAATAAAGACACAATCTGCCCTCCCCCACTCGATCCAAGCTCATCGAAGATCATGAGGCATGTGATTGACTCCAAAATGTTCAAGGAGCTGATCTAGAGGGATCCTACGATGGGATTCACATGAAATGACAAAAAGTTTCGTAACAGACATACTCCTATGGTTTGTCTGAGTTTACCTTGCCGGAGCTCAAGACTGGCGGTCTTTCGATCGAGGTAGCTTTGTCTTAAATAGATAAAGCCCTGCTAAGAAGCTCGCACCAACTCCTCACCGGTGGCTCTGTGGACCAAGCATCGATGGAATCCTCACTAAAGTTGGTCTTGGATGGGTCTCCGGTGCTCGAATCGAACATGAATCGATTCATTCTTGATCTCCAGAGCTAGGGGAAGGTGTGGGTAAAGTTAATTTAAAATTCGTGATGTTTAAGAGGAGTTGGACAGAGTGGAGGCTTAATTTCGTTCAGCTTTAATGTCATCGATGATGGGGAGCTTAAGATATATTGACAGAACATACTAAGGAAGGTTGCATCTACTCTCTCAAGATCTTAGAATGGTCTCTGTGTGCTTGGAATGGAATGGGTATGAGAATACCCTCCTCCCCAATGGTGACCCGACAACTGGCTCCTCTAGAAAAATGGCAGTCTCCTACGCCATGGGGGATATCACCTGGTCGAGGTGGCGCTTAGTGGCGAGGTGAGGTGGGCTTCCATGGCTTGTCCTTACTTCCCATGGTGAGCCAATGAAAGGAGGGGGGTTAGCTCACCTCCCTTGACCTATGGCTAACCCAACCAGCTTTGGTTTTGGTTAGCCAATGGTCAAGGGTCCAAACTAAGTTAAGGGTGACTGTCAAACACAAAGGTGGGGGTTTGACCACCCAAAAGTGGGTTTTGTCCCATTTGGAGTGCTTTACCCAATGGGTAATGGATCAATTCGGATTTGGTTTGGGTTGGGTTTTATTTGGGCTGACCCATGGTGACCCAAGGATGGGTCATGCCAAGTTTGAATGGGTTTAGTTTTTGAGTGGTTTGGCTCAATTTGACTCATGAAAGTCAAATTGGACAAGGTTGAGTTAGGTTGACCAACTGATCAAATTGGTCAAACCATGGGTTGAGACAAGTTCAAATGATGATTTAGCATGTTTGGATTCAATTGGCTTGAGTTGATTTTGATGGATTTGAATTTGACTCATATGGGTTCATATCTATCAAATGGGCTACGTTGATAAATTTGTTGGCTTGGGTTAGGTGTTGGTTTAGGTTCAATGATGATTTGAATATGATCGTAGGTTTTTATTTCAATTAATTTGGATTTAAGAATGATTTAGGCTAATTTTAACTTTTAAGTCAATTTGGAATAAATGTCTCAATTGGGTTGACTTGGTCAAATTGGGTTCAACCAAGGGTTTGATCATGTTCAATAATTAATTTGTGATTTGAGTCATTAGTTGCAATCAATTTAGATTAGAATTTGATTTGGCCAAATTTGGTCTTGGTCAAATAACTTAAATAAGAGAATTGGACTTTTGTTTCATATATTTGGAATGAAATTTGGTTCATTTTGGTTCATGTAGGCTAATTGGGTCAACTTTGGTCAAGTGATCAAATTAGCTTGATTTGACCCAATTGATTGCAATTAATCAATCAAGGATGATCAAAAATCATTGTAGAAGATTTTGAATGGGTTGGATTGGAGTTTGGTTCAAATGGGTACTTTAGGTCACTTTGAGTCAAGTGAACCTAATGGGTCAACTGAGTTGGTTTTGGGTTAAATTAGGTTGAGTTGAGTTTTATGATTGATTTAGGATTGATTAGTGGCTTTGAATTCAATTGATTTGTGTTTAATTGGATTTTGGCTCATTTGGATATTTTGGGTTCAAATAGACTAACTTAGGTTGATTGAATTGGCTTTGAATTCAATTCTCACTCCAAAAGTGAAGTCAACTTTGAGTTTTGATTAACTCAATTAAACCATTTGGGCTCAAAATCAGCAAAATTTAGGAAAATCTTACAAAATTAAAACTAAATCAAATCAAATCAAACCAAAGGCACAAAGTCAATACATAAGTATAAATGAACCAAAAATAAATCCAGATAGGGGTTCAAAGTGTTCAATCAGATCATGTGACCTAGAGTTGACCCAAGTGGGCCCTACAAAGTCAAAAATCAAACTAATCAAAATTTGATAAATTTAAGTCATACTAAATGCTTATATTTATCAAATTAATATAATAAAATATAAACTAATTAATTCTTAATCTTGTGATGACTCAAATGCCTTAATTAGCCACCTTAAAATGGACCTAAACCGCTCCTATTGAACCTAAACTTAAAATATATTAAAATTAATTTAAATTAAATAAAATTTCAAAATACTTTTAAATTATATTGAACATAATTTAAACTTTTCTTCTGATACAAATTTCAAATTTTACTCTACTCAATCAAATATAATTAAAGCTTGAACACACTTCAATTTGTCATACATATTTAACCCACGGAATCGATTTGACCCATTACCCAATTTGGATCAAAAATGAGTTTAAATCAAAACTTCACTCTACCCAAAATTAAAAAAATGCTTAAAATTATTCTTAAGTTGATTATTGAATATGACTCAACTCATAATGGCACCCAATTTAGCCAATTTGGTAAAATTGGTCAATCTAACCTAGATTGGCCTAAATTGACCTATATGAGCATGTCAACTCAAAATCAAAATAAATTACATTTAAATCAAATTAATTATTATTAATCAATATTAAAATGTAATTTAACTCAATTTAACTCATTTGGGCCCAATTTATTGAATTTAGTCAAATTGGGCATTGAATTAAGTTAAATTAAAATAACTAATAATAGGTATTATAAATAATTACTTTAATATAATTTAAATTTAATCATAAATCAATTGGGCAAACAAGATTCACTTGACTCAACCTAACTCAATTTAGGTTAAGATGAGTCAACTCAAATTTTAACCCAAAATGAGTTCACTCACCTCCCAATGCATCAAACCAAGTAAAACTTTATCTTTAATAAAGAAAAGAGCATGCCTAACATAAGGAAATAAAGAAAAGGGAGGTGAGCATGAGGAGAAAAAATATACATTTCTTTCTTCGCATAGGGGGCATGGAAACAAATATAGTATAATCTACACACCTCATTTATTTATTCTTAACATACTAAAAGAAAACACAAACACCTTCTCCCAACCAGAAAAACCTTTCTCCCCATCTCTTATGTTCTCTAAGTCCAAAAGCCACAAATTTCTAACAACGGGTGGTCGTGCACGGCGACCCGAGCATTCCATAGAGAGGCAAAATAAGAGATCTTCTAGTATCCACCGAACGTGAGCTTCAGTGAGGTAACTTTTATAAACTTTAGACCAACCATAAGTATTTGTATTTGGTGAAAATTTTGCACAAATTTAGGATTTTTCCTTTAGATCCCGTTGCACTTTCTTTCTTTCAATTTTCCAACACGAAATAAAGCGACTTCCAGTTAAGATCGTTGGGAGATCATGAGATCTGATGATGTTTGTGATAGATCTCATCAATTTAATCCTATTTGGTCTACCTCCCACAAAGGAAACCTTCGGTTCATTCATCTTACTTCGATAGAATGGACGGTAATGATTAGATCTCATCATTGATTTATTCTATTAGATCTGACCTGAAACTTCAAAAAATCATAAATAAACTAAAATAATAAACTAAAAAATGCAAATAAAATTTTTATGGATTTTTCTTTTCCAGAGGAATCCAATGAACCTAAAAAAATCCAAATTTGGTCATATATTTTAGGAGAAATTTGATAAATATAAGTCATATTAAATGCTTATATTTATCAAATTAATATAATAAAATATAAACTAATTAATTCTTAATCTTGTGATGACTCAAATGCCTTAATTAGGCCACCTTATCTAAATGGACCTAAACCGTTCCTATTGAACCTAAACTTAAAATATATTAAAATTAATTTAAATTAAATGTTTCAAAATACTTTTAAATTATATTGGAACATAATTCAAACTTTTCTTGGGTTTGATTGGACCAAATTGGTCATTTGACCTAAGTAAACCTCGATTTAACCCATTAATCCCAAATTAACCCAAAATAGATCTAAATCACAATCAAATTCAAATTAATTAAAATTAATTACTCTAGATAATTTTAAATACTCAATCAAATATAATCAAAGCTTGAACACACTTCAATTTGGGTCATATTCATTTAACCCACATGAGATTTGACCCATTAAGCCCAATTTAAAAATGAGTTTAAATCAAAACTTAACTCAACCCAAAATTAAAAAAAATGCTTAAAATTATTCTTAAGTTGATTATTGAATATGACTCAACTCATAATGGCACCCAATTTAGCCAATTTGGTTAAATTGGTCAATCTAACCTAGATTGGCCTAAATTGACCTATATGAGCATGTCAACTCAAAATCAAAATAAATTAAAATTAAATCAAATTAATTATTATTAATCAATTTTAAAACGTAATTTAACTCAATTTAACTCTCATTTGGGCCCAATTTATTGAATTTAGTCAAATTGGCGCATTGACCCAAGTGAACTCAAATTGGCCTAATTTGACTTATTTAGGTTAAATAGAGTTAATTTAACCTTAAGTTAAATTAAAATAACTAATAATAGGTATTATAAATAATTACTTTAATATAATTTAAATTTAATCATAAATTAATTGGGCAAACAAGATTCACTTGACTCAACCTAACTCAATTTAGGTTAAGATGAGTCAACTCAAATTTTAACCCAAAATGAGTTCACACCTCCCAATGCATCAAACCAAGTAAAACTTTATCTTTAATAAAGAAAAGAGCATGCCTAACATAAGGAAATAAAGAAAAGGGAGGTGAGGAGAAAAATATACATTTCTTTCTTAAGGGGCATGGAAACAAATATAGTATAACACACCTCATTTATTTATTCTTAACATACTAAAAAGAAAACACAAACACACCTTCTCCCAACCAGAATAAAACCTTTCTCCCCATCTCTTATGTTCTCTAAGTCCAAAAGCCACAAATTTCTAACAACGGGTGGTCGTGCACGGCGACCCGAGCATTCCATAGAGAGGCAAAATAAGAGATCTTCTAGTATCCACCGAGCTGAGGTAACTTTATAAACTTTAGACCAACCATAAGTATTTGTATTTGGTGAAAATTTTGCACAAATTTAGGATTTTTTCCTTTAGATCGGCACTTTCTTTCTTTCAATTTTCCAACACCTAAATAAAGTGACTTCCGCTAAGATCGTTGGGAGATCATGAGATCCGATGATGTTTGTGATAGATCTCATCAATTTAATCCTATTTGGTCTACCTCCCACAAAAGGAAACCTTGTCATTCATCTTACCATAGAATGGACGGTAATGATTAGATCTCATCATTGATTTATTCTATTAGATCTGACCAGAAACTTCAAAAAATCATAAATAAACTAAAATAATAAACTAAAAAAATGCAAATAAAATTTTATGGATTTTCCCAGGAATCCAATGAACCTAAAAAATCAAATTTGGTCATATATTTTAGGAGAAATTTGATAAATATAAGTCATATTAAATGCTTATATTTATCAAATTAATATAATAAAATATAAACTAATTAATTCTTAATCTTGGGATGACTCAAATGCCTTAATTAGGCCACCTTATCTAAATGAACCTAAACCGACCCTATTGAACCTAAACTCAAAATATATTAAAATTAATTTAAATTAAATGTTTCAAAATACTTTTAAATTATATTGGAACATAATTTAAACTTTTCTTGGGTTTGATTGGACCAAATTGGTCATTTGAGTAAAAACCTCGATTTAACCCATTAAGCCCAAATTAACCCAAAATAGATCTAAATCACAATCAAATTCAAATTAATTAAAATTAATTACTCTAGATAATTTTAAATACTCAATCAAATATAATTAAAGCTTGAACACACTTCAATTTGGGTCATATTGGTCATTTAACCCACGTGAATTTGATTTGACCCATTAAGCCCAATTTGGATCAAAAATGAGTTTAAATCAAAACTTAACTCTACCCAAAATTAAAAAAATGCTTAAAATTATTCTTAAGTTGATTATTGAATATGACTCAACTCATAATGGCACCCAATTTAGCCAATTTGGTTAAATTGGTCAATCTAAATTCCTAAATTGACCTATATGAGCATGTCAACTCAAAATCAAAATAAAATTAAATCAAATTAATTATTATTAATCAATTTTAAAATGTAATTTAACTCAATTTAACTCTCATTTGGGCCCAATTTATCGAATTTAGTCAAATTGGCCCATTGACCCAAGTGAACTCAAATTGGCCTAATTTGACTTATTTAGGTTAAATTATGTTAATTTAACCTTAAGTTAAATTAAAATAACTAATAATATGTATTATAAATAATTACTTTAATATAATTTAAATTTAATCCTAAATCAATTGGGCAAACAAGATTCACTTGACTCAACCTAACTCAATTTGGTTAAGATGAGTCAACTCAAATTTTAACCCAAAATGAGTTCACTCACCTCCCAATGCATCAAACCAAGTAAAACTTTATCTTTAATAAAGAAAAGAGCATGCCTAACATAAGGAAATAAAGAAAAGGGAGGTGAGCATGAGGAGAAAAAATATACATTTCTTTCTTCGCATAGGGGGCATGGAAACAAATATAGTATAATCTACACACCTCATTTATTTATTCTTAACATACTAAAAAGAAAACACAAGCACACCTTCTCCCAACCAGAATAAAACCTTTCTCCCCATCTCTTATGTTCTCTAAGTCCAAAAGCCACAATTTCTAACAATGGCACCTACGAAGCATTCCATAGAGAGGCAAAATAAGAGATCTTCTAGTATCCACCGAATGTGAGCTTCAGTGAGGTAACTTTTATAAACTTTAGACCAACCATAAGTATTTGTATTTGGTGAAAATTTTGCACAAATTTAGGATTTTTCCTTTAGATCCCTTTCAATTTTCCAACACGAAATAAAGCAACTTTTGGTTAAGATCATTGGGAGATCATGAGATCCGATGATGTTTGTGATAGATCTCATCAATTTAATCCTATTTTGGTCTGCCTCCCATGAGGGAAACCTTCGGTTCATTCATCTTACTTCGATAGAATGGACGGCAACGATTAGATCTCATCATTGATTTATTCTATTAGATCTGACCTGAAACTTCAAAAAATCATAAATAAACTAAAATACTAAACCAAAAAATGCAAATAAAATTTTTATGGATTTTTCTTTTCCAAAGGAATCCAATGAACCTAAAAAACCCAAATTTGGTCATATATTTTAGGAGAAATTTGAGCTTTAGTGAAATCTATATTTCTTTAATTACTCTTAAAAACTAAACTAATCAACTTGAAAATTTCATAAAAGAACCTTAATTTCTTGCCTACATATCATAAAAATTTAAATTAATTAGCTTTTTGGTTTAAGAGTTATTAATTTTTGAAGAAAATTAGCTATTTTTAAATAAAAAATTAATTAAAAATTATAAAATTCATCAAATTAATTCACATCATCTTAATAAACATCAGATATTTTCAAAAATTAATTAGACCTTCGAGATCATGCTAAATTGCAAAAGAAATTATATTAGAGTTTAATTAAGCATTAATTAAATACTTTAATTACACATAACTTTAAAAAATTATAATGAATTATAAAAAAAAATCAAAAAATAATGTAAGTATACCCTCAATGGAAAGCTTAGATATAGGAAAATCCAAAAAAAATGTAAATAAATCCCTAAGTTTTATCCAATGAATAATGACCAATTATGGTTTGAAAGTTTAACTAATTACTTTAATTAAGACATAATCACTTAGTTAATTAACTTGAGATTTGACATGTTGAATATATGGAGTGATTTGTGCCTCCCATAATTTTCTTGTTCTAATTTCTCAAGTGGATTAAAATAATCAAAATTTTAATCCCAAATTATCTCTCTTATGCAATTAAGTAAATTATTAAGGTTAAGAATTTATGAAATTGATTAAAGGGTGTTAATTAATCATTATGACTGTATGGATAAAAAAAAATAATTAGGACCCCTCTTCCTAATTATTTTTTTAAAGATTACCCTTAAGGTGCTTAATTAATTGATTAAATGGTTAGATGAAATTTAAATATGAAACCATCATAATTAACTCATTTAACAAAAATATGTTTAATTGACCCTCCTTATGTGCTTAGTTAGTATAAGGACCTTTAATGAAATTATGATTTTTCATTGGTGTGAGGAATTATAAAAGTAATTAGCTTAATCTTCTTAGTTCAATTATTTACTAAACATGAGCTTAATTGCATTAGAATCCTTAGGAACATTGCAAATTTTATTTTCAAGTATATCATCATGATTTGTGAGCTCTTGTTTAATAATAAATCAAATTAAAGATTTTTTAGAGGATAATTAAATGGATTATTGGGCCAAATTTAATTAATTCAAAAAAGTCACTTAAATTCTCTTTAAATTTATTAACAAACAAATATGGGTATGGGTTGAACAATAACTATTTTTCTTCTCTTAGGTTTCAATAACTTGAATATTAAAATTAAACATTAAAGAAACTTTAATTAGATTTAATGGATATTTATCTAACTTGATTGTCCTTAGATTCTAATGAATCTAATATGTTATGTTGTGGTATTCAATTACTTCCTTTCATTTATAATAAATATGCATGACATGTGCTTCATATATTCATGTTTTAAAGTTAAAAGAATATGATTGCATTTAAATTGCATGAGTTGGACAAATTTTATCATATGGTGTGGCTATTACCATTAGTAAATATTGAACTACTTTGAAACTATATGTCAATTATGAATATTAAATAAATTCTTATTTTAAATAACTAATTATGTGAAAATAAAATATTTATTTACTTGTAATCAAAATATGATAATTGATGGTTTTATTTCTATGTTTATACTTATGTATTCAATGTATTTGAATTGGCAAGTATATAGTCTAGACATCTCGGGAATACGAGGCTTTTAGTAGCCCCAAGGAGGTCTTAGATAATCTCACTTCTCTGGTTTAACAATGACACGTACTTGCTTAATTTCATTTATGTGCATGCATATATTAAAATATAAAGTGAAACCCTCTTATCACCATTAAGCTTTACATAAGTAAAAGATATTTATACACAACCTTTTTCATGATTTTATTTTTATGTTTATGTGTACTTTAATTGGAAAGTATATAGTTTGGATATCCTGGGAACACTAGGCTTTAAGTAGCCCCAAGGAGATCTTAGATAATCTCACTTCCCTAATTTAACAAGGGCACATACTTGCTTAAATTCCTTATACATGTTTGCATATGCTTAAATATGAGATGAAATCCCCTTTATCTATCAAATTCATGCATCAACATTCATTAAGTGTGCAAAAATATGAATACATTACATGTATATATACTAAATAAAATATTGAAGAAACTAAAAAGAAAAGAATGTGGATGTCATTAATAGTATAAGGGAGTATTGGAGTTATTCATGTGATAGTGGCTTAATTTCATTGGTCTTAAGATGCCTTTCATGCTTGGATAAGATTCATTAAGATTAATCTACACTTATGCAAAATAAAATTCATAAATGGTCTATTAAAAAGTTAAAGTAACAATAATCTATCTTTGGAAATTAACTTAGGTTAGGGATGAAAGAATTAAGTCTCTTTCCTTTCTTCATAATGATTAGAACTTAAATAAGAAGTGAACAAAATAAATACATAAGTTAAAACTCAATCAAGTTACTAAAAGACTTAAAGTCAAACCACCCTTAATGAGTAATTTAAATAATTCTAAACTTTAAAAAATCTTAATTCTAAAGCCCAATTAAGATAAACCATACTAAGCCTTAGCACACACACAAGAATACTAAGTCACTGATCTTAGCATTAGGTTAGGCCGGTGTATGTTGTGATGATATATTTTATTTTGTGATATAATATTTTAGACTAAATGTTATGTTTATTTGTGCGTAGACTAGATGTTAGATCATTATTACTAACAATATTTTATGTAGGGAATTGTTCTTGAGGGACTGCTATAATAATAAATGAATATAAAATGCTTTTCCTTACAAGTGCTGATTATGTCCCTAAGCATAATACAATTAGGGCAGGTGGGCTTGGTTACCCAAGTGCAGGGTGCTCAGTTTTTATGTGAAATATAACTATTTGGTTTGTATATTTGTTTAGAAAATATTTATTTTGTAGGTATAGTTAGATTCTATTTTTCATAAAGATGTAATTTTTGTATTAGGACTATGACTAGTGCTATGGGGTTTAGGATGAATAGTACAAGGCAAAGACTTAGAAGGCCAAGTGAAGCCTAGAGTATTCAAATCCAAGAAGTGAGTATAGAGAAGAATTGAAGACCCATAGCTTTTCCTTTTATTTTAATTATAATCCAAGTTGTATAAGGGTTGAGCTCGGTTACCCTTTTTTTTTAATTTTCATGGTGTACGGTGATACCCGACCACATCGGCCTTTTATTCTTTTATGAAAATCTAAATGTTTGATTGTTATATTTAGATTGTGCAATAAAAATGGCATGCTTTTTATAAGTTTCTTAAAGTGTGTATATTTGATGTGTGCCCTGGACGTGGTAAGCTCTTTAGAATAAAATTAAATTTTCTATCCTCACTAAATAATGCATAACTAAGTCTAATGTAACTCACAACCTCACTTTAAAGCCTAAGTATATAAATAACATAATAAGATATTTAGAAACCCCTTAGTCAAATTGTTGTATGCTATAACAACATGCATGTCATATTGCTCCATTCTTGAATATAGAGGATTTCCACTCTTGCACGATAGGGGACAAGCTTGGCCTTTGAGAGCGGTCCCTTGTAGTGGAGAATACAACTTCTAGTTGATTTAGCCCATAAATAAACTTGATCATGCATGTAAGC
Organism: Cymbidium sinense; assembly: GCA_021442155.1. Classification (NCBI taxonomy): domain Eukaryota; kingdom Viridiplantae; phylum Streptophyta; class Magnoliopsida; order Asparagales; family Orchidaceae; genus Cymbidium; species Cymbidium sinense. The sequence goes on from CM038226.1 coordinate 74,963,081, forward strand.
ATAATTTTCTTGAGCTTTGGTGTAAAATAAATGTGTCAAAATGATCCAAAAAACTTTAAATTTTTAGCAATAGACTCATTCATGTTTGCATACCAAACATTATCTAGTCTCTTATCAAGTGAGTTTAGGATTCTAACTTCCTTAAATAATAGCCTAACTACCTTACATTTATATTAGATCAGCCTACATAGCTTTAAAGCATAGGAGGTGTTAGTTGGTAGCCACTCTAAGCGGTTGTAAGTCCAAAAGAGTCAGGATGTGTTCACTCTCTCCTATGGAGGTTAACCACTAGATCTCATTCTCCCTTATGAGATTTTAGGTTGTGCTTCTAGCCTATGCTAAAGCATTTTAAACTTAGGCTCTGAGGTAACTTTTTTCTCTTTTACTATGAGTATATCCTCATTTCTTAAGCATCTCCACAATCTTGAGTTGTTGGGTTATAAGTCCTAGCACTCTAATAAAATTTCAACTAAATAAATTTCCTCTTCAAAAATATAAAACCTCATCAAAGGGTGGACTGGAGCGTTCACTAAGCTTCCTAGCATCTTGGATGCCCCCTACTTATCTCCCTATGGAATCTGTAAATAAGTCTTCCTATTTGAACTCTTCTCATTTGATTTCTAATAACAACCAATTCTTCGATAATTTAGCATTAAAATCTTTGGAGATATTTATTAATTACTTTAATCAAGAGAGTGTTCTTAGGAAACTTCCATTTCATATGATGTAATTAACAGTAGGGGCTTACCTCTATAGGAACTAAAGAACCCGGCTTAAAATAAACCTCACTCTACTTTATCCATATAGAGTGAGGAAAATATCTCTAGTATATATTATGACTCATCTACCTTAGAGTCCTTACTAGGTAATTAAGTTTGTTGTAGGTGATGTTTTCTATCTTTCAAGATAGTACATCATACCTCAATATCGCACTCAATCACTTAAATAAGTACCCTCCCTAAAATATGTGTGGTGTCCTTATGACTCTAAATTAAAATACCACATATTTTATAATTTATATTAGACTCTTATATCATGAATGTCCTAATTCTATACTTTATTCCTCCAATTATGAACCTAGTACATTAAGAAGAATAAGAAAGTGCCACTGCTAATTTAGAAAATATATAAAGGTCTTAGTGATAATTGATCACATGTAATCTAAACCATATTAGAAATTCATCTTTGACCTTCTTATTGATAATGGTAATGTCATCCAAGTTTAATTAGTTCACAAATAACCTAAGCTTAATAATGAAATGAACATGATTATGTAAATATTATGTTTGATTAAAAATAAAATGAGATATTTTACCATTGACGCTCTTACTTAAGGAAATGTTGAACTTTATTATAATTTATAAGAACAGTAACTATCACTACCCTATGCTCCTTATCATTCAGATATATTTATGTGCTTCTACCCAATGCTTTTTTGAATGGTTGAAAAATGGATAACACATTCTATGAATATCCAACACCATTGGACTCATTCATATGTGCATGTGGCTCAAAGTAGTCAGAGCAGGAATTTATAATCTCATGGGCCAAGTAAAACATATTAAGCATTCATGGTGTATTTTATTCTTCATAATTTTTTGAGTTTATTCAAGAATCTACTTGAGTTTTGGGAATAAACAGGCTTAAATTAAATGTTAATTAATATTGTTATTGATAATGAATAGCTTTCTTTCAAAAGGATACATCTAGTGATAATGTCCTAGTCCTCCAACAATAGCTTCATATGATAAATGTATTGGGTGCTCCATGGAGTCAAAAAAAGCAGAGGAGGATATCTTTTAAACTTATAGATAATGATTACAATGTTAACTTCCAGCTATCTTAGAGCTTTCATATTTAATCAAAGATAGGATAGTTCCTTAAAGAAGAGTATGTTTGATCAAAGGATTTAGTATTTGCTGTGGTAATGCACTAAATGCAACTGGAAGCAAGTATTATAGAAAAATATGGCAATCATAACTCTTCATTCCAAATATTTTTTTTTATATTCTCAAATCAACACATCAGCTCAAATTAGATGTATACATGTATGGTAACTTCAACGATTGTATTCATTCATATACTATTCTCCATTCTTCAAATGTGAGATAGTATTTGACTTTAGCCTTTTGAAGTTTGCCAATAGTAATCACTTTCAACTCTAATTCTCTTCTCTAGTGATATTTCCTTAAGTCCAACTTCACCTTCACATTATCTTTAGTTTTACCCCTAATATCCATCACATTATTAAAATTACTTTCCAAAAAAATAACTTATATGCATGACAAAAGATTATGTGTTATCATATTAGACTTTCAGTATGGTGGATCCTAGAAAATACTTCTCTTTATCTAGTTATGACTTACTCTATAACCCAAAAGACAAATGTTAAATAACATAGAAGAATCAATTATAGTTAGAATTGAACTATGGTGAAAAATATTTTCTCCTTCATCTATCCCTTTTTTTGAAAAGAAGATAAATGAAAATAGAATATATGCCTTGTTTGGATGCTATGAGATCTAGTTCTTATTAGGGTGATCAAATTTGATGAGGAGAGGTGTACTATCTCAAAGATAGAAGTCACCACCCTACAATAGACCTAATCACCTAATAAGGACTCCTAATGACTATGGGTCTTCGGATGTATCAAAGCTTCTTCCTCTACTTTACATGGAAAAGTAAAGCAGGGTTTATTTTAAACGGGTTCATTAAGTTCCCTATGGAGGCAATCCCCCATAGTTAATTACATCCCAAGGAATGAGATTTCTTGGGAATACTCTTGATTAAGCCAAATGATCATTGTCTTCAGAAATTTCAATAGGGGACTATCAATCGAATGGTTTATTTTTAAAAAATCAAGTGGGATCGATCAAGAAGAGGGAGTTCTTATTGAAGCCAAATGAAAGTAAGTAGGGGATGCTTAGGATACTAGGAAACCTAGTAAGCACTCATGATTGGGCTTTACATTTTTGAAATTGAATTAATTTATTTGAGTTGAATTTTTGTTAGAAATCTAGGGCTTATAATTCCATAATACAAGATCATGAAAATTTCTAAGAGGTGAGGATTTATGCTCATGGCCCACAAAAGGGAAAGCAACCTCAGAACCAAAATCTAGGGAGATTTGGCAAGGGCCAAAAGCACAACCTAAATCTAAGGCAAAAATAGGTATTTGGTTTACCTCCACAAGAGATGGTAAATCACCTGACTGTTGGACATACAACTACCTGGGGGTGGCCGCCAACTAACTCCTCATACAGTTTTAAATTTATGTGGGCAAGTCATATGCTTTATGCAAGATAGTTAGGTTGTTATTTATTTAGAAAGAAACTAAGTCATTAAACTCACTCTCTAAGAGACAGATCATGTAAGGGCATGAAAAATGACCAGATCTAATGCAAATTTTTCACATGTTTTATTTTCATTTTGGACAATCATCTGACTTAGGCTATAGGATTCATATGGCTAATGCATAAGAAATCAGATTATGGGACAAAATTAGCTAGATAAGAAAGTGTGTTTCCACCATCGCTCTCACAAGTCAAGCCAAGTTCTCGGGCAAAGGTGGAAGCCCTCCAATCAAGAGTGAAGCAATATATTTTTAAGCATGATATGAGAAAAGTAATGCTCATCCAGCTAAGAGGTTGCTAATTCTTTTATCTTGTTTTTATAACTTAGGCTTTATGTGAGGTTATGAGTTATTTAATTTAAATTTTGAGTTGTTTAATTTTATAAAAAATTTATTTTAATGCTCATCTAGCTAAGAGGTTGCTAATTCTTTTATCTTAATTTTATAACCTAGGCTTTATGTAGGTTATGAGTTATTTAATGTAAATTTTGAGTTGTTTAATTTTATAGAAAATTTATTTTTCTTTAAGAGCCTAATCTTCATCTAGGCCATACATCAAGTAAGGAAGAAACAAGAAAAAGCATGTCATTTCTAATGCACAAGCTAAACAAAACATCAAACATTTTCTAAAGCTAACGCAAAAGAATAAAAGGCCAAGTGTGGTTGGGCACCACACAAACCCAAAAAAAATTGGGTAGCCAAGCTCTATCCTTATACAACCTGGATTACAAATGAATTAATTACAATTAAGCAAGGAATTCATGTTATGGGGGACTTCAGTTCTTCTTTTCTTCATTCTTCTTTTTCTTCTTTCTTTTTCTTTTCTTTTTTGCTCTTTGGTTCCTTCTTTTGGATGGTTGGAAGGTGGATGCTCTAAAGGCTTCATATGGTACATAAGATGAGATCTTATGATCAATGCTCATCCTAATCTCTCTTAACAATCATTCTAAAATTCTAATTGCAAAAGTACATGGAAAGGAAAGGTGAATCTAACTAACACCTACAAAATAGAGATTATCTAAACAAACCATACAAATCCCAACAATGGATATACATATATTAGACTTAGCACCCAACACATGGGCAACCAAATTCACCTGGCCTATTAGATTATGCTTAGGGGTATAAGCACCTGCACAGCAAAAGCATTTATATTTTTATTACTACAACGCCCCTTAAGCACAATCCCCTACAAAAAATAATGATTAGACTAAATCATCCTACCATTCATTCTATGCACATTCACCCTAACATCTAGACTAAAACATGGAATCACAAAATAAAAGTAAACATCAAACCATGCACCGCCCTAACCTAAAGCTAGAAGTGGTAACTTAGCCTAATGTGTGTGCTATGTAAGGTTTGTGAGGTATGTTTAGCTATGTCTTTCTAAGTATGAAAATGTTCAACTTAGAGGGTGGTTTCATTCAAGTTTTTTAATTGATTTGGGTTGATTTTATTTAATGATTTGTTTAGCTTTGAATGTACCTACAATTAATTACTAAGTTGTAAAGAGAGGAAAGGAGAAGAGAACTTCTCTTTACTCCCTACCTTAAGTAATTTCTAAAGTAGATTCATGTTTGATTTTATTTAGTGAATATTTTATTATGTGTTTTAGTTAATCATAAGTTTATATTAACTCTAAATAAATATCTTCAAAAAGAAAGGCATTTTAAGATTAACTAAGGTGACATAATATTACAAAACATACACCACTTTATTTCTTTCCAACATATATAACATGCATATGAATGAATCCTAAGCATATCTATACATGCAAATGGGAATGTTTAGCACACCTTAATGATGGAGTAATGTTACTTAAGAACATTTGAATGCTTTATGATGCATAATTTTCATTAAGTAGAAAAAGGGGTATTCTTTCATCCTTTATTCCTATGCACATGTGTATGTATGAAAGGCATAAGTGAGATGTGCCATTGTTAGCACCAAGGGTAAGGTACAAGACCTACTTAGGGATACTTAAACCTCGCATGGGTTTTCCGTGACTAATATACCACTTTCCTTAAATACATATGCATGTATAAAAAAATAAATAAAAAAAGAAAGATGCAAAAGTTTATATATATTTGATTTTTTGGTTTGGTTATTGTTTAATTCATATATAAGATAAGAATGGATTTGAGCAAGTGTTATGTCCCTTTCAAATGGACTATACACTTTGTAAATCCTATACAATCCTATATCAAGAAGGAGAAGGAAAATCACATAACATATTTTATATTCACATGCAAGCACAAATAACCATATGTAGCATATCATTTAGTTTTGGTATTTGATTTATAAATTTTGAAAATAATTTAAATTTAATAGTGATAATAGTCATTCATATTTTTACTTTAGCCAAAACATGTAAATTGACATAAAGAAAATATTTTATTGTAGTTTTCACTTTTAAAAGGAATGAATGCATGATTTTCATATGACACACACATTTAGCATGCTAGGAAAGAAATAAAGTGATGAAAGCAATGTAAATTCATTCACCCTAATTAATTCTTAAAGACAATCCTATGAAGTAAGAAAGTTCAAAGTGAATCAAAGTTTGTTTAATGTGATTTTTGTTTTGAATTTGCTTTATGTTTAGTTTAGGAAATGTGAAAGAATGTTTGTTGGTCCTAACCCATTTCCCCCATATGTGAGTTAATTTATTTTGTTCTTAAGATCATTAGGTGATTTTTATATTTTGTTTAGGTTAAGGTGTGAATTAAGTATGTCAATTACTCCTTACCTACACCACCATAGCATACTTAATCAAATAATTATGAGCTAATGATATGACATAAAACCACACAAGGAATTTAAATCAGCAATGCACCTAGGAAAGAAAAGGGCCTAATCATGATTAATGATTAATTAAACTAAAGGGTTTAATTTAAGTACTTTCATAACCCCTCTCGCACATATGAGTGGGATTTTGATTTCCTTAGTGTACTTAGGTTATTGAACACCTAAGCATCTACCCAAGATAAATTAGTTAAGTTCTAAAAGGTTTTAAATTTTATCAAATTAATTAAGTAGGTAATTAGTGGATTAATCCTTAATTAAGTTTGGATTAAGGAAGAAAGAGGAGGTTTAAGGAATAGCTTAAGGAAAATATCCCAAACTTATTCCCTAAACCTCCTGTTCACTTAAATAAAACTTAATTACCTCAATCAAGGGATTAAACCACTGATTACATACTTAATTAAGCTTAATTATATTATGAGAGAAATTAGGAATGAATCCAGCAATTACTCTTATTAAACCATCAATAAATCCCAAGAAAATTAGTGAGATAGAAGTCATCCCACTAAATACACATGAGAAGTTTGAGATTAATTAATAGAATAATCAGAGAGTAATAAACTTAATTACATTCCTAATAAAACAAAAATTTAGAACATAATACTATTCAAAATCCATCAAAATCAATTTTATAATATTCTACATTCAATTATCTTTCATATGCAATTTATTTCATATTTTTTATTTTTCTACACTTAGATATCAATATTTGAAGTTTTCATAATTAATTAGGTAATTAATCCCCTAATTAAATAACTAATCCCACACCACATGGAGGCTGACGCTGCGCGCTTTCCATGTGGTGCAACGGGAAAGCCTATTAATGTAGCCACATCGTAATGTCGTGTCAGCGGCAGTGCTACGCACTTTCTCCCTATTTGTCCGATCAAGGATCACAACTAAGATTAAACATGTGGTATTAAAGGATTAATCCATGGATCCAATGGTTTTAAATAATGGCCATCCATCCAAAATGCGTGGATGTATGGCCCATCATTCATCTTTGAGTTCTCCTGCGGGAAAGGGGAGTCGTCCACCTTTCATGGCAAGATCTGAGCTCGATTGAGGTTGGATTGAACTCAAAGCTTACCCACACCATCATCATGCAAGGGAGATCACATCCAATGGCTAACTTTCATGGGATGAAACTTCACTTGACAAAGGACCACACCATGGCTAATTTAAGCACGGTTTAATGGCTTGCCTCATTGGAGGCTATCACCACTGATTCTCTTGAAGTAGCTTCATCTAGTAGAGACGAAGCATTGTTGAACTTTTGAGGTGTTGAAATTGGATGGATCTTCCTATGGACCAAGTTCACCTTCAAGTGGGTTCAGCCTTGGTCAAGAGTACTCCCATGCTTGGAGAACTTGTGTGAAGCTTGGAGTGATTTTTGATCTTCTGAGGGTGCTCGAAAAGGAGGAATTAGATTGGTTTTGAGTATTGGATGAGATGGAATTCAAGTGGAGCTCCCTATTTTCAGTCTAAGAAAACTGAAATGAGAAAATGGAATGGACTTGAGAGAGCTTGGGGAGACTTGGAAATGGTTCCTATGGCTTCCCTTTGCTCAATCGAATTGGAGTGTCCTCAATTGAAATGGAATTAGGGGGAGTATATCTCCCTCTAGAGCAATCGGATGTGAGCCTCCCTTTGCTTTTTTGATCCAATACACCTCCTTGAGTGGGTTTATTAGGTTGTTAGAAGTGTCATTGCATTCGATTTGGTCAGAAGAGTGGAGTGGTGAAGCTTTCCATGTGCTAAATTGAGTGGAGGAAGGATTTTCATATGCTCAATTTGTAGGAAGTGGTCATTTTGACCTTGGGTTGGGTTTGGCTAACCCAAACCCATTGGGTCATGTGCACTAGGCCCATTAATGACCACTTGGTCCACTAAGAGGATGCCAAGTCTCCATAAAAAGGAATTAAACAAATTTCAAGTGGTTTTGATTTTAGGTTACCCTATGGCCTAGGGGGAAAATAGTCATTTGACCTTGATTTCAGTTTCAATATGTTTTGTATGATTGGAAAATAGGTTAGACCAAGTTTCATTGAATTTGGAGTAGTTTGATGTGATTTGTCTCATGTTGACCCATTTAGGTCAAAATGGGTCAACTTGGGTCAAGTTGACCAATTGGTCAAATTGGGTCAAACTAAGGGTTGGGTCAACTTCATATGACCATTTGAAATATTTCGGTGGCTTGGTTTGATTCAATTTGGTTTATATTTGAATTTGGTTCAATTGAGTTCACTTAGGTCAAATGGGTCAATTTTGACCAATTTGACCCATTTGACCTATTTGGGTTAGGTCATAGGTTGGTTTAGGTTCAGTTGGCCATATTAAATGGATTGGTATTTTTGTTTCCAATCAATTTTGGTTTAATTTTATTTTGGCTCAATATGACCACTTAGGTCAAGTTAGGTTCATGGTTAATTGGGCTAGGTTAGGTCTAGCTAGCCAATTGAGGGTTTGGACAAGTTCAAGAATCATTTTAGAATGAATTTGACCCATTGGTTTCATTCAATTTGACTTAGATCAAGTTTTGACACATTTTGACTTTTTAGATCAAGTTGGGTCAACTTGGGTCAAGTGACCAATTGGGCTAGGTTAGGCTCAAATGATGACTTGGTCAAGTTCAAACATTGATCATGAATGAGTTTTGATCAATGGTTTTAATCAATTTGGCCTATGGTGGATTTGGCTATGTTGAGTTTCATTTTGGCTAAGTGTTGACTTGGTCAACCTCGGTTAACTTGGTTTGACCCAATTTGAGTGATTGATCATCTTATGATGATTGTTGATCATGATGAGAGATTTAGGTGGGCTTACTTCAATCCAATTTGGTTAGGATTAGAATTTAGCTCATAAGAGTACTTTAGGTCACTTTGGGTCAAGTGAGCCTAAGTGGATCAAATGGCTTGGTCAAAGCTTGATTTGAGTTTGATTGAACTCACCTATGGACTTATGATTGAAATATAAATCCATTTGCAAGTGATTTGAGGTCAAATGGGTTTTGATTCATACAATTTCAAGTTGAAAGGTGAACATGGGTTTGACTTGGGTTTGATTTTTAAATTTAGTTTTGGTTTAGTGATTAAGGTTTATGTTTATATTTGGATTTATGATTGTAGGATTGATTTAATCATGAAAAAAAATCAAGAGTTTGGCTTGATTTGAATTGGATTTGGCTAAGTTCAAGAGTTTGACTTAAAAGGCTTAGGTTGAATTTTGATTGAATTTGAGTTTGATTTTTGGATTTGATTTTGGATATTTGAATTGATCGTTCATTTATATATGTGAATATAAATGAGAATATAAATGGGTTATGAGAAAATTTCTTGAATTTGAAGTGATTTGAGCTAAGTCCATTAGAGGGGATTAAAGAACTTAGAAAATAGATTTTGAATTTGGATTTAATTTTGGGTTTAGTTTGATTGATTTGAATTTATATTTCATTTATATATGTGAATATAAATAAGAATATAAATGGATTGTGAGAAAATCTCTTGAGTTTGAATTGATTAGGATTATATTTGAGCTAAGTCTAAAGTAGAAATCAAAGTGACTTAGAAAATATTTTGGGTTTTGGAGTTCAATCTTAAGCTTCAATCACTTGGAATTGATTCATGACTTGAGAAAATCTAATGAATTTATTTGAGATTTGATTTGGAATTGGTTTGATATGAGTTGAAGTTTGACTTGAAAGAAGGAAGTGAGGATTTGGTTCATGCTATAGGGTAGGCAAAATTCCTAACACCCCTAAGGCATGACCTATTTGTATGGCTACCTCTTCTAAGTCTCTAGGGTTAGGTTAAGTGTCCACCTAATCACTAGAAGTGTCTTAAGACTAAGGAGCTCTTAATGTCTAAGAGAAATCCTATGTCTAAGATGGAGAGGTAGAGAGCTCATTCTAAAAATGAGGTCAACATGAACTAACAATATGTCATAAATTATCCCCACTCAATCTTTGAGGTGGCTTAGCCTTCTGTGGAGAAAATTTTATAATATGAGGAGTCACCTTCAAATCTGTGGGGAGAAATGAAAGAGGCAAGCATATAGAAATTTGTCTTTTTAGGATGCCACGCAGATCCACAGATGTATTTAATCAAGTGATTGAGTACGTCATCATGGAATAGTGTATATCTCAAAAGATAGAAATCACTACCATTTAATGGAACTAATCACCTCAATAAGGACTCCTAAAGATGATGAGTGATATGTACCGAGATTCTTCCCTACTTTACATGAAAAATAAAGCGGTTTATTTTAAAGGTTCATAAAGTTCTATAGGCAAGCTCATAGTTAATTACATCCTAAGGAATGAGAATTCCTTAGGAAATCTCTTGATTAAGGTAAATGATCGTTGTCTTCAAAGATTTCAATAGGAAAGGACTATCAATCGATTGATTTATTTTTGAAGATCAAATGGGATTGATCAAAGAGAGGAAGTTATTATCAAAACCAAAATGAAAGATAAGTAGGAGATGCCCACGATGCTAAGAAACTTAGAGAGCGATCTCAAACTATCTTAAAGTTGGGCATTACATTTTTGAAATGGATTTAATTTATTTGAGTTGCATTTTTATTAGAAATTTAGGACTTAAGATTCCTTAACACAAGATTAAGGGAATGCCTAAGAGGTGAGGAATTATGCTTATGGCCCACAAAGGGGAGGAGCAACCACATAACCTAAATCTAGGGAGCTTTGGCGAGGGCCAAAAGCACAACCTAAATCTAAGGCAAAAATGGGTAATTGGTTTGCCTCCATAAGAGAGGACAAACCATCCGACAACTTAGACTTACAACCGCCTAGGGGTGGTCGCCAACTAACTCCTCCTATGATTTTAAATACATGTAGACAAGTCTTTATGCTTATGCAAGATAGTTGGGCTATTATTTATTTAAAAAGAGACTAAGTCCTTAAACTCACTCCCTAAAGAGACTAGATCATATAAGGGCATGCATCAAATGACCTAAATCTAATGCAATTCAAATTTCATTTTATTTTCATTTTGGACAATTATTTTTGACTCAGGCTAATAAGATTCATATGACTAATGCATGAGAAATAAAGTTATTGGCCAAAATCAACGAGAAGGGAGGAGGTGAGTTTCCACCATGGCTCTCAAAGGTCAAGCCAAGTTTCTCTGGCAAAGGTGGAAGCCCTCTAATCAAGAGTGAAATAAGATGCATTTATGCATGATATTAAAAAAGAAATGCTCATCCAACTAAGGGGTTGTTAACTCTTTTATCTTGATTTTAAACCTAAGCTTTAGGTGAGGTTATGAGTTATTTAATTTTTATTTTGAATTGTTAAGTTGGGTAAGAGATTTATTTTTTCCTAAAGAGCCTAATCCACATCCAGGCCATACATAAAGCAAGAAAGAATATAGGAAGATCATGCCACATAATGCAAAAGCTAAACAAATCATCAATCAATTTATAAAGTTAATCGCAAAAAGAATAAAAGGTCATTGTGGTCGGGCACCACCACACAAACTCAAAAATATCAAATGTGGGTAGCCGAGCTCTACCCTTATACAATCCAGATTACAAATGAATTAAATTACAATTAAGCAAGGAATTCATTATATGGGGTCTTACTTGATTCTTCTTCTTTTCTTCTTTCTTCTTCTTTCTTCTTTCTTGTTTTGATTCCTTCTTTTGGATGTTTGAGAGGTAGATGTCTAAGGCTTCACATGATGCATAAGATAGAATCTTATGATCAATGCTCATCCTAATGCCCATAATAATCATTCCAAAATTCTAATTGCATAAATTTACATGAAAAGGAAAAGTGGAAATCTAACTAACACCTACAAGATAAAGGTTAGCTAAAACAAACCACACAAATTCCAACCATGTATATTCGACTTATCACCCCACACATGGGTGACTAAGTCCGCATGGCCTATTGAATTATGCTTAGGGGTATAAAGCACTTGCAAGCAAAAGCATTTATATTTTTATGATAGCGCCCCTTAAGCACAATCCTCTGTAGAAAAGAAAATTTAGACTAAGAATGTCCTACCATTCATTCTACGAGCATACACCCTAACATCCAGTCTAAAATATACATCACAAAATAAAGAAAACATCAAACCATGCATTGACCTAACCAAAAGCTAGAAGTGGTGACTTAGGCTAATGTGTATGCTTTGAAGATTTGTATGATATGCTTAGCTATGAATTTAGGTTCAAGTTTTCTAAGTGTGAAGAACATGTTTAATTTATAGAGTTTCATTTAAGTTGTTTAATTATTTTGAGTTAATTTTATTTCATGTTTTGATTTGACTCAAATGAATCCTACAATTAATTACTAAGTTATGAAGTGAGGGAAAGAGAGGAGAACTTCTCTTTCCTTCCCTAACCTAAGTAATTTCTAAAGTAGGTTCACATTTTAGTTTTGTTTAGGTGATTATTTTGATTAATTTTTTTAATTAATCCTAAGTTTAGATAATCTCTAAACAAATATATTCAAAAAGAAATGCATTTTTAAGATTAAATAAAATAAATCAAAATTCACATAACACACATTACTTCATTACTTTCCCAACATGTATAACATGCATATGAATGGACCCCAATCATATCTATACATACAAATGAGAATATTTAACATACTTTATAATTCATGCTAAGTAATTCATTTAAGGAAATTTAGAAGATTAGGATGCATGATTTTCTTAAGTAGAAAAGGGTTTCTTTATCCAAATTTTCACATACACACATGAAAGCAAGAAAGGCATAAGTGAGTACAAAGACCATTGTGTGTAAGGTACAAGACCTACTTAGGGCTACTTAAAGCCTCGCAACCTCGAGATTGTCCAGACTAATATACCACTTTCCTTAAATACAAACATGTGTATAAAAGATATGAAATGGAAAAGAAGAATGCAAAAGTTGTATTAATTAATTCATTTTATTTATGAAATTTATGTATGCAAGTATAGGTAGCCCTCTTAGGTGATAGAATATGGATGAATAGGATATGAAATTAGGTGATTATTAGCTCCTTTTCAAATGGACCATATATATCACCAAATTCCTATTCAAAACTATACCAACATAAGAGAGAATGGAACACTATGCTAAGCATACCTTTATAATCTTTCACATGCAAGCTTATAATTAAAATATAAGTAGCATACTTTCAGATTTGATATTTGATTTATATGTTTGAAAATAATTTGAGTTTAGTAGTGATAATAGCCACTCATATTTCTACTTTAGCCAACACATGTAAATTTGACATAAAGTAAATAATTTCATTTTTAACTTTGTTGAAAAATATAGATGCATGAACTCACATGACATACAAATTTAACATGTTGGGAAAGACTCAAATTAATGAAAACATGTAAACAAATGCACTTTAATTAAATCCTAAAGACATTCTTATAGAATAAGAAAGTTTAAAATAAATCAAAGTGTATTCATTATGATTTTTGTTTAGTTAGAAGTTTGATTTAATTTTAAGAAGGTGAGTTGAGTTTGTTTTCATAACCCATTCCCACAAGTGTTTGATATTTTTGTTTAATTTTTAGATGATTAGATTCATTTTTATGTATTGATTAGGTTAAGGTATAAATTAAGTAACTTAATTAACCATTACTTACACCACCTTAGAATAATTAATCAAATAATTATGAGCCAATGAGATGACATAAAAAATAATAAGGAATTTAAATATTTAATGCACCTAATAAGAAAAAGGCCTAATGCAATTTGGCTCAGAATTAAAGGTTAACTAAGCTAAGGGGTTTAGCTTAAGTAATTTCAAAACACCCTTTCACACATATGATTTGGGTTTTGATTCCTTAATTGAACTTAGGTTATTAAACACCTAAGCATCTACCCAAAGAAGATTAATTAAGTTCTGAAAGTTTTTAGAATTTTTAGAAATTAATTAAGGGGACAATTATTAAATTAACCCTTAATTAAGAGAAGATTAAGGAGAGAAAAGGGGGTTTAGGGAATAGCTTAAAAGAAATGACCCAAAATTATTTCCAAAACCTACCATCTACTGGATCTGACCTTAATTAACCCTAATCATATTAAAACTACTAATCACACCTTAATTATCCTTAATAAGATTAAGGGAGTAATTAAGAAATCCATATGCACTTTTTTTTATGAAGCCTTTAATAAATCCCAAGAAAATTAGGGGTAGAAGTCCTCCTCAAAAATATACCCAAGAAATTTGGGATTAATCGGAGGCTTAACTAAAAAGTAATTAGCAAAATGAACTTTTTAATAAAATCCAAAATCAGAAAAGCATAACTTAAAATCCCTTGAAATTAATTTGAAAATATTATAGGTTAAATTATCTTTCCATAGAAATTTATTCCATATTTTTCTAAATTTTATTGAGAGAGATATAAATTTTAGAAGATCTCTAGATTAATTAAAATTAAAGATTCCTACTAGTCTATAGCTCACAGCATGACGCGTGGCAGTTGTAGTCATCGCACTTTACACGCGTCGCATAGTGAGCCACTCACTTAAGTGTCAAATCCAAAAGGTGGCTTGACGGTGGATGCGCTTTGATCTCTACCATCCAATCAAAGATCGGGCGGCCACAGATCTCCCTATTATTTTAAAAAGAATATAAGAAATTCTAAATGTGGGAATAATCTCGTCGTCCATGCAAAATGTGCGGATGGTGGTGAGATCTCCCAAGTTCTTTCCCCTTGATCAACAGAGGCCGTCCATGATCTAGGGGAAGATCCGAGCTCAATTGAGCTCGGATTCAAACCAAACTTCATCTAAACCAAGGAATGGTGCATCCAATAGTGGGATTCACTTGAATTAAAAATTTCTTTCACAAAGGACCAACACCTCCTATGCTAGGTGGTCAAAAAATCCCATACCTCATTGGAGGTGATCACTGATGCTCGATTCCCTTGGAGAAGATTTGTTTGGTTGAGACGAAGTTATGTTGGAAGAATGAGCTCTTGAGGTTATGTGAATTGCTTTATGGACCAACTCCCCTTGCTCCCCTTTGCAGCTTTGATCCAATTCAACTCCTCCTTGCTGTGGGAACTCCAATGGAAGCTTGGGTGCACTCGACTTAGCTCCCTAATGAAGTATACAAAGGAAATTGAAGTGGATTTAAATGAAGAGGAAGTTTAGAAATGAGAGGAGCTCCCCTATTTTCTAAGGAAGAAAATCGAGAAAGCTTGATTTCAATTCCCTCCTAGGAAGCTTAGGAATGCTCTCTGATGGCTCCTAACACTCTCTAAGGCTTAGTCAAATTGAGGAATGATCATTTTGAATTCAATTAGGGAGTATTTCTCCCCCTTGAAGGATTGGATGGCCACAAGCCATTGTGCCATTTTGATCCAATTGATCATAATGGAGGATATTTTGATCAGTTAAATGTTTGCACATGGTCAGTTTGAGGCCTTAATAGGAATGTCAACCTCCCATGTGCTTAAAATTGAGTGGGAGATAGATTTTTAATTAGCCATTTTGACCAATGGGGTTTAGCCTTGGGCCCAATATCTGACCCAAACTTGGGTTGGGTGCACCAGTCTTCATTAGGACCCCTCTAGCTTTTAAGAAAGCCTCAAGTGGATATGAAGAGGGTATGACCTAATTACCCATGTATTAAGCCAAAATTTGTTCTATGACCTAGGGGTAGAAAGTTCATTTTATTAATTTTTTAATTTGGATATGTTGGGCATGTGGAGAAACTAGGTTTGGCCAAGTTTCATGAGATTTGGAATTTATTTAATGAGGTTTGGCTCATTTTGACCCATTTAGGTTAAAATGGGTCAACTTAGGTCAAGTTGACCAATTGGTCAAATTGGGTCAAATAAGGGTTAGGTCAAGTTCATATGATCATTTGAAATGTTTTGGTGGCTTTGGTTTGGTTCAATTGTGTATAGTTTTGAATTTGGCTTATATGACTTCATTTAGGTCAAATGGGTCAAGTTGACCTATTTGACCCATTTGACCTGTTTGAGGTAGGTCAAGGGTAGGTTTAGGTTTGGTTAGTCATATGGATTGGATTGGTATCTTTTTTTTCCAGTCAATTTTGGTTATGTTCAAATTTGGCTCAACATGACCCCTTTAAGTCAAGTTGAGTCTAAGGTAAATTGGGCTAGGTTAGGTCTAGTTGGTCAATTAAGGCTTTGGTCAAGTTCAACAAGTGATTTGGAATGAACTTGACCCATTAGTTTGGATCAATTTGGCTTAGATTGTTTTGACACATTTTGACTTTTTAGGTCAAAATGGGTCAACTTGTGTCAAGTGGCCAATTGGGCTAGGTTAGGCTCAAATGTTGGCTTGGTCAAGTTCAAACATAGGTCATGAGTGAACTTAGATCAATGGTTTCAATCAATTTGGCCTATGGTGGAATTTGGCCATGTTAGGTTTCATTTTGGGCTAAGTGTTGACTTGGTCAACCCTTAGGTTTGACTTGGTTTGACCCAAATTTGTTGATTGATCACCCCATGATAATTTTGATCATGATGAGAGGCATTGATGAGTTTGGTTCAATCCAATTTGGTTAGGATTAAAATTTGGCTCATAAGGGTACTTTAGGTCACTTTGGTCAAGTGAGCCTAAGTGGGTCAAATGAATTGGTCAAAGCTTGATTTGAGTTTGATTGATCTTGTATATAGACTTATGATTGAAATATAAATCCATTTACAAGTGGTTTGATGTCAAATGAGTTTTGATCCTTTTGACAATTTCATATTCAAAGGGTGAACATGAAAGGATTTAGGGTTTGATTTTTGAACTAGGGTTTTGATTGAGTGATTGAAGTTTATATTTATATATGACCTCATGATTTTAGGGTTAATTGAATCATGAGAGAAAATCAAGAGTTTGGTTTGATTTGAAGTTGATTTGGCTAAGTTCAAGATTTTGACTTGAAAGGCTTAGATTAGATTTTAAGTGGATTTGAGTTTGATTTTGGAATTGGTTTTGATTGTTTGAATTTATATTTCGTTTATATATGTGAGATAATATAATTGGATCATGAGAAAATTTCAATGATTTGAAGTGGTTTAATCATGATTTGGGCTAAGTCCATTAAGAAGGATTTAAAGGACTTACGAAAAATTTGGAGTTTGAATTTTTGAATTTGGTTTGATTGATTTATATTTATATTTTATTTATATATGTGAATATAAAGGAGGATATAAATGAATTATTAGAAAATCTCATGACTTTGAAATGGTTTGATCATGATTTTGATAAGTCCTTTAATGGAAAATTAAGGGACTTCGGAAATTTTTAGATTGGGAATTTAATTGGAGGATTTGATTTGATTGATTTATATTTATATTTCATTTATATATGTGAATATAAATGAGAGTATAAATGAGTTTTGAGAAAATCCCATGAATTTGAATTGATTTGATCATGATTTAGGCTAAGTCCATTAAAAAGAATATTTAAAATACTTAAGAAATTTCATGAATTGAGTTGGAATTTTGAGTTTATTTTATTGATTTGAATTTATATTTCATTTATATATGTGAATATAAATGAGAATATAAATGAATTATGAGAAGATCTCAAAGATTTAAATTGGTTTTGATCATGATTTTGGTGAAGTCCTTGAGAGAGGATTAAAGACTTAGGAAATTTTGGACTTATGAATTTTGATTGATTTTGATCATGGGTTTCAACCATAGATTTCAATCATGAATTTCAATCATGGAATTGATTTGAGTTTGGAAAAAATCAAATAGAATTGATTTGGAGTTTGACTTGAAAGAAAGAAAGTGAGAATGGTTCAAGCTAAAGGTAGGCAAATTTTCCTAACACCTAAGGCACCCACTCCTATGGCTAACTCTTCTAAGTCTGGCTGGGAAAGTGTCCACCTAATCACTAGATGTGTCTTAAGACTATGGAACTCTTAAAATCTTAGAGGAGTCCTATGCCTAAGATGGAGGGGTTGAGAGCTCATTCTAAAAATGAGGTCAACACCTTCTCAACTTGATTTTTTATGAACTTCTCCTCATTACTTCTAAAAGAATGATCGGCATGAAGAAACATACGATGATGGTCAACTAAGAACTTTTTTTGCCATTTTTAAAAGTCAATGTCTTTGATAAATCCAAGCAATATGTACATGCTAACTTCCACCAATGCTTCACCCTAAAAGCATTTCATACATAGGAAAGTCATTGATATCCACATCATTATTGCTTTCATCTAAAAGTTTTGCTTTGCAGCAATATCATAGGTCAGTACACCATTATCCCATAAGATTTTTAGCTCATCTATCGATAGTTGCAAGAAGATATCAATCTTTACTTTGGGATTATGTGGCCCAAGTATGATCAGAGTCAAAAATATATAAGGTATGGTCATGCATATCTCTAGTGGTAGATTGTATGGAGTAACTATCAATGAACAACATAACTAAATGATGTAGACTAACTAAACAGTGTGAAATGATCGGCACATAGGCTAAGTCTCACATTTTGTGGCTTCGCTACAAATAAGGACTAGTACGATTTAAATTCTTCCACACTTCTCCATTTGATGGACAACTTAAGATATTTGATGCACTGCTATGCCATAGTGCTTCACAAGTGTTTGGTTGAATGTATGGAGGCGTATAATTTCTTTATACATGGAGTTAGTGGCAAGTAGAATAGATGCTTGTGTGGTACGTCATTATGTGTGCATTATTTATATTATGTAGTTTAAGCCTTGGTACTCCATAAAATTTACATTCAATATTCTATGCACTGTCCTTGTAATATAACATGCAATTATTGACATAACAGTCAATCTTTTTTGAGCTTAGACCTAGCTTTGATACCAACTTCATTGTTCTATTCAAGTCTTGAGGGATAATATTTTCTTGTGGGTTTGTCTCTTTAAGTAGCCCTGCAATTTGATTAAAATATTTGTGTGGCATATTAAATTCAATTTTATTCTTAGCATTCTTAAACCCACAAATAACTCAGTATGGTTCATGCAACCTTCCCACAATGATCGCTATGTTGCCTTTAGCAAGTCATAAAACTTTTAAGCTTCTTTATTAGGTTGGTCCTCCATTACTCCTAAAACTTAGCTCTTGTAGCATCAAAGATCATTTCTTTATAATTTTATCCAAAATCATATTTACCTAGAGGACGTGCATAACTCATTCAAACACCATTGTTAGTATTAATATATGGCTCAAACTCACCATGTGAAGTCCAGAACCAGTAATTTGGCTAGAAACCCCTTCATGCTAAGACACTTCTAGTGATTAAAAAAATACTAAACCTAAGCTTAGAGACTTAGACGGCATAACCCTAAGCCTAGGATATACCTTAAGACAAATAGGTTCTACCTATACAATGACCTAAACCAAAACTCATACATATTCACTCATCCAAATTTAAGCTCATGTAAATGAAACACAACCAACCTCAAACCTATTCAATACATCCTACTTAATTTGATTTTCTAATCCAAGCTCCAGGCCAAATTAACTTGGGTCTTAACCCAAGTTAACCTCCATCACAATCCTATAACTCAACTTAAGATCATTCAAGTAAACTAAATCCAACCTAATTTTCTCAACCTCTCCAATTATTCATTAGATCATTTCAATCCATGCCAATACTTGCAATCAAATAAATTGAAGCAAAGGAAAGTGACTAACCCAAGCTAGCCTATTTGACCAAAAGGGTTCAAATGAGCCAAAACCTAATTGAGCCCAAATCAATTACAACCAAAGCCACCAATTAACTTTAAATTCATCATTGAACACACCCTAACCATCCATAACCCTAATTGGCCCAAGTTGGCTTGACCAAGTCACTTAACCCAAAGTGACCTAAGAGAAGTGATTAAGCCAAACTGTAATTAAACTCTCATTGAATCAAATCAAGTCATCCAATCCCTTCATTGATGATTGTAGATCATTATTGAACACTCCACTACAATCAATTGAGCCTAATGCTAATTAGACCCTTTGACCGAAGTTGACCCAATTTAGCCTTAAGGGTCAAATTGAACAAATTAATTCTCAAACCTAATTGATTGAACTCAATGCTTCCAACCAATCTCTAATCCAATATTAAACATAATCCACCCTTCAATTGAACCCAATCTGGTCAACCTAACCTAATTAGCCACTTAGCTAAATTTGACCTAAAGGGTCAAATTGAACCAAATCATTTCATAATCCAAATTAATTCAAATCAACTCTTCCAATCAATTACCAATGATCAATTAAACTTAAAACACACCCATGTTCAAGATAATTTGGCTAATTTGATAAAATTGGTCTACATAACCCATTTGACCCAAATTGAATCAAACCAATTACACTCACTCACTCCAAATGACCAATTGAACTCATCCAAACCATTAGCTTCACCCAATTTGATCAAATTGATCAACTTAACCCAACTAAACCCATTTAACTCATATGGGTCAAATTGAGCCAACCCCAACTAAACCAAGCCCAAACCAAACCAAACATGGCATGACTCATCCTTGGGTCACCATGAGCCTGCCCAAGTGGGTCCAACACATAGTGAACTTGGTTTTGGACAAACCCACTGAATCAAGCCACCCAAATGGGACAAAATCCCTATTTGAGTGGGTTCTCCACCCCCTTACCCCATGGAAGACACCTTTGGCTCTTCTTGGACAAAAGGACCACTGATCCATCTTATTCCATGGTTGTTGGGCTCAGCTTTGGCCATGAGAGGGTGAGTTCACCCATGGCAACCCATTGGTCCACCTAAGGGAGGTTGTACACTCCTGCCAGCCCACTATACTCTCTCAGCCTCTCACCTCACCAATCCCCTCATCTCGCCACCTACCTCGGAGCTAAAGGCTGAACCAATCTGGTTGGAATGTAAGAGAGTATACTCCTTCCATGGATTCAAACTCAACATATACCTTCCCTAGAGCATTCCTGTTGACCTCATTTTTAGAATGAGCTCTCAACCTCTCCATCTTAGACATGGGATTTCTCTTAGACACTAAGAGTTCTTTAGTCTTAAGACACTTCTAGTGATTATGTGAACACTTAACCTAACCCTAGAGACTTAAAAGAGTTAGCCATATGAATAGATCATGCCTTTGAGGTGTTAGGAAAATTTGCCTACCCTATAGCTTGAACCAAATACTCACTTCCTTCTTTCAAGTCAAACTCCAAATTTAAAATCAAACTCTAACCTCAAATCCAAATTAACTCCAAATCAAACCTTGAATCAATTCCAATATTTTTTTCTCAAATCATGAATCAATTCCAAATGATTGAAACCCATGATTGAATTCCAAATCAAAAATCTTTCCTAAGTCACTTTGATTTCATCTTATGGACTTAGCTCAAATCAAATTCAAATCACTTCAAATTCAAGAGATTTTCTCACAACCCATTTATATTCACATTTATATTCACAAGTATAAATGAAATATAAATTCAAATAACCAAAACCAAATCCAAAACTCAATTCCAAGTTCAAAAATCTTTCCTAAGTCACTTTGATTTTCATCTTATGGACTTAGCTCAAATCAAATTCAAATCAATTCAACTTCAAGAAATTTTCTCATAACCCCTTTATATTCTCATTTATATTCACAAATATAAATGAAATATAAATTCAAATAACCAAAATCAAATCCAAAACTCAAACCCAAATCTATCCAAAATATAATTTATGCTTCTTCAAGTCAAATTCTTGAACTTAGCCAAATAAAATAAAATCAATCATAACCCTTGATTTTCTTCATGATTCAACCAATCCTTCAATCATGAATCCAAATATAAACACAAACTTCAATCATCAAACCAAAACTAAATTCAAAACTCAAACCAATGTTCAACCTTTCAACTTCAAATTGTCAAATGAATCAAAACTCATTTGGCTTCAAATTTCTTGCAAATGGATTTATATTTTAATCATAAGTTCATATTTCAACCAAACTTGAATCAAGCCTTGATCAAGCCAATTGACTTACTTAAGCTCACTTAAACCCAAAGTGACCTAAAGCACCCTTTTGAGCCAAAATTTTAATCTTACCTAAATTGGATTGAACTAAGCCCACTTAAGCCTCACATTGTGAGCAACAATCATCATAAGATGATCAATCACCCAAATTGGGTCAAACCAAGTACTTAACCCAAACCAAACCTAAACTAGCCAAATTCCACCATAGGCCAAATTGATTGTAACCATTTATCAAAACCAATCCATGATCAATGTTTAAACTTAACCAAGTCATCATTTGAGCCTCTAGCCAATTGGTACTAAGTTGACCCAACTTGACCTAAAAAGTCAAAATGTGTCAAAACGTGATCTAAGCCAAATTAATTGCAACCAATGGGTCAAATTCATTCTAAGTCACTTGTTGAACTTGACCAAAGCCTCAATTGGCCAACTAGACCCATGTTAGCCCAATTGACTATGAACCCAACTTGACCTAAAAGGTTAAAGTGAGCCAAAATCAAATTAAACCAAAATTGATTGAAACCAAAGCTTGCAACATATTTCAAATGACCAACCAAACCTAAACTAACCCATGACCTAACCCAACTAGGTCAAATGGGTCAAATTGGTCAACTTGACCTATTTGACCTAAATAAAATCAAATGAACTAAAAATAAATATAAATTAAATTGAACCAAACCAATGATGCCAACACATTTCAAATGGTCATATGAACTTGAACCAACCCTTGGTTTGATCCAATTTGACCAATTGGTCAACTTGACCCAAGTTGACCCCATTTTGACCTAAATGGTCAACATGAGACAAATGACATCAAATCAACTCCAAATTCTTTGAAATTTGGATCAACCCAATTTTAAACTATTCCAAATCTATCCAAAGTAAAATCAAAGCCAAATGACCATTTTACCCCTAGGTCAAGGGGTAACCTATGGCTAATTCTACTTGGAATTTGGTCATATCCTATTCATGGCCACTTGGCACCCTCTTAGTTGACCAAATGGACACGAATGAACATGGTGCACATGACCCAATGGGTTTGGGTCAGCCTTGACCCAACCCATGGCCAAACCGACCACCCAATGGGAATTTCTCCACATGGGATCACTCCCACTCTCATTACAACCACATGAGAACTTCACCACTCCACTCCTCTAGCCAAACCAAATCACATGGCATCCAAAATGACCTAACAAACTCAATTAGCCAAGCTTAGCCTTTCGATCCTTTTGGGGGGAGATATACTCCCCCTAATTCCACTTGAATTCAAAGGATTCACATTCGATTGAAGCATAAAAACTCAGAGGAAGCAATTGCAAGCTCCCCCAAGGTCTCTCAAGCTATTTTAATTCTCCATTTTTTATTTTGCTTAAACTGAAAATAGGGGAGGTGAATGGAAAATCCATCTTACTCAATTCACCACCATAGCTCAATTCCTCCTTCAAGCACCTTGAGGGGACCCAATCGAGCTCACCCAAGTCTTCTTCCAAGCTTCCAAGGCAGGAGGAGGTAGCTAGACCAAGGCCGCAAGCAATTGAGGAGTACTTTGATCAATATGAGGATCTACTCAATCTCAAGCCCTCAAACCTTTAACAGGGCTTCGTCTCCACTAGACGAAGCTACCTCGATGGTTGAGAGCATCGGTGATAGCCTCCGGTGAGGTATGGATCAAAACTAAGCTTAGGTGTAGGATTTCTTGGTCCTTTGTCAAAGAAAGTTTCATCCCATTGCAAATTGGTCATTGGATCTTCTTGTGCTTGCTCTTAGATGGTGTGTGATCAATCTTAGCTCAATCGAGACGGACAGTCACAGTCTCCCACAGGCGAGTACAGAGACAAATCATGGACCATCCATCCATGCATTTTGGATGGATGGTCTTGATTAATCCACACTAAATCCCGTGATTTATCCTATTAAAATAGTTTAATTACGTCATCTTTCATCTTGTCCGGGAGAAACCGCGAAGTGGCATGTGGCAGGATGTGATAACTTAAATAACTAATCTCATTCACGTGGGAAAGCACCGTCACGTGACACGGCAAATATAATTAGGGATTTAATTAAGTTTTAATCACTAAAACTTCAAAAATACATAACTAAATGTAGAAAAATCTAAAAAATATAAACTCAAATGAATTTTGAAGATATTTAAAAGATGAATAATATAAAATTAAGTTTAATTGATTTTGAAACAATAAATTTTATGTAATTTGGGTTTTATTGGGAATGTAATTATGTTAATTGCTCCTTAATTATTCCATTGATTAATTCCAAATTTCTCAGGTATATTTAGTGGGATGACTTCTTCCTCCCCTAATTTCTTGGGATTTATTAATGATTTAATTAGGGAATTGCTTGATTCACTCCTAATTACTCTCTTAATCAATTAAATGATTAATTAACCTATTAAATGGTGATAAATTCATTAATTAAGGTGGCTAATTATCTTAGAATGTGAATGGACTTAGGGAATGTAATTAGGAGTTCTTTCCAAAATCTTTTCCCTAAGTTTATTTCATTTGGATAAAAATCTAATTGAGGTGCAAATTAATTAAATGGTTTAATCACTTTATTAAATGGCTTAATTAATCAAAATTTTAAAATTAAATCAATCTGAACTTAGACAATTCCTTCTTGGGTAGACACTTAGGTGTTCAATAACCTAAGTAGCATAAGGAAATCATATCTAACCCATATGTGTGGGAAGGTTATGAAAGTACTTAAATTAAATCTTTTAGCTTAATTAATTATTAATTGTGAGCCAAATGCATTAGGCCCCTTACTTTCTTAGGTGTATTACTGATTTAAATTCCTTGTGGTTTTATGTCATACATTGGCTCATAATTACTTGATTAAATATGTTAAAGTGGTGTAGGTAAGGGGTAATTAATAAACTTAATGTACACCTTAACCTATGCAAAACATAAAATTAATTTAATGGTTTGAAAATTAAACTAAATCAACTCACAAATGGGGAATGGGTTAGGACCAGCAAACATTTTCACATTTTCCTAAATCAAATCAAACTCAAAATAAAATCAAAATTTTCTTAAACCAACTTTGATTCACTTTAAATAATCTTATTCCATAAGATTATCTTTATGAATTAATTAAGGTGATTGAATTTACATGCTTACATCACTTTATTTCTTTCCTAGCATGCTAAATATGTATGTCATATGAAAATCATGCATTCATGTCTTTTGAAAAATAAATTAAAAATGAAATGTCTCCTTTATGTCAAATTGTATGTTTTGGCTAAAGTAAGAATATGAATGGTTATTATCACTATAAATTCAAAATTACTTTCAAAACTTATAAATCAAACATTACAAAATGAAGGTGTGCTACTTATAATTACTTATAAGCTTGCATGTGATTATAAAATGTGTTATGCGATTCCCTTCTCTTTTCTTAACATAGGTTTGTATAGGATTAGCAAAGTGTATAGTCCATTTGAAAGGACACAATACTTGCTTAAATCCATTCCTATACACTTCTATGTCATGACTTAAGGAGAAATTCCACATCACACATGTAAATTAAACAACTAAAATCAAACAAACAAAACTTTTTTGCTTGATTCTCTTTCCATGCATTTCTTTTGTACATGCACATATATTTAAGAAAAGTGATATATTAGTCTAGACATCCCGTGGTTGCAAGGCTTTAAGTAGCCCCAAGTAGGTCTTATACCTTACACCCATAGTGTATAACAATGATCACTCACTTATGTCTTTTATACTTGTAAATGTGCATATGAATAATGGATAAAAGAATCCCTCTTTTCTACTTAACAAAATCATGCAACATAAAAATATCTAATTTTTCTTAAGTAACATCTCTTAGCATTCATCATTAAGGTGTGCTAGCATTTTTATTTGTATGTATAGATATGCTTAGGATTCATCCATATGCATGTCAGACATGTTGAAAAGAAATAAAGTGTTGTGTGTTTTATGATAGTAATTCACTTTACTTAATCTTAAAAATATCTTTCTTTTGAATAGGTTTGTTCAAAGTCCATCTAAACCTAGAATTAATTAAAACACATAATAAAATACATTCACTAAAGAAAAATCATTAATGAATTTACTTTAGAAATAACTTAAGGTGGGGATGAAAGAGAAGTTCTATTCCCTTTTTCTGTCTTTACAACTTAGTAATTAAGTGTAGGTTCATTCAAATAAAGTCAAATCACCAAATAAAATCAACCAAATCAACTAAACAACTTAAATGAAACCACCCTCTAAGTTGAACTCTTCATACTTAGAAAACTCTAACCTTAAAGCCTAGCAAAAACATGCTACACAAACCTTAAATGGCACACACATTAGACTAAGTCACCATTTCTAGTCCTATGTTAGGGTGGTGCATAGTTTGATATTTGCTTTTATTTTATGATGTGATGTTTTAGTTTGGATGTTAGGGTGTATGTGCATAGACTGAATGGTAGGGCGATCTTAGTCTAATCATTATCTTCTACAGGGGATTGTGCTTAAGGGGCGTTATAATAACAATATAACTACTTTTTGTTGTGCAGGTTACTTATACCCCTAAGCATAATTCAAAATAGGCCAGGTAGACTTGGTTACCCATGTGTGGGGTGCTACATCCAAATTATTCATATACATGCCTGGGATGTGAGGTTTATTTAGCTAATCTCTATTTTGCAAGTTTTAGTTAGATTTACTTTTCCCATTTATCATGTAATTTTGCAATTAGGATTTGGAATGAGTGTTATGGAGGATTAGGATGAGCATTGGTTATAAGACTATATGTCTTATGTACCATGTGAAGCCTTTGGAGCATCCACAATCCAACTAACCAAAAGAAGGAAGAAAGAAGAAAGAAGAAAGAAAGAAGAAATAAGAAAGGAGAAATGAAGAATGAAGACCCCCATAACATGAATTTCCTTACTTAATTGTAATTAATTCATTTGTAATCTAGGTTATATAAGGGTAGAGCTCGACTACTCATATTTGTCTTTTGTGCTGGTGGTGCCCGACTGACAAAAGGCCTCTTATTCTTTTGCGCTAGCTTTATAAATTATTTGATATTTATTTAGCTTGTGCATTAAGATGGCATATTTTTTAATTTCTTCCTTGCTTTGATGTATGGCCTGGATGATGATTAGGCTCTTAGGAAAAAAAATTTTCTACCAAATTAATCAACTCAAAACAAAAATTAAACAACTCATAACCTTACCTAAAAGCCTAGGTTTTAAAATCAAGATAAAAGAATTAGAAACTCCTTAGCTGGATGTTCTATATTTTCATATCATGCATAAAAAGCATATTATTTCATTCTTGTTATGGAGGGCTTCCACCCATGCCAGGAAACTTGGCTTGACCTTTGAGAGCCATGGTGGAAATACACCTCCTTTCTTGCTGATTTTGGCCTATAATCTAATTTCTCATGCATTATGCATATGAATCATATAGCCTGAGCCAAATGAATTATCCAAAATGAAAATAAAATATATGAAAATTTGGTATTATATTTAAGTCATTAATCATGCCCTATATGATCTAGTCTCTTAGGGAGTGTGTTTAAGGACTTAATCTCTTTTTAAATAAATAACAACTTAGTTATCTTATAAAAGCATATGACTTGCCTTACATGAATTTAAAACTGTGTGAGGAGTTAGTTGTGGCCACCCAGGCAGTTGTAAGTCCAATAGTTATGTGGTTTATCCTCTCTTCTGGAGGTAAACCATATGCCCATTTTTTTTAGATTTAGGTGCTTTGGCCCTCGCCAAAGCTCCTTAGATTTAGGTTCTAAGGTTGCTTCTCCCTTTCATAGGCCTTAAGCATAAATCCTCATCTCTTAGGCATTTTCATGATCTTGTATTATGGAATTACAAGCCCTAGATTTCTAATGAAAGTTCAACTCAAACAAATAATTCTCCTCAATTTCAAAAATATAAAGCCCAACCATAGGATAGTTTTAGATGCTCGCTAGGTTTCCTAGTATCATGAGTGTCTCCTACTTATCTATCTTTGGTCTCGATAATAATTCCCTCCTTTTGATCAATCCCACCTAATCTTCCAAAAATGAACCAATTGATTTATAGTCTATCTTTGAAAGCTTTGAAGATAATGATCATTTACCTTAATCAAGAGTATTCCTAAGGAATATCATTCCTTAGGATGTAATTAACCATGGGGCTTGCCTCCATAGGGAACCTAATGAACCGGTTTAAAATAAACCTTGCTTTACTTTTCATGTAAAGTAGGGGAAGAATCTCTAGTACATACAAAGACCCATAGTCCTTAAGAGTCCTTATTCATGTGATTAGATCCATTGAAGGGTGGTGACTTCTATCTTTTGAGATAGTACACTTCACCTCAATGTCATCGAATCACCCTAATAAGAAAATCTGCGGATCTATGTGGTGTCCCGATAAGGTGTATTATTTTTTGTTCTTTATTTTATTTCTTTTTCCAAAAAGATTAGAATGAAGATTGGAAAATATTAAAAACACCCATAATTCCACACAATCCCATACCCTCTCTTGCTCTTCGTGTGCTCCACCTATAGCTAAACAACCCCCAATTAAACCAAAGAGATCCATCCAATCAAGTTTCCAAAATCTAAAACCCAAATTAACTATGTCCACACCTTCACTTCATTTCAGGTGAATCGAAATGAATCATTTCCCAATTCGATCATCGAAGATGTCAAAGACCAACTCCGAAGAGCTTTGCGATGGTGTTTGGTCAGAGCAATTGACAGGGAGGTAGCTCATCACTTTCTCAATAGGGCTTCATTTTTTCAAGACAAAGCTACCTCTATTAGCAAACCACCTGCCTATAGCTCCAATGATAAAAAATTTGGCAACCGTAGTTCCCCACCCCCCCCTCATAAATGTTGGTCCATTTTGAAGTGAACTATATTTTCATGTGATTTCCATCGTAGGATCCCTTTAGATTCATTCCATGATCATTTTAGAGTTAATTTCACTGTCAAACTAGCTCCAGTGAGCTAGTATTGAATAACGGAAGGCGAACGGTGTCCGTCTTCCGGTGCTCATGTGATGATGGATCATCGATCATCCATTCTGCGTGATTAGAATGGATGGCCATGATTAATCACATTAAAAATTTTCATTTAATCCTTTTGAATAGCAGGATTATTCTCGATTGCTCGATTCGAGATTGGACAATTAAGATAAAATCGCATCTGCCGCGACTGAGTCAGCCGCCACTTTGGACGATTTAAATAATCATTAGTGCAGTGTCATGTGAAAAATGATATGTTGTCAGTATCCACATGGCGTCGATAGTTTAAAGGGTTAATTAGGCCCCAAAAATGTAATTAAATGGTCATAAATTCAAAAAATCATAACTAATTATAGAGGAATCCAAAAAATATAAATAAATCTATTTTAGAAAGGATAGAGGAGGATTTAAGAAAAATAAAATCCCCAATTTAAGTCTAGTGAACAACACTTAATTAAAGTTTGAATTTTAGGCTAATTACCATAATTAAGGCTTAATTATTTTCCAATTAATTCTAAATTTAGTGGAATGATTCAATGGGATGTCCTCTGCCTCCCATAATATTTTTGAATTATTTTCCATGTAAGTTAAAGAAATTGGAATTTCAATCTTAATTACCTTCATTAATTAATTTAATAATTATTAAAATTGATAAATAATGAAAATTTAATAATTAATGATAATTAATCATTGAATAGTGGGAATAGTGAGGAGAAATAATTTGGACATCTTTCCTAATTATTTTTCTAAATGCATTTCCTTAGGAAGGTTAATGAATATATGTAATAATTAGGGAATAATTAGGAAGATTAGTGATAAAGTAGAAATCAAACAAAATTAGTGATTGATTTAGATAATTTTATGTGTTTAATGACATAAAGTTATTAAGGGAACTATGGTTAACCCATTGATATGGGAAAATCATAAGAGTACCTAACTTAGATTACTTCCTTCTTTAATATAGTTAACTCTTAAACATAAGCCTAATTGCATTAGATTCCTTTAGGTGCATTGAAAATTTTATTTTTCTAAGAGCATATCATTGAAGGCTCATGGTCAAGTAGTTAACTAGATTAAATAAGTTTAGGGAAGTGTAATTAAATTGATATATTTAATAACTTGAATCTAATTAATCTATAAAATCCATTTAATTACCCTCTTTAAATATGTTAAATTGCCAACATGGGGTAGAGTAAGTGTTAAGTATCATCTTTCCTCTTTAGGTTTCAATAATTTAAATATCAAAATCAAACCTCATAAGAACTTTGGTTAGTCTTGAGGAATATTTATTTTGCTTGATTATCCTTAGGACTTAATGTGGCAATGTTTAATTACTTCTTTTCGATCATCATAAATGTGCATGTCATTTTTGTCATATGTTCATGTTTTCAAAAAAAAAAAAAGAAAAAAAAGAGGGAGAATCAAAAGAACATGATTACATCTAAGTTGCATGTGTTGGACAAACATTATTATATGGTGTGGTATTATCACTAATAAATCTAAATTATTTTCAAATATATAAGCTAATGATGAAAATTTTTAGCTAATGTTGGTTATAAAGATTCAATAAAGTTTACATTTAATTATAATTTCAAAATAGTAAAGAATTTGTATTATCTTTATGTTTTATGTATATGTTTACATACATTTGAATTACTAAGTATATAGTCTGGACATCCCAGGAACAAGAGGCTTTAAGTAGCCCCAAGGAGGTCCAAGATAACTCACTTCCTTGGTTTAACAATGTCACATACTTGGTTACTTTTATTTATATGTATTCATGTGCTAGAATTTGAGATAAAACTTTGCTCTTCGTGTCACTAAATTTTGCATGAATAAAAAGATTTGTTATTATATAATCTTTGCATGATTTTTATCCCTAAGCTTGTATATATGTTTATATGTATTTAATTTGACAAGTATATAGTCTATACATCTAGGGAACACGAGACTTTAAATAGCCCCAAGGAGGTCTTAGATAACCTCACTTCCCTGGTTTAACAATGGCATGTATTTTCCTAAATCTCTAATACATATCTACATATGCTTAACTAAGAAATGGAATCTTTCTTTTCTACCAAATTCATGCATTAATTATCATCAAGTGTGCAAAAATACAAATTTGTATTGTATGTATAAATATGTGTATTAAATCAAATATCATGAATAATAAAAATGAAGAAATGTGTATGCTATTGATGATGAAAAAAGTGGTGGAATGTTATTCATGTAATAGTGATTCAATTTTATTAATCATGATATGCCTTTCATGTTTGAATAAGATTTTTTAAGACTAACCCAAACTTAGGTTTAACAAAAATATTTAATAAATGGTTCACTAAAGAAACCAAAGTCATAATAATATAGCCTTAGAAAATAACTTAGGATAGGGATGAAGGGGGTCAAACCCTCTTTCTTCTCTTCATAATAATTAGATATTAAGTAGGCATCAAATGAAACAAAAAAAATGTAAATTAAAATTAATCAATTCATTCAAAGATTTGAAACAGAACCTCCCTTAATGTTTAACTTAAATAATTCTAAACTTTAGATAATCACACTTCTAAAGCCTAATTAAGACACACCACACTAAACCTCAGCACACATAATAGAATACTAAGTCACCAATTCTAGCCTTTAGGTTAGGCCGGTGTATGTTGTGGTTATGTTTTATTTTATGTTGTATTTTTTTTAGATTAGATGCTAGGATTATTTGTGCATAGACTGGATGTTATGTTGTTAATAGCCTAATGATATTTTTTTGTAGGAGATTATGCTAAAAGAGTCACTGTAATAATAAGTAAATATAAATGTTCTTTCTTGGAGGTGCTACTTATGCCCCTAAGCATAATCCAATTAGGACAGGTGGGCTTGGCTAGCCAAGTGTAGGGTTTTAAGTCCAAATATGTAAAATATAATTACCTGGTTTATATGTTCACTTAGCTAACATCTATTTTGTAAGTGTAGTTCAATTTTATTTTTTTTAAAAAAATGTAATCTTTGTAATAAGATTAAGATTAGTGTTATGGGATTTAGGACGAGCAATGGCTAGAGGATAAGGAGTTGGGAGGCCTTGTGAAGCCTGAAGTAGACTAATCCAAGGAAAAAAATAGAAGAACAAAAATTGAAGACCCCCATAACATTCATTTCATTTGTAAAAATTTAATTATAATTCGGGTTGTATAAGGGTAGAGATCGACTACCCAATTTCTTTTTATTTCCAATGTATATGATCGACCTCTTATTCTTTTAATTCATTCACATGTTTGATTGTTGTGCTTAATTTGTGCATTAAAATGGCATACTTTTTATAGGTTTCTTAAAGTTAGATGATTTTGATGTGTGGCTTGGATGTGGTAGGCTCTTTAGGATAAAATTAATTCTACCCTCACTAAAAATAAATAACTAAATTCTAATGTAACTCATAATTTCATTTTTAAGCCTAAGCTTTTAATCAAGATAAATAAAAGATTTAGAAACCCTTAGATGAATGTTATATGTTATCACATCATGCATATCATATTGTGCTACTCTTGAATAGAGAGGGTCTCCACTCTTGCATGATATGAGATATACTTGACCTTTGAGGGTAATCTCTTGTGGTAGAGAACACCTCTTCTAATTGATTTAGCCCATAACTTAATTTAATAATGCATACACGCATCATTGTCCCAAGTCCTTGGTCCAAAATGAATGTGTCAAAAATTGTTTATAAAGTTGTAAATTTTGGCATTAGTCTAAGTCATGTTTTCATACCAATCATGATCTAATCTCTTACAGAGTGACTTTAGGATTCTAGCTTCCTTCCTAATTAACATGCCAGCTATCTTGCATCTACATAAGACCAGCCTACATGGTTTTAAAATATTGGAGGTGTTAGTTGGTAGCCACTCCAAGCGGTTGTAAGTCTAGAAGAGTCGGGGTGTGTGTATTCTCTCTTATGAAGGTGAACTATCATGTCCCATCTTTCCTGATTACACTTAAGTCATGCTTTAAGCTTGTGCTAAAGCATATTAGATTTAGGTTCTGAGGCTACTTATTTTCTTTGGGCTATGAGTATACTCACCTCTTAGGCATTTTCATAATCTTTTATTGTTGGACTATAAGCTTAGCATTCTAATAATATTCTCACTTAAATAAAAGTAAACTCTCTCTCTCTCTTAAATATATTAAGCCTCACTATATGGTAGATTGAAGTACTCACTAGGCTTCCTAATAATATTGGTACTTTCTTATTCTCCTTTCGAATCCATAAATATGTTTTTTATAGTTGAACTCACCCATTTGATTTCCATAAATACATAATTTTTGATAGTCTAGCTTTGAAATCTATAGAGATACTTATTGACTATTTTAATCAAGAGTACTATTAGAAGATTCACATTTCTTAAGATGTAATTAACTATGAAAGCTTGCTTCCATAGGGACCTAAAGAACCTGGCATAAAATAAACCATGTTTTACTTCTCCATGTAAAGTAGGGGAAAGATCTCTAATATATATGTAGGCCCATCTGCCTTAGCATTCCATATTAGGTGATTAGGTCCATTGTAAGGTGATGTTTTCTCGAGATGATACATCATTCCTTAATGTAGCACCTAATCACTTCAATAAGTATCCACTAAGATCTACGTGGTGTCCTACGGCTCCAAAATAAAATACCACATGCATTAAGAAGGCATGATTTTTGTATCATGCACATGGACATCAAAACATTTTTTTTAAAAAAAAGGTAGGATAAAGTTGAGATGCCATGTATATGAAGTGTTCTATGCCACTCAAGAATTTATCAATTAATCCTTTTTTCCCAATGCAATTTATTGTACATCCATGATCACTCGCTTGGATATCCATGAGCTAGATAAATTAAGAAGTGTAGGATTAAATTAACATTTTATCTGAGTTATATAACTAGTAGTTACTGCATAATGAAAACTTAATTTAATATAATTATTTGTATCTAAAAATGAATGATAATGAATGTAATAAAATGAATAAAAAATGGTAAAAATTCACATCTTAGCTTGGAGTGCCACAACACTACAATCATAGCGCCAAGGCACTATTACCACCTTATAGAAAATAAAAGATCAAACCATCCATGATGGTTGCCTGATTAAATGGCACAGTGCCGCAACACTGATACCAGCGCGACAGTGTTGTGATGCTAGCACCGAGGTGCTATCACGATGATCTTTAGTTTTTTAAAATCAAGATAACCACCATCCCCACCCTAGCAATAATAACTGTCTAGGGAATGGGAGGAATGGGGAATGGTTATAACAGAAAAAAACTACCTTGTTGGAGAAAAATTATCTATAAAAAGAAAAGAGCAGCCCTCCTAATTTTTTTCTTCTCCCTCTTCCATTTACTCTCTCTAGTCTTCTTGCCCCATTCTTGCTTTTAGAGCATTTGTACACTCTATAAGCGTGAGTTCTATTGTTGTAAGAGCAATCTTTCTTATTCTCCAAGTAAAAGATTTCTGGTAATGTTCTTTTACACAAATTTTCTCTCTAAAAAGTAAAATTAAAAGGGTTTCACCATCGATTTTGGATCTGGTGAGAAAATAAGCTTGTATCCATCGATCTTGGATTTGGAGTAAAAGAAAGCTCCCTAAGACTAAAATTTTCATAATCTTGAATGTTGAAAAACCTCCATTATTGAACTAGATTTCACCACAAGAAGAACACCCTCCCTCCATTGATCTTAAGCCCAAAGCAAAAGAGACGAGCATGTTTGCACAAAAATTGAAAATTTAAATGTTAAGACATTATGTCGCCAAAGTTTAACTAAAATCCATTAAAATCTCCAAAAATTTGACTTAAAAGGGGATTCCCATCCCGTGGTGTCGTAGCATTGAGGTCCAGAGCTGAGGCGCTGTGCTCTAAAGAATGAAATCTTGAATGCTCTATGCTTTAATGTCGAGGAGCTAGAAACTTGGCACTATGTCGCCAAGGTCCCGGGTCTTGATATCATTTTTACCACGACGCGTGGTGCTATATTTTAGCGTCGTAGCATTAGACCTAGATTTTCACATCTTTACAATAGTGCCATATCACCTAGGTGCTTTAACTTGAAATGCTCATTTTCATTGTTGAACTTGGTTCACAAGAAATAATACCATCCCTCCATCGATCTTAGGTTTGGAATAAGGGAGAAGAGTGTTAATGCATTAAGAAAATTATGAAAACTAGCACTTCTAAGGCGTTATGATGCTAAAATTTTAATTTTTTTTAAAAAAAACTATTAAATCTTAGACATCAATGAGACAGCATCACAACACTACAGGCTAAATGTTAGAGCATTGTGTCCTCGGAAAATTAAACTGAGGCAAGCATCTCATAGCATAATGGCATTGGTATCCCAACGTTGAAGCACTATATTCTGGGAATGGATATGTAAATGATAATATTAAGGCATTTATATCATAATCCAAATTATACCCACAGCATCATGGTGCAATAAATATAGCATCAAGGCACTAGGTCTCAGAAAATTAAGCTTAGACAGGCATCTCAAAGTGCCATGATGCTGATATCCCAACGCTGAGGTGTTGTTTTTCACACACAATTGATAATATTAAGATATTCACAACATAATCCAAATTATACCCACAATGTTGTGGTGCAATAAATATAGCACTAAGCTCTCGAGTTATGAATCAATCATTTTTAGCTTAATAGTGATGAGGCACTAATTCACCAGCGTCGAGGCGCTGAGCTCCTAATGTTGAGTAGAAAATTTTTGTTCTTAAAAATTTTAAATCCTAGATCATTCATAGTGACAAATATAAAGGGATAAAAATAAAAAATACATCTTTATTAAATAAAAAATCTATTACAATAAAAATAAAAATAGAGAGAGAGAGAGATAATAATAAAAGGAAAATATGGGGAAATTAATAGTCATAATCATCTTCCTCCCTTTCTGTTATTGGCTCCGACAAGGTGGAAACATAAGGGGAATATTGAGGCACCATAGGAAAAGAAGCCTGATTTGAATCCCTAAGGCCATAATTTTCAAACATATGGACTAGTACTGTACTAAATTGGGTCATATAAGAAAACTATTTTTGTTGATGTTCAATATGAATATCAATTTTTTTTTCTAAAGCCAGCTTCCTGTGGCTACTCTCACCTACCTCTCTCCTTAAATCTGAGATTTGCTTGTTTAAGGGTTTAAAGGATTGGAGTCGAGGTTATGGAGCACGTGAGCTCTCCCTAACTTCATATCTTGAACTAAACCCCTCAATAAGCCTTTCAAGCAATACGTAACTGAACGAAGTAACTTTTCATCAGGCTCCTCTAACACACTCATTGTAGTGCATAAATCATGAATAAGAGAGGGATGACCATACCCTATAGTAGTATTTCTCCTAAGCATATAACAAATAGAATTATAAATAATCTTCCTTATATCAATTTTAAAGCCCTTTTGAATAGCAAAATTCAAAATGGCCCATTCTTGGTTACATCGTTGATATTACTAGTGGGCATTAGCTTGGCAAAAATGAAATCAGGCTAAGCCTTAAATTATACTATTATGTGGCAACAAGAAAGTTAATAATTCTTTCCTCCTCTTGTTTCCACTGGACGTTGACATTTCTACTAGTTAGAAAACTAAAGATTTCATCAAAATCTGACTGCTCATTATAATAATAAAGATATTGATCATGCCAAATTTAGCAATTCGTAATATGCATTGATGTAGTGCCATCGAAACTTATCAGTTTTCCCTGAATGAAGACTTTATTGTTCTACTTTTTCGCATTAGTGAAGAACTCTTGCACCATGTGGATGACATAAAAGTAGCTCTATGAAGAATTTTATTGGGAATGTCATGCAAATCTTTGGCAATCTTATTTAGGTGATCAAATACATCATTAAAGGATAAATATATTACCCTATAATGGATTTGATTACTTAATAAGGGCTCCTAAGGCTGATGGGTCTTCGATGTACCAATGATTCTTCCCTTAAACTACATAAAAAGGTATAACATGGTTTATTTAATTGTAGGGTTTGCATTTCCCTATAAAGCCAAGCCTATATTGTTAATTACATCTTAGAAGAAAAAATTCCTTCTAAGAAGACTCTTGATTAAAGAAAATGATTTTCATCTCTATAGATTTCAAAGCTTATTTTAAAATAATGGTTAATTTAGAAATTCAAACTGAAATGCTTCAAGGGTGAAGAGTTCTTTTTGGAAACTAAAATTGGATTGAGTAAAATGTTTTAGATACTAAGAAACCCAGCAAGTATTTCAACTATCTTATCATTGTGCTTTATATTTTTGAGATTTTAAGTTGACATTTTATTAGAAATTTAGGACTTAGGATCTAATAGAACAAGACTACATAAATGTTTATATTTTGAAGAATTATTTCAATAGAATGCTTCATAACTTAAGTCTAAAAGTACTCTTAACATAAGTTAGATGTTCCACCTAGTCTATTTTTATGAATTTAGGAATTATTGGTTCTTTTTCTCACTTGAGAAAATAAACTTATCCTGACTCTTCTAGAGATACTTTCTACCTAGAAGGGGTTTCCAGCTAACACCACCTAAGTGATTTAAAACCATGTAGGCCAGTCTTATGCAAGTATAATATGGCTAGGTTGTTATTAGTTGGGAAAGAATCAAGAATTCTAAACTCACTCCCTAAATGACTAGATCATGTATGGTATGCACTCCATGACAAAAACTAATGTGATAAAAATTTATAACTTTTTATTTCATTTTGACGTATCAATTTTGGATTCACACTTCGAAGGATTTATTCCTAAATGCATGATAAAAAAATTATTTATGGGCCAAATTAAAGACAAGGGGTGTCTTCACAACAAGGGACTACCCACAAGTCATGTCCATCCTTTATCGTGAAAAAATAAAGACCTTTATAAGAGTAAAATAATATGCATGTATGATGTTTAACCATACAATCATCCAGTTAAGGGGTTACTAAATATTTTATTTCTTGATTAAGATCATGGACTTTAAAGTGAGGTTATAAGTTGATTAAAATTTGTATTAAAATTATTAATTGCAATAGAAAATTTAGTTTTTCTAAGAGCCTAATGCATCCAAGTTTCAACAAAACACATCAATCTTAAAAGAAACTTATGATAAGCAAATAGTTCTATTAAGCACTCCAAAATAAATTAACCCAATTTAATTAAATTAAATAGGCTGGTGTGGTAGGGTACCGCTAGACATCACAAAAAAGAAAAAATTGTCAGCCAAGCTTTACCCCTTATACAGCCTAGCCTAGAACTAAAAGTTTGATATAAGCCATCGTTATTAACTTCAAGATCATCGCCTTCTTTAAGGACCTTCTTGGGCTCCACTGGACCACCAGATAGGTACAGTTAACTTCTACTAATCCTAAACTCCATAGATCTTAGCATAATTCTAGGCTCAAATTATATTTTAAAATTCTAAAATAAAATATTAAACCTTGCAAAGTAGACGTCAAGAAAAACTTACAGCACAATGATAATT
Organism: Cymbidium sinense; assembly: GCA_021442155.1. NCBI lineage: Eukaryota > Viridiplantae > Streptophyta > Magnoliopsida > Asparagales > Orchidaceae > Cymbidium > Cymbidium sinense. The sequence continues at coordinate 75,001,673 of CM038226.1, forward strand.
TATATTTCAAATATATGGGCTTAGCAACAATGATTGCTCACATGCCCTATTAGGGCTATACTTAAGGACTTAAGCAGCACCTATAAGCAAAAAATATTTATTTTATTTTATAATAGATGTTCCTTTTAAACGTAGCCCTTGCAAAAAAAAAATAGTATTAGCCTAAAAGGAATGTCATGGCATCCAGACTAGCGAGCAGCAATCCAAGGTATAAAATAATACACCATAAAATAATAAAAATATCACATCACAATCAACATATCTACCTAACCTAATTCTAGGGTTAGTGACCTAGTATTATAGTGTGTGAAAAGAGGGCGTGTGTGGTATGAATGCTTTATGCTTTGTTTTAGTTTAAGTTTGAGTTGAATTTAGAGTTTGTTTGATTTTACCATTAGATGGTTTCAATTTAAATAATTTAATTTATTTTTGATTTTATTTCAATTTTAGCTTTATTTTTATGTTGAAGTTGAATTTAGATTTTAAAGAATGGTGAATAGAATAAATTTTGTTGTGAACAGAACTAAATCTATTCAACATCTTGATCCTACTGAATGAAATTTCACCCTGATGTGAAAATTTATTCTAAGGGTCAAACTAAGAATCTAAGTATTTTAATTAGCCCATTTGAATTTATTTGAATGATATAACTAAATTAGATTTGATATTATTAATGTTTATTTGATTTAGTTTGAATTTAAAAGTTTGAGTTCATTTAATTCCATGTGTTTTGATTATTGATATTAATTTTACATTTATTAGGTTTAGTTTGATTTTATTAAATTTTAATAATTTAATTAATATTTAATTTAAAGGGTTTATATTTTCATTATATTTAAATTGATTAATGTATTTTTGATTAACTCATAATTTGAATAACTTTTATTTTATTTTATTTAAACTTCTTTTTTTAATTGAGGGTTTGAACCTCTATTTAATTAATCTATTTGAATGCTAAGTTTATTTTACTTGAAAGTTGGTTAAACATCTTAATCAAATATTGATTATTGATCAACTAGAGTGACAACCCTGTCTATAGTTCAATTATGTGTTCATTAAATCAAAGGATGAAGTCAATTAAAACATTATTAATAAACTCATTAATATTACTTATTTTATTTTATTATTATCTTGATTAGGGTTTAATTCTTGGTTTTTTTCATAATTAACATATTAAAGTATAATTGATGATTAATTCAATCTTTTTTAATTTAAATAATTAAAGTTTAATTAATGAGTAACCTTAATTTATCTTATTTGAGTTCATTTATTCAAATTAAGTTCATATTAATTAGATGTTTAATTGATTATATTTAATTAATTAAGGGTAATTTGGTTTTAAATGATTAGATTAATTAAAGATTTATTTAATTAAATAAAAGTTAATGATTTAATTATCCACATGTGATTGACTTGATTTAATAAGTATTTATGGTAGAATTATTTAAGTATTTCACTTAAGTTTCATTGACTAAAGAATTATTATTATTATTATTATTAAATTATTATTATTATTATTATTATTATTATTATTATTATTATTATTATTATTATTATTATTATTATTATTACCATCATCATCATTACTTTTACAAGGTTAATTTAATTTTTAATATTAGTTTAGTTAAGTGATTGATTAGTTTAATTTGAAGTTTCATTATTAAATGGATTAGGGGTTAGGCTTAGTATAGAATTTGATGAATTGGTTATGTTTAATTCACTTGAATAATTGATTCAATTAGCATTGGACTAATTATTAATTAGACCTTGACTTAATTAAATAATTATAATTTGATTTGATAATTTACTAAATTCATTAGAACTAAGCATTAGCTAAGTATTTCATTTGAACAAAAATTAAACATGCATAATTTAATTAAAGTTTAATTATGAAATTATTTGGTGGTTTAATTGAGCTTCATTTTTTAATTTGATTTATAAGATTAAAGTTTTATTAATGATCATTTCATTTTATTTAGATAATCTTATTAAATATGATTGAATATTTGATTTACTTAGTGTTTGATTTAAGTTCATTAATTCTTAGTTTAATTGAATGTTTGAGTTGATTAAGATTCAATCATTGATTAAGTCATAATTTGATTAATACTTGATTTAATTTCCCTAATTAAATTTCAAGTAAAATTTTATTAAATTTGATTAAATTAAATTAATCAAGATTTGCATCTTATGACTTTGTACTTTAGCTAAGCTTAAATATCTTAATAAATAAGTTCAACTATTTTTTATTATTTTCTTGATTTTGTATTTCAAATATATTGATATATTGATATATATATATATATATATATATATATATATATATATATATATATATATATACAAAGTTGCTTGAACTGTTTTGGTGATTTTTTCCTAATTTCTTCAATTTTAAATTATTTATTTCATGAAATTAAAGCATTTGACCTTTAAATTTAACAACTTTTGATCTACTCATCATTTTGACTTGAAAGTTTTGTTGTATGTGTGTTTTAACCTCAATTTTATTCACTCAAAATCTTATATTAATTTGAATATTATTTTAAGCTTAATTAGAGAAATTTAGTTTTCACTAAAACTTAAATTAAGCTCAAAATATCTAATAAAAATTAAAGCTTTTGGATTCATTGAATTCCACACGAAAAGATGAATCCAACGAGCTTTTATTTATGATTTTTTTATTGAGTATTTTATTTTTTATGATTTTTTTAAGTTTCAAGTGATTTTAAGTATTTGTTTAAATACAGAAAATCTAGATTTTTATGTTTAACCCAGTCAGCACCACGTGGCACTAACTAGGCATGCCCTTATGTATGTGCCAGTCAGGGATTGGTCCACAGGAGCCTGATGTGGGATTTTAGGCGGGAAATAGAATTTATTTTGATCGTCCGATCAATGATCGGATGGTCCAAATCAACGACTATAATCTAAGGGCTTAAATCGATTGTATTTAGTGATTTAATATAAACTACTTGTCTTATTTAAGTATGATCAAATGGCTCGAGATTCATCTTCCCCTTAGCCGACAAACGAACTAGAGAGGGGCAGGATTTCTACCCTCCATTGTCTGTCCACGCCTCGGTTCACCGGCAAACTCATCGGAAACATAATTTCTCGTGTTTGAAATGCTTGAAACCAAAAGAGAAGGTTGAATTTAAGTATAAATTTTGAAATCGTAAATCATTTTCACAAAATATCAACAACTAAAGCTTGGCAATGAGAATTTGAATTTACCTCTCCCTAGCCAATGTTGAGCAGATTTTTCAATTCGAAATCAATCTTAAAGCCAAAATAATGCTTCAAATTTTATTTGTGTATTTGCGTCCCTTCAGATTGCTTCAATCACCAAGTGCCTCCAAAGTTCTCCGGGGTTTGGTTATTTTGGTGTTTTAGTGGATGAAAAAAGGGGGAAGGCTTGGTTAGTCTTCTTAAGAGTTGAGGAGAGCATTTTTGTGCTAGAAAGAAGTCCTTGGAAGCTCCTTTTCTCCTCTTTTTAATGGTGGTCGAAAATCATCATTAATGGTGAATGGATGTGTGGTGGTTAGTTGGGATGGGTTTACAACTATTCATGAGCATACTTCAATCAATTCTTAGGTCAATGATGAAGGGATAAGTGGTGCCAAAATCTCTTTTACTGGCTAATGGATGTGATGATTAGATTTTCACAATATCTTCTTCTCTGACTTTCATGCTCATTTCTCCCCTCTCTCTATTCCAACTTGGGTTATCCACTTGATTTGGCTAAGATCCTGCTGGCTTTCTTGACTTTGGAGATTAGATTATGTAGGAGTTATATGAAGAGGAATTAGGTATGGGGAAGGGTGGAAAGTTTTGACCTCATGTGCACATGCATTGGCCTTTCATATTCCCCTCTTTTTTTATCACGGCTCCACTTCACTTTAACTCCACCTCATATCGTTAGCTTCACTTCAAAAGATTTTGGGTTGCTATTGATTGCCCAAATCAAGCAAAAGTTGGTTATGGGTTGGTTTGAGCTCACTCAAGTTGAATTAGAGTTAAGTGTTTTGGGTTTTGTTTGTTTGAGTTTAAGTTAAGTTGGATTGAGTTGTGTCGAGTTCATTTTTTTTCAATTAGATTTAGATTTAGGTTTAAATTTTATTAATTGTTCATTGCAATGGTTTCTAAATTAAGTGATCCATGCCTTATGGAGTTTTAGAGTGATTTAAGCTAGTTTGACCCATTTGACCTAAATGTGTCAAGTTGAATTTCCTAGCTAAAATGGCCATTTAAGATTTAAATTTTGGGCTTGATTATGTTTAATCAGTCATCTATAATGATTATGATCAATCAATTTTATTTGATTTAGATTAGATTTTGATTTTAACCTAAATTAACTTATTTTGATCCAAATGGGTTTAATTAGGTTCAATTGAGTCAAATGGATAGTTTGGCTCATTTAAGGTGCATACAAGTACCACTCATGTTTGGCCAGGTGTTTAGGATGATTTTGAGTAATTGATTTCATTTTATTTGATGGTAATATGAATTTTGATTTATTTTGACCCAAATTAGGCTTAATGGGCTACTTAGGATTCATTTGGGCTAAGTGATCAAATTGATCAAACTAAACTCAAATAGTCATTGAATTATGTTCATTTATGATTTTAAAATATTTTGTAGTATTTAGTTTGTATTATTTTTTATTTAATTTGGGTCTGAGTTCAATAGGGTTCATTTGGGTCTATTTGGGTTAAGTGGCAAATCAACCCATTTGAACACTCATTAAATTTGGATTTGTTTAGTTTTAGACTTAAATATGTTCAATTGATGATTTTGAACCTTTGGAGTAATTCAATTTAGTCAAATTTTGGTTGTTTGACTTTTGACTTGGTGGGGCCCACTTGAGTCAACTCTAGGTCAAATGACCTATTTACCGCTTTGTGTCCCATCTTGATTTTTTTTTGTTTTGATTTTTTTGTATTTATGAATTGAGTCTATGCTTTTGATTTTCTTTGATTTTATTTGATTTTCCTTGGATTTAGGGGGATTTTGACCTTAAATGAGCTATAGGGTTGATCAAACCTGATTACCTCAATCGAGACTCATTTGAATTTATATTTGGTTTTGATTTTATTTAATTTTATTAAGTTTAAACTTAATTTGAGTTTGCCTAATTCCAATTGTATTAGGTTAAGTCCTAGAAGAGTTTACTATGATGAATTAAGCTATTACTTTAGGATTTTTGAGTTTGATTTAGTTTTATGTTTGGTTTTAATTTAAAATTTGATTTTAGTTTCAAATTCAAATTTTGATTTGATTTGTTATTTTATTCTAGTTTGTTTACCTAGCCACTAAGCATAGTGTCTTAAATGCCCAATTAGAGAACTCTAATCTAATATTAGAAGACCTAATTACTAGGATTATGAATGATATTAACCACATCCAAAAATGAGGTCAACACTCTTGTAGGCTAGCTTTGCCCAGCCGCATTCATTGATCACCACTTCTACTCTCCCACCTAGGTTGTAGAAGCTTCTTTTTGAGATGAGATGCTTGTGGATGATAGCATATTGATACCTCTCTTCAGCTTCCACAACAATAAATTTGTTAGCCTCACTCGAAGTCACCTTCCTCTTGCTAATGATCCTCTTGAGCGACATGGTTTCTTTGACTTAAGAGAAAGCTAAGAGAGAAAGAGAACTAAAAAACCTTTAGATAGAAGAACTACATAATAAAAACACCACAACCCTAGGCATCTATTTATAAGGCATGATAGCATATCTTCAGGCTAAGTCTTTCCCGGCGAATTAGTGTTCGCCACATGCCCTAGATGTCACTTGTCAAGTCGATTATCGATGGTTTAAAAAAGAGTATTTAATATTTAACAAAAAAAAGCATAGGCATTGATGTAACGCTGCGGCGCTCTGACTCAATACCGCAGCGCTAGTCAAAAAGTATGTCCTTTCCATGTAAAATACGTGCCCATCTGCCAGTTTTTCTGACCTAACTTTTGACTAGCGTTGTGGCATCATATGATCAGTACATAGGCGCTAGTCAGTTGGTCAACATGAATACCTTCCCTAGAATGCTACAGTGCTAATCACTTGATGCCAATGAGCCAATTTAACAACGCTACCATGCACCTAGATGCTAAGTATCCAACACCGAGGCGCTGTCCCTTAAAAATTAATATTGATGTTACCATGTCAACACTCTATCAACCTATCTGTTCTCCATGTGAACATTATATAATCTATTCACCATGTGAACACCTATATAATGATGGCATTCCAAAGGGATGTAAGCCAGTCTTCTATCCATTCGCCATGCGAACATCCTATAATCCATTCACCATATGAACACCTATAAAAAAATGGGATTCCATAGGGATGTAAGCCCAATCTCATATATGTTCTCCATATAAACATCTTATAATTTGTTCACCATGTGAACACCTATATAAAAATGGCATTCCAAAAAAGATATAAGTCTAGCTTTGCAATGCAAGCATAACCTAAATCTAACACATATGTTCGCCATGCAAACACCTTCATACTAAACCTTTGATCTACTCGAGATATCCGAGACGAGGCAACCCATGGCTGTTAATCAAACTCCTTGGACATTACAGCTAGCCCTCTGATGTTGATAGATTAGATCAATGTAGTCCCTGGATGATGAAGCCATGGGATCTTGACTAGGACTATTCTCTTATTTCCCTTAGACAGTCGTATATGTCATACCACACATGCCTTTAGACACCGATTCATATCAAGAAGAAATGATTATTTTTAACTTTAATCGAGAGTGCTCTCTTACTGCAATAAGAGGTAAGTAAGTATGAAGGATTGCGTTCATAAAAAGTAGAACCTAGATCTAAATAAATCCTAATTAATGTTAGGCGAAACATAATTGAATTTATATCAATCTGTCTCATGAGAAAACACACTTCTACCCATCTCAATAAAGATGGCAGAGAGCAATCTCAATGGTGTTTTTTCTAAGCGATCAACAACGCTCTAAGTGTATAAGCCATTCACTACGAATATATATAATTAGTAACGACTGACTATCATTAAATTATCAAACTTTATACGATAAGGTCATAATTAATTTTCACATATCTCTTAAACTTAAAATTATTAATTACTCTTTATCAATCTGCCCAACCTATATAAGGTCAATTGGCAGTCGATGGAGAAGGTGAGGGGAGAGTGCGGGCAGGAAGATTGATCGAATGGTGTGCGGCATGACAAGAAGGCATGAGAACATTATGTCCACTAAACTCTAGGAAATTGATGCATGTTGGAACATTGTGATGATTAATACAGTTGTAACTTTCTAAAAATATAAATTTGATTTATTTCAAGTCTTCTAAATAATTAGTTGTAGTAGTCTATAATCACCAAATTAATTTTTATGCAAAATTAAACTGAATATAAATTATGAAATTTATATAAATTCATCAAAAAATTGTTAATTATATAATTAGTAATTTAACACATTAAATTAATTGAAAAATATATAACAAAAAATTCCAAAATAAAATTTATAAAAAATACAAAACCTAACATGTAAAATCATATATCTACGTCCAAATAAACATCTTAAACTAAGATTAATCAATTTCAAATAAATTTGGACAAGATCTAGCCTAAAAATAACAAAACCTCTCAAAACATCAAATTCACTTTTCTCACAAAGGAACAAATGAAATCTCAAAAAAAAAAATCCTAATACAAGCAAGAAATCAAGATTTACCTTCAATTCTACAAAGAGATCTAAACAAAAGGACATGCCTAGCTCGTTTCCCATCGATGAGAGAGAGAAAGAGAGAGAGAGAGAGAGAGAGAGAGATTGAGAGAAAATGGGCTCAGGTGGTCGGTGGGGGTAGCAATTCGTTAGCTTAATAATAATGGTTTCTAGCGGGAAATCATTTTGACGGATTTTTTCGCTGGAAAATTCGCCATCTTTAGGTGATTTAGGCACTACGTCATCGGCAGTCAGTACTTCTGTCGAAAATATAAAAAAAACTTCAATTTTCCAAATAATTTTATGCTTACAATTATACTACAAACATGAAGCTTACGATGTCATTAAATGTTCATAGTTTCATTAATAGCATAAGCTTACACATCTTAAATTGTTACCAACAACTAAAAACTTTTGGTATTAAAATTTATAAATTTTTAGGTGTCACGATTCGTTACCTTAATAATAACGGTTTCTAGCAAGGAAATCATTTTGACTAATTTTTACGACGAAAAATTCATCTTCTTTAAGCGATTCAGGTATGACATCCTCTACAGTCGGTAAGAAATATTTTCAGCTAAAAAATTCACGATAAATCAGCAGGTAATTTCTTATGAAAAAGTTTGCTAGAAATATACAGTTTTTCTATAATATTGATCTATTGAAAAGTTTTCATAAGAGGTAATAAATATATGAGCTATAACGTTCACGTAAATAAAAAATTTAATTTTCTAAATAATTTTACACCTACAATTATACTACAAACATGAAGCTTATGATTTTATTAAATGTTTGTAGTTTTATTGATAGCATAAGCTTACACATTTTAAATTGTTACCAACAACTAAAAAACTTCTGGTATTAAAATTTATAAATTTTTAGGTGAATAAAATCACAAATAAAGAATCTTAAATAGAGAACAGCTAATTATACAAATTTCGTATATTATGGGTGTTGAAGTAGAATTTTATTCCTAGATGCGAGATCTTCAACCAAAAATTATCCAACACAGGGGATATGAACACGGGTTATAATGCGAAAACCCGTTAAGGAAAACTACTTTGCAGAACTTTCACTATTGTTCAAAAGATATCCCGCTTCTCGAGAGAAGAAGGTGTTTAGAGAATCAATATTGAGTGTAGAAAAAGACAATATCGGTCAACCAACTCAAGGGAGAAGTTTCCCAAAAATAGTAGAACGATCTTCCTGGAGCAATCTTGATCTTCAAAGGAGCAAGAACGGTCTTTTCTAGTCTGGCATCTCCTATGAGCTCCGATCTTCGTGAAACCTAGCAGTTGTGATAGATGCTCGGCCGAGATTCGATTTCTCTGCCTTCAAATCGATTTGATCCCCTCAGGTGAGAATGAGGCTCTATTTATAGGCGGAGTAAATTCATGGAAAACTCAACCACTCATCGAACGCCCATGATCCCCGACCGACGGTATTTTGATGATCCGGTGCCTTAATGATGTCAGTGATCGATTCGTTGGATTCGTCTTGAAAGCCGACCATTATAAATATGTCGCTTTGACCATTTGGTGGATTAGGATCCATTTTCATGCTCCTAAAGCTGATCTAGTCGATTGAGCTATCGATTATGCTGATGTTGCTATGTTCATCTCATCAGACGGCATTGATGTAGTTTGCTGAACGGTGATTAGATCAAGCATTTAAAATGCCTCAGATTTTGAATGATTAATTTTCTAGGATATATCAATGGTATTTATTTTCATTACTTTTTTAAAAAGAAAAATAAATAGAAACCCCTTTACACTCACACATCCACAGCTTTGGACAACTAAAAAACACAATCAATTAAAAATTCCTATTAAATACCATATTTCACAAGCAATATGTAAAATGGACTCATAAGATAAATACCATATTTCACAAGCAATAAAAGATGAGAATTCTCCATAATATTAAAGTAGCAATGCAATCTAGAAATAACAACAAGCATGATAGAGCTTGATTATCCTAAAGTTCTTGTATATGAAGGATTCCATGAGAAGATGGCAAATAATAAACTCAACCACATAGATGATCATCTTGTGGGCAAAATGTATTAATTAAATGATACTAAATTTTATTTTATTAATAATGTATGATTGATAATTATTTATCTTTTCTTACATAATTTTAAATAAAATAATTGGAGGTCAAAATAGTTGATGAGGATTTCAAAATCAAAAAAGAACGTCGAGTACTCTTTATGTGGTCAAGTTGATAATAGATCTTCAAATCCAATATGAGCGAGTCCTAGCAACCATAAATCAGTAAATTTTGTCAAAAAAAAAAGTCTTATTTATTTTAATTCATAATTTTAGCTAATATACTTATGACTATAATCACAAATACTTGAATGTAATTATTTTATTTATTAAATATTTTAATTCACTTTGTATTATAATTTTATTAATCATAAAATAACAAGGGCTTTTATTAAAGACCTAAAGGATACTTTTGCATATTTATTTCCAACATGAGCCCACATCCCATCATTATTGAGGAGATATTATGGGTCGATTTGAGATATGTTTAATTTATTAAGTAGGATCACTCATTTGTTATAAATATTATATTAGCAATATCTTTCTTGGCATTTTAGGGATGCTTTCTTGGGCATCACATGAGACAACCACTATAAGGAAGGATGCCAAGGAGAGAGTTTTTTTATGAAGCTTATTTCATAAACTCTCAATAAAATCTAATATATATCATATTGGCAAACAAATTGGATGAATGGTGTGATTTGAGATTATCATATCTTACATTAGGGTAGTGAATAATAGGAGAAGTCTTCAAAAATATCTTTCTCTATGATGATCGATTTCATTTGCTACGCATAAGCATCACATAATATTATTATGAATTTGACTTTGATTTATTTGAAATATAGAAATATTAAATGATATATTTTATAATGATGACTAATGAATTTATTTTTCATTATTAAAGAAAGGACTTAAAAGAGTGTTGATATAAACTAATATAAACTGATATAATCTAAACAATGCATAAGAGGAAAAGGATGAACGATTACATTTATGCTCCTTTATGTATAGTTCAGGTAAGTACAACATTAAAAAATTTATTTGTAATTTAAAAAAAGAAGTAATAATATTATGTTTTCATTTATGTACTCATTTATATATTGAACAAATATAAGACAATAATTACTATAAAATTTTGTGTGGAAGGTTCGTCTCAACATGAGTTTGACCCAATTGTGCGGATGGAAGCAATAAAAAGATTAACCATAGGTTATGAATTTAGAGACCACTCCGAGGGTAGAAAATGATACTCATCTATCTCATAAAGATATAAAGAGAGCTAGTTATGAAAATGATTATGTGATCCATAGTAAAAAATATACAATAATAAGGTGACAAGGCATTCTTGGTGGGAAGGAAATATGGATGATGGGGATAATAAAAGTAAAGTTTTTCTTAATATTTTATTTTAATAAAATAGATGCTACAATTATTGTATATATTATTGGTGGTACTATTGTATATATTCACTAAATTGATTAAAAGAAGTATATAATTATTGTTAGGGATATTACATTAGTTACCTTTTTTACCTATGATCTTTGGTTGTATAATTATGTGAATTTGTTCCAAGATTATGTGTATTTTATATTTGATTAATGCATATTAGAAAATGAAGAAAATACTGAAGAAAACATTTGTTGTTTATCATGTGATTCTTTACAATTGATTTTGCTACAAGCATATTCACAATATGATATTTAAAAGCAGTTTTACTCTAATAATTTGAGATATATTTATCAAATAAATACTTATCATGAAACATATCTGCAACTGAAAGTTTTGTCACAAATCATTTGGGACAAGTAATTTAGTGTGACCAATTTTATGATGAGTTAGGAGATCAATTTTTTTTTTGGGATTATTTTTAAAATAGGCTTAGTGTTAATCTTAATTAGCCGTTTAGGCACCAAAAAATTTTATTTAGCAAAATAGGCCTAGTCGTCCGTCAAACGGACGACGGGCGCGGACGTGGAAGCCACGCGAGCGCCATCCGCTTGACGGACGATCAGACGCCGAGCGGTCGTCAAATCACGACGGCGCCCGCACGCCACGTCGCCCGCTTGACCTGACGACCGCTCATCTGTTATGGCAAAAAATCCCGTGAGCTCCCGATCTACTTTCCCTTTATTTCCTATTCCCGTCTGTCGCTCGCTGCTCCGTTCCGCCCATCGCTCCGGCCGCGAGATCTCAGCAACCGAAGCACCACCGGCCAAGGGGAGCTCGTCGCCGGCAAGGAGAGGTCGCCGCCGGCCCTATTTCGGGCAAACAAACCGTAAGCCGCGATTTTATTTCTCTTTTCCTCCCAAACGTCGGCTACTCCGCTCCTCCGCCGGATTTCAGCAACAGAAGCACGCCGCCTGCTTAGGGAGGTCGCCGGCCAAGGAGAGCTCCGCCATCCGTCGAGTGCGGCCAAAACGGATATTTCTTCGCTCGTAGCCGATTAAGGTAATTTTTTCCGCAACTTGTGATAGATCTAGCAAAATCGCTTTGAGTTATTTAGCTACATTTGTATTTCTTCTGAATGCGACTTATCTTTTGTTTAAAAGATCTAGCAAAATCCCTTGAGTTGTGCTGTAAAAATTTGTGGAATTTGTGAATTGAAATCTGGGTGTATTCGAAATTATTAGAAAAATTATTATTCATGTTTAGCTCGTATAGTTCATAATGAACTTGTTCAATTTGTTTAGCTCGAATTGGATCGACTTTCATATAATGGAGAGTTTTCATGTGAGATGATATTTAACCAAGTTATGTTACTTTCACTTTGGGATTAAAATATTATTGGTATATTTTAATTAATTATTTTCTAGAAAACAATTAAATTAATTTCAAAATGATTGTAATAATGACTAAATATTTCATCTAAGGATAGCAAGGAAAACATTATAGATATTTATACAAAATTTATTTTTTATATGATTTAGTATTTTTTATATACCAATGTAATTAATATGTTATGAAAATTTTCCCAAGGGTTACTATTGGCCTGTAGAAGTATCTATTAAATTTATGAGTTATTTGGATCTCAAATAAATTTTATATATTTTATTTTTATAATAAAGATGATTTAATTATGGTAATTAAAGTATTAATTATGTAATTTTAATTTTATATTTTACTGATTGTAGATGTTAATTTGGTTCTCTGGAATTTTAGTTTTTACTTTTATGCTTTGATTTGAATTAGTTGTAGATTTTTACACTGTAAGATGAATAGTAATGTATTTTAGTAGGGAACTATCAATAAATCTCTAGTTACTCCTAAAATAGTAGGTAAATTTACTAGAATTATGATTTTGCAAAATTTGGGACAACTACAATGCGCAGTTGTATTATATCTTGAAATATTTTTCTCCTGCGAACAGGGGAGAGGAAGAATTCTTGCTTATTGAAGTTGTTGAGTTGACACAAACATGTATATATTTCGATATGCGACGGACTAATTCTTTCTCAACCTACATGATGGCGTGATGGATATTGGTCCATCATCTCCACCTGACCATATACGATACATTTACACCCATCACAAGATTCAGTGGGGATGTACAGATGCACTGGCAACAACCGCCTCCTACGATGGGCCTCCCTCATTCCATATGACACCCGTGATAGACATGTATCATGGCAAACAACCATCCCAGTGAATCGGAGGACCGGAGCACTTCGAGACCGCCACAATTACCACCACCCCATTATACACTACAATGTGATACCGCATCGTAGGCATCATCGAGATAGTCGATGTACTATTATATGTCCATGCTAGATCATATTTTGTTGTATGTGTACTGTGGCTATTATATGAAACAAGTAAATCTTTGTTTTATTTTCTTTCCGAAATAATTTATTCATTTTTTTACTATATGTATTTCATTTATCATGTGGAAGGTGTTAATCTCATAGTGTACCCTAAAATGCTATTGTCAGGTTCTTAGCTTTAGAGTACCTTACGCTTGAACTTTCTAAACTTTTTTTTTCTAACTTGCATCATAGAAGGACTTTATTAGGTTGCCTTCATGTATGTTAAAACATCATTGTCGCCTTTAAATATGACATCCTAGATACTTTCAGAATTTGAGCTTCTATTTTATTTATAGTAGGAGGCTTCAATGCCGAATGAGTATACGTGTTAAGCCACCAAAGTGTCCTTCATGGGAAATTTTCATATGTTATTCTGCTTTCAGATTGCTGCACATTTTTTAAAAAAAATTAAATGCGTCTTAGTCCGGTCCACGCGACGGAACGGCGCCGCCGTCTGCTGACGACATCGTCGAGACGGGTCGGCCAAACGACGATCGGCGCGACGCGGCGCAGACCGGGCGCCGCCGTCTTGACGACGACCGCTGTAGCGGCCGTCATCGACGATCGGCGCCACGCGCTTCACGCCACGCCGCCGTCCGCTTGACGACTAGCCTATTTTGCTAAATAAAATTTCACTAAGCCTATTTTAAAAATAATCCTTTTTTTTTTAGTATCATGTTTTAGCTCTTCTACCAAGTATCACATGTCAATTTATTTTCTTTTCTATAATGCGTGTAAAACGATAGTCTATGAAAAAATATCATTTAATCTGGCAATTCAGAGAAGAGAAGGCTCTTCCGGCACTCGGCAACTTCTATTCGCTGCACCAAGCACGAGGATTGACTCTTGACTCCTAAGGATACAACAAGTAGAACTTCCTTCCTTGTTAAAACATCAACCTGGCAGGCCCTGCAATGAGTTTTTTTTTTTTTTGGGGAAGTTGAGTCTTAAGGGTAAATTATACGTACCTCGTATGCCCTCTAACTTATCTTCGCCCTCAGAGCTTCGCTCGCTATGATTAACTTTTTGATTGAAGGTGATAATTGATGAAGTGACGTCCTTTCCAAGCGTTAGGATAGTTTTCTTAAAGATTGACGAATATATTCTGTAATGTTATATTATATTATATATAAATATTTTTAAAATTATTTTATCAATTAGGACAGTATAAATAACGGCTTGGAGTGTTCATAACCAACAAGAAATTAATTGTCTTAAACATTAATTAATCACAGAATAAGTCTGCTCTTTTGGTGTTAGGAGATGAATGCCTTGATGAAGACAACGTGATCCACATCTCCTTCTTATAATTTATAGAGATAAAACAATGCCTCCTTCAAGATCATTTAAACATTCTCAAAAGCTCAAATAAAGTATTAGTATTTTTCAGGAGTGTAAAAAACGATTAAATAATGAGTTACCCTTAAGAGGTAAGGCTTCAAGAAATGATCTAAACTTATTTTATGGGAGTGATCACCAAAGCATAATCTCTAGGAGGGTATATAATATTAGAGCACCAATAATACGGTCTTAATTCTGTATCTGAATTTGGCTGGAGAGAGAGGTTCTGTTCTATGTCAATTCGGGTCTGGCTTGGTTTGAGTGAGGCTCGATGAGTTGACTCACTGAGTATTGGAACCCGGCTGAGTTACTAATAATCTGGGAATAACTCGGATGCGATCTGAGACGTTGGATATAGCGTGTTGTAACTTGGCCGTTGGATCTGATCACTCGGATCGAGTGTCTATTGAGCTTGAGCTTGAGCCGTCGGATGATTGATTCCTTCTCGTGGCCCTTGGATGTGTTACTTGATCACATGGTTCTGATGTGTTAATGGAGTTAGTGGTCGACGGCTACCGCCGGGTGATGAAGCGAGGGTAGATGACCGCCTGACAGCGGCGGAGCCGATGGATCTGCCGCTTGATGAAGCTTGGGAGAAGCCTGCTTTAATTGGAAAACATGCGCTGGGGCATTCGTCATTCGAGTTCCTTGGGATGCAGAGGGAGAGCTCTGGAGAAAGATGGATCGAGAGGGAGAGAGAGTTTGCTTCACCGCCTTAAGTGAGGAGGATTCCTGCCACGCCCACGTGGGAAATGCTGTGAGGAGGAAGAAGAAGACTTGAGAGAGGAGGAGGAGTTTCTGAGATAATTTTTCCATCCTCGCTTTGCTTTTCTCATCCCTATTTATAGATGTTCTTCTTAGATAGCTATCTTCTATGCCTCTTGTAACTAATTTTTGTATATGGTCGTGTATTTTCTCTGTCGATTCTTGGTCAAGGTTTTATAATAATTTTTATTTATTTATTTTCTTTATTTCTCTCTGTTCTGAGGCTGTAATTTATTGTTAATTTGGCCATGGATGATTTGGATTCATATCATAAGCTCTCACTAAAAATCTCTTAGAAGGCTTACTGATATGTGAACTTTAAAAGGGTTAGTGTATAAATCAATTTTCTTATTTTAACTCCTCATGAGAGCTTATCAAAGAATGAGCTCTAGAAAGGTAACTAGTGTTTTCAGAACCCTCGCTAAAACTTATTAGAATAAATGAAAGTTTTAAGATTGGGCACATTCAAACTTCTTAACAGAATCATTTATGAGTAAATCTGATAGGACAACCTAATTAGGAGATATCATTTAATGATATAGTATATGTCAACTAACATTTTATAAGGGTAAAACATTTTGTGGCAAAAGCTTCCTACTTGACGTGGTATTCATTGCTAACAAAGTTTTAAAAGATACTCAAATTATGCAAGCATCTGGCTTATAAATATACATCTAAGAAAAATATTTTGCTCCCATAATATTTTTATGGGTTAAGACATCATCAAAAGTATTCATTGGCTAATCACTAATAATTTTATTACATCCTATGATGAACTTACCACTATATAAATTACAAGACTTTAAAATAGTTTAAGATCTCTAGAATTCATAAGAAAGATTTATCTTGAGGAATCCTTTTGTGATAATAAATATACATTTTAAATAAAAAATTATAATGTTTACTATCTAGAGGGGTTGTCTACATTCATTTTATAAGTTGTAGTTGTTCTTTATGAAGTTTTTTACTCAAATTATGGCATATTCCTAACCTTGGAACAAGATGTGTATCACACCTATAATGCAAAAGTATTTTTGAACTTATTCATACAAACACCTACAATGTAAAGAAGTGTATTAGGATCATACAAATTTTTATCTTACTATTCACAATTTTTTATGCAAATTATCCATCAAGAGCATTAAGCTAGTGCTAAATTTTATTTAGTATAGCAAAATTATGGACCAAATAAAGCTAAAGATCTATATCAACCACTGAAAAAGATCCAACATATCAAACTAAGAGTATTTATACATGGATTACTTAGTATGGACTCAAATAACCTTAAACTAGCTTAAAATATCGATTTAAGAACAAATTTGCCTCAATAGGTTGACCTTTTTTTTTCTTATTTTATATGCTCTTCAGGCCATATGTGATAGAGATTTTTAGGTGAAGATAACTCTACTACCATCATAACCACATTTGGTTAATTAAATAGCTTCATCATAAGTGGCACACTAATAGCATGTTATCATCTTAATGCATGCTTGTCAACATATAATACATTTTAGAAGATTTTGATTATATAAACTATACTATCATATAAATTCCTCAATTCTTCTGACCCATTTATCTCAAAATGCTCCTCTCAAGAATAAGAATTGATTCATAAAAAATGGCATACATTATCATTGATATTTATTGAATCCATTTGAGAGGTGATATATTTTTTTAAAGTTTATGAGTATAAATTCGATCATTAAAATTTCAGTATGTCACTCATAATTGCTCATTAGATGGCCTCCTCTAAAATAGTATACTTAGATAAATAATATAAGATATTGCTAGTATTAGCAACCATTATGCACTATTTCAAGCCATTACAAGTTGTCTAAGTTAGCTCTTGTTCTAGTGATTCAAATTTTATAATTATATTATGATAAAATAACTATAGAAAGGTGGAATATCCACTACCCATTAATGATGCAAATAAAGAATATGCAATGTAAGGACCAAATAAATAACTTTACGTAAATGATTCTATTTTTTTATCTTGTTCATCTTATTTATTATTCCATTAAAAGAGTTAAAGAGAAATTTGATATGCTTGAAGATGACAATATTAGCCATCATAATAGCACAACAAATGTGTTGTATATGATGATGGTAGTCATATTGGTTGCCATCATTATAAGAATGAATGACATTGGTCTCGCATCTATAATCACCCTATCCTCATAATAGTCAAATAAAGTTCATCTCATGTGATGTCTATGATAGTGTCCAAGGTTGAATCCAAGTTGGATTATGATGATGTAACTGCATCTCATATGCTCTATTTGACATTCCTGTCTTCTATTGTGTTATGGATTGGCTTTAAAATAAATAAATATTTGTTAAGCATATATTTAATTTGATAAGAGGGCTTAAGGGTTGTGAATATGTAATAAAAATTTTGTTGAGACACTAATACCCTAATCTTAATTAATTTATGATTAACTTAAACAAATTAACTAGCTAATAACATAAAAGGCTAAAATTCATCGAAGCACGATCCTAAGAAACACTTATCACCTAGTATTGTTAAACTTAATGAAAAAAATTGTTGGAGATGGATATATCTTAAACAAAATGTTATATAAGGGGATTTCAATGCATGCCAAGTGTGAGATTGTGAGATTTTTTTTTTCATCAAATTTTCAAGTCATGTAATGAGTTTTTTTTTTTTTTTTTGGTCACCACATCTAAGATGCATATTAAGTCACTCGTACGACTATCTCTTAGGACATGCTTGATGAATTTTAATAGAGATAAAAGAAATTGTTGTCTACTAATATTATTTCAATTCTCTCCAATTTTATATAGTTATTATTATTTAAAAAAAATAACTCTATCACAATATTTAAATCAAAATTTTATTCAAAATTGACTTCAAATCCTTTGGATATGCTTTAAGATGAGTGCAATACAAAAGTAATTAACTTCATACTCACCTTAAAATAAATCTAAAGGCTTTAAAATTCATCCTAATCACTTTTTGATTAGAGTATCCTAATATAATTTTTTTTATTATTTTAAAATAATTACTTATGGTTAGGTTTCTGAAAAGATAATGAGCATATACCTCACAAACAAAGTACACATTAAGAAGATGCACCAAGTCATTCCAAACAAGTTGAGACTAATTTGAAAATTCATCTATTTAATCCACCATTAATTATTTCCATGAAACCCTAAATTATAATTCAAATGATCAAAATAAAAATATGAAGAGCTTACTTGCATAAGGGATAATGCCAACCTCATTAGCATTATTTGTTGTAAACAAAAACTGGTAGGTCGTCATGGAGGTTTTGCTCTTCACGATTCAAATAACTATTCTGATTAGTTAGAATATTCTGATATATATAAATAAATATGAAAACATTTTTTTAGCATTTGTTATCAAAATTTAAAAACTGTTATGGCATTACTAATTTTTTATTTTCGTTAGTTACTTATAGACTAATTAACGTCATTAAATCATATAATGATGGATTAGCATGTCTCTGAAAAAAATATCGTTTAATTATAGCAATTAAGAGAAGCAGTTCTTGAAACTAATTAAAGAGAAGCCTTTCAGGGACACGGCAACTTCGATTCGCGGCAACTTCGATTCGCTGCACCGAGCACGAGGCTTGACTCTTGAGGATTTTTCTAATAATCAAATAGTAGAACTAACTTCTCGGACTATAATAACATCAACCAGGAAACCTAAAAATATTTTTAATTTCTCTTATAATAAATTTGAAAGTAATAGATGATAATTGATGAAATGCCGTGCTCTCTAAGCGTTGGGATACTTCTGTTAACAATCGACCTATACTTTTTATAATGTTACCTCTCTCTCTCTCTCTCTCTCTCTCTCTCTCTCTCTATATATATATATATATATATATATATATATATATATATATATATATATATATATATATATATATATATAAAATTTCCTGTAGAACCTTGCAAGTTTCAAACATTCCATCACATTTAACATTATTTTGATGAAACTTTTTAGACTTTAAAATCTGAAATAGTTAATCAGAAAATTCAACAAATTATTTGAAGTACTATATGATTTAAGACCTTAACATGCTTATAATCAAAATAATTGGCTAGACATAATGATTTGAACACATCTGCAATTTTTGAATCTAGATTATGAGCTCAAACAAAATGTTCAAATGGTTAATCAAGATTTTTTTTAAAGAAAACCAATTTGAAGGATCAAACAGACACTGAATTTAGCAAAAATTAAATTGAAATGATTATCTCAATATAAGATCTAAATCCAAATCTACATGAGCTTAATTGAGCCAACTAAGGAAAATTGCCCTAAGATGATCCCATGCTCTTCATCTTCAATCCTCCTCCTTTATTCTTCTAAAAAAATATATGAAATAGATGTTCACATCAAGGCCATTGGCCACTACCATCTATGCCTCACTATTGACTCATGGGTACACCAAACTTACCCCTACAAACTCTTCTTATTGCGATCTAACAACTATGGAAGTGTCCAACATAACTCACCTTGACATGTGCATTATATATTGAGTAGAATTTAAACATATAAATTCTTAAGCAATTTGCGATGATATTTTTGCTCTCAAAAAGATAATCATTTTAGTAAAATATGATGACATATTATCTAAATATGTAACAATAACCATCCATCTATATTTAATGTAGTTATTTATGTCTAAGTTTTCCAAGAACCACCACTTCTCTCATCCTCCAATGACCAACATCCAAACTACATCTACAATCTGTGAACAATATCTATCATCAACTAATGCCTTACTTTCACCAACTATCAATGTTTAATTTTTGCTAAAAGATTTCAGTTGAGTACATTAATGATTTACATCTAACATCCACCATTATTAATCACAATTCATTTGTCAGGAATCATCTAGTTTTCATCATCACTTGTTTATCTAATGCACAAGCTCATTATTTGTTATCATGTAACATCCAACACCATTATCTAACTTTACTTAACATCTAATGAATAATATTTAACATCAAATATCATTTGATGACCACTAGTGGTTAACATTTATTACACATCATCTAACATTCTCTAATATTCAGTACCTACCACCAATGGAGGTTCAACATCAACATCTAATATTCACATTTATTTTATGTATGCCAACCCATGCTTTCCATCACTCGATGTCTAAAAGCCACATAATTTATATCATCATCCAACTCTTATTATTACTTAAATTAGATGATTTGCATTATTTTACATTCATTACTATATGACATTAGACACCAATCATATGATGGGTGACAACCTTTAATGTTGAAACTAACTATCACCTAATATGTGATGCCTACTATTGTCTAATACCAATTATTGTATTATGATCCGCTATTGATTTATATGAATTGTCACTAATCAATAAATATGCCTCCTTCATTTTATAAATAAAGTAACATACAGGTGTTTATTACTGCCAATGTAATCATTTCTTCATCACATATAGGGGGTATTCCTCCTAACATAAATTTTTAATATTATACAAATTCTTTCGCCAGCTTTGTGGAAGGGTGCCATCTTTGTAACATAAGATTTAATTAATGGATATTTTTTTACTTCAACATGGCCTCATGACTTTTTCCTTCATGGATTTTCAAGTTAAAAATTTTTTGTGCTCCATTTTTTTAATTTACAAATTGTGTAAACATTTTTTAGAAGCTAACATGAACATTGCCCTCTCTTTTTCAATACTATTTACCTTGCACTTAATAAGTATCAATTGTCTTGTCAATTAGGAACCATGACATTTGACATTTATCTAGATGCAAAGACTTTAACTCATATTCAATCATTCATGTCCAGTTATTTGCCAGTTACTCTTATCGTTTTAGAGATAATGCAACATTCATAGAATAATTATGTCTCTATAGGAAGCAAGTTAAAATTAGATAATAACTTTGGACAACAGTTGCTACAACGAAATCAATGTATATCTCTCTACAAGAAATCGCCATCTCATTTTAAAATATACACATGATATTGAGATAAGACTTATTTGAATTATTGAAATTTAAGAAAGTCCAATACTCAAAATGGAAGGAGCTTTATAACTATTTCTTTTAAAAAAGAATTATTAATAATTATAAAGATTACAATTAAAATGGTGACTTTATCACCTAATTCACAATTGGTTTCATCAATTACTCCTTGATAAGTAGCCTTATTTCTCACTTAATTGTCAATTGTGGAGCTTACTCTTCTTTAAGTTACTTCATCATCTCTTTATAATGGGTCACAACACTTAATCTTCTATAAGTAGTTGTGTCACTAACTCCATAGTAAATTATAAAAAAAATTTTAATTACCTTTATCATGAGTTAAGTTATCAAGTCATACTTTGACAAATAACCTAAGATAAGACTAAAGTTTTTCATGGATTTAACTCAACTTCTCCTATTAAAAGTTATGACCATTAATTATGGCTTTAACTAGTAGCGCAAGGAAACATTTAAAAAAAATTAATAGACTTACCTCACCTTCTCCATCATGGGTTTTGATCATCTATTTGAGCTCTAACCTACAACTAAAGTGATAATCAAAATTCTTAGTGTGTTGAACTTAACTTCTTTTATAATGAGTTATGTGCATAAAGTTGGGCTTTAGTGAATAACCTTAACAAACAATCAAATGTCTTTGAGGACTCA
The DNA here is from genome assembly GCA_021442155.1 of Cymbidium sinense. Lineage (NCBI taxonomy): Eukaryota > Viridiplantae > Streptophyta > Magnoliopsida > Asparagales > Orchidaceae > Cymbidium > Cymbidium sinense. Next base: position 75,024,027 of record CM038226.1, read on the forward strand.
ATCAACCTTTTTAATAATAGACTAAGGTCATCGAGTAAGACTTTGATTATAGTCTTAAATAAAAGTCAAACATGTTGGTGGATTTTCAAGTCCATTGAAAAAAGGTGGTAAAACATTCTTATAAGGTACATTAACTTATAGTCATGTAGTAGCATAATAAGTTCAAAGTTATCACCTTACTCCTACAAATCCTTAAGTGCAGAGGTAAACTTAGATGGCAATTTTTGACCCATTAAAAGATGTTTGCTAGATATAATCATTTTATGTGTCTTTTTAATGATAAAATTCAAGTCAAAATTCTTACAACTTATTATCTTTTAATTTTTTTTTCATGTGTAACTTTATTCATATCATATTGCATCAAAGTCAATTGAGGAGTAAATTAAGATTATAATAAATCAAAGTAATTTAAGAAAGAAATTTGAAATAAAGTGAACAGGTTATAACAAGTTGGAGAAAGAATTATACGCTTATTTTGTTCGAATAAAATTGTACATTAAAATTACACAAGAAATGCACTTTAGAGTTGACATGGAATTATTGAATTAAATATATATCAAATTCAATCTCACCACATTACTTATACTACTTAAATAGCTTTGCCCATGGTTTATATCTAGTGATGTTGTTTGCCCTCCCATGCATTACTTGACCTTATCAAACATCTATAGGCACATTTTAATTCCATTTTATACATCAAGGTCACATGTCATGAATACATAAAAAAAAGTTACCAAGCAAATCAAGAAAACATCAAAAAAAAAAGTCTTGCAAGTAATATCTCTAATAGCACAAGCACATCAAAAATTCACTCATTCGGTTCACATACAAAAATTTATATGTTCATCGCATAGTGTTGAATTTTTTGAATAATGGATACTTACATAATTTTTAGAGAAAAATATGTAGAGTATATAGATATCTTTGGAAACATCCATAAAATCTAGACCCAAAAGGTGGTCCAATTTGATGTGCAAGCTTTTTTTTTCTTTAAGATAAAATCTTTAGAGTGTATAATAATAAAGAATGAATATATTTTGAATTAATATTTTTTTGACATGCAAAAATAAGGAGGCAATTAATATAATTCCAAGATTCCCATCAAATCTAACATAATTTATTGAACTTCAAATCTCATATATTTGATCAAAAAAAATTTATTGTTCATATAAAGTTCAAATTGGTTAAATTTCATCATGCTTGATAATCATAATGATTAATTCGAATAAAAAATTCTAAGAATATATACCAAGGACATCAAAATTAAAATTTAGTGGATTCATAATCAAAATGATCATCTCTTAAGAAAATCTTATTGATACCATGAGCATTCAAATTTAAGCTTAAAAGAACTTGAAGAAATGAGCCAAAGCAAATTTAGCTCAAGTGAGCCACACATGCCCCCTCTTCATTGTCCTTCTCTTATAAAGGAATATTCACACCAAGGCTATTGATCTCCCCCTCATCATGAGCAACTTTGTGCAAGAGTCCACTCATGATAAATCATCTTATAAACAAATTTTCAAAGAAGATTTGAATTTTTAGAAGTCTAAAAGCATTTATGTCCACTATGGACATCTAATTCATAAACCATTATAGAATTAATTTATTCTCAAAAAAATGCATATTCTTAAATGGTTGTTCCATATGCTAGCTTTAATTTATTTTGCCTCACATAAAATTAAGTAATTCGTCATTTATAACATTGAATTTATCCTATAGAAAGATTTAAACACATAAAAAATCATATCTAACCATTTTAAATCAACTCCCCACCACCACCACCACCCAAAAAAAAATAATTTTCATTGTTAAAACTTATCAAAATTACTTAAGATGATCTAATCTTTGTAATATTTTTATTCATCAAGTCCATTATACTTGTGAATTGTTGTGTTTTACAATGGTGCATTATAGTCACTAATTAGATATTTCGATATCAGTAGCCACCGTCACACTACTAGCATAATATAACACTATTTCACTAATCGATCAACCCATAAGGGTCAATCTAATCAACCTAGTGGTGAGATCTTCATATCACTCATTGATTAGAGAAAACCACAATCATGAACAAATATTGTTAAGAAAAATAATGAATTTTTGGTATTTATTTCGGATATGGAATAAAATACTCCCTCAAAATTAATATATAATTCATATTTTTACTCATTATTTTAACATTTAAAACTTTTTGAATCCCAAAACTAGAATTATTAAGCTCTCATTGCTTCTCCTTGTTCATATAACACCTCTATACTCTCGTAGTCTAACATGCTTAGATAACTATTATATATTGACTAACTAGATTTCTCATTTTCTAAGGTTTCACTATTACTTGACATCCAACCATTAACATCGATCAACAATAAATATCAAACATCCATTAGTCACTGATAATTTTTAATGACTAGTGTTCAACATTCTTCTATGTCTACTATCTAATATCATCACTCAAGATCTATCAACTCTGAATGCTTGATGCCCACTAGCTATCAATGTTCAATGTCTACTAGCATCCCCAAATAAGGAGAATTTGATTTCTACATATATTTGAAGTATAAGACCTCACAATTGCTAACCACCAACATATGGTTTCTTCAACAATCAATGTGAAATGCCTTATAATAACTAATGTCTAACATTTGCTAATGACCAAAATGCTACATTTGCCATTTTATTACTCTTATCATCAATTATCCATCATTCATCATCTTCTAATTTTTGTTGCCATTTTATTACCAACATTCAGTCTTGTTACTCAATCATCTCCCACTATTTGATATCACCTAATATCTAAAACCCATAATCCGTTATCCACTATCATACAATGCCCATTATTATTTCTCATTCCTTGCTTTCCACCAAATATCATCCATCAATCTATATGTTATCATCATTTAGTGCTTATTATTGCTTAACAATTTTTACTTCTTCTCTAACATCGTTAGTCATTAAAAAATATCATCACCTAATAGCCAACATATGCCATATTTTGACTCCTCTCATCTCCTTATATTCAATGCCCACAATCTAACTCCATCATCATTTGATGCTCACAATTGCAAATTGTCTAATGCCTGCTACCATCGAAAAACCTCACACCCTCATTATTGCCTAACTTCTAAAGGATGTTGATTGTCTATCATTTGTCAACTTTTGATACCCATCCTCTAAAAACAATGTGATCATTTAATCTTTTCACTCTCACCATCACTCAATGCTAATCATTAACTCACTTCAACTTTCATTCATTCAGTCAACCAATTTACATTATATAAATATCCTCTTTCACCTTGTGAAATAGCACCCTCCCTGTACCATGGTACTCTTTTAGTGGAGATTTTCTAATTGGATAAGACTTCATGATTTGTTCTTTCTTTTTTTTTCTTTTTTTTTTTTTTTGCATAAATTTTGTCTAATGCTCTTTAACATTTCATTATTTATTTGCAAACTCTTCCTTTATTGATTTTTTGTCCATTAAATGAGGCTAAGGTTGAACTTGAAAGAAAATAAAATTTTTTTCACAATCACCTCATATAAAATTATATCATGAGTACAAGAAATTTATTCAAAACAATATGGGCCATGATATTTTTCATCAATTTTTATAAACTATTTTATAGTACTTATAAAAATAAAGAAAAGTTACATACATAGCACACAATTCTTATGTATTTATATATTTGAAATCTAAAATTTGATATTTACAAATATAGCATCTTTAAAAAGAGAAATTCACCCAAAAAAATAAATGACTGTGCTATTTTTATGTAATAACAAAAATATTAGAATGATATTTATGTAAATATAAATTTAGATGTTAGATATGAATTTTGTGTTATGTATGCAAATGGCCCTAAAAATGATTTTTCTTCATTTAATATTTGATTGGCATACAATTTTAAAAATAACTTATCATTTTAAATGAATATATTATATTTGTGACCATTTTTGTATGACTTAAAGGAATGCAGTGTAAAAGGAATGTAATATATTTGAATTATTTTAGGATGTTTGGTTGAGAATTTTACAAATTCATGAGTTTTTTTGGTTAAATAAATGTAATGTAAAGTATTTGAAAGGTTTTGGGTGAGCGGTGGCTACGTATGACGACCGGTGGTGGCGAGTGGAAACAAAGGATGATGGGTATGCGTGGGGTGGCTACGGCGATCGTGGGGGCATCGGCGGCAGTGGCGTTAGCCGGTGGTGGCGGCGGTGCTTCGGCGGTGCTCGGCACCGGTGATCCTGGCCAAGAATGCATAACTTTACATTGGCCGATATAATTTGGGTGAATTCCAAATACACAAAATATAACTATCTGATAATTTCTAAATGCATTACATCACTTTGAAATTTTACTTTACATTATGCTAAATGCCAAAAAATCAAAAACTTCTACATTTACTTTACTTTACTTTTGATTCCAACCAAATAGCCCTCAAATCAATCTTCTTTAACATAATTCACTGTAATAGAATAAAAAAAAATATTATATATCTTAATTTTGCATGAAAATCTAACATAGATATAGATAATAGAGAAAAAATACATGAATGCCATAATTTTTATGTAAAACATAAAAAAAACACTAGCTTTACGTGGTCAAAATAATCTACTATATAAATAAAGTTGTAGAATTTTACTTTCTCTCCAATTGAAGAAAATAAGGTTACAAAATATTTAGTGATTACATATTCTTCTATTGTACAAAAGTCAAGAAACAACGACCTAGAAATAACAATGCTACAACCGCCGCAAGTGGAGATTGGTAATGAATGTTAGTAGTGGTCAAATTTAAGCTCTCAAGCTTAGTTCTTTAATTTTTTTTCTCCCTTCATATTTAAAATGGGATTTAATTTATAGAGCTTTAGGAGAAATTTTTTGATAAATTTAGCCAAATCACTCAATTGGATGGTCATATTAAATCCTTTAATAATTGTTCATTCTTGATATGGCACTAAAAATTCCATTAGTCGAAGCACGAATCTTGATGTCAAAAGTAATCTGATCCTAAGTCGAAACTAGTCCAGATCAAGCACTTAAAATATCATTGGAAACTTTGGGATATCAGTTAAATTCTTAAATAGTTCCTAAATATAGAGTATTTATGATCAAATCGAGCGTCTTGACGAGCCAGATTTAACAAGCTTAAGATCTCTTGATTCTGACTTTATTTGAGCATTCAAATACTTAAAATATATCATATGATCAAGGGAATCATTTTGAGCCATCCGATGGAGTGGTTTAGATTTTGCATGTATTTATAGAAATGCCATCACTTTAATCTATAAATAGCCTCTCATTATTCACATAAGGGGAGCCCAAGCTAAAGAGAAGAGAGAGCTCTAAAGCTTGAAAATCCTCCAAGCATAATCGTGCCACCACTCGACGGTCGTCGACCACCGCCGTCGGCCTCCAACCACCGCCGACCGCTGTCGTCGGTCGCCACCATCGATCATCATCATCATCGAGTAACACTCTGGCAAACAACCTCGGATATGTCATAACTTTGTACCTACTCCACACAAGTTGACATCGAGTAACACCCTGACAAACAACCTTGGATAGGTCATAACTTTGTACCTACTCCACACAGGTTAACGTCATCGAGTAATACTCTGACAGATAATCTCGGAAGAATTAAAATATTTAACCTCTTCCACACTGGTTAACGCCATACATTGACAAAAAAACATCGAATGAGAGTTAAAACTATTGATTTTTTCCACACAGGTTAAATGTCACCGAGTAAAACTCTAACAAATAACCTCATATAGGTCAAAATTCCTTGGCGGATAGATTCGACCCCTTCTATACAAGTTAACGTCATCAAGTAACACTTTGACAAACAATCTCAAATCGGTCAAAAATCATCAATGGATTCGATTCAACCTCTTCCATATAGGTTAATATCATCGAGTAATAATTTGACAAACAACCTCGGATGGGTCAAAAATTCTTGGCGGATTCGATTTGACCTCTTTTATACAGGTTAACGTCATCAAGTAATACTTTGACAAACAACCTCGAATGGGTCAAAAATTCTCAGCGGATTTGATTCAACCTCTTTCATACATATTACTTTTATAAACAACCTCGGATGAGTCAAAAATCCTTAGCATTTTCAATTCGACCTCTTTCATACTGGTTAACGTCATCAAGTAACACTCTGACAAACAACCTCGGATAGATCATAACTTTGTACCTACTCTATACAGGTTAACATCATCGAGTAACACTCTGACAAACAACCTCAGATAGGTCATAACTTTATACCTACTCCACACAGGTTAACGTCATCGAGTAACACTCTGACAGATAATCTCGGAAGAATAAAATATTTAACCTCTTCCACATAGGTTAATGTCATACATTGACAAACCAACCACGAATGAGAGTTAAAATTATTGAGTTCTTTCACACAAGTTAAATGTCACCGAGTAAAACTCTGGCAAACAACCTTGGATAGCACAAAAATTCTTGGTGGATTCGATTCGACCTCTTCCATACAGGTTAACGTCATCAAGTAACACTTTGACAAACAACTTTGGATGGGTCAAAAATCCTTAGCGAATTCGATTCGACCTCTTCCATACAGGTTAACGTCATCAAGTAACACTTTGACAAACAATCTCAGATAAGTCAAAAATCCTCAGCGGATTCGATTCAACCTCTTTCATGCAGGTTAACGTCATCAACTAACACTTTGACAAACAACCTCGGATGGGTCAAAAATCCTCAATATATTCGATTTAATCTCTTCCATACAGATTAATGTCATCGAGTAATATTTTGACAAAGAACCTCGGATGGGTCAAAAATCTTTAGCAGATTTGATTCGACCTCTTTCATACAGGTTAACATCATCAAGTAACACTTTTACAAACAACCTCGATAGTCAAAATCTCGAGATTCGATTCAACCTCTTCCATGCATCGTATCAAGTAATAATTTGACAAACAACCTCGGATGGGTCAAAAATCTTTGGCAGATTCGATTCGACCACTTCCACACATGTTAATGTCATCAAGTAGCACTTTAACAAGCAACCTCGAATAGGTCAAAAATTCTCAGCATATTTGATTCAATCTCTTCCATACATGTTAATGTCATCAAGTAATACTTTAGCAAACAACCTCGGATGGTTCAAAAATCATCAATGGATTTGATTCAACCTCTTCCATATAAGTTAATGTCATCAAGTAACACTTTGAAAAATAACCTCGGATGGGTCAAAAATTTTTAGCATATTCAATTCTGCCCTTTCTATACAAGTCAATGGCATTAAGTAACATCATGAAGAATGACACTCTAAAATTATATACAAGAATTTCAATTTTCAGAGAAATGATTCCTAATCAATGCTTCCCCACCACATTGACAGTTGTCAACTATTAAAGTTTCAAGAAAATCAACTTTCTATGAACTACGGTTCTTGATCGCCTCCAAACCCGGTTAGTCCAACGAGGACAGTTGACGCCTCTCCCAAGGAAAAATTGGAGTCTCATCATATGAACTACGGGACTTGATCGCCTCCAAACCCGGTTGATCCGACGAGAATAATTGACGCCTCTATCGAGAGAAAATTGGAGCCTCGCCATATGAACTACGGGTCTTGATCACTTCCAAACCCGGTGTCCAACGAGGACAGTTGGCGCCTCTTTCGAGGGAAAACTGGAGCCTCGCCGTATGAACTACGGGCCTTGAACACCTCCAAACCTGCCTAGTCCAACGAGAACAGTTGATGCCTCTTTCGAGGGAAAACCGAAGCCTCGCCGTATGAACTACGGGTCTTGATCACCTCCAAACCCAGTCGGTCCAATGACTCAGTTGACGCCTCTTTCGAGGGAAAACTGGAGCCTTGTCATACAAACTACGAGCCTTGATCGCCTCTAAACCCGGTCGGTTCAACAAGGACAGTTGATGCCTCTCTTGAGAAAAAACTGGAGTCTCGCCGTATGAACTACGGGCCTTGATCGCCTCCAAACCCGGTCAGTTCGACGAGGATAGTTGACGCCTCTCTCGAGGGAAAACTGGAGCCTCGTTATATGAACTACGAGCCTTGATCGCCTCCAAACCCGGTCAATCTGATAAGAGCAGTTGATGCCTCTTTCGAGAGAAAACTGGAGCCTTGTCGTATGAACTACAGGCCTTAATCGCCTCCAAACCCGGTCGGTCCAATGAGGATAGTTGATGCCTCTCTCAAGGAAAAATCAGAGCCTCGCCGTATGAACTACGGGCCTTGATCGCCTCCAAACCTGGTCGGTCTGACGAGGACAATTAACGCCTCTCTCGAAGAAAAATCAGAGCCTCACCATATAAGCTACAGGTCTTGATCAGCAAAGCGAATGATCTTCTTAGAAGAAGGTTAGAGCTTCGCTGACAAAAGAAAGAAAAAACCAAAATAAAAATTATTATCCTAGCAATTGAACTTCTACTAGATAATTTATCATCCAACACAGAAGAACACTAGAGCATGTCCTTACTTTACCATAAGGGGGTTTTTATATACCCACTATAGGGGAAAAAAGGGGATAAATAAAAAAAATGAAAAGAAACGAAAAAAAAAATTTAAACTGAAAAAAAAAACCCTTCTCCTCATTATGACTAGCTTTTGTTAGCCATTTAATTAAAAAAAAAAAAACTCTTCTCCTCATTATGACTAGCGTTTGTCAGCCATTTAATTAAAAAAACCCCTCTTCTCATTATGTCATTTAATTAAAAAAAATCTAGTCATTTCGACGAGAGCAGTTGATGCCTCTTCGAGAAAATCAGAGTTTTGTCGTATGAACTATGGGCATTGATCACCTCTAAACACGGTTGGTCCAACGAGGACAATTGAAGCCTCTCTCGAGGGAAAATCGGAGCCTCTCCGTATAAACTACGGGTCTTGATCGCCTCCAAACCCGGTCGGTCCAATGAGGACAGTTAACGCCTCTCTCAAGAAAAAATCAAAGCCTCGCCATATAAGCTACGGGTCTTGATCATCAAAGTGAATGACCTTCTTAGAAGAAGGTCAAAGCTTCGCTAACAAAAGAAAGAAAAAAAAAACAAAACAAAAAATTATTATCCTAGCACTTGAACTTATGCTAGATAATTTATCATCCAACATAGAAAACACTAGAGCATACCCTTACTTTAGTGGGGTTTTTATAGACCCAAAAGGGGATAAATAAAAAAAAAAGAAACGAAAAAAAAAACTGAAAAAAATAGAAAAAAAATCTCTTCTCCTCATTATGACTAGCGTTTGTCACCCATTAAATAAAAAAAAAACCCTCTCCTCATTATATCATTTAATTAAAAAAAGAATTTCCTCCTCATTATCGCATTTAATTAAAAAAACTATCTCTCTTCATCTCTCTCTTTCTCACGCTAAAAAATAATTTTGATGGGCCCACAACCCCTCTCTTTCAAATCAAATAGCTACCCAAAAAATATATATAATAATATAAATTTATAAAATAATTTATATATTTATAAAATTTATTACATATAAAATAAAATGAAATAAAATAAATATTAATAACTAATTAGTAAATAAATAAATAAATTTAATATACATAATATATATATATATTATATATCCTAATAATTTTTACCTGAAGTGATTTTATATATTTTTGAATGAAATGATTTTTTTCATCCAAAAATAGGGGGCAAATGATATATACTTCTAAAATTTATAAATTAAATATGGATCTCAATTTAAAACATACATATAATCAAATTAAACGACTCAGTGAGATGAATCCAACAATGCTAGAACCAAGTCAAATCAAGTCCAAATGAGCTCAAATCAAGTTTAAATGTTATATCTGAAACTTCAACACTGACTGAATGATCAAATGACTTCCAAATTTGACGTTCTTATAGTCGAATGGAGCGGCTCGATGAGACGAATCAAACGAGCCTAAGATCACTCAGATCGAAGGTCATTTGAATGGTCAAATCACCAAAAAATTATATGTGATCAAATGAATCAATACGGACCGTCCGATGGAGTGTTTTGAGATTTTGACTATAATGACCAAAATGCCCTCTCAGAATCCTATAAATAGGATCTCATTCTTGTCATGAAGGAAGGAAGGAGCTAGAAGCAAACTTGGGAGACCGAGCTAAAGAAAAGAGAGAGCTCTGAGGTCCAAGCATAATCATGCCACCAATCGACGATCACCGACCACCGTTACCAATCATCGCCGCCGACCATTGCCGCTGATCATCATTGCCGCTGACCACCGCCGCCGGTCACCGTCGTCGACCATCACCGGTCCCTGCCTTCCACCACCGCTGGTTGCGCCACCGTCACCACCGCCGGTCGCTTGCCGACCACCGTGGTCACTGCATCAGTCGCCACCACTGCTGTCGCTCATCGCTGAACATCGCATCGGTCGCCGCCACCAACCACCACCGGCCACCACCGTCGACCACAATTGTTGGTCACCACCGTCAGCCACCGGTGAATACCACCGCACACCCGAGCATGATTATCACTAATCGTTATTCACTATCGTCGACTGCCACCAACAAATATTATAGCCCAACTACCGTTGCATAGCTGTTGTTACCTCCTTTTGGAATTTCCGTTGTCAGACTTTCTCATATACAACTCTGTAATCCCATTATCGAGAAAACTTAAAATTTGTACTCCAAAACAGACATATAGTGGAATATTTTTACTGGGCTAAGCCCCGTGATTTTTTTCCTACTCATTTTAGGATTTTTTCACGTAAAAATCCTGAAGTTTTTCATTCTCTCTTCAAATATATGTGTGTGTGCTGGATTTCTCAACAAGGCTAAAGCGTAAAGTTTTATTCTACCGCAATTGAGTTTCTAGCACTCAACAATTCTTTTAACATTTAAGTATTTTAATGACCTTAAATTAAGTAATCGTAGACTCGTTAGATTTCACTCATCGAGTAAAATAAGCATAATTGATTTAGAGATCATTTGATCTTTCAATAATGTTTATTATTATATTTTAAATGCTTGGTTTGTGCTTATTTGATCGTAGATTGGATTGTGTTTGGTGTTATTAGATCATTCGCATTTAAACGTGCAGTTTGATTATAAATTTAATGAAATCAATAGAAGAATGATCTTGAATTTATTTTTGATAATTATAATTTAAGAGTTACATCAAAATTTAGTTTTATTACATGAATTTTCAGAAGATGTATCGTCTAGATTATCAACCTCTCTAAAACCGCTCCCGGTATCCATGATTTCTGCTTTCTTGCAGCTTGTTTTGTGAAACCTTCCAAGAAATCACTTAATACTAAGCTTGTAATGCAGATTAATCCAAGCATATAAATATATGACGATATTTGCATGTCTTTTTCTTGCTTTTTGTACCACGTCGGAAAGGTGGACAATTCTCTACGATGAACTTCATTAGTTTTGTCCAAACTAAATTAGTAAATTTGTAAACTTTGTAAATATTAAAAAAAAAAACTTTGTAAACACGTCTCTTGCATGCAGATATAAATAGCCTTCTTCTTACCGAAGAAGATACGTCCCGCATACTAAAATTTAATGCCCGCTTCTTTACTCAATCACACGATAATAGCTAATTTTATTGCCTTCAGTTGTTTCGGCTTCGTTGAACTTTCTCCTTATTGATGTTCTCAACTGAGTCTACTTTTTGAGAGAAATTTTAGCTTGTGATATCTTCCTAAAAATATAGTTCAGAATGTACGAAATATTCAAGAACAAACGGTGAGATTTTAATTGATATTTTTTAAGACGTTTCTTTTTCTTGCTATCTGAGACAACAATGAAGATAATAATAAATGATTATTTTATAATAATAATAAAGTCTTTTATCTTACAAATATCAATAGCTAAATTGTTGCCAAAAAAATCTACCTTCAGTCTTGCTCCTTCCCTATTATCCATGGTAAGCTTCAGAGTTCATATTCGCTAAGCTATATGCACCAAGTGTTCTACTTCATTAAGTGATTTGGCTAAAGCAATATTTGTTTGAAAAGTCTATCCATCATCAATAGTATATGGAGACTTACAAAGTATGGTATTAGACAGCTCACCAATTTTATAAGAACTGGCGCCAATTTTTCATGTTTTATCAGTTCAACTTAACTTTAACTGGTGACTTATTAGTTATTAGTATAATACTAATTCCCTGCTCATCTAAAAATCAACATGAAGCTAATTATCATTTATTTGTATCTATGGTAAAGAGGATTTAGGAAGTTGAGGAATGGTGGCAATGTAAAGACCCTTAGCTAGAGGCAATTTTTTTAAAAATAAGTATCATTATAAACTTAATTAGGGAATTAAGTATCATTAAAAAAAATTTAGAAATAGGTATAGTCGCCCACTAAGTGGGCGACTAGGTAGCCACTTCAACCCCGACGTGATGTGGAAGGCCACGCGTTAGTGAGAAATAACTTATACTAGCTTCATTAACTGGGCTAGTCACCCACTAAGTGGGCAATTGGCTTCATTAGCTCAAGTGGGTGGCTTCATTAAAGCTGTGCAGGTCGAGGGTTAAAGAAATAGGGCAGATCGGCCCTATTCGCGATCCCTCTATTCCGTCGATCTGACCCCAGTGCAGCGTCCAATGCCTCCACACGAGCAGCTCACAGCCTTTCTCCTTCCGAGCAGGCTCAACTTCATTTCCAAGCTTCCTGGCAGTCGTCGACCTTCCTCTAACCGCCAGCATTGCTCCATCTTCCCCTTCTAGCCTAACCCACCTCATTTTTCTTATCGAGAGCCTCGGCCGCTGTGTGTGTCGGGTTTCCTCTCAAGCTAACATCCCTTGGAACCCAACATTAGCTTTCAGCGATGATTCTGGCTGCTCCGTTCCTTTTGGGGAAGTTTCTTGCAATGGATTCTATAGTTTTTAGCGTACATTCCCGTCGTTCTTTGTAAACACACGATAAATCCCAAATTTTTTTCTCATTTATAAATTAGTAGATTGTGTGTTCTAAAGCTTGGAGCTGTATGGTTAGAGTTTTGTTGTAGGATTTGATTTGTAAGTTTGGGCTAGCATTGCAATTCAGGTAATTGATTTGTAATTTTAGGTGATAATATGTCGAGTATACTAATTATAAGTGACAGTCAAATATTTATGAATGGTATGAGTTGGATTTAAGTTATTGCAATTGGCCTATAAGATTAGAGCCCCGTTATGTTTAGAGCTAGTCACCTTAGATGGCGAGTTCGTATAACGTGTTGATTGATTTAAATTTTGTTTGATTTATGTAGTCAGTACTACAAATAAATTTAGACGTGTAATATTTTTCTAGATATAGGAAATACTGATATGATTGGTTATACTCCAGTTATTTGAGGAATTAGTAGAAAGTTTGTTTCGTCAATCCTATTCTATGGAGGCGAACTAAGTGTTGATGAGCAGTTCACTCCAAGTTATGTGGGAGGTCGAAATTGTCCAGTTAAGGTTCTGCAACACAACACCTTACTGGAATAAAAAAAATGAATTATGAGGTCCTTGCACATTGATTCAAATCGCCACTCTGTAAGTCTTACATGTTATTATTCGGTGGGTAATGGATTTATAGCATTTGTTATATCTGACAATGAAATTTGCGACGTTACACTGGACGAAGCTTCCCATCATATATTAGTGTTGTATGTGGAAGTGGAAGATGCTAATGTTGCATCCACATCAGCTGATCGGGTAATAATGTCAACAAATATACCAATGACGCATATACAAGATTTCATCACACATGCTCTTGTGGCGACTCAAAGCAGCTTGATGAATTGATTCTCAGGTAATACCTTGTATATCTTTCCCTGTTTATACTTGTAATATTTAATATCAAAGTGTGCCACCCTACTTATGAGTTTTGTGGCAGCGATGATGTTATTTATCATTCAGAGGAATCGTACGTGTCTCAGAGTGCTACAGACGATGATGAGTATGAGATTATGAGTAATGATTCAAGTAGTGAGTCTGAGTAGGATATCAGTAATGATGATTGTTCACTTGGGTTAGAAGTTATTATGGTTAGGAATGTAATCAGTCATGATCTTTTTAAAAAATCATTCATTCCAGAATATTGATAGTGAAAGTCAGATGTTATCTACAAATGAGTATGTACGGATGTGTCAAACTATGAGAGAGTGGGATAATGATATTTAGTTTGACGGTCCATCTGATGAAAATGTCCTAACATATGATGTTGAAATCCCAAGTGACCTTGTAGAAGGAATGTGTTTTACAAGTAAGAGGAGTCTTCAGTTTGCTATTATTGGGTGGTGTATAGTGAATAATGTTCAATTCTATATAATTACCTCAAACCAAAAGAATTATACCTTGATATGTGTACATCATGATAGTCCTACTAGACCATGTAATTGAAATCTACATTGTAACAGCAGTAGATGCTTAGGGGGTGCTTGGAGAATATCCAGAATTGGGGATCACTACAGATATATCAATGCAGTTAGCACAGGTAGTCATCAGCAGTGCAGTTCCAAATTCATATATTATTTCATTATACATGTGATCAAGTATCAAATTGATCTGAAACCTAAGGAGATTATAGGTAGAATGGAATGAAAGTTTAATGTCAAAATTTTCTACATGAAGGCTTGGAATGTTTGGCGTAAGGCAATAAAAATAATTTTTGGTAGTTGGGAAGAGTCTTGTAGGACTCTCAACCTTTACATGGAAGCAGATTGTACTACTTTACCTGGTACTTAGTGACTGTAAGCACAGCTTCCGGATACTTTTGGGCATTTGGTCCTTCCATTTTGGTGTAGTGCTGCTGCCTTAGATGGCTCTTTTGTTAGGAAAGTATCGTGGTACTTTACTTACTATTGTTGGAATAAATGAAAACAATGGTTTGTTTCCTCTTGCCTTCGCTGTTGTGGAGTCTGAGTCAACTGATTCTTGGTTATGGTTATTAATATGCTTACATGATATGTGCCTGTGGTGTCAGCTAGACATGATTTGTGCATCATATCTGACTTAATGTTATTTAGACTTTCCAGGTAGGTTGTAGTACTCTTTTCTGGCTTACTTTACACTACTATTTTTCCTTTTATTATTTATAACTGTCTGACACTGACTCCTGTATTTATTTTTTTCAACAGGTACGATGGCTGAGGAGCACCGCCCACCAGTTAGACGTCGACGCAAAGGCCATGCTAGGGAGGACACCCCACAGTTGGAGCAGCCACCTACTAAGGTCCATCCTAGCATAGTCTCCCTACGTGGATGGCATAGAGCTACTAACCTTGATATTATAAGTGTTATTTAATTTCCATTTCTACGTTACACTTGCACAACCTTCAGTTTGAATAATGATTGATCAATCATGTTATTTTTTGCAGAGCACTATTCTAGAGGCTGCTTCACACTTACTTATGCTGAATGAGTGGCCCATCACTTGCAAGAGATTCATTAGTGGTCTGGAGACAGCAGGCCTACAGTGCGCTAGCCAGCTTTATTTCATCTGCCTAGATCATCATCTGCTTACTGCCTTGGTTGAGAGATGGTCCCCATAGACCAATACCTTTCACCTAGTTGTTGGTGAGATGATAATGATTCTCCAGAACATGGCGATGATCCTGGGATTACGTGTTGATGGGCCACCTGTTATTGGCCCAATTATGATCGATGAGGGGAAGAGATGGCGTAGCTGGCCAAACTACTGTGATGAGTTGTTAGGACGACATCCTATATCATTTGTGGTGTATCATGACCCGATCAGCCCACACATCAGATCGACCTTCATGATGGGTCAAGTACGGGCGTAGACATGCATGCCACTGAGGTGGTTTAGATGGGCTTTTTACAGAGAATCATATGTGCATCTGAGTGTTAAGGAGTACTTCAGGCACCTGCATGCCTACATTTTATTTCTTATTTGGTGTTTCTTACTGTCGGATACGTCAGGTTTCGAGGTCCATCAATAGTATCTTCCACTTCTTGAGGACCTAGATTCATTCAATTTGTTGTCTATAGGATGAGCAGTTCTGGCCCGCCTCTATAGAGAGAGTTGTACAAGTCTACTAGACCCAACAGGGTTAATATGGCTAGCTGTATACATATCCTACATATATGGTCTTGGGAGCATCTTCATGTGGGGAGGCTAACCCTGCATGTTCCATACCCGACTGATACGATCTCAGTATTGGTTTGAGGTATATTTTAATTTCTACACTTTTAAATTTTTATCTTATATGTTTGTTTAAAATGTGTTGTTTGCATAGGTTGCATTGTATAGGAATGAGCAGGATGATTGATGGTCGAGGCAAAGTGAATTTAGACTGGATTGATTACCATCAGGTGCACATTATCGCTTAGGAGAGGTGGAGCGATTACCTAGTCGAGGGCTTGGATGAAGATGAGGACAAGCTGGCGGCTATCAATAAGTACATGTGTTGGTTCAGATCTCGGGCTTCTCTCTACTTACTGGCTACCCCAACAAATACTCCAACCACTTACTATCCCAGAGCACTTGTAGAGCATATATATGTAACTGTTAACATAAGTATTCTGTTAAATTCAATATGTTACTTGAGGCTAATTTCACATACTATTTTTTCATACAGTTAAAGCACATCTTGGCGACCCAGGACATCTTTCAGCCGTACTTCGGCCGCGGATGAGCATGAGCTACATGGAGCCGTAGATAGGTATGAGGTGTTATGTAGAGGCTTGCGGTTGCGTGTACATATCGGTGACCCACATTACGGATCGGAGCCTACAGAGGATGTCCCACAGCATGACTAGGGTGTCGAACCATCTACATATGCTGATCCAGGTCCATCTACATATGCTAATCCAGGTCCTTCTATATACCAGCCTACGTATGAGTCACAGCTGACTATCTTCCCATCATAGGACTATCCTACGCATACTTCTGAAGATCTTGCATTAGAGGGCCACCATCAGCTGTGTGATCGTCCATCACGCGGTTGACCAAGACACAGGAGTGCGATTCCATGCGCATTAAGGCGTTAGCTATTTAGGATAGTTTATTTTTGTGTTTGTACTACATTTATTCTTTATTTTATTTTATTTTTTGATCGTCCATTTATGTAAATACTTGTACTCACTTTTTGGAATGACTTGTTGAACTTAAATTTATTTTTGTAATGAATCATCTGAATTACTCACCTAATATCATAATACGAACACAATAACTTGTACAATTTAAATTACAATCCATATATTTAGTTTTAGATCTACTTAAATGAAAATATGCAGACTCTAAGATTGACCTCCATAATTGATGATAAGGGCTTAAAGTTCACAAATGGGACATCCAAATATAAAGCAAAAAAATATATATAAGAGCTTAAAGCCAATCCTTGATGTAATAGCCAATCCACGTGAAAAAAAAAATTTCTTGTAGGCTAGTCGTCCACTTACTGGCGACTAGCCTGCAGATGCTACAGACCAGTCGCCTAGTTATTGGGTCACTAGGCTTAGACGTTACAAATCTAATCGCCAACTAATTAGGTGAATAGTACACAAGCTTCCTCACGGAGTTGGAGTACTAGTCGCCCACTTAGTGGGCGACTATACCTATTTCTAAATTTTTTTAATGATACTTAATTCCCTAATTAACTTTATAATGATACTTATTTTTAAAAAAAATTGCCTTAGCTTGACTCTTGAATACTTTTTAACGACTTTCATAATGGTGTACACTTTATCCTTAACCTAGAAATTAATTGGTAGTCTTTATATATATATATATATATATATATATATATATATATATATATGCAATAAAATATCTGAGGAATTTCTCAGAGTATGCTACACTTATTGGTATTTTGCCTCATATTGTACTTTTTTTAAGTTGAGAAATTATTCTCCATGTCATTTAGATTCCCCTTAAAGCTTTGATTCTTTATTTATGTGGCATCGATATGGACTTCAAAATAGTTAATGTTTGGGAACTTGCTTCAACATTCTTCAACCTATAACATGACTAGTCTCATTCTCCTCATCTCCCAAGTATATCATATATCATATTTTAATAAAAGTTATAGAAGGCATTAAGATACCTAGATAGACGGTACCCTGCTCAAAGGTTATTTAGAGCTTTGATGATATGCAAAGAATAATAACTCTCAAATGAACCTTACTTCTAGGAGGTCATCAATCATACCTTTTATATATTATCATGATGATTAAGATACTAACTCAAGGTTGGGTGAATTGTGTTTATAAAATTAATGTTTTTGAGTGTGATTGATGAACGTTGTCGAAGAAAAATAATAACAATATCTAAGAAAACTAAAATGCAAGTATAATGGATATTGTGCTTTACAATGAATGCATGATAGCACATCTCCAGCACATCATACATATGTTCCACAAACCCCTATCTTTTCACATTAATAGTAGATAAGCTATATATAAAATAGTTTATTTTCTTCCAAAGAAGTGATCCCTCTCTATTTTCTTTAGTTTTAGGTAAGGGAACCTCTCTATGTCATCAATAATGCATAACAAGAATAAGAGATAGAAGAAATAAAATTATAACTCATAAGACTTAATATAAGTGAAAAGCAATAGAGAATGTAAAAATTGAATTGAAAGCAAGAAAATCTATATTGCCCAGAACTAAGAACACTCAGGACTAAAAAATTGTAAAGCTCACTTATAGAAGTTGTTGTGGATCAAATTGTTTTGACTTAAATAGATTTATAAAATGGGACATAAAGCTAAAATTTTACTGCACTAGATCATAAAAACATCATAAAAGTCTAACTACCCAAAAGTAGCAATACATTGCTATTTAAATACTTACATTCATGTATGATCATGCATGGGAGTACATATGGATATACACCTACAAAATTGGTCATTTTATCTTGATCATATGCATCAGCACATATAATTAACTTTTTTTAAAAGTCGCAATGTTCATTTGTAATATCCATGGATAAGAATTATAATTTGCAAACATGTGTTTCTTAAGGCCCACATGGGATCAATTTTATTTTTTGTTTTATATTTTTATATTTTTATGTTATGTTTTAAAAATGTGATTGTTTAATGAATTTTTAACTACTTTAATCATTTTATTTTGAAAATCATTCAAAATATCTTTAGGATGTTTTGAGTGATTTTATAAACAACTATTGCTATTGTCTAGGCACTGTTGCTAACTACCACCCATCGTTAGCTATCGTCGTTACCTGCCACCACCGATCGTTACCACCAATGAATACCACCACCACCACATAAAAATAGAAAGAGCATGTTTTTAAGATATCATATTTATTTTATTTCAATTTAAAATGTTAAAAATAAAAAAATAAAATTGAATCCAAATGGCACCTTAGTTTTCAAGTTTACTAAGCCTTATGACCTACATATTCTAATTCATTCCATAAATACATTAAAAAAATAAATAAAGGATAAGGCTAAATCTTCAAGCTTTATTCTTTGGTTTTTTTTATATTAAAAGAGATGCTTGATCTAAATTGTAGTCATGTAATCATTGAAGGTCATTTATGTCATTATCTTGATTTATGCATATATTATAGTATATTTATTAAAAGTGAACTAGTGCATTGCCTACTTCTCACTCATATAAGGCTCATTTATATTCTTTTATTTTGATAGTTAAACAAGTTTGGACAAAATTTAAAAAGTTTGCTATATATATAAATGAGATTGAATATTGATCCATTTGTTTGTTTACATCTTTGAACATGCTCATTCATTATTTAACAAATAAAACACTAGGAGCTTGATAAAATGCTAGCTTAATAATTTCTTAATTACTTATGGGATGACTTATTTTATGTAGTCTATCAATTATTTAATATTTTATGAACTTTAAAAAATATATTATTGGAGGTTTAAGTAATATTAGAATAAATATTTAGATGTATTGATTATATTTTCATACTAATTTTTGAATTTCATAAAATTTATAAATAATATTTAGTAAATTATTTTAATTTTAATTAAAAACTATAAATCCAATTATGAATGGTATTAAGTTTGTATGCTTAATTATTAACTTCTTATGTAAAATTACTTAGGCTCAATTATAATTTGAACTCAATAAAACTATAAATAATCTAACTTGAACTAATGTTAAAACTTCAATTACATTCAATCTTGACTCAAGCTCATTCAAAATTTAAATGAGTGGTCTTGAACAAGATAGTACTCGATTTGGTTAATTTATGGATCTAATTATATCAACCATAAGCAAAAATAAGAATATGTATTTACTATAATCAAAATGAAATATTGTCAATCACATTAGGTCAACAAAATCTATCTTTTTATGATAATAAATCTATGTTAATGGTACACTAGAGATGAGGAGAAATTAAACACTTCTCCCTAGATAATTTATTTTTTATATTCATAAAATTAACATAGAAATAGCATTATCTAAAACATCTAATATTCTAAACAACTTGATATTATTAATCCTATTTATAAATTAGCTAATCATTACTTAGAATTTAATCATCATGTCCATCATACATGTTAGCATCTTATCTTATTGTAGATTGTGATATCTATCGAAACATGTCATCATATACATTTATCATTGTATGAACATCGAGCATACCAAAATTAATCCAAGCCCAAAAAAAATTATTTAATAATAAAGATACCAAAAAATATCATAAATAGAACTTTAAAAAAAAACTAAGCAAACATATCCTATAAATGATAATTAATACATCATCAATCATTCTAGAGTATAATCTAGGATAACTTAAATTATGATATAACTTATATGTCACTGAAAATACTACTAGTTGAAGCACAAATCTTGATATCGAAAATAATCTGATTCTGAGTCGAGACTAGCCTAGATCAAGCACTTAAAATATAATTGAAAATTTTGAAAAATCAGTCGGATCCCTAAATACCTCTTAAATATGGAGTGTTTATAGTCAAATCGAGCATCTTGAAGAGCCGGGTCTAACAAGCCTAAGATCTCTTAATTTTGATTTCATTTGAGCATTCAAATACTTAAAATACATCAGATGATCAAAGGAATCATTTTGAACCATCCAATGGAATGGTTTAAATTTTGTCTGTATTTACAGAGATGCTCTCATAATCTATAAATAGCCCCTCATTCTTCTCATGAGGGAGACCCGAAGCTAAAGAGAGGAGAGAGCTCTTAGACTCGAAGAATCTCAAAGCATAATCGGTCATCCGCCAACCGTCGCCGGATCATCGATGACCACAAACGGCCGCCACCGTCAACCACTACCACAGGTCATCGCTGCCGACCACCGCCATCGGCCACCACCGTCGGACCTCGCCACCGCCGACCGCTGTCGTTGGTCACCATCGTCGGCCACCACAACCGGTCATCGCCGCCGTCGGTCACCGCAGCCAACCACCACCGGTCATCATCGCCACCGACCACTGCAGTAGGTCACTATCGCCGACCACCGCCCGGCTACCACCACCAGTCACCGCTGCCGTTGCGTTGGCCGTCGGTACCACCGCTACACCGGATCACCGCCAATCAACGTCAATGGCTATTGCTTCAGCCACAACCGCCACCGCCACCGCCGACACGGATCCGCCGGGCCGCCGCTTCACCATTAACAACACTGTTACCCACCACCACCAGATCATCTTTCGATAGTTTTCATCGAATCATCAGACTACCACTTCAAGCAAGGTCTTCATCACTAATCCAGTGAAGCTTATATCAAAACTTATTCTTGTAAGCTATCATTCTTCACTTTGGAGAAAGAATAATTGTAACATAAGTTGATATAATGAAATTATTTCTCAGCGGGCTAGGCCCCATGGTTTTTCCCTTTTTTGGTTTTTCACGTAAAAATCTTGAGATCTCTCAAACTCTTTTGTTGTGTGTGTGGAACTTTTGTGCAACGCTAAGACATTGAATTCTCCTACTCTACCTACCTGAATCTTCCTGCACACAATAATTTGGTGTCTTCTATGGGAATAGAATCCCACAATCACAATCTCTGTTAACACCTACACTATGGCCAACAAGCATAATACTCGCAATAACGGAGCCTCCCACTCTAACTCCCATCATTCCCAAAGCTAATTCTTAAACCAAAGATGCCAAGCTTCTGCCTTATTTCCCTCCAATAGGTGTTACCCTATCGGTGAAGGTATATCAGGAACCTCTCTAGAAGATCGTGTTCATCAAATAGAAGAGTCTCAGTATGAGATAATTCAACTTTTATGAGAAACACAATAATCACTACTACAATAAATGCAATCATTAGTCAGGGGAGGCCAAAATGCTTGCACAGGGCCTTCTCACCATCAGGCTGAAGTTCCTTCACTGTTAGACCAGGATGCTGACCTCCTTGGCACTACTAGTTCTACCCATCCATTACTTATGGCTCAATCGATTACTAACCCAACAATTATTGCCAGTGGCTTGGCACATTCTTACCCTGTTGGTTCCACTTGTCATATTATATGTGTGGAATTACAATGCTTAATGTGAGAAGAATTCCACCTTAAAGATAGAAATCATCTTCCCTCTCACCGTGGATATCAGGAGTCTTCACCTTTAACTGAAGTAATTCTTCAACATCCTATTGCAGTATGTTTCAAACTTCCAAGCATCAACTCCTATGATGGGCAGCCGACTCATATGAACACATTGATCATTATAAAACTATCATGCACATCCAACGAGCTCCTGACACACTATTTTGTCATGTCTTCCCAATCAACCTCAAGGGTCAGGCTTGCACTTGGTTCTACTCCCTTCCAAGCGGATCTATCCATACCTTTGACAAACTCGCCAAGATTTTGTAGAACAGTTTATTGTGAATCGAAGGATCATTAAAATTTCTCTCATCTCTTAGGCATTCATTAAAATGAAGATGAATCACTTAAGGAGTACTTCCAAAGATTCTCCCCAGAAGCTCGCCAGATACCAGGGCGGACCCTGAATTATTAATAGAAGTTTTTTTCTTGAAGGACTCCGTCCTGGGCCTTTCTACTCATCACTAATGCGTAATACGGTTCGCTTATATGCTGACTTGATTCATCGCGTGGAAGCACAAATTTTTGCTAACGAGACTATCGATGCACATCGAAAGTAGTTTGAGCAATATATGTGAAACAATCATGGACTAGAGGGGCAACCCACTTGATTACCAGTCCTAAGATAAACAAGTTAAGATTGGGGAGAAATTCCTATTATAACATTCAAATGATGATATTCTAGCATAATTATGATTATAAAGATCGTTTCTTCCATCATCTAATTTTATATATTATATTTATAATGAATAAGGCAATATAAAGAGACTTTCTACAAATATATAAGATGTCATAAGAAACTCTTGGGCAAGATTAAAATTCTTCATACAGTCTTCAACTAGACTTCTACTCGTTGGTCAAGACTATAATTCTGACCCCAAAAGTGTAGAACGGTCTAAATACAAACCAAATTTTCATCTTCAATTCGGATACACGTGGCAATCACCTCATCCCAATCAAAGTATAATCAATCCTAGGGGGATTCGATTCAACCCTTTCCATATAGATTAATATCATTAAGTAACGCTTTAACAAACAATCTTGGATTGATCAAAAATCATTGATGGATTTCTTTCAACCTATTATATACAGGTTAACATCATCAAGTAACAACATGACAAACAATCTCAGATTGGTCAAAAATCCTTAGAGGATTCGATTCGGCACCTTCCATACAGGTTGTTGTCATCAAGTAACACTTTGGCAAACAGCCTCGAATGGGTCAAAAATATTTCACAGATTCAATTTGATCTCTTCCATATAGGTTAATGTCATCAAGTAATACTTTGACAAACAATCTCAGATAGGTCAAAAATACTTCGCAGATTCAATTCAACCCCTTCCATACAGATTAATGTCATCAAGTAACACTTTGGCAAACAACCTCAGATGGATCAAAAATCCTTGACGAATTCAATTTGATATCTTTCATACAGGTTAATGTCATCAAGTAATACTTTGACAAACAACCTTGGATGGGTCAAGAATTATTGACATATTCAATTCGACCCCTTCCATACAGGTTAATGTCATTGAGTAATACTCTAACAAACAACCTCAGATAGGTCAAAAATATTTGACAGATTCAATTCGACCCCTTCCATACAGGTTAATATCTTCAAGAAATACTTTGATAAATAACATCGGATGGGTCAAAAAAATTTGACGAATTTCTTTCAACATGTTCCATACAGGTTAACGTCATTAAGTAACATCATGATAAACAACCTTGGATAAGTCAATAATTCAAGATAAATTTCTTTCATCATGAAAAACAACCTCGGATAGGTCAAAAATTCAAGATGGATTTTTTTGTCATGACTCATATCGAGTAAATACCACGAAGAACAACCTTGGATGAGTTAAAATTATCAGTGAAAAATTGGAGCATCGTCGTATGAACTATAAGTCACGATCGCCTCCAAGCCCAATCGATACGATGAGGACAAATGATGCCTCTTTCGAGGGAAAACTGAAGCCTTACCGTATGAGCTATGGTATTGATCGCCTCCAAACCCGGTCAGTCCGATGAAGAAAGTTGAAGCCTCTTCTGAGGGAAAATCAGAGCCTCGTCATATGAACTACGGACCTTGATCACCTTCAAACCTCATCGTATGAACTACGGCCATGCACTCCAATGTCCCTGCACGTTCATATGTGCGCATCTGCACTAAGTTGGCCATGACCTTGTGCATTCGCCGCTCTACTTGCCCATGCTTTCGTGGTCTCATGCACCTGTGTGTCTGGTCTCTTGCGCTCGCTTTTGTGATCATAGTCTCGTGCGCCCATGAAGATCTATTCTCTTAAACTATATCTGACGTGAAGGTTAATGAACCCACAAATTATATTAACATTGAAGAAGTTATTATTTTCAATTATTTGGCATGTATTTTTATATGATAGAGATTATATCATCAAAAAATAGGGGGCAACTGATATGTCACTGAAAACTCTATTAGTTAAAGCATGAATCTTGATATCAAAAGTAATCTGATTCTGAGTCGAGACTAGCTCAGATCAAGCACTTAAAATATAATTGAAAACTTTGGGATATCAGTCAGATCCCTAAATACCTCCTAAATATAGAGTGTTTACAGTCAAATCAAGCATTTTGATGGGCCAGATTTAACAAGCCTAAGATCTCTTAATTTTGACTTCAATTGAGCATTCAAATACTTAAAATATATCACATGATCAAAGAAATCATTTTGAGTCATCCAATGGAGTGGTTTGGATTTTTTTTGTATTTACAGATATGTCACTCCTATAATCTATAAATAGTCTCTCATTCTTCTCATGAGTGAGACCCAAATCTAAAGAAAGGAGAGAGCTCTAAGACTCGAAGAATCTTAAAGCATAATCGAGCCATCGGCCGACCGTCGCTGAATCATCGTTGACCGCAGCGGGCTGCCGTCGTCGGCCACCACCGTCGGTCATCGCCGCCACCGACCGCCGTCGACCGCCACCATCGGTCACCACCGTAGACCACCACCATTGCCCCACATCGGCTATAGCCTCCAACCATCGCCATTGATTACCATCGTCATCACCACCGGCATCATCGGCCACTACGCCATCGCCATCACGCTTACCACCACCGGCTGCTTGCGACCACCAATCCCTCCGCGCATCGCCACTCACCGGCACTCGATTGACCACCAATCGGCTATCACTGTTGCTAATCACTGGTAATTACCGCATCGTCATCGCTGGTCGACCACCAGCCATTACCACCGTACCACCACTGATTATCGCATCGTTGTCCGGTGCCACGCACCACCATCACCGGTCATCATTGTCAATCCACTGACCATCTCGGCCAATCCGCACGCACCGACACCAAGATCAGCCGCCGGATCACCGCCGACCATCGCCGTTCACCATTGTCAGGTGCTACCCCCCGCCACCCGACCATCTTTCGATAGTTTTTATCGGATCATCAGACTACCATTTCAAGCAAGACATTCGTCGCTAATCCAGTGAAGCTTGTCACAACACTTATTCTTGTAAGCTATCATTCTCCAACTTTGGATAAAGAATAATAATTGTAACGAAATCTAATATAGTGAAATTATTGCTAAGTGGGATAGACCCCGTGGTTTTTCCCTTTTAGGATTTCCACGTAAAAATCCTGAGGTATCTCAAACTCTTTTGCTATGTATGCGAAACTTCTGTTCAATGCTAAGACATCAAATTCTCCTACTCTACCAACCTGAATCTTCCTGCACGCAATAATAACTAAGACAATTAAATTGATCATTATAAACTTAACAAATTATCTAAACATAAGCTTTAAATTGCTACAAGGGTACTTCTACTAAAATAGAGATAAGACAACATGATAAACACCCTAAAAAGCATTGGAAGCTCTTATCTCATACTAAGATTTCTCACCCAGTGCTTTCTAAGGATTATGAAAGGAATCAATCTCTACAGCATGGTTAGCATTTTCATCACCATCAATATTGGCATGCATATTATAATTCTCTTCAATGTATGCACATTATATTACATTTTTAATATTTGATATGTCTATAAGACTTTTAAAAAAACATTCCACCTAAAGGCAATATAATAACATAAATCAAACCACTAAGCTCCATATTATATTTGAACATAATCACTTAACTTGTGGTACATCCTAGGTTTTGATTTTAGGCCTTTTTGTAAGTTGAATCTTGGAAGCATTCATTAGTATGCATAATAGTAATTAGTGTATCCATAAGGTAAATTAGGAAATATAATGCAAAGTATATAGCAAGTTAAGAACTATAGTGATCCTAGTTGAGTCTCCCCATATTGAATGTGTTTTGTTTAAGAGTATATAGGACATAGTAGGCTTCCATAGATAATTAATTCAAAGGGTGGATCTGATAACTAAAAGCAAGTACATCCGATGTGTTATTTATGTATTTTTAAATCAAATCTTTAGAAATTATGCAACTGAAATTCAAACAATCACAAATGATATACAAAATATTCCTGTGATCATTGATTATAATGGAAACTTCTTATACATTAATAAATAAAATGACATTATAATCAGGATCACTACCAAAAACGTTATACTAATGCCTTATGTAGCTAGGCCAAAATAAGTGTTATATCAATTAATAATTATCAAGGTTAATGGCATGAAATAAGTTTACAAATATTTTACACTTTGTTTATAAAATTTTCTATAACTTTGCAAGAAAAGATAAAAAAATTCTAAGATCTAACTATTTAATCTTAACAAAAATATAATAAAAAATATAAACATAAATATTTTAATAGTGATTTTATGAACTTAATGATCTCCCAAACAACTTCAAAAATGCTTGCAAATAATACAACTTTGTATGACCTCCAATTTTGGAAAAGATTTAGATCAATCTTTCAATTTTTTTCTTAAAATATATTTTGCTCCGAAGAGAATTGCTCATTCTATTATATTGTTATATCTTAATAAAAGCCTCAAAATATGAATATTGTAAATGAAGTTAGAGGAAATACTTATGGGATAAAGACTTCGAAGCAAAGTGATTTGGGGAGGAAAGCATGGATTAACACTCTTAGGACTCTCGATGTACTTTCTATCTCAAATTGAAATACTATTTTCTTATATAAAGTCTTTAGTATATTTTTTAAAATAAGATGAGGTTTGGTTTGGTTTGGTTTGGTTTGCCAAAAATTCAAATCATGTAAGACATTTGATTTGGCTTTTAGTATGAAAACACTATCATTTATGTTCAAAATGATTGATATTATTTGAATTAGATCAAAATTGAGATTTTTTTTATGAAATATTTATTTTGATTTATATTTCAAATTGTTTAAAACTTTAAATATATTATTAAATTTTATGGGTGATTTTAATTATCAATTAATGTTGGAGGAATCTTGAGTGCACTCTGTTGTGAATGCCAAAATTTGCAATTGCATATCTTCCTATCAATATCATTTTTATATCTTCTCTGTTGATCTTCAACCTCAGCCTTATGTATTGTTGACTTTCTGATTATAAATTGCTCCTTCCTTGTAGACAACTTTCTAATATACTCTTCAACATATGGAGCCAATTCTCCCCTCAACCCTAACGATTGTGTCTCTTTTCAACCCTTTGCTCCATAAGCATTCCTCTTATGATATTAATCAAGTCAACAACTGGTTTACTTCTTGTCTCACCAACCCATGAATTAAATGATTCTAAAATATTATTTTTGTTATAATGATTCTTTATATGTGTTGCGAAATCACTTCTAAACCATTTATATGGCAATGAAAGTAAGTAAGAGTGGACTTGCGGGCTTAAGGTGAGGTGTTCAGTTAATTTATCATTGAACTCTTTCTTAGTGTAAACATTTGCAGCTGACCAAACCAAGTTCCATAGTATACGGCTGTCACTATAATGTAAAAGACTTTTTAAAATTCTTCCATAAAGGAAGAAGACAAATTCTATGTTCCACATTTGGAAAATAATCTTCATTGCCTCTCCTAAACCTTCTTCATATCAAATATAAAGATCAAGTCAGTTAGCTAAGAACAAATTGCTTCTACAAGTTGCTCTAGAAACCATTGTCGTGACTTTTAACCAATTGCTTCTACAAGTTGCTCTAGAAATCATTGTCGTGACTTTTTTAACTCAGATTCTACTACTGCAAATGCTATAGTGAACATGTCATTATTACCATCTAAGGAATTTGTAGAAAATAAAACAACAATATATTTTGAATTTAAATGGCAAGCATCTAGTCCAATTTGATGTCGACAACCTACTAAAACCCCATCAATTCATACCTTAAAGCTTACAAAAAATATTTTCAATGAGCCATCATTGCTCTCATAAGTGTATACAATATGAGAACTCAGATTTCTAGTGAATAGTTCTACTCGGAGTGTTAGAACCCAACTGTAGTTATCTTCTATTGATCCAAATAAAATATTTTGAGCTTCTTCTCTTGAGCACCACAACTTCATATATGGCAGTGACAAACCATACATGGACTATAAGTTGTGGTTTTATGTTTGGGAGAAATGTTTGAATGCTTCTTCACCATATCAAGAATCATGTGCAACCTAAGAGAATGTTACTTGTCTATTTCCATCGCTATTAATATCTAGACAAGAACTAGTTGCT
Source organism: Cymbidium sinense (assembly GCA_021442155.1). NCBI lineage: Eukaryota > Viridiplantae > Streptophyta > Magnoliopsida > Asparagales > Orchidaceae > Cymbidium > Cymbidium sinense. The sequence continues at coordinate 75,053,138 of CM038226.1, forward strand.
TCTAGCTTTCACACCTCAAAAGTTTGACCATCAGCACATAATGAAGCACGAACTCTCCAAGGACATCCATGATGTGTGCAAGTTACTTTCACATGAATTTTATTACTTGATATCACTTTAATACGAAAATTTTTCAATATAGATTCAAAGCGGAGGATTTGCTTGAAAGATATAGCATCTTTAAAATGTGCACCAAGTACAATAGTCTTACTTCCACTAACTTCAGTTTTCAATAATCTTCATCTATTGCTAACAATTTGTCATTGTCATTATCAATAAGGTTAAGGCTTGATTTGTTACACACTACAACATGGCTACCGCTCATAACCTCTCTTGTGAGGACATAACATCTTCTTGACCATCGTTTGCGATAATCACTATCTCAACTTTACCACATCGATTAGACTGTGTGATCATTACCGTCACCTCAACATCACTTGTGATATGATTGTACTTTTTGGTGATGTTCAAAATACATGACAGTATACCTCAAACTGAGAACCTCTAAGCCAAGGGAAAATCACCTAAATTTTTTCTTTGAGCATATCGTAAGTCACAGCATCCTTTTTGAACTTACTGATTTTTTTTCTCCCACCAACGTATCGCCTTCTACCTTGATTTTTGACTTGCATCCAATATCCATTGAATTTGAAAGTTGTAAAAAAAAATCATGCATTCGGTGTAAGAAAATTTTGCATTCATCAAAATTTATTTTCTTCATCATACAGACAACATAATTGTATAAACTCTTAAACCTTTGTATTCATCAAAATTTATTTTTCTTAATCATATAAATGACATAATTGTATAAACTCTTAAACCCAAAATCTTGAACAAAGTGATTTTCACAAAACTTTAATTAATAAATAAATCACATACATTGATTTGTCATGAGTCCTTTTAATATGTGGAACTAGGGTTTCTCTTCCTTCACCCAAATTTTCTTTATGTAGTCATCTTAATGGAGAGACACTTACACATTAAATGGTAAGAAGATGATCAATAATTTTTCTATAAAGAGACACTTTATTTGATCAAACAATTCATAAATGATTGATCAAACTCTCTCTTGACTAATGAGATATAAGTACATAATTAATTATTAAATAATAAATTGAATAATTATTAATGTGGGCCACACTTAAGAATTAATTATGTAATTCTTACATTCTCTCACTTGGCCCATATAATATTATTCAAATTAAAGATTTAATAATTATATATATAAACATAATGTGCATTACATGTCAAATATTTTTTTCTTAATTTGGTCAAATCATAATTCATTAATAAGTAAAATAAAATATTAATAGGGATCATGGCAGTTATACATCATTAGTGCGACATATTTCCTTCCATGTATCACAATATTAATTTTACACTTAATATGATCTATAATGAGAGATAATTATAATGGTTCAACATTAATGTCTTTATTGAAGACGAATCCTGTTAACATTTATATAATTTTTTCATGTATATACATTCAAACATAATTAAATAAGATGCGATAATATGTCAGAAATAGTTCAATAAAGAGCTCAGAGAGTCAAATACATGAAGAGTATAATAAATTCAATAATATTTTTCAATAATGTTCATCTTTTCAACATGTTCATTAAACAGTTTATGCTACAATCCTTTAGTTAAAGGATCATCAATCATAAGATTAGTGCTAATGTACTCAAATGACACTCTCTGTTTCTCAACAGCAAAGTATTTCAATTTCATATGTTTAGCACCCTTTAAATACTTGTCATTCTTAGAAAAGATGACTGTTGCGGCATTATCACATTAAATTTTCAACGGCTTGGCAATACTGTCGACAACTCCAAGACCTAAAATAAAATTTTGCAACTATAACACATGAATTGTGGCTTCAAAACATGCCACAAACTCAGCTTTCATAGTGGATGCAGCAATGACGAACATCTTCTCACTCTTCCATGAGATAGCTCCTCCAGCTAGTAGGAACAAATAGTCAAATGTAGATTTTCTAGTATCCACATATCAAGTAAAAATTGAATCTGAATATCCAATCACCTCAAGACAATCGGATCTCCTACCAATTGCATGTGAGGAGTTTATGCAATGGAGCTCATAAGAGAAGATATCATAGAATCAACATGTGATGAAGCTCATGAGATTCAAATGATAAAATCCAAATAAAATTTTGAAATTTTTATTTGAACCAATTTCTTTCGTATCAGGCCTCTGCAAATAATAGTCCATAACACAATAAAATAACATTCTTCCGAAATTAAATTTTAAATATATTTTTAAAAACTAACAAATAATTAATATATTTCTCAAAAATATATTATTATAAGATACATAAAGCCAAATCTTTCAAAAGTATGCCTTCGCCTATCCATATACTCTCTCACTTCAAGCTTCTTCTATCATAACGGGGATTCTAATAAACTGACTACTATATCTTGGGACAAAACCTCCCGACCCAAGGAGAAAGGGGGAATTGGTATTCTCTCGGCATTCTCCCTTAATTCACTATGTAAGATCAAAACTATGTGGAAGACTCTTAAGCAAGATTCTCTTTTTGCAATTTGGTGTAAACAGAAATATGGATCTATTTGGAGTAATTCCATTCGCAGAGTTTCCCCTATGTGGAAGGAAATGAAACTATATGCAAACCGTTATCGCGATAAAATATCCTACCATATAGGGAATGGTAATACATTTTCTCTGCTCTATGATCCTTGGTGTGATAAAAAAACACTGGCTGAAGCATTGGAGTATAATGACCGAAACTTACAGTTTTTTTATAATGATGCTAAGCTTATTTCTTTTATTACGGAGGGCCATTGGAGACTGCCAACGTTGCTTGCTGTTGAATATCCACTGCTATATGCTACTATTGAATCAATTACAATTGCAGGAGGTGAGGATTGGATTGCTTGGGATTCAATGCGTACTCCCACAACTCGTGATTTTAAAGGGGCTCTCTTTGAGAATTTACCTTCTGTTAATTGGTTTAAAGGTATTTGGTTTTCAGGTTGTGCTGTTAATTACTCTATCTATTGTTGGATGGCTTATCTAGGGGGGTTAAAGACATCTGATATACTTGTTAAAAGAGGGCTAGGTATACATACTACTTGCTGTTTTTGTCTAAGAGAAACTGAATTACACTCTCATCTCTTCTTTGAATGCCCCTTCTCGATGCATCTGATTAGAAGTATCTTTCCTAATGGCAATTTTTTTTACTGCAATCTACACTACAACAAGTTTTGAACAGTTTGGAACCTAAGGTGCATAAAATCATCAAAAGGCTTCATTTTCTATCTACTACTGTTTTAGTCTACTGCATATGGAGAGAAAGGAACAAAAGATTCATTACTCACTCTGCTTCTTCTCTTACTGTCTTAATCGACCAAATCAAGGATCGAATTGCATTTAAAATTGCTAGATGGAAGGTCAAGGAGTCTTGGCCTGCTAGTGTGCTGCATATCATTTCGGGTTGGAGGAACAGGATCAACTAGTTTCTGCTTTGCTTTTGCTGCTTTGTTGGATTGATATTCGATGTTTTCATATCGGGAAACTGGACGGTATCGGGAAAACTGGACGATGATGACTCATATGCTTACCAATTGGTATTTAGTTGTTTGGCACAGCTTGGATGCACTTCACAGAAACCTTGGTTGGACTTCTGCTTCACCAACAGGGGGCTGTGAAAGGAACCGCTGTCTTGCCTTGCTTGCTTTCGGGTTGGAGTTTTTTCTGGTTCTGATCAAAGTCTGAGTCCAGATTTAAAAAGTTAAAAAATAACACTTATTGTTACTGGATGTTTTTTGGGTGCTGAGCATTATTGTGTATTATGCAGATTGGTCCAGCACCGGTTTTAGGGAAGAGTTGTAACATGCTCTTCTTTTTCTGGGTCTGTTCTGTCTTTCTTTATATGTTCTAGAATCGTTTGTCTTTTTTTTCAATGTAACTTTGTATTATCTTTTTCATTTGGAATATATTGAGCTACGGCTCTCAAATTCTTACAAAAAAAAAAAAATTCAACATATGTACCGAAGCAATGAGCGAGATTTTCTGAAATCAGTGTTTCTATATGTCCATACGCATTATTGCAGTTACATACAAGTACAGAACGATAGCTAATAAAATAATAACTAAATCAAATGCAATATTGAGAAAAAAAGATATATAAATATAACCGAATATTAACAACAATCAAATTTTGATTTTTTGAGAAAAAGAAGAGACATTTTCCTTTAAAGTATATTATTTGAGAAGGATTCTTCCACCCACAGCCAACTATGTTATTTGAAAAGGATTCTTCCAACCACAGAAGCTCTCAGAAAATTCCAACTCCTGGAAGCAAGTGGAGAAGCTAAACCAATCTCCTTCAGTTGGATGCTTCTGAAAACGGTGCACTAAAAAGGCAGAAACCAAGAGACCCAACTAGCTATCTTACATAAAAAAATAAGTTCTTCAAAAAATATATATATATATTAAATTAAAAATTATAAAATATAGAAGATGAAAGCTATATAACTTCCAACACTTGCGTTCCAGAACACGCTATTGCTTCGTTATTTAATTAACTCCAATCAATTAATCAATTAAATAAGAAGTAATCGTGTTCATACTATAGGCTTCAACGAGAGTAAAACATATATTTAGAATACTGCTTTGACTTATTATGTGGTGTTTAGTTAGGCCTTAACTTATAAACAGATCTTGAATAAGAGTTCCATCACAGTCATCTAACAGGCTAAACAGGCCAGGCAGCGGGCCAAATGGGTCAAAGGGAGCTACAGTAAAAAGTAGGAATAATGGATTTCGGTCAAGAGAATTAACGATGCGAGAAGAGCTGATAAGGAAGCTAATGCGTAACAAGTTTGTTTAACTCGTCAACTGGTTATAGAACACTCACTTGAAGGAGGAATCGGCTGTGGCATCTTCTACAGTTTTACTAATGGAAAATAATGAGGATCTTTTTGGTTTGAAGGAAATGAAAGAGAGAAATTGAGATGGAGACGAAATGAAAATGGTAAAGAAATGAAATTTTTCATGTTTACACGTTTGGTGGAGGCGAAATTGAGTGGTTTTTTTTTTAGTTGATGAGAAATTGAGTTTTTGATTTTATAAGAAGATGAGATATGAGTTATAACATTGTCTTAATAAATTTTTGTTTCATAAAAGGCAAACGGAGGAAAAGCGGCTAGTCGCTAAAAGTATAAGAATCATGAAGTCATTAAAGGAAGCTTCAATCTATAGAATTAGTGGCCATTAAAATGGCAATCTTGAGAAAGAAAGTGGTGAATTTTTAATTTGCATCAAAATGGTATCCTCATTCTACTAAAGGAGTATGCCAAAAGGTAAATTTGATAAATTTAACTCGACAAATTACAGGATTATTGTTTCACCAGTATATACAAATGGGAAGCTAAAGAATGATCACTCGAAAAAGATTCAATGTTCATTATTTTAAAGAAAGATTGAAAGCTTATTATATTTATGTACAACACTAACATATCTAATGTTTGTCACAATTTCACTCTCAAGATTCACAAAGGATCCTATAAACTTCCAAACAATGCTACAAAAAGAATACTAAGTTATCAAAAATTTAAGCTTGATTGTTTATATAAATAGTGATGAAACTTGAATGACTAGTGACATGAACAATGAAAATGGACATGCTTTTGTTACATAGCTTAGACATATTTCTAGAATTTTAAAGAAGCAAAATTTAACAACACGATTTATGATAAAAATATAATACATTGGAATGGTAAAAGGAACATTAGTAGATATATTTGGTTAAGAAGAATTCTTGAAGATATTGAAATATATATAAATAGAACTAATTAGTTTATTTTATGATAATAATTTATCTATTAACATTTTAAAATAAAAAATAAACTATCATGAAAAGATCTTAAACACATTTCAAGCATGTATCATTTGCTCTCGAATACATAGTGCATTAGTTGAAAATAATGTGAAGAATCTTACGTTGTCAAGTTCTAATGCTCACACTGTCTGGAAAAAAATATGTATCATTTTCTTATGGATGCCACTGAACAAGAAAATATAATATTAGAATGGCTCAAGGTCAAAGAAAAGCTAGAAGATATCATCATGAAAGCACTTCCAATAGAAAAACTTTAATACTTTTGAGTACCCATAAGAGTTATCAAGCTAATTCATTAAGGTGAGTGTTATAATTAATGCATTTAATCAACTTTCAGGAACATATGTTCAAAATTTATTTGGTCTTCTAAGAAAATGCAGTGTACTTAAGATTCAATCTATGCCCTATAATTGTACATGATCTTTTATATATCTACATATCATACATTATAACTTAATAAGAAATGATCCATGAAGTATAATAAATAAATATGCAATCTCTACTTTCATGTAAACCAAAAATTAGAAAAATTATATTGAACACTAAAATAACCACTAATTATAATCTTCCATCTCATTTCTCCTTTCAATGAAGAGGCCAAGCCATTAATAATGGCCTAAATTGTAAGGTTCAAACCTATTTTGGCTTCAGTGAGAATTTGAATTTAGATTATTGTCCACTTTCTTAAGATGGAAAAAAGCTTTATTCATTTCATAAAAAAATTATTTGTACATTGAAAATTGTTTCTTTTAAAATATTTCTATTTTACTTCAATCCTTTCCCTCTTAACATTCAACATGCATCGATGTAATCAATTGAATATTCAAAAGACAGAGAAAAATATAAAAAAAGGATCGCAATACATGTTATAATGTTATTCATTAAAAGAGAAAGAAAAGATGGAGAAGTGCAATGAAAGAAAAAAAAAAGAAATTTTAATATGAAATTAAGATATTACTCAAAACACCCATCAAACACTAACATTCATGATCCAAGAAAATTCATTATCATTTTTAATTATCCTACCACTACTTATTAATTCTTAAAACTCTAAGATTAATCTATTTAGGGCAATAACCTTAGCTTATTGATTCTTAACTTAGGATGAAATAATACTATGATAGAAAGACTATCATTTATTGCATTGACACATCAAATATATGATAAAAATATCTTAGAATTTTATATAAAATTTAGTGCCACATAAGGGACATGATAGCATATTTTCCTTTTTTTAATTTTGTGCCTTTTAAAACATGCACATGCATCTATATGTGGTGTTTATTTTGGATTGCATATGTGTGTTTTGTATATGTGAGAGGACATAACGCAGATTTGAGGATGTGCTTATTAAAGTGATTGGGTAGTATATTAAGGAATAGTGTACTATCTCGAAAGATAGAAGTCACTACCCTATAATGGACCTAATCACCTAATAAGGACCCCTAAGGCATGATGGGTCTTTGAATATACCATAGATTTTTTCCCTGCTTTATATGAAAATGTAAAGTAGGGTTTATTTAAACCAGGTTCGTTAAGTTCCCTATAGAGGCAAGCCTCCATAGTTAATTATATCTTAAGGGAAGTAAATTTCTTAAGAATACTCTTGATTAAAGTAGATGATTGATCTCTCCGAAGAATTCAAAGATAAGACTATCAAATGTTAGTTTTATTTTAGAAAATTAAGTGGGATAGATCAAAATGAGAGAGTTGTTATTGAAACCAAAGAAGATGAGTATGGAGTACTCATGATACTAGGAGACCTAATGAGCACTCCAATCTATCATATGGTTGGGCTTTATGTATTTGAAATTAAGAAAATTTATTTATTTGAGTTGAAATTTTATTTAGAAATCTAAGACTTATAATTCCACAATACAAGATTACGGAAATGCTTAAGAGGTGGAGATTTATGCTTATAGCCTGCAAAAAAAAATAGCAACCTCATATCCTAAATCTAGGGAGCTTTGGCGAGGGCCAAAAAATGACCTAAATCTAAGGCGAAAGTGGGTATACGGTTTACCTCCACAAGAGAGAGTAAACCACCTGACTATTAGGCTTATTATCGTCTGAGTGGCAGCCAGCTAACTCCTCCTACGTTTTAAATCTATGTAGGCAAGTCATATGCTTTGCAAGATGGTTAGATTGTTATTTATTTAGAAGAGAAACTAAGTTCTTAAACCCACTCCCTTAGAGACTAAAGCATGAGAGGTATGAATAATGACTTAATCTAATGCAACTTTTTATCACATTTTATTTAATTTGGGACTCTTTATTTTGACACAGGCTATGGGATTTTGTATGCCTAAATGCATGAGAAAATGATTATGGGCCAAATCAAGAGAGAAAAAAGTGTTCTTCCATCATAGGCTCTTAAATGTTCTTTATCTGACAAAGATGGAAGCCCTCTCTTAGCAAAAGTGAAACAAGATGGTTATGCATGATGTTCAACATATAATCATCCAGCTAAAGGGTTGCTAAATATTTTATTATCTTGATTTAATGCTTAGGCTTTTTATGTGAGGTTTTGAATTATTATAAAATTTTAGTTATGAGTTGTTAGTAGAGTAGAAAATTTATTTTTCATCGTAAGAGCCTAATCGTATCCAGGCCACACAGAAATCACCAATCATAAAGAAACTATAAAAAGATATGATATTTCTAATGCACAAGCTAAACATAACATCAAACAATTTTATAAAGCTATTGTAAAAGAATAAGAGGCCGATGCGGTCGGGTACCGCCGTACAACCCGAAAAGAAATGTGGGTAATCGAGCTCTACCCTTATACATCCCAGTATAATGAAAGAATAATTACAATTATAAAATGATAAGTGTTATGGGGGTCTTCATTCTTCATCCTCCATTCTTCACTCTTCATCTTTCATTTTTTTATTTTGATTTGCTCCATTTCTCTCTTTCTTTTAGTTTGATTTGGATGTTGTTTGCTCCAAAGGCATCACATGGTGTATAAGACTTGGTCTTATAACCAATGTTCATCCTAATCCCCATAACACTTATTCTAATCCTAATATAAAAATTGTATTAAGAGAGAAGAAAAGTAAATCTAGCTGCATCTGCAAAATAAGTATTAGCTAAACACACTATACAACCCAAGAAGTTATATAAATGATTTGGACTGCACCCCACACATGGGTAACTAAGCCCACCTGTCCTAACTTAGGTTATGCTTAGGGGCTAAGCAACCTACACAGTAAAAAGCATTTATATTTTTATCACAGCAACTCCTTAAGCATGACCCCCTGCATAAAACATGATTAGGCTAATATCACTAACATCCATCATTACATACCCCTAACATCTAAAATAATACATCACAAAACCAAACATACACTAAACCATGCACCATCCTAACATAAAGCTAAAATTGGTGACTTAATATAATGTGTATGTGTTAAGGTTTATGTATAACTAGGGTTTAGGGTTATGATTTACTAAGTGTGGGGGATTTAATCTATAAGAGTTGATTTCTCTTTAAGTGGTTTAATTAATTTGAAGATTTTACTTAGTATTATCTTTTGTTTCATATAGCCTACACTTAGCAACTAAGTGTTATAAAGAGAAGAATGAGAGAGAATCTCTCTTTTATCCTTACCTTAAGTCATTTCTAAGGTAAGTTAATTAGCTTAGTTTTCTTTAATGAATGACTTATTATGTGTTTTAATTAACCCTAAGTTTAGTTCACTCTAAATAACCTTATTTAATAAGAAAGGCATCTTAGGATTAATTATAATGGATTAGTATCACATAACACATATTCAATCATTTCTTTCCATCATGTATATCATGCATATGAATAATCCTAAGCATACCTATACATGCAATGTAAATATTAGCATACTTTGATGATGAATGCAAAGAAATGTATTTTGAATTTAAATATTTCATTTGTTGATTGAATTATGAATGCATGCCTTTATTACACAAAAAAGAGAGATTTTCATTCATTAGCTAGATACACATTCACATGTATAAAAGTTTTAAGTGAGTATGTTGCCATTATTTTCTACACCAGAGGCGTAAGGTACAAGACCTACTTAAGACTACTTAAAGCCTCGCTACCCCGGGATGTCTAGATTAATATACCACTTTTTTTAGATACATGTAGATGTATGTACAACTATAAGGATAGGAAAACTCATGCAAAAGTTATGTTTGATTTATTTTATTTATGATTCTTATTCATTATCATACATCATACATACATATGTATAAGAGTTTTAAGTGAGTACGGCCATTATTTTCTACATCGTAGGTACAAGACCTACTTAGGGCTAAACAGATGTCCAATATAATATACATATGAATGTACCATGGGATAAGAAATCATGCAAGAAATTATTTGATGTTGTTGATTTTGTTGATATAAAATTCTTTCTAAGTCTTAACATGGAGATGCATAGGAATAGATTTAGGCAAATGTTATGTTCTTTTCAAATTAACTATACACTTGTAAATCCTATGTGAATCCATGTTAAGATAGAGAAAGAGAACTTCATATTACACATCTTATACTATCATCACATGCAAGCTTATAGATATTTGTTATTAACATTACTTCATTTATAATAATTAATTTATAGGTTTTGAAAATATCTTTTGATTTAATAGTGATAATAGCCACACATATTTAATTTAAGTCAACACATGCAATTTGACATAGAAGGAAACATTTTATTTAATTAATTTCTAAAAAAATGAATGCATGATTTCATATGGCAAGCAATATTTAGCATGATTGGAAATAAATAAAGGAATATAAATACATGATTTCATTTATCATAATTAATTCCTAAGGACATTCACATTAAAGAAGACTATTTAAAATGAACCAAACTTCTTTAAAGATATTTTTAACTTTGAATTTGATTTGATTTAGGAAATATGAAAGAAGTTTGCTAATCCTAACTCATTTCCCCATGTGTGAATTAATTTGGTTTAATGAATAATATTTAAGTTAATTTTATGTTTTAATTAGCTTAAGGTATGAATTAAGTGAATTAAATAACCCTTACCTATATTACCTTAAGTTAATTAACTAATTAATGATAAGCCAATATGATATGCAACCATATGAAAAATAAATTTGCAATGCTCCTAAGAAATGAAAGAGGTCTAATGCAATTGGATTTGATTAATAGTTAATTAAGATTAAGGGACCTCACTTAATTTCCTTTATGATTTTCTCACACATGTGAGCCAACAATAATTTTATTATCTCTCACCTTGGGTTATTAAACACCCAAGGAGCTACCCAAGATCAATTAAGAGTTTCTTAGGAGTGGATGAATTGATTTTTAATTTTAATTTCATTAAGCCTTTAATTAATTAATTAAATATTTTGATTATGTTTTAATTTGAATGATGAACTTGATTTAGGGGAAAGGATCAAAGGTAAGTTCCCAATCCTAATCCCTAAATCATTTTTAACATTCAATGTCCGTAGGTGCAACGTCGAGGTAGCTTCGCCTAGTTGAGGCGAGGCCCTGTTGAAGAGCTTTGAACTTGATTTGGTGTGGAAGGCTCGGTTGATCAATCTATGTATGCAAGGGGCTCGGCTCTGATCGAACTCACTCCTCCCGTGGGTTGGAAGCTTGGGAATTTGTTCAGTTGGCTTTGATAGGGTATGGTGATGGCGTGGCTAAGAGGAATTAAAATTTGATTTAGTTGAGACAAAGTATTGCTCGGGATTGGGATGCCCTATTTCGACTTTGCTCGAGAATGGGAAATGTCGATCGAAGAGTGATTGGGGATCTTTGGAACCACTCTGAGGGGCTTCGGAATTGACTTAGGAAGGCTCAGGATGTATGTCTCTTCAAAATCGTGCTCGAATTGAGGGGGTATATCCCTCAATTTCAAATGATGGATGTATGACAGTGTGCGCACAATTTGCATTGGCTCACCGCCGTCCGGCCATCGGACTTGTCTCCATCAAGTCAGGGTGGCATGCCAGGGATGGGAGGAGTGATGAGAGGCTGTCATGGATCCATTGTGCAAGGGTGCAAGAGTTTGGATCCAATGGGTGTTCGATTTGGGTTGGAGGTGAGTCAACTCACCTCCCAAAGGTCCTTGGATGACCTAAGGTGGGTTAGGTGGGCTAGGTGGGGCGGGAGAAAGTTCCATGGAGTGCTAAGGGGTTGCCATGGGGATGGGAGAGTTGACTTTGGCTTGGATTCATTGGTTTTGAAGTTTAAAACCTATGGTGTGATGGCTAATCCCCTTAGTGGGGCTCACTTGGCTTTTGGAGAGGTCTTAAGCTGACCTAGGGTGAGTTTAAGTTGAGTTAAGTCAACTCACAAGATCCCATAAGTTGGATTTGAGTGGTTTGGCTTGGATTGGTCAAATTGAGTTGACCAATTGGTCAAATTGGGTCAAACCAATGCTTGGGTTAGGTTCATATGATGATTTGGGATGTTTTCATTCAATTAATTTGGATTGGTTTGGTCTAGGTTTGGGTTTGACTCATTTGGATTCAAAAAGGTCAAATTGGTCAAGTTGACCAATTTGTCCAATTTGACCAAATTAGGTTGGGTTAAGTGTTCAGTCAAGTTCAATTAGTCAATTGAAAATGATTGTAAGCTTTGGTCTGGTTTAATTTAGAATTAATTTGGATTTTAGTCAATTTGACCTTTTAGGTTAATTTGGGCTAGGTTGGGTCAAGTTGACCAATTGGTCAACTTGGGCTCAATCATGGCTTTGATCAAGTTCAAAAAGTGATTTGGAATGAACTTGAGCCATTGGTTGCAATCAATTTAGGTTAAATCATGATTTGACCCATTTTGGCTTTTTAGGCTAATTTGGGTCAACTTATGTCAAGTGGTCAATTAGGCTTGGTTTGACTCAATTGATGATTTTTTTCATGTTCAATAATTGATTATGAGTGGGTTTGAGTCAATGGTTTCAATCAATTTGGCATATGATGAATTTTGGCTAGTTTGGGTTTCATTTGGGCTAAATGTTGACTTGGTCAAAGGCTAAGTTTGACTTGGTTTGAGCCAATTCAAGCTGTTTGATCACCTCATGATAATTGTTGATCATGATAGAGGTTTAGATGAGCTTAGTTCAATCCAATTTGGGTTGGATTAGAACTTGGCTCAAAAGGGTCTTTTAGGTCACTTTAGGTCAAGTGAGCCTAAATGGGTCAATTGGCTTGATGAAGGTTTGATTCAAGTTTAGTTGAACTCACATATGAGCCTTGGATTGAAATATAAATCCAATTGCAATTGGTTTAGAGCCAAGTGGGTTTTGGTTCATATGACAATTTCAAGCCAAAGGGGTTAACTTCGGCTTGATTTGGGTTGACTTTGATTTGGTTTGATAATGGTGATTTATGTTTATATTTGGATCAATGATTCAAGGAATGATAGAATTATGAAGGAATCCATGAGTTTTGAGTTGATTTAGAAGTCATTTAATCAAGTTCAAAAGTTTGGCTAAAAGGGCTAAAATTGAGAATTTGATTTGATTTGAGTTCGGTTTTGGTCATTTGAATTTATATTTCATTTATATTTGTGAATATAAATGAAGATATAAATAGGTTATGAGAAAATTACTTAAGTTTGGAGTGATTTGGAAGCAAATTTGATTAAGCTTAGGGGTGTAGGTTTAAAGAGGCTAACTTAGATTTTGAATAGGTTTGATTTATTTTTGTCATTGTAGGGTGGGTTTCATTTATATTTATGAATATAAATGAAGTAATGATTTATTTATAAATAAATCAATCATGTTTTGATTGATTTGGATCAAGATTTGATTAGATTTATGGAGGTGGGCCTATATGGCTTAAGAAGGGTCTTGATTTGGTTTGATTTATTTTGATTTGATGAATGGTTTAAATTTGGATTTCATTTATATTTGTGAATATAAATGAATGAATGATTGATTTATAAAAAAATCAACCAAGTTTGAGTTGGTTTGAAGGAGCTTTAGCTAAGCATATGAAGGTGGTTCATATGACATAGGGAAATATTTTGGAATTTGGACTTAATCATGGGTTTCAATCATTTGGAGTTTGGAATTAATTTATGATTTGAAATTTAATTTGAGATTGAATTTGATAATTGATAAAATCAATTGGATTGGGGTTGACTTGGATTTTGTTAAGGCTAAGTCCATAGGTTAAATCAAAGGGCTTAGGAAGGGATATAGAGTTTGAATTTGGTGATGGATTTCAATCATTGGATAGTTGGATTTGATTTTGGGGTTTTGAATTTGAATTTAAGGTTTGGGTTTGAAAGAGGGAAGCAAGGATTAGGTTTGGGCTATAAGATAGGCAAGTCTTCCTAAATCTCTATGGCACAACCTATTCCTATGGTTAACTCTTCTAAGTCTCTAGGGTTAGGTTAAGTGTTTACCTAATCACTAGAAGTATCTTAACAGTAAGGAACTCTTAGTGTCTATGAGAGTTCTAGATCTATGATGAGAAAGTTGAGAGCTCACTCCAAAAGTGAGGTCAATACTTAAACAAACAACCTCACATATGAAGATGAAGCTCCCAATCAATGAGCTGAGAGTTTGGGCGATTAGTTTTCTAATTGAATATTCTTTATGTTTTTAACGTTATTAGTATTTTTTGTATTAAATATTTTAATGTGAGGTTATAATTTATGATTCCCAAGTCATTTCTTAAAAGCATTATCTCTCACATATATGTATAACAGCTTTACTTATCCAAAAATAATAATTAATAAAATGTTCATTATTTAAAGAGCTCCTATCACTAAGAAGAGAATTATAAGTTCATGGTCTAAGGATTAGCAAGGAGAGAGTTCTCGTACTGTGCCATCTAGACATCAATCTTCTAAAATCATGAGTGAGCAACTTCAAGATGTCAGTGAGTAGGTAACTAACCTGCAACATAGGGATGAAGAAAATAGCAGATGGTAGCAAGAAATGGGTAAGAAGTTTAATCATTACATGGGTCAACAACAACAATAATTCTCTTATATGATTTATTACAAGTCTACCCTTGCATAAATATTTGAGAACTACCAACTCAATGTTAGCCCTAGCCAAGTTACCTTTTCTACAGCATCAAAATACCAACCTTATGCCAACCACTAGCCAGAGCTAGAAGAAGAAGAAGAGAAAGAGGAGAATTCGGTTTTTTTTTTCATTGTTGTTTTATTATTTTGTTGTTTTGTGTTTGTTAGAAAATTTTATTTCTATTGTTGTAAAAAAATTTTGTGTTGTTAAAAGTTTTACTAGTTGTAATTTTCAAAGAGGCTAAGTATCATGATTGCACTTAATATATAGTACATGCAAAAAATTTAATGAAATTATTAAATCACTAAATCTATAATTTCAATTGAAAAAATCAAATTATGATTATTTCTATTATAAATGATAACTATTTATAAAAATTAAATTCATTAAGCTTCATAAGCATCAAGGAATCTTGATTTAAGAAAATATTAGATTAAAATAAGAATTTGGGATATTATAGTTTGATGATTATGTAATGATAAATAAATTTTAAATTATTAATTTAATTTTCAGTTAAAATTATTACTTGATTGTGTTAATGTGTTAAATTTTTATTGTCAACTAACTCAAGGGATTATGTATATGTATATATCAAATTACTTGAGAACAAGTAATAGTTTGAGTTTGGTGTTGTTTGACAAGCATATTTATGTAATAAAATTTTTATATTAAATTTATATTTTATATGTTTATTTTGTGTTTAAACAAGTTATTTATAGTTTATTTTAAAAAAAATAAATAGAAAAAATAACAAAATATAGCGCCACAAGGGGCACTACATATGACCTATTTTGGAACAAATAACAGAAAGGCCAGCACCAATGCACTATATTAGCGTCCCCGTAATGCTAGAATAAGATCAATATGGGCAAAAGACAGAAAGCTTAGAAAATTCTCCCAAAAGAAAATTCATGTATGCACATAAATGGCCTAAGCGCTTCAATCACAATATCATAGTGCTAAGAAGCCTAAGAATCAAGTAAAAGATTGAGAAGCCAATGCTGCAATGCTATACGTAGGCGCTACCTTCGTAGCACTATTGGGGAAACAATAGAGGAGCCAGCAACGCAATGCTAAATGTAAGCACTACCTTTGCAGCACCATGGGACAACAACCCAACAAAATAGTTTCAAGTAGTTCCAACAGTCAGTTTGGGTAGTTTCCAAGATAGTTTCGAGGGGAATGGGGGAAGGACTGAGATGAAGACTCAATGACTATAAATATATGGTATTTTCTTAGAAAAAAAATCTTTTTGGCAATTGGAAAGTCTTAGTGTAAGTGTGAGTATGAGAGGCACTTGGAGAGTAGCACTCATGTGTTGTGTGTGTCTATATTATTCAAGGTTGTGTTAGTATGTTGTTCTTCTTAGAAGCTTGGATAAAAGATCCAAATCAAGGATTTATCATGGGGTTGTTGAGCATTTCCATGAAGAAGCAGTAGAAGCCGTGAAAAGCATACTTAAAAGAATTTATTTTGTTTACTCTTCCATTTTTCTCTAGTTATCATAGCATCTTATTTTATGATTTCAAATATGTTCTTCTTCCTCTATATTATGGAGCACTAAATTAATAAAGTGCTTTAATTTTTATAATTCTATATTGATGTTTTTGTATCAAGTTTGACATTTGGAGTTTTTATAAAAATATATTTATGATTTTAATGAAATGTTGTTTTATTTTTCTTTGAACTTAATTTACTTACAATCTGGCCAATTATGATGTTAAAATAGATTGAGATCTATAGATATCGGAAGAGTCCTGAAAGAATCGTAAGAAAAATAAATGGATTTATTAAATAGGCATATGTATATACTTTTTTGATTTGCAGTTTGAATAATGCAATCACTTAAAAATTAATTAGACTAGAAAGATTAGCTAATTAAACAAAGTGATTTGGATATGTTGATCTAAGTATAGACAACATAACATTTATGCTTTAGACTGACACTACAAAATTTCAAATGAACTTCAATTTTAATTTTAAAAAATAAGATACCAATCAATTATATAAATTCAGGGAACTATTGTAAAAATAAAACAATAACATTAACCTAATCTTCAAAAATCTTAATCTTTTCATTTTCTTTTTACAAATTAAATATAAGTTTGACTAAATTTTTTAAAATTGGTTGTATAAAAATTAAGCTTAGAAATATTAGTAATTAATTCAAGTTTAATTTACACACTTTGCTCGAATCCTCATAGGAATGATACTCTACTCACATTATATTACTTGTATTAGCACTTGTATTATATTAGCACGTGCACTTGCATACATCATTGTTGCCCAATCAACATCATTCAGTTGAGGTTATATGCTAAGGAGTGAATGGTGGTAAGCTTAGATGTTAAATTCCATGGGTTTCACATAGCTGTTTAAGGCCTTGATATTCTTTGCCTCCATTTGTGTATATTGTGGTGACTAAGTGTTGAAATAATTTTCAACTGTTGTTTTAAATTTAGAGAAAATTTTATGAATATCTTATTTATTTGTCATCAAGAAAACCCATGTATATTTTGTAAAACGATCAACAAAGATGACATAATATAATAGCCCATTCATTGAATGGCAACTATTTAGGAGAGAATTTGAAATAGGAAACTACATAATGTGATAAATCTCTTGGTGCTATTATGGTAAGGATTAATGCATATTATTATATTTAATTATGTTTTCTAATAATTTAGATTATTATTTTGACTTATTATATAGTGTTTAGTAGGCCTTAACTTATTAACAAATCTTGAATAAGAGTTTCATCACAGTTGTATAACAGGTTAAATGGGTAGGTAACGGGCCAAAGGGGTCAAAGGGAGCTATAGTAAGAAATTGGAATAATGGATTTAGTCAAGAGAATTGACAATGTGGGAAGAGTTGATGGGGCAACTAATGCATAAGGAGTTTGTTTAACTTATCAACTTGTTGTAGAACACTCACTTGAAGGAGGAATTAGCTATGGCATTTTTTATTACTAATGGAAAAAAAAATGAGGATCCTTTTGTTTTGAAGGGAATGAAAGAGATAAAATGAGAAGGAGACTAAATGAAAATGATAAAGAAATGAAATAAAATTTTATTTTCATGTTACTTGTTTGGTTGAGGTGAAATTGAGATTATTTTTAGTTGATGAGAAATTGAGATTTTGATTTTATGATAAGATGAGATATGAGTTATAACATTGTCTTAATAAATTTTTGTTTCATAAAAAGCAAACAAGGATAAGTAACTAGTTGCTAAATTATAAGAATCATGAAGTCATTAAAGAAAGCTTCAATCTAAAGAATTAGTGGCCATAAAAATAAAACTATTACAACCTTGAGAAAGAAAGTAGTGAATTTTTAATTTGCATCAAAATGGTATTCTTATTCTACTAAAGAAGTATGCCAAAAGGTAAATTTGATAAATTTACTTTTAAATTTGCAGAATTTTTGTTTCGCTATTGTTTACAAATGGGATGCTAAAGAATGATCATTGCTCAAAAAAGATTGAATGTTCATTATTTAAAAGCTAGATTGAAAGCTTATTATATCTATGTGCAACACTATCACATCTAATGTTTGTCACAATTTTACTCTCTAGATTCATGAAAGATCCTATAAACTTCCAAACAATGCTACAAAAAGAATACTAAGTTATAATCATGCTACAAAATCACCTATGAAATCATGTACAAAAATATCAAAAATCTAAGCTTGATTGCTTATATAAATAGTGATTAAACTTGAAAGACTAGTGACATGAAGTGTGCTAATGGACATGCTATTATAACATAGCTTAGATATTTATTTAGGATTTTAAAGAAGCAAAACTTAACATCACAATTTATGATAAAGTAGTATACATTGGAATGGTAAAAGGAACATAACTAGATATATTTGGCTTTAAAGAATTCTTAATGATATTGAAAAAAATATAAATAGAAGTAATTAATTTATTTTATGATAATAAATTAGTTATTATTATTTTAAATAAAAATAAATTATCATGAAAAGATCTAAAACACATTTCATATTGGTGTCATTTGCACTAGAACACATATTGCATTGGTTGAAAATAAAATGAAGAATCTCAAAGTGTCGAGTTTGAATGCTCACCGTGCCCAAAAAAAAGGTATTATTTTATTAAAGCTACTCAACAAGAAAATATAATATTGGAATAGCGCAAGGCCAAGGAAAAGCTAGAAGATATCTTCATGAAAGCACTTCCAATAGAAAGACTTTGCTACTTTTGAATGTCCATAAGGGTTATCAAGCTAATTCACTAAGGGTGAGTGTAGAATTAGTGCATTTAATCAGCATTGAAGAAGTTATGTTCAAATTTATTTGGTCTCCTAAGAAAATGTGTTATTTCTAATGTTGACTCCATGAGCTTCATTACTCATGCAATTGATTTTGATGATAATAAATACATGATTGGAGAAAATTAATGATTTTTTCCTTCAGTATTTCAGGAAGCTCATCACACTCAGTTTACTTAATCAAATTTAGAAAGTTAAAATCAATTGGACTAAGAAAATTTAAGAATCTTATTAAGCTTTATAATAATAAGATAAATAAGAGCTCAATAACATGAAAATAATGAGTGAAATACTTTTATATTATTTATTTTAATTTTTAGATATTTCTTTCATATTTTATTTCACATCAATTCATCAATATTTCTAGAATTATATCACTTGCATGAGATCAATCTTATCAATTACTTTTTAAAGTGAGTTAATTTTATTTCATACTTCATTTAGTCATTTCCATGCTTAACTAAATTATTTATCCAAATTTTTTGGCATTAAAATAAAATTATTCTTTTATTTTCTAAATTATACTTTTTCTCTCATATTTTTTATTTTCTCTCTCCTATCAATCCTCCCTTCTTATTTTATTGGCCTAATTTTTCCATTGACTTTTGCATGAAAATTTTGTGAAATTTATCATATTTGTTGTCATATTATTTTCTATTAATTAATGAAATTTTGAATTCTTATTTTCTTGAATTTTGAAACTAAATATTTTTAAATTTAAAAATGTTTTATGGCTTAATTTGTTTCCAAATGTGTCTCAATTTTTATGGGATGTTTCAGCAAAACCATAATGTGTTTTAATTTATCATATTTAAATTTAATTAATTTAATCTAAGTTGATTTAAATTCAAATTATATTGGATCTTGAATTAAGTGCAATTTCTAAAATTATTTTTTCCATTTTAAGAATTATTTTGGCCATCATTTATTTATTTAATTTTGATTAAACTTGATTATATAATTATTTTAAAAAATTAGTTCAATTTCCCATGAATTACCTATGATTAACTGCTTTAATTGAAGCTTGATCTATTTCTAGAATGTCTTGACCAAAAATTCTTAATTATATATTCTTTGATTTATTTTATGGCATTTGTATTTTCAAATTTAATTTGTTTTAAATATTTCAAATCTCTTCGCTTGATTATTTTTCATAATGTATTTGACTCGTTGATGTTAATTGCATAAATCTCCTTCCCTTGTTTTTTTACCTTGGTCAATCTCATCTTTCCCTCCAATACTTGACCAACCGCCATCATTTGAATTTGAATTAATTCAAATCAAATTTGATTCAAATTCAAAATCTTTTCTTAATAATTTCCTTCTCATCTCACTCCCTCCCTCCTCTCTCCTTCATGTCTTGGCCAAAACCTCTTGGGTTCATTGGTTTATTCAAAGAGATACTTTCCAAGCTTCTCTTCTTCTTGCTTATCTCCAACCAAGCTGAACTCTTGCAAATTGATTTCTTAGAGGTTCTCTTAGATTCAAATTGTTAAATCCTTTCTTTTCTCTATTGCTTTCTTCTTGGTCGAGACCTTGCCTAAGATTTTTGCTGATTCAAGGTTCTAAAGCTCTCTTCTTTCCATTGATCTCATCTTGGTCGAGATCTTCTAATGGTCTTTGTTGAAGCAAAGTGCAAAAGCTCTTGTTCCTTCATTGCCTCCACCTTGGCTAAGATATATTTTGAAGATTGCTTGAAGTGATTGTGTTTAAGATCATCTCCTTACCTTACATCTTCAATATCATTCAAGTGGAGATCTCCTTCAACTCTTTCAAGCCTTTTTTAATCTTTGGAAAGATTGCATAAAGTCATTACATTCATTGCTCATACACACAAGGACTTGAGTACAAATTTCTATTTTATTTCAATCCTTTAGATTAGTGACATCATTGTCTTGTTTTGGATGAATAAGATTCATGTGCTTTATAATCTAAGATCTTCTCAAATCACTTCTCATTCACATCCAAGAAACTTAAAAGGATTTTCTCTTCGATTTAATTAATTTAAATAGTTCTCTTTAAAGATTTGATTTGATTATATCTTTTTGTTTTATCTTCAAAATCTTTGCTTTCTACTTTATGCAGGTATTTAAAAAAGTGTTTATTAAATCTTTGTTCATTCATCTTATGCAAGCTCTCATAACATAATTCTAAGTATTGTATTGATTTCAAGTTGATTTGCTCTTTTGCATATTTCCAAACCAAATAAACATATAATATAAATTTGAGCTCTTCTCTTTATTTGTCTTAAAATTGTGTAGATTGAGTTGTGTATAAAATCGTTTTAAAATTGAGAGTTAGGCATACAAATTTTTTTTTTTTTTTTTTGGTTCATGTTGTAAAGTGTTGGGCTTGTACTTTACCCATTATAGGAAAGTATGGAGTTGGGATTGTACTTGCCTTATGTAAAAAAGTATAGGATATTAGGTGTAATCTCATTTTGATTAGTGAATTTCTAATCAGGGTGACTAAGTGGACATAGGTCGATAACCACATAAAAATCTTTGTGCCTCATGCCTTTATTTTTTTACACTTTACATTATTTGCTTTTTCTTTATAATATATTTTTACACATTTACAACTACATTTTCTACAAAGTTTAAATTTAAATTTGAAAATATTATATATATACCAATCCCCTACATATCATACCATTAATAATAAAAAATGATCCATGATATATAATAAATAAATATGTAATTTTTACTTTCATGTAAATAAACAATTAAAAAAAATTATACTAAATGTTAAAATAACCACTAATTATAATCTTCCATCTCATTTATCCTTTCAATCAAGAAGCCAAGCCATTACGACCTAAATTGTAAGGTTCAAGTCTATTTCAGCTTCAATAGGAATTTGAGTTTAAATTATTGTCACTTTCTTGAGATGGAAAAAAGCTTTATTTATTTCAATAAAAAAGTTTTTTATCTTTTTTTTTTTTTGCTATGTTATTTCAATCTTTCCCCTCTTACCATTCAACATGCAAATCATAGTCATTTGAATATTCAAAAAGATATAGAGAAAAAAAAAATGAAAAAAGGATCACAATAGGTGTTAGAAATGTTATTCATTAAAAGAGAGAGAAAAGATGGAAAAGTGCCAAAAAAAAATATATTAATAAAAATGAATGAATTTATTAAAATATCTTTTAATTATTAATTAGCTCTTAAATATTACTCAAAACACCCATCAAATATTTGCATTCATGATCCAAGAAAATTCATTATCATTTTCAATTATCACATCAATCACTGCTTATTATTTCTTAAAACCCTAAGATTAATATATTTTGGACAATAATCATAGCTTATTGAATTTTATGTAGGATGAAACAATACTCTTATACAAAGACTATCGATTATGACTTTGACACATCAAATATTTGATAAAAATATCTTAAATTTTTATATAAATGCATGAGGATATGGAAGCATATTTTTCTCTATAGTAAAATATTAATCTCTCTCTCTCTCTCTCTCTCTCTCTTCTCTCTGTCCTTTTATTTATATCTCTATTAATGTTATATATATAGCATATAATTTTATGCATTTATATTTGTAATATCTATAATTTAATATTTATTAATATTTTACTTTTTTAGTATGAAACAAATTTACTTTAAAATATTAATAATGATAATATTTTTGATATAATATTAAATATTTAAATATTATTTATGTAAATGTGAAAAATTAAATATTAAATACATAAATATATAAAAATGGTATGTTAAGCATGTAAATATTTCAAAAAATGTTTTGGCAGCGTTGTATTTTTCACGATATAACCATACAGTTATAATAATTAAATACTAAAAGATATATATGTCACAATCGTCCTCCCCTATCGTTTAAAATGCGTCAAAGAAGACTTAAGGGTTGAGTCTGGTTCACGGCACAGCGGTGGTCGCCCTTCGCCCGCAACCTTACTATAAAGCTCCATTGCTTTCCCCACCTTACAAAGTACAAAACCACACCGCACTCTCTCTCTCTCTCTCTCTCTCTCTCTCTCTCTCTCTCTCTCTTCCCCTTAATTAGAGAGAAAATAAGGAGCTTTCTGACTCTCCTATTTTCCTTAATTAGAGGGAAGACAAGGAGATTAGGAAAAAAGAAAAAGGGGGAGCTTTCGCCTATTGGGAACAAATGCCGAACCCTAACTTACCAAAGCTCGGAGCTTTACGGCTTCCGCCCGGATTCCGATTCCACCCCACCGACGAAGAGCTCGTTCTCCAATATTTGAAGAGGAAGGCCTTCTCCTTCCCATTACCTGCCGCCATAATCCCCGAAATCGATCTCGGAAAGTACGACCCTTGGGATCTTCCAGGTCAGTGTTACTCATTTCACAAACAAAACTGTCAATTTTTTTTCTGATAGCATGAATACTTAGCCACTTTCATTTGGCTAATTTCAGGTGTCGGCGAGCAGGAGAGGTACTTTTTCAATTTAAGAGCGGCGAAGTATCCTAATGGCCGCCGGGTAAATAGGGCAATGGGTTCCGGATACTGGAAGATAACTGGGAAGGAGAAGCCTATCATTGCTTCGAAGAGTAACCAGGTGGTTGGGATGAAGAAGGTTCTTGTTTTCCATCATGGAAAACCACCGACCGGAGCGAAAACCGACTGGTTTATGCATGAATACTGCCTCGCCGGCGCCGATGCCGGTGTTTGCTGCTTTGGGAAGAGGAACAATCTGGTTCATGTGAGCTCTCTCTCGCTTGATCTCAATCTGATCATAAATTAATTTAAGAAAATTATGCACCAAACTATCATTCAAATCAAATAGGGGATTTACATACATATTATTAAATTGTATATATTTAATATTTAGATTTTTATGTTCTAAAAAACTTAAATATATATCACATAATTTTATGTATTTATATGTATATTTAATGTTTAGACTTTGATATATACTCATATAACATTTTAGTGTGAATATGTGCATTTTACTCTATAAAAATTAATATCATATTTTTAATATAATTTAAAATTTTGAGTATATTGTGTGATATCTATGTAAATCTTTTATCTATATCCTAATTTTTAAATTATTTTAAAGTGAAATGTATTTTTTATGATGTTATGTAAATTAAAGATATGTATACATACATAACATAAACTTTTTTGTATTTTTTTATCAAATAAATTCATACATTTTCTTATATAATATTTTATTATTAAGATTAACTAAAATATATACATGAAAATATATATTTATTTAAGATGAGTTAATATTATTAGGATTTATTATTTGATTTGACCATAATATTTTATGAGTTTTTATATTTACTCATAAAATATTATGGTCAAATCAAATAATAAATCCTAATAATATTAACTCATCTTAAATAAATATATATTTTCATGTATATATTTTAGTTAATCTTAATAATAAAATATTATATAAGAAAATGTATCAATTTATTTGATAAAGAAATATTTATTTTAATATATTTATGAAAACATTTTTATATATTTACTCATAAAATTAAGTTTATAGCTTCTAATATATCTTTTAATGGTAAAGGTATAAGGTATTTCAAAATATTTTAACATATGAAAACTTAATTTTCATCCCAATAGAAAATTGTATTGGCTCATCAAGAGTTCCTGATGCAAATTTTTATCCCAAAGAGTGTCCCTATAGACATCTGAGATTCAATTCAGTCTCCTAACATTTCCATGACCAAAAACTTTCTGAAAAACAGAGCTCAGTTCAGTGTAGAAGAGAATGGGTTCTCTGCCGCATTTTTTTGAAGAGAAGGGCAGCTGAGGAAGAAGCAGAAGGTCTTCTCCATCAGAAACCACAGAGAGTATTTCAATTCATCAACTTCATGAGTGAGGAAGAAGAGGATCGTAGCAGCAGGAGCAGCTTTTCTTCTTCTCATTCTTCTTCAGGGTTGAGCTGTGTTACTGAAAGCAATGAAGAAATATCCTCACAGGCCTCACCCAGTTGAGGAATTGAGGTTTAAGGGACTTAAACGAATAGTTTATGTTAATTTCTTTGTATCAGCAGTAGGAAACCAGGAAGCAAGCACAGGCTGCCTTTTTAGCCTCTTCTGTAATTTGTTCTTCAATAGCTTTTAAATGAGAGAGCCTTTACTGATATCAGCATTTTTCTTAGCCTTTTTTTTCTTTCTTTCTTTTGTTGGGTAAATATATAAAAATTGTGTGGTTCTCTGCAAATCTTCTTTTCTTATTTACTTACCTGTCAATCACATAATTCTTGCATATTTACATATCCAATATAAAATATTGATATTTACATGCATAATATTCAAATCTTTAACATAAATTAAAAATATCGCTGTTATTATCTTTTTAAAAGTGAATATATTTTTAAAATGTTAGAAATATAAATATTTAATTAAGGATTAGATATATAAATATATAAAAATTATATGATATTTATGTAATCATTTTGGAGGTGGAGCAATTCTCATGATAGAAGGGGCGATTGCGGCTCTGTTTGATTTAAAAAGCGTTTGGTTTTAAGGTTATTGTTTGTTAATTACTTTTACAGAAGAATAGTAAATTAATGTGTATTTTCCATTGATAATTATTTGCATAATATCAGTGAAAAATGAGAAGAAAATGTTATTGCATCATCTTCAAGGCTTATTTGTCCTCTTCTCATAAAAATAAAAATTAAAATAAGAATGAATAAATTTTCCGTCAATTATTTCACAACCAAACAAACGAGTGGAAACTAAGTTCAATAGAATATTTTTATCATTTACTTTTAAGTTTCTTTATTTAAATTACTTCAAGCCTAACAGAGCTATTTGATTGTCTGCATTTAAAGTATAAAATAAATTAAATGTATATGAAATTTAACATTTTGAGTATTAGTAGATCTAAAATTGAATATATGGAGTGTAATTTTAGTTGTAGAAGTTTTAGTGATAGTGTTGTGCTTTTAGGTGATCGTTATTAATAAGAGTGAGATTGATATTAGGCTCTATTGTTCAAAATGATGGTGAAATAGATGAAGATATTATTCTAAATTCAAGTTGGATGGTTGAAGTGGATCGGCCATTATGTGATAAAAGTTTATTAAACTTAAAAAAAAATTTTATAAGATGGTGGTAAGACGCGATGACTTAGTGCAGAATGTTATAAAAGAAATATAAGACTAAGTTAAGTGTTGAGATGAGGATGCTCAGTGAATGAGTGGCTTTACCCTTAGAGATAGAATGCAAAATGAGTATGTTCGGAAATTGGAGTAAATTCAGGTGGTAATAAGATTAGGAGTCGCCTTAGATGGTTTGGCCACATAAAGCATGTCGTCGTCCGATAGAGTAGATCATTAGATTTGCCTTATGTTAAAAGGTAGAGGTAGACCTAAGAAGACTTGATTAAGATATAAAAATGATCTTAGTATACTTGAATTAAATGAGAATTATATGACACAATAGACGAAGATTCATGTAGCGCTAGTGGGATTAAGGCTTGTTGTTGTTGTTGTTGTTGTTGTTGTTATACTTTTAAGTTTCTTTATTTAAATTACTTCAAGCCTAACAGAGCTATTTGATTGTCTGCATTTAGAGTGTAAAATAAATTAAATGTATGAAATTTAACATTTTGAGTATTTGGTATGATGCAAAGTAAAATTGTAATGTATTTGTGGTGTATTTGAAATGCATTAGAATGGATATTTTTGATGTATTTGAAATTTTCTCAGTTTGGGTGAATTTCAAATACACAGTAAAGTGTTTTTTAACTCGCCCTCGCCATCTTGCCGCCCGTCACGAGCCGCCCACCCACCCGGTCTGCCGTTGCTTCTTCACAACCTCAAAACTACGTTACATTACATTTAATTAACCAAAACAACTCATGTATTTGTAGTGTTTTCAACCAAATAATCCTAAAATAATCCAAAATAATATATACATTTTTTTTCTCTTTCAATCAACCAAAGCTTAGCAGCGTTTGGTTTGAAGGTATTAAAGAGAATGAAAATATATTTTATTTATTAATTGGGTCGGGTTCAGATCAAGTTTATTTGAGTTGGGTCAGTTTCGTGTCAGATATGAACACAACCCATCGACTATAATTGACACTCCTATAATGTCTAACACAGTTGAGCATAAACACATATAATATTAATATAATGTGTATCTCAATGACTTCTTTATTATATAGTTGATTTATATATTATGCTCTAATAATATATAATTTTTTTAAAATATTCAAAAAAAAAAAAGCTTTATTTCTCATTTTATAAAAGGGTATGAAAAAATATCTTTATGTTTAACTTCCTAAATGTAATGTTTAATTTATATACAATACTAACATCCTTTATGAAAAAATAATTATTGCAAACCTAAATTAAAACATGTTAATTAGAAAACAATTACAATTCAAATATTTTTTTTATATTTAACTATTTAATTAAGTCAACATTTTTTCATCATCGTCTGTTAAACTGATTAATATCATTAACTTCACCTGTAAACTTTAATTAAAAATAATATCATTTAAGTTAAATCATATCATTTTATATTAAAACATTTTTTATTTGCAAAATGTCACTCTCACATCCCAATTTTTAAATTACTACTTAAATATTAAAATTCATAACAAAAGTCTACGTATATTTTTGCGCAAGTATGTCAATTTCATTGGTGGAGGATTTCACTCCTATCATGATAATGATCAGGCGCATTTGGGTGTATGAGTTAATTGTTTAAGGCTCAATTCTTCAAAAAATAATCTATATTTTCTATTTTCTTATAAAATTATTAATGATTTAATTGTGATATACATAAATAAATGAATTGATTTATTTAAAAAAAAAAAAATATATATTAGATTTATAAATTTATAAAAATTAGATAATATATAGAGAACATAAGCATAATGATATGTACAAGATACCCTATCTGATATTTTGGCAGGGATCACGCATAGAGAAGGGCTAGGATCAAATTTTGCAAATTAAGGGTGAAGATCGCATAAGATCAAAAGGGGTTGTCACTATAGTCATGTTTGAACGCTTCGGCTATAGGATTTTTTTTTTTTTTTTTTTTTTTTTAACGGGTGGCAACGGGGCACTATTTGGTATATTTTTATGAATAATCTTCTTGGGACTAAAGACCTAATTAATCTCAGTATATGCCCCATCTATTTTCTCAGGGTTCATCCCTCCATGAGGAATCGAGCGGAGTTTCAGCCATATTCGTTCATGCAAATTGAGCTAAGGATGATGAATCTGACTAGGACCAATTAATAGACGCAATATGGATGGGGACTTATCCTAGTTATTCACAAATGGAAGCAACGATATATATTGACTTCTTATTCATTAATTCAACGTAAATTAGCAATTAAATAATGAAATAAATATGAATTATCAGTCAAATAAATTTAGCCATAAAGAGCAATTTTGTTCTGATTAGTATATATAATAGACGTGTATGTGAATTTCTTGTGATTTTATAAAAGGAATATGCTTAATTTCTATTTTTACAAAGTTAGATTTTGCTTTTGGATTTATAAAATTTTATATAATTATCATTTTTTTAGAAAAAAAAATGGGATTATTAATTAATTCAAGAAGTTTAATAAAAGATATTATGAGAGTCTAGCATTAAAATTTAAATCAAAGACAAACAAAATGACTTGGGAGTAAAAAAGACGATTATGGAGACATCGACATAGGGTGAGCGAAAAAGTGAAAAGAGTGATATTAGGGTACCTATACATCAAGCATGCAAGAACCACCAATCAATATGAAATGAACAATTCACTCCAAGTCAAGCCTGATAACTTAACTTGGAGGAAGGAAACCAAAGATAACTAATAAACCCAAAGAGCATCCAAGCACCAATGATAATCTCTATTTTGAGTAATCTCATGCCAAACTACACGCAAGCGCACTTAGATTAATGATTAAATGAGAAGCACCTTATCAATGGAATCAATAAATCTTATTTTTTGGCTACATCCAAAAATTTTGAATCTCATATTTTTAAAACTAGTGACCAATCTATAAATTAATTGTCTATCTATATTCATATAGATCCTCACCACTTTCACCCATATTATTTGTATATTATATATATATATATATATATATATATATATATATATATATATATATATATATATATATATATATATATATATATATATATATTTAACTATATATTAAATATGTTAAACTTATTATTATTTTTTAATTTAGTGAAATAAAATATAAAAATATTGTTTAAAATATTATTAATCTATACACTAATAGCCCTTCTTGTCTACAAAACTATCATGAGTTCCATCATTAGAAGCTTAGCTCCATCTATACGCCCTTAGCACCTCACATTTATCACTTTTAGATTTTTGTGAATGAACTCAAATCTTATCTAGCTCTTCATAGCCAAATTTAAATCTAGTGCCCATACCAAATTTTGGTCATCTGACACCAGTGCCACCACCCCATGAGCTCTAAGATACAATTGGTCAACCTTAACTTTTGCAAAATTGTAAAAGCTCATCAAGTAAATCACATCCTAAACTATTACAACTTGAACGAACTATAGGGGTTGATTCCCAAAATATTCTCATTGCATAGAATTCCCTCATAACAATGTAATCCACATGCAGTCAACTATAAGATGTATCGCAAAGATGTTCAATTAAATGCCCATTAATAATAATAGTTGATGACATGATTAAAGCAATTGAAGTGTGAGACCACCTTGATAACATTGAAGAAAAAATTAGTGGGAATTAGATGATTATACACAACAATAATCACAAATTGAGTAGGCTCACAATAAAATATTAGCAATGCTCAATAACCTCCTGTTATTTTGCTAACATTTCAGCCTACATTACAAGACCTAAAAGTCCTTCACAAATTTATTACTTGGATTTATCTTGTCTTATTTTGAGAGCAAAGTTGATTTTGAATAGTGGACAATTATTGTATCAATAAATGTAATAAGAAGATAGTATTATTTTGTGGAGCTTGATTGTGTCAATCAATCGAGGATGTACTGTCGACTTAGCTCTTAATTTTATCGGTCAAACTCAATGATGAGCTTGGTAAGGGTTACAAAGATACAACATGCCTCATGCTACAAGATTTAGAGGTGAAGCCCTCAAAAAAAATGTATAGTGCATAGCACTACAGTGTTGCATTTACAATGCCTTAATGTTATGAAATGGAGAATTTAGCTTCAAAGATGGAAAATACAATGCATCGATGCTAGAAGATTAGTGTCTTAGAGCTAAAATTCATGAGATTCCTCTAGAAAGATATAGAAGCTAGCATCTTAGTAATGTAGCAACAACGCAATGGCACTAGAATCGATGTAGAAAAGCAAACTGATAGAGCGACTAGCGTCTAAGCACTACTTTCACATCACTGCGATACTACGAAGTGGCAGAATCAATCTTAAAGCAATTTTAAGCACAATTTTGTCATTCTCTTGTGAGTGTAAGTAAAGTGTGAGTGTTCTTAATTGAAAAAAAAATGTGAATTTTACTAAAGATGCTTGAGTGAAGAGTGATTTATACAATTCTCCTCATTTCTTTTCATTATGATTTTTTTGGCATAATGCGACTCCGTGATTTTTCTCATTCTCGAATATTTCACATAAATTATGATATTCTTCTTTACTTTGATTTTATTGATTCTTCTCCCAAAAATAAGTTAGGTTGAGTTAGTAGATTATAATAGATTTAGTAGTTTACATGCAAATAGTGAGTATCAAATGCTTAATAAGTTCATAATATGTCATTATGTGCCTTTATAATGCTCTAAACATTTCTTTATTTAGAAATATTAGGTATAAATTAATAATAAGCAAAGTTAACCTAATAATTCATCCCCTCCCCCAACTCGACACATCTCACAATCCTCCATCCAGAAACTCCGTAACTGATTTAATAAATAGGTTAGACTTTGGTTCTCTTTTTATAAATGATACGCAACCATTGTTATCTTAAATCATACTTTAGCAGTTAACAGTAATTTAAAATATCTTATCTCTGTGTGAACGGCCATTATACATTAACACTGCAAACGACAAATTAGCAATGAGATGGATCGAACGACAGTGAGAAGCACTCTGACGCATAAATTTTAATTTTAGTCATAATTAAAATAAGAACATTGATGGTATATGTCGGCTGTGACAGCTGATTACTTGCAATAAATCTACAAGTTAAACAATTTGGTTATGTCAGGTATTATTGCAAGTAGCCTTAGACTTTGAATTCCTTTTTTAATGGTGAAATGGAGGGTAAGATTGGATGGATTGATTAGTCTAAGTAATGCCACTTCATAATTTGGTATTATATTTTTATTTTAACCTAATATTAAATAAGTTGATTCATGTGAGGATAATGATGATCATCGATAAGGTGGCGACAATTAAAATGATAAAAGATAGAAGTGAGCCGATGAAATGATTTAATGATCGAACAATAACGCGAATAAGAAATGCGATTTAATGATAGTGATTGATGATCAAACGATGATAATTCTAATGATGGAAAGGTCTCATTCCACGCGCTTCCATGAAAAATAAAAATCGAGGTAATCGATATACGACGACGCTAATACCGCCAACGAGCCACAAGCAACCGCCACAACGCCGCAATCAATCTCCAAAATATTATGAGAGGCGAGGAATTGAAAGGACTATCATAGTGATAATTGGCCACACGAAGATGATCATCAATTAATAGAAGCATAGTACACTTTTTTAAGGAACGAATGATTTGAATCTTAAAAAATATATAATAAACAATCATATTTTTCAAAATAAATAATAAATAATAAATAAAAATGAAGCGAAATAAGCCCTTAGGGTCTTTTTAATTTAATTTAATTTTGTTTTCTATTTTATTATAGGCTAAAATTGTGGCAAAGCAAGCTGATGCTATTTAGGCTGAGAAGATTGAATAAACTTTACTTTAATTCACATTAAAAAAATATAGATTTTGCCGACAGAAATTTATTAATTTATGAAGAGAAAAAAAAAAAGGTAAGCTTAATCAAATGAATTCTTATCAATTAGAAGTCACTTAGTTTGTAAATAAATAAAAAATTGTTGAGGTCATCTAAAACATTACTGAAAAAAATATCGTCATGATTAGAAAAATAAAAAGTCCATTAAAACTGAAAGCCACCACGCCTTGAGTTTTAAAGCCGAAGTAGGCTAACAACTAATTAAACATTACAGGTTCTATATAATTTTTTTATGCATCCCACTTCAGAAGTTGGAGGAAATAAAATATTTTTTAAAAAAGACAATTTTTACATGCATATCACAATATTATTTATGAGAAATTTACGTATAATACCTATATATTAAAATCATTTCAAAAATATTATTAATATTATTTTTTAAAAAATAAAATATACTTTTTATGCATATATTTTGATGTGACTAAGAGACTAAAGTATTATGTAAATACCTAATTTTAAATACTTGATATGTAAAGTTTGAGCTTGTTTAATATTATCAGTTCGAGCTCGTCATATTTTAAGAATAGTGTTCAAGCTTGAGCATGTTTATGATTATCGAGCTCGAGCTCAGTTCAAATTGGATTATCAAGCTTGTTAACGAGCAGCTCTTTTAATAAATAAATGAGCTTTAATCAATCCTTAATTGAGCTTATTCTTGTTGAGAAATATGTATGAGTTGTATCAATTAAAGCTTATTAAGCCTAAAAATAATAATAATTTGAACAATACTGTTCACAAATAAGCCTTAATCGAGCCATAATTGAGCGATAATCGAGCTCCTTATTAAGCTTGTTCACGAGCATTAAATGATAATGTTCATGAATATAAATAAACCGAACGATAAGTATTATCTAAATATCTAATTTTAAATACTTGATATGTAAAGTGTGAGCTTGTTTAATATTATCGAGTTCGAGCTCGTCATATTTTAAGAATATTATTCAAGCTTGAGCATGTTTATCATTATTGAGCCCGATTCTAAATTGAATTATCGAAGCTTAATAAGCCTCTTTAATAAAATAAATGAGCTTTAATCAATCCTTAATCGAGCTTGTTCACCAGCAGCTTGTTGAGAAATATGTATGAGCTGTATCAATTAAAGCTTATTAAGCCTAAAAATAATAATAATTTGAACAATATTGTTCACAAACAAGCCTTAATCGAGCCATAATTGAACAATAATCTTTCCCAAGAAAGCCTGTAAAGATTAAAATAATGTCAAACATGAACCAACGATGTTGTTGCTCGCCCATTTAAAAATCGAAGTATTTTAAAATGTCGCCTCGTTTGATTTGTTAATCAAAAGAACTAACAAAGCTCTTCTAATCCTCTGCCACTACCTTATTAACACTTCATGCGCCTTAGATATGCATATAAATCCTCCTATCAAAAAATATTATTAATTGTAATTTATCTAAAATAAAACACAAATTTTTATACACAACTTTTAACATTATTTGAACACTAACATGTTATATAAATAAATATTAAATTTTAGATATTAAATATTAAAATAATTAAAAACTTCTTATTAGATCTTTAAAAACATAAGAACTAGCTGATGTGCATGTAAATAATCCCAAGTGAAATATACCCTTATATTCACAACTTCTATCCATATTTAGACACTTGCATTTTATATAAAAAAAAAAGTGTTGCAATGCCACCATGCATAGTATCAAAGGACATAGAATGGTTTTTCTTTATTTCTAAGTCATGGAAGCAATTCATTACTCTGTGGGGGCAAAGATTAATTGCTAGGATCCAAAAACAGGGAAGGTGGAGGCACATGGGGGAATTAATGGTTAATTTAATTAGCTTGAGTGCAAAGAGAGGAAAAGAGTCATAAAAAATCATCAATGAGGTGGGTGGAACAATTGTTAAAAAGTTTAAATTCTCAATAGTGACTTTAATCTTGGTAAACTTTTTTTAAATTTTATAATCATAACTTCTAAAATTTAGTTTCTTTGTTGCAATTTCATCAACTTCATTTGTTAATTAGGGTAGGTTATCTTCTAGTACAATAAAAACTAGGGGATTTACATACATATCACGCAATTATTATGCATTTACATATTTCACATCCAAATTTTAATTTTTACTTAAATACCACCTAAATCTTTATTATTATATCAAAAATACCACTCTTTTTTCTAAAATGACCTGCATAGTGAAAGATCTATTAAAGTGAAATTAAAGTAATGAAATCGCGCAGATATGTGTAAATTCTAAAACTATATTGTTTAAGCGCAAGAGCTGCGGGGCTCGAAGGGGCCTCACCCCAGTAGTTGACGATCGAGCGCCATGGTACAGGTATGCCTCTCAGGCTCACCGTTTCAAATAAAAATAAAAATTATATTGTTTAATGTCTATTTTATTTTTATTCTTTTTTATTCTTTTTTTTTGTTTTTAATATATTTTTAAGTTTATTTGTTACATGTTTTCATGATAGGTGTTTCCAAAAAAAATTAAGAAAAAGAAGATTAACATACATATCACACCTTTCTTATGTATTTAGGTATCTAACACCTAAAATTTTATAATTACTTATATAATACTTTTTTGTAGTAATCACACTAAAATTAATATATGAAAAGTTGTTTTGATTTTAAAAAGTTAATTATAGTGATATCTTTGATGTAATATTAAAAAATTTAAGTATTATTTTTATAAATATTTAAATTTAAGTATTAGATATGTAAGTACATAGGCATTGTGTGATATGTATATAAATCCCTTAAACAAACAATTGACTAAATTATTTTATAATATAAGTTATTATTTTTAAATCAGACAATTACAAATTAATCTCACCGATGAAAAAAGGAATTTTTAGGAGAGAATTTGCTCATTGCTGTAATAAAAAGCTGTTGTGAATTGTTTAGAAGTGATTAAACAATTGATTATTTGCAAGGAGTAGAACTGTATATTGCAAAATAACAAGATCATATAAGCCTAAGTCTTCAATTAATAAAATATTTTACAGAATAGCTTTACAGAAAACATTTCCAACGTTAATAATGCTACCGAACTGAGCCTTCTTGTCAAAGTCAACAAATAACGTAGCTAATGAGCAGTAGGCGAGAAATTATAGTTTTCTACTAAACAAACAAAAATACTTCATAAGAACTAAAGATAAAATATAGCAATATGGAGCCTATGAGACTACTAAAAAATCTAGGTGTTGAGTTGCATCAAAATCTTATAAATAAGTATAGGTCAATGTGAGAAGGTTAGAGAGAGAAACTGCATATCGGAAATCTCTTCACTTGATTATTGGGAATTATAATGGACTTGATTGATCTCTTGGAGAGATAAAATGTGAATCAAATTAGGATATAAAAGTTTAGAGAGAGAAACTCTATAAGAAAATATCAATAGATTTGACTCTTTTGACAAAAAAAAAAATTACATAATACAATCATTAGACATCCTAAACAATTGCCCACCCTAGGCTATATTCAACTCCGCCTCCCATCACAAAAAAATCTTACAATAAGTATCATTGAACATGAGTAGGTTAGAGAGAGAAAATATAGATCAAAAAATCTCTTTGCTTGATAATTGAGAATTATAATGGATTTATTTGATTTCGTATAGAAATATAATGTGCGACAAATTAGGATATAGAAATCTAGAGAGAGAATCTCTAAGAAAATCTCATTGGATAAGAATTAAAAAAGAGCACAATGAGATCACTAAAGCATCATGCCAATGCTATAAATTAATTCTCTCATTTATAAATATGAGATAAAGTCAATGACAAAGGCCCATAAAGAATAGTAAAAAATGTACATAAATTATCCTCTAACAAGAACCGCTATTCAACGGGAGAGCACCAACAAGCACACGACTTTTGAAGTGCCTCAAGCAAGCTTAAGACAATGAGCAAATTCTACTCTCTACGAGTTAAACCACTTCAAACTCAGCGAGTTATAGAACCCAATTTAAGTTAGTGAACTAACTCAATCAATAAAACCAAGCCAAATCTAGGCGTACAGTAGAATCACAAAAGTTATGCAAGGTTGGTGAATAAAACCAAAAAAATGAATAAAGTAAAAAGACAAAAGGGAAGGGAGAGGGAGGAATAAATAGAACTTACGTGCGAGCCATAACCTTCTGCTATTCAAAAGAACAGCCGACCAGAGTTTCTTGCAAGTGTGGTCTTGGAATCAGTCCATCGAATTTTAATAAAAGCTTGGGAAGCTCCTTCACGACACTTAGAAAGCCCCTTTTCCTACCCCCTTCTAGAAATGATTACTATCACAAGTCTCCTCTCCTGTTCAGTTTTGTCCTCTTCCTGGAGCTCTTCATCTCACTCTTCTTCTTCTTCTTTTATCCCTATTGGCAATCAATTGAATTGATCAGTTGATACTCATCTCTCCGGTTTGGTAGCTCACGAAGGGGATCACATTCGATTCCTCCTGCGAGGCTACCCATAAATACGGTAATTGATAATGAAATATACATTTAATGCTTATGACCCTGATTAATATCACATCCCTATCCACAAGAGAATGTGAGATATAAAAAAAAAAAAAATTGATCAGTTGATTGTTATTTTTATCTGCAAAATACTGTTAAGAAAAAGGATTAAATGCTCTGCCAAAACAAGTTCTGACTCAAAAGTTAGAGAGGCTCGTTCTTGGCAGTTTGCGCCTTAGACGTCTCTATCCTGCAAAGTGGTTTAGCCGTTTAGGAGCTGCAGAGATTACTGAGTTGTTGGAATTATTGTTCAGTTTAGTATAAATCAGGGATATAGCATTGGTGCAAAATTTAGCCCGATTAGTTCGTTCTGTGTTCTTCTTTACTTGTTAGTTTCGTGTAAGCTGTTAAATCTATTTTATGCAATTTTTCTTTTCATAAATTCTATACAAATTATTATGACATTTTGGGAGTACTATTTGTCTGATGCAATAGCAAAGGGCAAAAAAAAAATGTTCAACCAAATAATCTTGTGCTTACCTTCTTTTTTTTTTCCATCCTAATCTTTCAATGTTAGTTTATATATAATTTATTAATTATCTTCTAATCAAAATAATAATAATAATAATAAAATTTAAAAAAAAATTATCTTCTAATCATTGTTATGCATGCTTAAGTCACCTAAATATACTTACCATTTACCTTCAATAGACCATATCTCTAATCATCCCTCTAATATAATTATTTCTCATATCATATTTTCTATATTTTAATAAATGTTTCTCTCAATATTTTCAAATTTAACGTACTCAAATTTCCCATTAATGATATCTCTACTACCCAATAATTAATTTCACACAATAAAATTAGTATAATTATAATTTTATAAATAAAATTATTACTTATATAATAATCAATTAATATATATATATATATATATATATATTTAAAAATCAAACTCAAAATATATATTATATTTAACTTGCTTATTAAATAATCTAATGGAGCATGAGCTTTCAAACAAACTAAACACACAAGTTATTCTTAAACAATAAATTTTTGAAAAAATTTTTAAAATAAGTATAATTTAAAACATAATTAATAATTTAAATATAAATATAATCACCCGTTTATTAGACGACTTACCTACATAAAAATCACCCATTAAATGGGCGACTTATATGTAACTATTATTTTAAATTATTTTATATCTAATAAAACGTTAACTTTAGATTTTTTATATGTGAGATAAATCAGCTAAACTATTAATATACATATATATTTAAATTTTATTTTTAAGATACTTAAATTATTAATTATATTTTAAACAATACTTATTTTAAAAATTTCTTCTAAACTTTTTGGGCAACCCTATCCACAACAGTGGCTCAGTCTGTCTACATGCCAAAAAAAAATTAAAAAAATTCTGATGCAGTTGACAGAGCAAGGGAGAGAAGTAGTAATTGAGTCAGGTCTTCCTGCAAAAGTAAATCTCTACGATAAGTACAAAACATTGGGACCTTAGAAGAAAATGCAGGTAAAGTTATCAATTACATAAATAAAGAGTTACAGAATGAAGACATCATAAACTAATTTAAGTTTAAATCTACTGGGAAAAAAAAAAGCCTCCGGTTATAATCAGTAAAATATTGAGCATTCCAGAACAAAAGCCTTTGGAAGGAGAACACTTTCGGATGGACACAATAACTTATTGATTCACACCTTTGCAAGTAATTAATGCCCATCACTCTTCACATTGGAAGCACCAGATGAAGTATTCGGGGCTGGTTCTTCAGCACATGCCCTCAAGACAGCCTCATTCTGCAACAGGCCAGTGTAATTTTTTTTTTTTAAACATGATGATTTCGCATAGTTAAAAAAAAAATGATAAAATATAGTTTAACAATTAAGATGCCAAAATGGTGATAGAATTCTCAGCATTAAAAAAAAAGAAAATACTTTTTTATTCATGTTATCAAGCCCTGATCATATTCTATTACCATTGTCATTAGCTGTATGCGAAGTATTTCGGATGGATATATAAATCCATATTTTTCATTCATTCCTACTATATATTATTTGAGATGTTAAGTATATTCTTCGTGAGTCATTTTGAACTTCTTCCCATGTAACTACATATTTTCTTTCGTAATCCTAAATTTATCCACTCATCTAAAGGTTTTCATTTAAGTAGATCTAAAACTGAATATATGGAGTATAATTTTAGTTGTGAAGTTTAGGTGTGACTTTGATGATTTTTTCCATATTTATAGATTTATGAAAATGATGGTGAAATAGATGGAGATGTTATTAGTAGAATTCAAGTTGGATTAGTGGAGGAATGCATTTGCCTATTATGTGATAGAAAAGTATTAAACTATAAGATGGTGGAAGACTGACATATGGCGAGAATATTGACCAAAAAGAGAAAGAAACATAAGACTAAGTGTTAGAGATGAGGATGCTCGTGGATGAGTGGCTTTACCCTTAGAGATAGAATGCAAAATGAGTATGGGGAAAAAGAAAAGTTGGAATAATGGTAGATAAGAAAGGAGAGCCTTAGATGGTTTGGCCATAAAGCGTCGTGTGACCGATTAGAAGAGTAGATGCATTAGATTTTCTTTATGTTAAGAAAGGTAGAGGTAGACCTAAAAAAACTTGGTTAAGATGTATAAAAAATGATCTTAGTATACTTGAATTAAATGAGAATTTGGACATAATGGAGACGTAGGATTCATGTAATTACCCAGGGATTAAAGCTTGTTGTTGTTGTTGTTGTTGTTGTTGTTTGTAACCGGCATATTTTCTATCTTTGTTGTAGATATTCAAATCACCCTAAATCTATCTTCAATCATTTATCTCATATTTTCATTAATATAACTATTTCATAATTTATCATTTCTAAATTTATAATGAATCCATCATAACATTCTCATTTCTACCATATGCAACTAAAATATCAATGATTTTTTACAACCCAAAAGTGGAACCCATACAACATCATCAATCTAATAGTGATATTAAAAAACTTTACATTTAAATTTCCATGATATCATTTTATCACACAAACTTCAAAGTTAATTCTCCATTTTACCCATTCAATCTTAATTTTAAAATGTATATCAGCATTTATATCTCCATTCTTCAATATATAAGAAAATATATATGCCTCATATCTGAGTATCACTCATCTTTTAATAATAAATGATAACTATTTAGCATCATACCCACTATAATTACATATTATATACCTAATCTTTGCTCCACAATATCCAAGACTTGTATCTTTTAAGCATTTTATCTATCATTCTAATTTCTCACTTATTTCAGCATATACTCCATCAATTAGATTTATATTTTTCAAAAAACATACCAAGGCATCTCTCATTGAATAAGAATTTT
This sequence comes from Cymbidium sinense, assembly GCA_021442155.1. Classification (NCBI taxonomy): domain Eukaryota; kingdom Viridiplantae; phylum Streptophyta; class Magnoliopsida; order Asparagales; family Orchidaceae; genus Cymbidium; species Cymbidium sinense. The sequence goes on from CM038226.1 coordinate 75,093,131, forward strand.
CATAACCAACGCCAAAAAGACATAGACTTCATGTTGATTTATGATGTAAACTTAAGATAATTGAAAACTCTTATGTCACTCTACAATTATTTCTAATACTAGTCAATGCTTTAGCATACATATCTTTTACAAACATATTTTTGCCTCAAAGCACATCAAATAAATTCTCATTCTCAATCATATGCCTTCTAAAGATAAATAAAATCATATAAAGATCCTTTCTTTGTTCTTTATACTTATTCATTGATTGTCTTAATGTTATACTTCTTTACTAATTAACTTAACACATAAATTGCTTTCATAATAAATCTTTTTGCATAAAAAAAAATTCCCCAAAATTGAAGTCATTTTCTAAGCATATGATCCAACACTTACCCTCAAAATAAATTTGATTCCTCTATAATTATAGCATAATTTAAACTGCGATCTTTTTTTTTCTTAAATACTAATACCATAATACTTATCCAATTATTTAGCATCCCCTTAAACATAAAAATTCCATTGAAAATATTTGTTAAACAAAAAATTGTCATATCCCCCGTAACTTTGTAATTCTCAATAAGTATTTCATCTAGACCTAAAATCTTTTCTTAAGCACATTTTCATAGCTAACTCCAATTTTTTTTTCAATCTACAATATACTTAATTATATTATTTTTAGTGCTCATTCAAAGTAATTTCTTTCTCAAACATCATTATCAGGACTAGTCTTATCACAGTCTTGAGTTGGTTTATCCATCCCATATGATTAAGATAATCACAACAGCAGATATAAAGAGCATTCCATGAAGCTAAATTTGATTTCCATGCTACCTCAGATGTACCCCTTTTATTTTCAAGCATCCAGTATTAATATCATCTACGCATCTAACTTGTGCATTTTCAATATTTCATCATATATGTCCATCCACCTAATATATTTTCAATTCTCTTACCTATGGCAGATGTCAATACAATCATTTCCCTAATACCATATAATCCATCATTATCCTTCATAATTTTTTCACACATCTTTCCTAACATTCTAAATTATGAGAAGGCTAAACTTAGCTATCAATGATTTTCTTAATTGTCCAACACTAAGATTCATAAAACATAATTTTCGCTCAAAGATTCATAATATCATCCTATTAAATAATACTCTTGAGGCATTTCACCATTTTAATTGCACATAATTCTAGTAATTATAGAAGTTACAACATCATCTATATACATATTCTTCTATATAATATATCCAAGATACTTAAACCTACCGCACATGATTATTATTCTATCTTGTAATAGTATTTCTTAAGAATTGTGTGTATATGTAAACACACACTAAAATTGCATATCATATTCTCAAGTCTTTGATCCACTAAAGCTAAACTCTCTTCTAAATACTCTTTCCATTAATCCAACTTTTTCATTCATTTCAAGAAATGCATCACTAATTAAAACAATGTCATCTACGAAAAGCATATACTAAAATACCTCACTTTGCAAATCCTTAGTAAACATCTTTATAACTAATACAAAAATATAAGAAAAATAATGTACTTACAATTCAAATCTTCCTTATTTACATATATAGTATAGAAAGAAAAAAATAAACAAGCAAACCCATATATGTGTAAGCGCATGACCCACATCATTGAGAATTCACAGAAAACAACAAAAAAAGGTTTTGTTTTTGTTGTGATCTTAGAAATTAGAGTGTTTATCATTGTAAATGAAAGTAACTGAGAATTAGTTTTAGAACTAAGTAAAATTTTATTGTCAGACAAGATATTGTCCAAAAAGATAAGGCCAAGTTGCTGTTCATTTATTTCTTAATTTTATTCAAACATTGAGAAACTTTGTTGGTTTGTTTCATATATTATATAGATTGAGAAACACCTACAAACCCAACTAACCTGCACTGAATTGATATGAGACACGTTGACAATAAAGTGTACTCAAACTGGTCTTTGAATGGGAACACAGAAAATTTGCAATAGGAAAAAAGAAGTATGTCAAAAATCATAAAATCCAACCCATACCGTACTACTTATCCCTAAATTATACAACGATATTCCACTTTAAGTGGTTCATTTGTTATTCAAAAAACACACTAGATACAGATAATATGAAGTTGGTATAGAAATTCCTCAACAGCAGCCTTGTTGCCTTTTATTATGCCACTCCTCCAATCCTACAACGATTGACCTTCTCGGAATATTCATTTATGTTTTTCAAGCCTCTTGTTAAACATACTCTTTTAAGCTTTGTGCTTGAGGTCATTCCTACCTTGGCTTTATCACTTAATGTACTTTTAATCTGACTTGTATTATATTTATAAACTTTAAACATTTATGATCATATCAGCGATGTCGTGTATCCAACTTTTTCCAGCATTTTGTGTACCCTTGATATTTTTCATGCTTATGTACATGTTCAATGTTAATATCCATAATGTATCATAATCCATATCTAAAGAATATAAAATTAAATCTTATAAGTTCTCGAAATTGACTGACCAAAACAACTCTAATCTGCCTTCCACACCAAAAAGTACACTTATGGAACTCACTTCAGCCCCATGGAATCCCAGAAGTCCGCCAAACAGTCTTTGATGTGCAGGGAAAAAAATGAAGCAGCAGCCTAACATCCTAGCAAAACTGATGACTGATCATGCTCACTTTAAGAAACTTTAAGAACCACAATCCAAATGAACAGCGTTATCATTTACAGTGATGATGCTATTGTATTCATAATGCGCTAGTATATAAGCACAAGTTAAACATCGAGAAAAAACCATTCACCTTTAGAAAAAAAAAAAAAAAAAAAACTTCTGGGTGAACTATAAAATCTTAACAGTATAAAAAGAAAGGTACACTCAAATTATACAAATGAAGGCCAGTCATTATTGAAATTCATTAAAAGAAAACATAGCTTCAAAAGGATGCCATTATAATGCAAAAACATTCAAAACTATCATCATCATGAACCGTTAATAATTGCAAAGAATTAATAATGATGGTTTCTCACATTTGGCATTTTATTTGCTATTGCTTGGTAAGCAGCTGCAGTGTTCACATTTGGCAATTTATTTCCCATCTTAACCTCTTAATTGATGACTAAGGGCATACATTAGTATTAAAGCATTGATATTTGGTGCATGGTACAAACAACAAATGGATGTAAAAATAAAAGAGAGTTGCTTCTTGTTGTCTTTGAGACGCATCAAGAAAAATGAGAGCAATAAGCATAAAAAGGAAGAGAACCAATTAATAGGAAATAACGATTCCAAATCAAATGTAATAAATCAGGTGGCAAAATTATAAAATAAGTGGCCACCACGATGGACCAAATGAAAAAATAAACAACCACAAATGCGACCAGTGTGCAAATTCATACTCCACCTTCTATGCAAGATGCAATCACAATTAGAGAGGATCAAAATGACAATATCGTTAGAACTCATGAAGGTTTGACTATTCAAAAGAGAAGGAAAAGTGGGGATTCCTACTTATGATGGACTGGTTGATGCTGAGAAGCTGAATGCATGGATCAACCAAAGACGTAATCTTGTAAGGGTATAGCGCCCATGATAAGGTTGCATTCATCTAACAAAAGTTGACCCATCATGTTTGACATGAGAAAATGCCCATCTAAGGATGAATGGCCATTAAAAGAAGACTTGGGGTGTTTAAGCACCTGATACAATGAGACTTTCACCCAATGGGGCATGTAAGAGATTGGTAGAAGAAGTGGAACAATTTGAGGAAATGCTAAAGACAATATGTGCAAAAATACACCATCAAAGTTCAAATATTAGGATGTTATTGGGAATAATTTTTGGTATGTACAAACTTCGATGAAGTATATCTTAGGATGTTATTTTCAAGTTACAAATGAAGTTTGCTTGTTCTCGATCATCGATCTCAATCAAAATGATGTGATAATGATGGTCATAGAGCGTAAAAACAAAGGCAAAGGAGAACTCCCAAGAACTATATAAAAAGGTCTTCTATCTCAAAAAGAAAAAAATAAGTAAAGACCAATTCCTTTGGGATAGTCTAGAACCATTGCTAAATAACTAATAACAACAACAAAAATGTTACCAGATGCACTTTAAAATCTTCAAAAATGAAATAAAATGGGAAAGAAAATAATAATCACTACCATGATGAACAACTTAGTGTTCAATCTAGCGGGCAAAGTAAACCAATGATCTATCTCATAGCAATGCAAAAGAGCTTAGTAGTTGGATTATTGTCCAATGTGGACACATATGAGTTGTTCACCCTATGGATATAAGTCAAACAAGAAGCAATCAATGCCATCCAAAGTTTGAAAGCATGCTACCAAATATTAATGTGTTTTCTCACTAAAGGCAAAGCATAAGTATAGAAACATTTTGAAATATAAGCTTCAAAATTAAACTATTAATATAATAAAAAATATAAAATAATAAGTACTGTATTAACATCAAAGTAAGGTATAAAAAACATACTAAGTCATAAAAATAAGTCTTTCATTCACAATTCAATATAAATAAGCAGTTTAAGTCACTAGCATAATTATGGCCCCCATTCTTATGACGTAGAGGGTCTTTATTAGAATTATCAAAACAATTAATTGCTTTTTATAGTCTCCCTCAATCATCTTCCCCTTCTCTTGCCAATAAAAACTAATAACAACATTAATTAAAAGTTAAAATAATCACTACATTGATGATTCTAATTTCAATTACATAAATTTTATACTAATATTTTTTGAATAGATGTAATCCAAAAAGTCTTCCTTTAGATAATATTCAATGGCATGCAAATACAAATGCTACTAAAGCTCCCACTTCTCATCTATAGTTTCTCACACTTTCTTGTAAATGCACTTATCTTATCCTAAGTTTTATGATATCAACTCATCTGTTTCATCTATTTCATTATAAATAAAACTTATAATTGGCTTAGTAGTGATAACAAAAGTCACACCTAACAAAAATCCCTCACTCAAAATGCTCTTCATGATTTCCTTGTCTTCAAGTTTCTTAGCACAAACACAATTTAACCACTATATAGAGATAGATGAGCCTATAAATATTATATTGCTTTTAGAAAGCCTTGCAAAGTTGATTATGGCATAGCAAATCAAGTAGCTATACGTTTAAGAAGTTCTTTTCATCAAGACCAAAATCCAACTATGATTGAATCATTGAAAATGAATTAGCTAATCTTCTTTTAATCAAAGGCATTCTTATGCTTAAGATTTTCAATTATTAAATCAATGTAATTTGCAACACATTAAGTTTAGTATATATGCCTTCAAGTGATATGCAAATGCAAAAAATAAGGAGAAAACATGCAGCCCATTTCCAATACGTTGCTATTGAATTTGCCAATGTGTCAAATTTTGGTCATCAAGATTGATTCCTCTAAAACAAAGGTGATCAAGAAGTGATAAATATTATGAGTGGTTACACAATATTGTATCTTCAACCACAAAGAAATCCAAGAGCAGTGGACCAAAAGCTTTCACAAGTGATGGCCTTTCAGTGTTAATCAACTCCGTCAATACCGAAGTTCACACGTATGATTTGAATTGCGTAAGATGTTTAAATGTGGCATTCAAACTCATGCATCAGTGCACACCTAAGATCATTATTTGGCATAACACCACAAATTATTTCATCATTTAGACTATGATGCAATTAGTTTTTGTATCTAATGATGTTTTTTATTATTATATTTTATATTGTTGTTATTATTGAAATTTTTAGCTTTATCTTAAACAAATTTTATATTGTTGGCTCAGGAACATAGAGCACCTTTTAGGCTTCAGCTTTTATAAAAGCATTTCATTTTGGTTTCAATAAACAAAATTGGGCAACTTCACTACCATGATACAAGCACTAATGAGATTGTTGGCAATTATGCAACTGAGCTTGGGTGTAGCAATGTGATGGAGACTAACCCTTCCTATGCAAATATAATTTTGGGTCATGCTTGTGGTAAGGTCACTGTGTGGAAGCCCACAAACACAAAACCATTGATCATAATGTTGTGTCACCATGGTCATATAACAACCCTTGCCTTTCACTACTGTGGCCATCTAGTGACCACTGCACAAACCGCAAAATCAAACTGTGGGATCACAGAAAGTTTCAGTTTCTCAAAGCTTATTCTGGCTATGCCCAGTCCTTAAAGTTCAATCATTAGGGATTGCTGGCAATGTCAAATGGCTTTCAAGAACATATATGAAAAGGTCCAATTGGAGTCATGATTATAAAAGATACATGAATCATTCAATAGCAAAGGGCTATCAGATTGAGAAGATCTAGTTATGGCCTTACAAAGAAGTTCTTGAAATCAAGCATTCCATGGGTATATCCAATTTTTTAGTTCCCAAGTTAGGCAAACAAAACTTGGCTTAAATGATTTTTTTTTAAGGCTAATTCAGTTAAATAAATGTTTGATATATATTTTTTTCAACTCTCAAAAGATTGCTTCACTTTAAACATTCACTTCTAGGTCCCAATCATGTTGAACTATCTTGAATGGCAGCTAAATTACTTTTTTACAAAATTGTACCTAAGCTCAAAGTACTAATAAAAATGATTTATAAAATATACATACAACAAAATTGAGAAAAAAAAAGAAGACGGTAAAAAAATAAACCAACAAATTTGGGAAAGACATTTTCAAACTAAGAAGAGAGAAGCGAAACTGTAAAAGAGAGAGTGAACTCGAGTGAACTAGGGATTCATGCCCCATCCCCCCATCCAGTAGCGTTGTTCCTTTTCTGCTCCTTTTCTTACAATCACCTCTTGGGAATCTCTCTAACAGGGACTGAGGGATTCTGACTTCTCAGACTTAAAACTAGAGGGGAAAGATACCTCTTTACTCACCTCCTCCGTCACACCTACCTTTCCCCTTACATAACCTGCACAAAGCCTTGCTCATTAAGAAAACTGAACCTTTGGTCTCCTATAATAGGCTCTTATATTGCAAATATGGCTCATTTTCTCCCCCTCACCTCTTCCTCCCACTCACCTTTGAGACTGGGGTCTACTCCAAGCTCCTTTGCATGGTCCCCCAAACCTTCCTCTATGAGACCCTCTTCCTAAACTTTAAAAAAAAACTCGAGTGCTTGCACAACTGTGAAAACCAAGATTTCACCCTATCTTATGTTGCAAGTGAAGATAATGAAGAAGCATTCAATGCAGAAACATTTCATCAAGAAATAAGGAATGGGAATTGATTGGCCTCTCCGTTAGAAGAATATCTTTATATGGCACCCCCGTTAATGACATCCATAGAAAATGAAAGTTCAAAGATATCATGGAACATCACATGTTCGTCGGTTATTTTTTCTTGTTTAAGCTCTCCTATAAGAAAGACTATGATTTAGTGGGGAGGGTCCCCTGCTTCCTGTTGATAGACTTTTTCTTTTCAAACAGAGAACCTGGGATTTCTCTCTATTTAAGACAAAAAATCTTATCATCTAGATTAAGCTTCCAAACTTTCCTCTCTACAGACTTAACTCTAGCCCATTGCCCTCCCAATCAGCTAAACTCTTCAAAGAACCACATCCCTTCTCCCTTTTCCTCTTTGAAAAACTTCAATGCTCCTACTGACGATACTAGAAGCACTTTCCTAGATCAAAGACTCAACAACCCAAAACAAAAAACAGCTCGCTAGAAGTTAACCCCCAAAATTTCTATTGAATGTAAAAAGGGCATAACAAAAAATACTTTAACTCTTGTTCTCCATTATGTAATACCTAGACATCGGATCCTAGAACATAAGTGACCTTCAAAGTGAGGACCATGTCCTGGATTGCAGAATTCTAATTTAAGAAAGTAATATTGAAATTAGTGGCCTACTAGAAACTGAAAGTCATATTGACCTAGCCTCTTGATCCCTTTTAGCAAGAAAACCTTAGGGTTTTTCCACTCTAAAAACAGTTATAACAATTTCCATTGTGTGGGGGTGGCAAAATTTAGGTTAAATGGAACTCTTCTAGAATCTCATTTATGATTACTTCTCAATTGATCCACCGGGACATTACGCTTCCTAACTTCATCACGATTCAGATCTCTTCCATTTATGTAGTAAATGATGGTACTATAAGATGCAACCTTTAGAAAACTTTATGTGAGATTTTTTTTTCCCCCCCACCATCAACCCTACTTTGATGGTTTTGAGAGATTTCAACCATATCTTTTTGTGTCATAAGAAAGCTAAACGTAATAACATTCTCTTGAGTAAACACACTGATTTTAATTAGTGCATTTTTAATATGGTCTTCTAAATTTACCAAGCTCAAGGGCCTACTTTACTCGGCCAAACAACCAACTCGAAAATCCTATATATGGTGGAAGCTGGACAAGGCTTTCTACAATCTCAGGTGGCTAAATTTTTTCACTATGTACAAATCTCTTCTTCCTTGCTCATCTGGCCGTTCTCTCTTAATAGTTAATCTGAGGCCATCAGACAAAGTGAACCACCATTTCATATTCAAAAACTATTGGACCCATTATGATGATTTCAATAGCATAGTGGCTACTGCATGGAAAACTTTTGTCACTGGAGATGTTATTTTTGTTATCTTCAGAAACGTAAAGCTGTTAAAACGACCCTTTTGAGAGTAAAAGAGTAAATTGGAATCCATGCTCAAATTTCAATCAAAACTTTCCCTTCTCAAGCCTAACCATCTGAAGCTTCTCAAAAATAACTCAATAAATGAGTGGTTAAATGAAGAAGTCAAGTTTATATACAACATATTTGTGAAGGCGTCTTTATATGAAGCACATGGGATAAACAAAGAGCAAAAAACTATTGGTAAACAAAGGGCACAGATTAAGTTTCTATAATGAAATCAATCAAAAAAGAAAACTTTTTTCCCAAAAAAACCCTTCTTCTATGTCTCTACCTTTCCTTGGCCTCTCATAAAAATCAAGATGCAAATAAAATACCCGAGTAACTGTAATGTGTTGGGTGTTGTAATGAGTAAAATAGTTACAATATCAAAGCACACAAAAATGATTATAAATGGTTATTTGTTGTTGGGATTTCAAAGAAAAAATAGATATAAAAGAAGATTGATTGCTCTTCAACAGAGATGAAGCTTTCCAATATAGAGATTAGATTCAATGATTGCAGCGCCCCAAAGAGGGAAACACAGCAACAAAGTACCTAAGGGAGAACGAAAGAAAATATAGAAAGAGAACTTGCTGGAAACAAGAGAGAAACCAAAGACTAAAATGCCATCTATAACAAGAAGATGATAACAACAACAACAAAGTCTTTATCCCACTATGTGGGGTCGACTACATGAATCATTCTTCTCCACTGTGTCCTATTATGTGTCAAATTCTTATTTAATTCTAATAAACTAAGATCAATTTTTATACATCTTAACCAAGTCTTTTTAGGTCTACTTCTACCTCTCTTTATATAAGATACTCTCCTAACTGAGTCATCGGACGAATGACGCTTTATGTGACCAAATCATCTAAGGCAACTCTCTCTAATCTTATCTGTCACCGGAGCTACTCCAACTTTATCTCGAACATACTCATTTCGCATTTTATCTCTAAGAGTAAAGTCACTCATCCACCTGAGCATCCTCATCTTTGCAACACTTAACTTATGGCCTATTTGGGGCCAAGTTTTTGCCACGGCACGGTTTAAAATGCAACCAAGGTCTCGTTTGGTAACTCACGACTGCACGACTTTTCGCAAAATTGGCGAGCAGCTGCCGTGATTCCACGACCCGTGGAGACTCATTGCATTCAGCTATTCAATTTTACAATTCCAAAAATATCCCTCCATATTTAGTTTCTGGCTTTCCGCAATATACAAGTGATTTTATCATTTTTTCTATAGTAATAATTTAAATGTTATTATTTTATTTGCTAAATATTTTTTTATAATTTGATTAAAAAAGAGTAAAATATTAAATTGTTCATTTACATGTATTTTAAATATATATTTGTATGATGTATGTATATACATAAAATAGGTAATTTTTAGTTAAATTATGTTAGATCTTTTCTTATATATATATAGTTATAAATTATAGCAATATGCGTATAACAAATATATATTTATTTATTTAAATAAATTAATGACATCAATTTAATTTATAGATTATATATATTTAACACTAATTTTTTATATTAAAAATATAATAACATCTGCATTAATAAACATAAAATACGACCTAATCATTATCACATGCGAATACATTAAAGTAAAAAAGAAAGGCATGATACCATCATGCCTATTTGGCAATATATATAATTTATAACTACATATATTATTTCTTTGTAAAACACTAAATTATTCATACAACTTAAATCACTAGCTACATATACTATTTCTTTTAAAACACTAAATTATTCATATAATTTATTCTTTCTTACTTATTTAAATCATAAGTTATTGCATTTATAATATTAATATTAATGATATTCTATAAACATTTAATATAAATTAGTTGACTTATGTCCATAAATAAATATTAGAAAATTTATTTTTCTTAATTTTGTTTTATATTATTATTTAGATATTTTAGTTTTTATCACAAACAATGCAGATTCTCAGAGTTTTTTTAAAGCAAATTACAGTTTAAAGACCTTTTCTCCAGCTTCTTCTCTGCTTCTCAAACAGTTGCAGTTGTCCCAAATGGACCCTAGTCTTATGTTTCTCTTTCATTGGCCAACATTCTGCACCATAAATCATTGCAGGTCTTACCACTTCTTATAAAATTTTCCCTCGAAAACAATGCATTATCACACACTCCATGATAACTTGAATTACTTAATAACTATATCATTTTGAACAATAGAACAAATATCACTCACTTTTAATGACTGATCACTCTACAAAATTACACTCCATATATTCAATTTTGGATCTACTCAAATGAAAACCTTTAGACTCTAAGGTCGACCTCCATAATTCAAGTTTCTATTGGACTCACTCTCTAGTCTTTTCAACAAGAAGAACGTCATTAGCAAAAAGCATACACCAAGATACATCTTCCTCTAAATGCCTACTAAGAACATCCATAACTAAATTAAAAAAGATAAAGGCTTAAAGTCGATCCTTGATGTAATCCAATTGAAATCGAAAAATATTTTATCAATCCCCCTTGTGTTTGGACACAAGTAATAGCTCTAGTATACATATCCTTAATGACTTGAATATAACTAATATTAACTCCTTTCTTTTCTAGAACTCTCCAAAGATCTCTTGAAACTTTATCATATGCTTTCTCTCAACAAATATCATATGTAGATCCTACTTGATTTCTCTATACTTCTCCATCAAACCTCTCAACAAATGTATATCATCCATAGTAGATCTACCTGCCATGAAACCAAACTAATTTTGAGAAACTTTTTTATCACATCGTAACCTATGCTCAATTACACCCTCCCATAATTTTAATGTATGACACATTAACTTAATTCATCTATAATTTGCACACTCTTGTGCATCACATTTACTCTTAAATATAAGAACCAACAAACTCTTTCTCCACTCATCCCAAGATCTTTTAGTCTTTAAAAAATATTAAAAGATTTGTAAGCCAAGAAATTCCTCGATCTCTTAAACATTATTGGAATATCATCGTTTTATTATTTTTCCTTCTTTAAAAAACTTCTCCAACTTCAATTCTATCACGACAATAAAAATAAAATTCTTTATTTTTATTTAAGGTATTAAGGTTGTTAAAATCAATCATTTTCAAATCCTTCATTAAAAAGGTTATCTAAATAATTCATCCACTTATTTTTAATATCATTTTCTAAGAAAAGCATTTTATGATTTTCATCCTTAATACAACTCACTTGGACTAGATATTTACTTCTCCTATCGCTTTGCTTGGCTAATTTATACATACATTTTTCACCTTCTTTGGTATCCAATCTATTGTATAAATCGCTAAAAGCTAAATTTTTTGCATCATATATTACTTTCTTAGAATCACTGTGGGTCACTTTATATCTTTCTCAATTCTCTGAATTTTTACATCTAAACTAAATTTTATAATCATGCTTCTTATTTCTTATCTTTTCTTGCACATTTTGACTCCAATATCAACTCTTTTTATTATAAAAGCTTTCACTTTTAATTCTTGGCATTTTTTTTCTTGTATATTTTTTCGACATAACATTCCTTAGTCTCAAATTCTAAGTTCATATAGCTTGTTGTTAAAAATATTTTTATTAGTACTCTTTAAGTGTACCTATCTAATCCTAAGACAATAATTTGATTTATTTTTATCTTCCAATCTTTCATCTTAAAATCTAAAATTAACAATCAATATTGGATACTTAAACTTTCACTCAGAATAACCTTACAATCTTTCTAATTTAAACGATTTATTTTTCTTATCAGAAAATAATCAATCTATATTTTACTAAAATCTATTTTTATAGGTAATAATATGCTCATCTTTTTCTTAAATAAAGTATTAACAACTATAAAATCATAAGTTAAAGTAAAATCTAATATAATCATACCATCTTCATTAGTCACTCAAAATACAGCCACCATGAATACTTTTAAAATCTTCTACCACTCTATCAATATGTCATGATTATAACAAGTAGGTGACAATGGGATATATTCAACTCAATCCCTAGGTCATTAAGCAGTCCAAAAAATAAACAATTCCCTTTTTACCATCCAAACCTCTTAATTGCCTCTTAATTGACAACTTAGATTATCAATTAAAAGGACAGTAACAAATCATTTGTGCATGTGGTCATTATTGAATCACGGGGATGTTTGTCTCATAATTTTTGGTGCAAATGTTTAGATCATTATTGGTAAGTGATTTCTTCCAGGAATTTGCAAGCCATCAAACATAATGGTAACAGTCACTAATAACTGTGTGGGGCATCCTTTCATATGGCAGGTGGAAGCACCATATGGTGGAGTGTGAATGAAAATATGATTTTGTTTGAGTTCATTCATACATCCTGAGTGGTGCGTACATAGGTTGCTAGCATGTCATTAATTGAATTATTTCCTAAATAGCAAATCAAATATATTAGACACTTACTTGAGTAGCCATATGATTATGGAACCAACTTTATATAGCCTTGTGACTACATATCATTAACATAAGAAAAATGATGTATTTATAAGCTCATGCTATCATCAACGCATCTTCTGTAGACAAGTTATTCAAGTTGTGTGTTTAATAAACATAACCATGCATCTTTCTTAGCTACATTGGTCTGAGGTGAGATAATTCTTATTGTGCTGTGATTTGCTTATCCAAATTCTTGGTATTATTTTTTGCGGTTGTTAAGTTCATCTCCAATGCAATCAAGAGATCCCAGGAATTTCAAAATATTATCTACAGTTTGTTCTAAACTTTCTATAATTATGTTCTTACATCTCAATAATGTATTGCATAAACTATACTACAGATTTTCACAACTAGATTGAATAATATTATCACAAGCATTGGATGTCTTAAGAAAATACAGTTGCCAATGGTCAATGCGAAGCAAAGAGAGCGACTAAAAATGAAATAACTATTTCACTCAGCAAAATCTAGTTAAACTAAAAAAATACTGTTAAATCATCACATTTCAGTATATCAAGCAAAACAAATTATCTAGCATTGTTTCTTTCTTTGTTTAAAAATCTTTCTAAGTAAATAAACTGAAATGAAGTAGAACAAATACATATTTAACAAATTGAACTAGTAAAATTGATATTTAAGTTCATAACAATTATGGCTTAGAAATAATTCATATTTCATTAATACAAATTTTACCTTCATCACCATTCAAGCTCTATTATTCATCTCCAAATTTGTAGACCTTCATCTCTTCCTTTGTTTTCTCATACTAACCATCTTTATCCTCACGATTTGCTACTTTAGAACTTAAAGCTCTTGCACCTACCTTTGATCTAGCATGTTTCCTAATGTCTGACTCTATTTATTGAAGTCCTGAAGCTCTTTCACTATCACCTAAGCCAAATCTTGCTCAATATATGATCTTCAACAAAGTACTAATCACCAGAAAGATGTTTAAATAATTTAGGACCTATTTGGGATCAATTAAATTTTATATTTTTTGTTTTTATTTTTATGTTATTTTAATATATCTGTTTAGTATATTTTTAAGTGCTTTTTTTTTGTTTTTAAAAACAAATAATATTGTTTTTAAAAACACCTTTTAGCTACATTGTTTTTAAAACACCGTTTAGATTTTTTGAGTGTTTTTAAAAATAATATCATCACCATATTTAGAATTATAGCATAAACAAAATAAAATAAAAACATATAATAAAAAAAAACAAAAGCAATCCCAAACAACAGCTTAAAAATTAAAACTACTTAGTTTATAGCATGAATAACTTAAGAATAAGTTTTTTTTTTTGTTATTATATATTCCGTCATCATTATCATTCAAGCCCTCTTATTGTCTCTTAATTTGTAGCCCTTCATTAATTCCAAGCCCTCTTATTGTCTCTTAATTTGTAGCCCTTCATTAATTCCTTTAGTTTTTAGACAAATCATCTGTTCATTGTCAAATTTGCTAATCTATAACTAGAAAGCTTGAAGTTCTTGTACCTAATTTAATTTAAATTATAGTTTACTATGCATCTTATTAAGAAAAAATTAATAGCATCTACTAAAATTTAAAACAATGTGTAAACAAAATAATAACAAAGAAATCAAGTCAAATAAAAGAAACAAAAAATTGCATCAATCTACTAAAATAATATCATACATCTACAAAAGATGAGGGAGGAATTAATCCAATAAAAAGAAGAGATACAAGTATACAAACAAATAAAACAGAAAAATATTCTTCCCAAACTCAATCATACCAAATCCCACCACCAAAAAAAAAAAAACTAAATCTCCTGAACCAAAAAAAAAACCCTATATATATATATATATATATATATAGAGAGAGAGAGAGAGAGAGAGAGAGTAGATGTTGAAAATTTTAAAAATTGAGAGAAAAACTTATATATATACATAAGAGTCATGTAAGAAAGATAATAGATATATGGATCATATCAAAAGATCTCAACATGAATGCACATTAAAGAAGGCACCACATAAGTTTTTTCTCTCACTTTTTTTTTAATTTCTCGGCAACAATTACTATAGCCCTCAAGCACTAGCAACTCCTCTTATCATTTGTATTTATAAAAACTTAACAAAATAAAATTTTAAATCAAATTGTACTGCAAATTTTAATTTGAAACCATATCATAATAGTAGAACTTGCAAACTAATCTTTTATGCAAAAACAAAGAAAAATTTTATTTATTTAAAAACCATCTATTCTGAATTCGGTGCTTTTCCTAGCAATATTATTGACTAAATATTCTTGCATTTTAAATCTTTACTCAACAATAATGGCTAAGGTTGGGAGTTTTAGCTTAAATGTGGAATTGATTTTTGGCACAAAATAAGCTGAACAATCAAAGGCCATAGACAAAATTTTGTTGGTCCAATAATCCAATCAATTTTGAACCAAGTTTGGATTAGATCGAGCTAGCTAGTAATTGGCTCAAAATATTAAATATTATGTATATATTTAAATTTATCCATGTACATATAGGTGAATGCACAAATATGGATATCATAAATATGCATTCAGTGCATAAAAATAATTTTTTAAAAAAAAGAAAATTTTAATTTCGAGTAGATTCAATTCAAATGAGTCAACTTAAAATTAAGTCAACTTGGGCATTAATTGGTTTGAGATCAACGGGCATATTTTCAATCCAATTTAAAATTGGGGCTATTTCAATGTAAAATCAACTTACTCTCACCCTTAAATGTCACAATATATTTTGGAACTCATATAATGACTACTCCAAACCAACCTTCCAAATTCCCAAATGTTTGACTATCATGCAATCACATAAAGCTCATATGACACATTTTAACTTGACACCTAAGATGCCTCTTAAACACAAATGTTGCACACCAAGGTGAATACACCAATACCAAAAGGCCCTTGCCACTATACATTTTTACCTGTAATGTGGTTCTTTTCTTGTTTTGAATGATGCTTGGCACTAAGATGGATAGTGCAACATGAGATTGATCCGCATGACCATCTTTAATAGTCTTGCCCTCAATATATGTCCTCCTTTTTGGAACTCAAATTATAAACATAAAGCTAATATTTATTGCTTACCAAAGTCTTGATGCTCCAGCACAGATGATGATGAAATTGAAGCATCACCACTCAAAGTAATATATGCAACAAGTAGACTTCACTAATTATCTTTGTTCTCCTAACAATTAATCTACCTTTGCAAACTATAAGAACTTCGAATTCTTCTCCTGGTTGACTAAGAACACTTAAAGATATTATAATCTTCCAAAATTATAGAGCATCTCTAAACTTGATTAATACCTTAGTCGCATCATACATCTTCAAGTTCACCATGTCAAAACCAATTGCCTTACGCATCCCATTGTTTCCCATATAAATATGTTCACTAGAATATAGCTAATAAATAAAAATAATTCCTTATGAGGACACATATTGTACAAATAAATCAAGTAATAAATCTAATGATTACTATATTCATATTATTATCATCAATAAAGCATCCTCTAAATCTACATCTAACCACCCTATGGTTTAAATAACATGTGGACCAATCTTACATATGATTTTCATTGGCATGTTATTCTTTGCTCCTCAAAACTTGACAATTTCTTCATGCTATTTTTCTTTTAGCAATTGAAGAAAGCCACATCCATGTACATGCTACAAGATTTACTTCCACCATAATTAAAGGTAGATCTCTTCTCAAAACTCCTACTAACCAACAATTTCACGGCATACTTTTCATCTCCATTCACGACTTTAGAAATAAGTGAAATGTTAACATCCTTTAAGCTAATCATATATCCAACATACAATATGATGTCACAAAAAATCCTTATAAAATGAAAGTAAAGACCACACAATCAAAAGAGCGTGTAATCTAACAAGTGCATCTTCTTACATACGCAGCAAGTACAATCTCTACTATGAATAAAATTTGTAAGAGAGTACTTATGTCATGTAAAATGACTCTAGCTTGAGTAACAATCCTTTTACGATTATATCTTCCATAACCTCAATCAAGACCTCAAATGAAAAACATAATTGAATTATTAATAGAGCATTTTCATCCTTCTCCACATCTACTTTACTCATAGTGTCAAGCATATTTGAGCACTCTTTAAGCAAATTCTTAAGTTATTGTTGGTTTAACATAGCCCATGACTTGATTCTTAAAGTTCAAACTTTTGAAGTGATCAAACTTCTTAATCATGCTTCATCACCCTTGGATTTCTCATTAAGTTATAATGCTAGTCATAAAAAAAAACATCCATTTATGTCGAAGTGTTTGCCAAAACTAACATGATGAACAAACAAAATGATATGAAGAAATTTAAAAAATAAAAATACAGCCAGGTTTATGTGCTTTGACAAAAGCAAATGCATGTCATTGCAGTGTAATTTAGCTAAAATAACTATAAGTCTTCTAGATTTTAACTCGATAAATTATTTGTAAACTGAGCTCAACAACCAAGCAAGCTAGAAATTGAACCATCACTTTCTCAATTTGTTCTTCCATCTGCCGACTCATTAGAAAATGTTAATATATAATATACCTTAACAATCTTACAAATCATAATTCCACTTCGCTATCCTAATTTCTCATTCATTCTCCTTCAATGTATAATTCTTTTCATAGCCTAATTGATGCAATTTATGGCTTTACAATTACTTTGTCACATTCATAAGAAGGCAAGCCAACTAGAACTTGTTCAATTAGACAAACTCAAGCTTGACTTGAAATATTCAACCACCTAGCTTGTATCCATGCATGAGAAGAGAGAATTCAATCTGCTATCAACAAGCCAAATAATTGTACAATTTAATATGGCCAAAAAAATGTTATTCCTCAAATTCAAGTACATCCAACCAGCCACAAATCTAAGTCAAAAATTTATAAAACCAAACAAAGAAGAAAACATTTTAATATCTTGCAAAAATACAAAAACCATACAAAAAAGATAATAAACATTGAAGATAATAACACAAGGGATCTCAACTTAAATGCTCCTTGAATAAAGCACCAAACAAGTTTTATTTCTCTTTTGTTCTCTCTTTGATATTTCTTAGTAGTGGCTAACTCCAGCTAGACCACCTCTCAAGCATACTCCAACTTGTTTTTTTTTCATCTTCCAAATTTTAATTTAGACATAATTCATACTAACCAAATTTGCAACAATTTTTTTGGCTTATTCTTATCAAAGAAAAAATGAAACTTTGTGTTCATCCAAAAACAACATATTTAGAATTTTGTGCTTATCCTAAAAATAATATTGAGTAGATATCATGACACTTCTTTATTTCTTCAAATCTTGGGTTCTCTTTCCATGTCAGCCCAATTTATAAGACATAATAAAAATCTAAATCATTTTCCGCATTTAAAATAATATAACCCATTCTTCCAAGTAAAACAAACTACCTAGATCATTATAAGGCACATTAAGGCAAAACACTCTCCTAGAAAATGCTTAGTAATGAAAATCACCAGGAGGTGTGCAAGGCAATATGACCTTGTCTCACAAAGTATTGCTTTGTAGTTAAGCATGTATTTGAAACTAGAATTGTGAAGTTGCTCACATTTATTGCATTACTTTTATAAGTAAGAGTCATATTTTCAACACTCAGTACTTTTTAAATCACAAAATTTAGCCCAAAAAGAATAGAACTAAATGACCTTTGCAAATGAATTCCATTCTATCTTAAAATCTATCAATCCTTATAACTTTATTGATTCTTCTGATTTCCCATAAATGTTTCAAATTGAACAATTAATGGTTATGTCCATTATCAAATCTCTACATCAAGTGGTAAGTATAGCTTCCTGAAAATTTATAAGTTCTTAAGTCTGAAGGCAATCAATTCATTGATACCAACAAAAACAACAACAAGCCTTTATCACACTATGTGGGGTCGGCTACATGAATCATTTTTCTCCACAATGTCATATTAAGTACCAATAAACTAAGGCCATTTTTTATATATCTTAACCAAGTCTTTTTTAAGTCGACCACCACCTTTGTTAACGTAAGGCGCGTCTAATGCATCTATTCTCCTAACTCGGTCATCAAACGATGGACGCTTTATGTAGTCAGACCATCTAAGACGACTCTCTCTAATATTATCTGTCACTAGAGCTATTCCAACCTTATCACGTACATGTTCATTTTGGCATAATCAATTCATTGATACCGCTATCAAATTAAATATAAAATGAATAATATTATCACCTCTTAATCATAAAAACTTATTTCTCCAATTCAGATCAGCGAAAACAGTTCATCAAATAAGAAAAGAAAGTTCAGAGCAATTTTTATTAGCAGATACATTCCAATAGATAAACATTTAACCCTTAGATATGACACTCAACAGCCAACACCTAGAACAGACTATTTCCCAAGAAATCCGAATGGGAAAATAAGGAAAAATGCATTCATTTGCAAAATCTTTCCTTCTTTACGGATAAACACTACGCTAAGCATCGAAATAGCTTTGCTAAGAAATCGACAACAAACTAAACAGGAAAAATGAAAAGCTCGATAGGAAGAAAAGTTGAACACTACAGTTCTCCTCCCTTCAAATGTGTCTCGGAAGAAAGTGAAGAGACCTCCATTAAGATCAAAAGCCATAGAACACTGTAAATCCTCGAACTACAAAAAAAATGGGTGACTTACAAAAAAAAAACACGAAGGTTCAGATGTGCACCTGCCAGACGCGGCGAAGTCGCTTCTTTGCGTTGTTCTTGCGGGTAGTTGTGAGCTTTATCTTCTTCCAGAGCAGCCCAGGCGAGTCGTTCCTTTTCACGACCTCCAATACTCGAGTGCCCCATAACGCTCCAAACCCTCCCATCTCTTCCACCTCGTAAACCCTTCCTAGAAAACCAGCGCCTAACATTACAGTCACAATTCCATCGTTATTAACAAGGTTTTCGAAAATCGGATCAGACATAGGACCGAGGTTCGAAAGTCAATAAAAATTGCACAGGATGATCTAATAAATATTTAAAATATTAAAAATAATTTAAATAATAAAATAATATAAATATATGATAAATAGAAAATAAAATAAATAATATATAAATAATATTTTTAATAATTATAAACTTAAAAATTAAATTAAATTTTATTAAGATATAATTATATATCTATTATATCTAAATACGTGTATATTAAATATATTTAAATTTTATGAATAAAATTTATATAGATTTATAAATATTAATATAATTTATAATAAAAATATTAAATTTTTAATGAATAAAAATATTAAATTTTTAATGAAAAAAAATTATTTTAATTTTTATAAAATATAAATATTAATATAATATATAATATGTAAAATATTTATGATACATTATTATAAATTTTATATTCTTAAAATAATTTATTTATATTATAAAAAAAATTATAATAAGAGTATAAAGTTAAAAATTAAAATGTTATTTTTTATTTTTAGATTTAAAAGCTCATTTAATATTTTAAAATCTCAATTCTTTAGTTTAATTCTTTATTCCAATAGTCTAAGTCAAATTTCAACATGTTTTTAAAATATTTTGTCAACATCATAAAAGAAGTTAGTGTTATAATCTTTATATAGAAGAAAAGAGCTTTTCAAATAAAAGTTTTGGACCCACCTAAGTGGTGTCTTGATATGATAGCTTAATATTTATATTATAAATTAATTTAGCTAAATTATATTAATAACAATAAAGCTTTTAAGATGTATTAAATTTATTTTAAGAATATTTAATTAAAATATTATATTTAATTATCAGTTAAAAAATTTTAGTCATTTCATTAAAAAAATTAAAAGAAATTAAATGGGATTCAATTGAGCCATTTTTATATAATAATCTTAATTTGGTTTTGATCATTCAACCAAGCTCTGCTCTCATCGCTCAATGCAAAAGGGATTTTTATAGTTAACCGGACTGGCCCGCCATGTTGAATGGGTTGGTCCTGTCCGGTTTTTAAAACAGCGATTATTAGTACAATTTTTATAAAAAAAATTAAGGCATTAGCCCAATAACTCATTAATCTAAAAAATAATAAATATAATAAGAACATGAAGAAAATAAAGACTAAAAGAATAATTACTTGAAAGATGTAAAAAAAAGGTCAAAATATATATAAAGTATGATAATAAAAATAGAATTTAGAAAAGTAGATCTATTAGTAAAGATAAGCTTGACTAAAATATTCCTCCTGATTGTAAAAAAATCATAGAATGGAAAATCCTCCATAAGGCTTTTAAACCATCCAATGGAAGTATAGCAAAAAATGATTCATTTACAGAGTAGCAAATAGAACATATCATCATCGTCTTAGCAAAAATTACTTAAAATATGACAAATCTTAAGATTGAATTCATAAAAAATAAAAATAAAATATTTGAAATGCAATAAAGGAGCTCTTAAAGAAGGTAATCAATTCTATCCACATCAAGATTGATCCTCCAACGTAGAAGCTCGCAACTGAATTTTCATACCTGCGGTTATTCCTTTCTCTCTATGGGGTTGTTTGAATGCTTGAAAAGAAATACAGTATCAAAAGAATGCAGTGTAAAAAGAATATAGTGTAAAGTGAATGTAATGTATTTAGATTACTTAAGGTTATTTGGTTGAAAACTCTACAAATACATGAGTTTTTTGTTTCTGTTTGCTAGAATAAATGTAATAATTTTAAGGTTGTGGGTGCGGTGGTAACGACAACAGCAGCCAGCGGCGACGATTGATTAAAATTTTTTCAAGTAGTTAAAAGTCAATAGAGTGCAATTTTTTGATAGAGAGAGGAACTCTCAAATCATTAAATTTGTATTATAAATTGTATTTGTTTAAGCACTAAGATCACCTAGATTCCTAACAAAATAAGATAAGCAAATATTGCTTTTAGAGAAATTTATACATAATTTGGAAGCCAGATAGAAGGTGTGAAGCAAAGAGTTTAGGCATTGCATATTATTTTTATTAGCTTCTCCAAAGACAATCAAACCAACAGCATAAAGCAGATGGGACAAAGTGCATCTCAAGGTAGTAATACCTTCAAATTTATTCTTAGTCATATTGCTTCCCAAATGATTAGAGAAGCCATCCATGACTATGCAAAATAAACAAAGAGAAAGAAGACATCCTTGCCTTATACCATTCGATGAATTAAAGAAGCTATCTAACAAGCCACTGAGGCAAATAGCTTGAAAAATGGATGTTTTCAATGCAAGCTTTAACCCCTGAAATAAAGAGCTAAGATTTTTTTTTTTTTTTTTTGAGCCTTTGACATATAAATTCTCTATTAACAAAGTCAAAAGCCTTTTTAAAATCTAATTTGCCACAAAAATATTTACTCGAACATGATTTTAAAAATTTATACAACATTTCATTTGCAAGAATAATATTAGCTAGTTACTCGTGTGGGATGAATGATATCAGGCAAGGCAATCTCATTCTATTAGCAAGTATTTTTGCCATGATCTTGTAAAAGGAATTGCAAAGAGAGATTGATTGTTAATCATTAATGTTAGAAGCATGATAAATTTTTGGAATTAAAATTGTACTTGTAGATTTAGCAATCATTGGCATATTATTCGTATTGAAAAACTGCTTAATAACTTTGCAGAGATTTGTTCCCATAATATCCCATGTAATAGAGTAAAATTCAAATGCGAATTTGTCTTAACCAAGGGAAAAATTCTTCAGAGCTGAAATAAATGACCCCTTTAATTTCTTCATCGGTAATAAGAGCAATAAGACTTACTTGAAGATGAATAGAAATAGAGTCCTTAAGGAACTCATTTGAAGTAATTAATGGCAGTAAGACTATATTGTCATGAGTAGAAGAAATGTCAAATTCAGTGACCAATTCTTTGATGTGATTTAAGTTTTTTCTGATTTTTATTTTACCATATAAGAAGTATAAATCTTTCTCTTCATGAATCAACCTGATATGATCCCATATTATCCAAATAAACAGATAAACAACAGAAGCAAAAGGAACAGAAAACCCCAAATTGGTTAAAGGATTTTAATCAGTAAAATAAGAAGTTACAAGAAGTAATGTAACTGTAAGCTAAAATAAGAGTCAAAGCTATAAATATACTCAGATCAACAGAATATAGGAAAAATTACAAATACAGAGACTAATATCACAGTACAGAACAGCCTCCAACAAAATAACCACATAACACTACAGATGGCCAGAATAATAGAAGGATGTGCTCTTTCTAGAATAAATCCTACAATAATATCCAGAGATAGAAGCCATGCAAATACAAACAGCAACATTAACTCTCCACAGAGCCAGATCAGCTACAAGAAACAAACAGGTAATTCAAAATAGAAAGCAAAAGAAAATCTTGACAAATACAGAGCAGAAGACTAAACAGTTATAACTGAATAACAAGAATAACAGCCATTACAGAACTATAACTATACATTAATAACAGCAACATGAGCAAAGCATTCCAGAGCTTTTTCTGATGATCAACTAACTGATTCAAATACCAAGATTCAAGAAATGCCATCAGAGAGAAAAGACAGTTAAGAGAAACTGCAAGAACGTTCCACCCTAACAGAAAAAAGATTGATTGTAACAGAAAGCAGTTATAATAACAGAAGAGCACTGCATCTTGTAAAGAAATATTAGAACTAAGTAGATCAGAGGATGTAATAATATAAATAGAGAGAGAAAGAAAAATAGAGGGGTAATGAAATATTCTGAAAGCAAACTCCCTCCTCTTCTGTATCTTCTCTTCTCCTTCTTCTCCTGAGCTCTTCCATGGTTATCCTCGTCGGAAATTGCCGCTCATCTCCGATCAGAGAACCCCTAGGGTTTCTCCCCGCTCTCAGCCCTCTTTTCTTCTCTAGAGCATCGACGGCTCGAACTGTCGAGAGAAACACAACAAAAGAAAGGGTTAAAGCAAGCTTCCCCTAGAAGCCTCATCACACGGCCCAGAACAACCGAATTATTTTGAATCAAAGGCACAGATTAATTCCCTAGGACACAGATCAAGGAAAGAGATCGAACCGCACAGAGAGACATGCGTGTAATCCACTATCGGAAGAAGGAATCAAACGGCACCCAATCGAGATTAATCAGGTAATTTCAAGTGCTAGATTCAACGGCGAGAGGAATACTGCGCGATCTTACGACTCAGGAGACAGCCGCTGAACCAAAACCCTTAATCATTCCTCAACCGGGTTCATGCCACTCTAATTGAACTGTTAACCAGAATTAGAACCATATCATTGGTGCTCTTGTTGATTACCACAACCAGCAATGGCAGAAGGCACAAGGCATACAACAAAAATATTGGAAGAATGTATAGGAAGACTAAACAAGAATGATGAACAAATAACTTCAATCACTACCATACTAAATGAAGTATCAAGAAGACTTTCAGCAATTGAAGACAAACTGGATAAATCCAATCAAGAACAGCAGCAATCACAGGTATGTAACTCAACTCCTGTAGAATTTACTCTTCAAAATAGAACAAACACACAAAACACATGACCAGTTAAAGTAGACATGCCCCGGTTTAATGGAGAAAACTCAAGGGGATGGCTGTTCAAAGCAGATCAATTCTTCCAATATTATAGCTTATTAAGACCAAAGTTTATTATAGCCATATGGATGGACACACTAAGATGGTATCAATGGATGCACTTAAATAATCAATTACATTCATGGACAGCTTTAAAGAATAAGTTATTCGAGATTTGGACCGCATGTAGATTTGAGAGGAGATTTAGCTAAGTTACAGCAGAAAACTACAGTTCAAGACTTCTACAATGAATTTGAGGAATTAGCTAATCAAATTTCAAGAATTCTTCCTGAATTCCTACAAAGTTATTTTGAATCTGGATTGAGACATGACATAAAAAGAGAAGTCAGGGCATTACAACCAAATTCTTTGCAACAAGCCTTCCAATTAGCAAAATTAATGGAGGACAGATTAGCAGATGAGGTTTATGCAACAAGAACCTCAAAATTTACTTCCCCTATAGCAATGAAACAACAACCACCACTACTTCCTACACCAGTCATGTCAAATAATACCAGCAACAATTAGAACAAACCACAGATTCCTATTCAAAGATTAACAAAGAACATAATTAAGATAGAAAAGAAAAGGCTTATGCTTCAACGTGATGAAAAATATCATAGACATCTATGTCAATCCAAATTATTTGCCTTAATGATGATAAATGATGACCAAGAGTATCAACTACAGCAAGATACTCAAACAAAAAAATAATGAGTACAAGAAGAACTATCAGAAATAAGCTTCAATTATCAGCCATTCAATCTAGGCTAAGAAAGACTATCTAAAGTATGCATAATTATCAACCTTCCAGCTAGTTACAGCCACCTACATAGTTCATATTATTTTTCTTTTTATATACAAACTATATAGAATACCATAGAGCATAGCTGCAAATAAGATAGTTCATAGAATTACCAGAAACAACAAGGATACATAATGTGCTTCATGTATCCAGACTTAAGCAATACAAACAGGATTCTATACTACACCCAACAGAACTATCAACTCATGTCATAGATGGGCAGATATTAGTCAAGCCTGTCAAAGTTTTAAATCACAGAATAGTACTACAAGGAGATCAACAGATTAAAGAAATCTTAATACAATGGGAAGGACTTCTAGCCACAGATGCTTCTTGGGTGTCAAGTAAAGAAATACAGAAAGCATTTCCAGAATTTAACCTTGGGGATAAGGTCAAGGTTGGGGAGTAATGATATGATCCCATATTATCCAAATAAACAGATAAATAACAGAAGCAAAAGGAACAGAAAATCCTAAATTGGTTAAAGAATTTTAATCAGTAAAATAAGAAGTTACAAGAAGCAAGGTAACTGTAAGCTAAAATAAGAGACAAAGCTATAAATATACTCAGATCAACAGAATATAGGAGAAATTATATATACAGAGACTAATATCACAGTACAGAACAGCCTCCAACAAAATAACCACATAACACTACAGATGGTCAGAATAATAGAAGGATGTGCTCTTTCTAGAATAAATCCTACAATAATATCCAGAGACAGAAGCCATGCAAATACAAATAGCAAACTCTCAGCCACGCTACAAGAAACAAACAGGTAATTCAAAACAGGAAGCAAAAGAAAATCTTGACAAATACAGAGCAGAAGACTAAACAGTTATAACTGAATAACAAGAATAACAACCATTACAGAACTATAACTATACATTAATAACAGCAACAGGAGTAAAGCAACTAGAGCAAAGCATTCCAGAGCTTTTTCTGATGATCAACTAACTGATTCAAATACCAAGATTCAAGAAATGCCATCAGAGAGAAAAGACAGTTAAGAGAAACTGCAAGAACGCTCCACCCTAACAGAAAGAAGATTGATTGTAATAGAAAGCAGTTATAATAATAGAAGAGCAATGCATCTTGTAAAGAAACATTAGAACTAAGTAGATCAGAGGATGTAATAGTATAAATAGGGAGAGAAAGACAAATAGAGGGTAATGAAATATTCTGAAAGCAAACTCCCTCCTCTTATGTATCTTCTCTTCTCCTTCTTCTCCTGAGCTCTTCCATGGTTAGCCTCGCTGGAAACCGCCGCTCATCTCTGATCGGAGAACCCTAGGGTTTCTCCCCGCTCTCAGCCCTCTTTCCTTCTCTGGAGCGTCAACGGCTTGAACTGTCGAGAGAAACACAACAAAAGAAAGGGTTAAAGCAAGCTTCCCCTAGAAGCCTCATCACACGGCCCAGAACAGCCGGATTATTTTGAATCAAAGGCACAAATTAATTCCTCGAGACACAGATCAAGGCAAGGGATCGAACCGCGCAGAGAGACACGCGTGTAATCCACTATCAGAAGAAGGAATCAAACGGCACCCAATTGAGGTTAATCAGGTAATTTCAAGTGCTAGATCCAACGGCAAGAGGAATATCGCGCGATCCTACGGCTCAGGAGACAGCCGCTAAACCAAAACCCTTAATCATTCCTCAACCGGGTTCATGCCACTCTAATTGAACTGTTAACCAGAATTAGAACCATATCACAACCACTTAGATTTAACACTTTGAAAAAGCAAAGAAGCCCACATAGAGTAGATATCTCCAAGTTTGTCATTAATGACTTTGGCTTTGGATTTTAAGACCGGATTTAGAAGTTTTAGATTTAAGCCTTCGTGGATAATATATTGCTCTTTTACAATGAGTGTAATTTGTTGTTGAAGAAAATTATCTATGGACTGCTTGATGAACTAAGATTTGGTTTTACTTTATTTTTCAATTTATGATACCAAATTTAGATAGAATCTACTGAAACAAATTCAGCCTACATATGTTGAACCACTGGGTAAAATTATAGTTAAGATGGATAATTTTAAAATTAAAATTTGTGTTTTCTAGCTCCTTCTAAAACATAGCAAACGAAAATTGGAGAGTGGTCATAACATCTAAGATGATCAATTTTGTAGAGGGAGAGAAGAAATAATTTAAGCTATTTATTATTAAGAAGAACTCTATCTAACTTGATGTAAATAGAAGAGTTAGTTCTATTATTATACCAAGAAAAGTTATGCCCAGTTGACAATAAATCTGTTAGCCCTGAGTTATAAATCATGTCATTGAACTCCAAAAACTTATTATTAGGAATTAGAATTCCCTTGGCATTTTCAAAATCATATATGTAATAATTGAAATCTTCAAAGGACAATCCCATGGGCTAAATTTTTGAAACCATACCAAAAAAGTTCCTCTTAATTTGAGAATTATCTGTGTAAATAGCAGTGATGAAGAAGGACTGTTTAAGTTCAAATATGACTATAGCATGAATAAATTGTTGATTAATAATAAGAATTTTGATTGAGATGATTGAAATTTTCAATTTAATCCAAATACATCCACTAGAATTTAAGAAAAAATTATTGATACTTCATTCTCAAAAAGCTTGTGAGTTAACATGAAAAAAGAGTCATTGATGTCAATTGCATTACTTTTGCATTCTAAATTATAGATAATATCTAGATGGAAAAAAAATGAATAAGGACTTTACAATATAGGAGCTTATCAACTTCATGAAATCCATAAATATTCCAGGAGGCTATTTTTAAGAGGTACATTCAATCTTTTTAGGATTGGGTTGGGGGGGAGACATAATGCTCATTTGAGGAAGTTCAGATTTTTACAGTATCTGTAAAATTAGAAAGAATAGAAAAATGAATATGATCATCCAAATCTTCTTTTGATGTATTTTCCTGATTGTCTGGGTGATTTTGAATAGGCTAATTTAAATTGGGAGACTCTTAAGAACTTAATTTAGAAGGAGATGTATCTTCCTTATTCAAAGAGGATGTCATTTTGTTTTGTTTTGTTTTTTTTTTTTTTTTGATAGTAACTCTAGCTATATGAGATTTAAAAGCAGCAGATTTTTTATTTCTCTTTAATTTCCTACTCCGGCTTCTACCTCTATCCTTCAATCTAGTCTTGGCAAAAGAAGAGTTTTTAGGATAGAGATTGGAAGAGTGCGAGAGGGATCCACAGCTAGGACATTTGGTGTGCTTCTAATTATATTAGATTTTCAAATAGAAATCTTTTCCCATGACATTAATATTAATCTCTTTAGATAGAGTAGAATTTTTGTCTCTTTGAACACAAATATGAACAAACCTCAATCTAAATTTACTAGTTGTGAGAGCATCTACTATACATGAATATCAACTCTACTTTTTAATGATAATAGTTGGATTCCAACAACATAAAGAAAGATCTAGGATTTTAATCTATAAAAGGATAGAATCATACTCTTCTATAGTAGGTCTAAAGCTTGGCATCCACTTTTTAAAAATAAAGGGTTTGCCAAATAAAAACTAAGGACCACCATCCCATACCATCTCAAAATCCTCTAGATTTGAGAATTTGAATAATAAGAAACCTTCATTTCAAAAAAGCACAGACATTGTACCTTTGATTTTCCAAACCTTTTTTTACCAGCGTAGAGAGAGCTTCATAATAAGGTCTTTTTCCAATAGAGTATCCCACCAATATGAGATCCCACTCCTTGGTTATAATGAGAACTTATTCTTCAAAGAAGCAAGCCAATCCTTCTAAGGAGGGAACATAGTTATCATGAAAGTCTTTAAATGTCTCTAGGCAAGAAGAAATAATGCCTTTTTAGTTCATAGAGCTAGAAGACGAAGACACAGATACAAATGCATTAGATGATATAGGATGAAGAGCCTAAAGAAAGAAAATCATAAGAAAAAAAAATAGAAGATGCGAGAAAAGAAGAAGCTAAAAAAGCAGATGATGGCATAGCCCAAAGGCTAAGATCCATTGAATTCGAAATAAGTGATATATATAAATCATAGAGAAGAAGATGATTAAGGAGACTATCTAAGTTGGGAAGAGGAGATTTCATGAAAAATAGACGAAATCCTTTAGCCTTGATCAGAGGAAGGGAGAAAATAAAAACTGGCAGAGCAATGGGAAGGGAGAAGAAAAAATCCTAATAATGCTTTTGCAAAAGAAGTGCACTCATTAGTACAAATGTATACGTAATGTTTCTTTCAATTAGTTGAAACTAAGAAAATTAATTAGTGTTGAGAATATTTTCATAATTATTTAATTATATTTAAAATAATTATAGGAAATTATTCTTTTATATATATTTCAAAGTAAAATGATATCAATGTAAAGTATTAAACCAACTGCTAGATGACTAGAGTTTACACTGCATCAAGCAGCCAAGCAGCTATGACAACAAGTGACAGTGGCAAGTGGCGATGATAAGTGATTAGGAGCTAGAACATTAGGTGACTACGTAGTAGTGGGTGGTAGCAAATGATGACAAATGACAATGGTTGATAATAGGTGATGGTAGATAGTGGCAAAGGCAACTATGTGTGATGGCCATTACCATAGATTACAATGTATTCAAATTTCAGCCCAATCTAATGAATTCAGACTAAATCAAAAATTAATGAGATTTTAAGGTTAGAATTCCCTAAAATTTTATTTTATATTTTATTATTTCAAACAAAAACATCACAATTCCTAAAACTTATGCATTTTAAGGGGTTGTTTGGTTTGAAAGCATGTAGACCTTACTTTTGGAGTGAGGATTCAATCTTCCCATCATAGGTCTAAGGGTCTTCTAGACACTAGGAGCTCCTTAGTTATAAGACACTTCTAGTGGCTAAGTGAACACTTGACCTAAGCCTAGAGACTTGGAAGGATTAATAATAGGATTAGGCTATGCCTTAAGACTTAAGGGAACCTACTTAGCCTATAGCCTAATCAAATCTACACCTATCTCCTTAGTCAAAATCCAACATAAAACTAATACATCTAATCCCAATTGAACCCCAATTCAAATTCAAATTTTCAAGCCAATGAATTAATTCTATGGACTTAACCAAATTTTTTTCAATCCAAACCAAAATCAAATGATTTTCTCATAAATCAATTCAATCCTTCAATCACCTTTTCAAACCATATACAAATCTACAATCAAACTCAAATCCTCAAATCAAAAAAATCAAATTCAAATAATCCAAACCTAAGCCCATGATTCAAACTTATGGACTTAGCCAAAATTTCCTTCAATCCAAATCAAACTCAATTGGTTTTCTCATAAATCAATCAATCCTCCAATCATCTTTTCAAATCAAATCTATAATAAAATCCAAATCCTCAAACTAAATTCAAACCTCTGGACTTAGCCAAAATTCCCTTCAATTCAAACCAAGCTTAATTAATTTTCTCATGAATCAATTCAATCATTTAATCATCATTCCCAACCAAACCCAAAATTCGCAATCACATCCAATCAAACCAAAACCAATTCAAATTTAACCAAGTTAACTCATTTGAACCAAAATACCCAAATGTGCCAAAATCCATTCAAACCCAAATCAATTGCAACCAAAGCTATAAATCATTTCCAAATCAATATTTAAACTCAACTAAACTTAAATCGAACCTCAACCAAGCCAATTGACCCATTTAAGCTCACTTGACCCAAAGTGACCTAAAGAACCCATTTCAGCCAACTTTCAATCCAACCCAAATTGGATTGAATCAAATCAATCAAACTTTCCTACAATAATTGTTAATCATCCTTGATTGATCAATTGCAATCAATTAGGTCAAACCAAGTCAACTTAGCAATTTGACCAAGTCAACCCACTTAACCTATATGAGCTAAAATCAAATTTCATCATAAGCCAAATTAATTAAAACCAATGATTCATATCAACTTAAAGTCAATCCTTGAATATGACTTGATCATCAATTGAGCCAAATCTAACCCAATCAGCCCTCTTAACCCATGTTGACCTAACTTGACCTAAAGGGTCAAATTGGATCAAATCAAAATCTAACCCAAATTGATTGCACTCAATGGCTCAAGTTCATTCCAAATTGATCATTAAACATGATCAAAGCTTTGATTGAACCCAATTGACCTATTTAGCCCAAATTGACCTAAAGGTTAATTTGGCCTAAATCATTCTTAAATCCAAATTGATTCAAATCAAAGCCTACAATCATCTTCAATTGATCAATTGAACATGAACCAATGCTTAACCCAAGCCAATTTGGCCAAATTGGCCAACTTGACCCATTTGACTCATATGAACCTAAATGGAAATTCAAATCTAAGCCAAATTGAACCAAATCAATCATACCAAAATATTATAAATACTCATTTGAACTTGACCAAAGCCTTGGTTTGACCCAAGTTGACCAATTGATCAACTTGACCCAACCTAGCCCAATTTGACCTATATGGGTCAAACTGAGCCAAACCCATTAAAACCAAGCTCAAACACATTAAAACCTAGCTTGACCCATCCTTAGCTCACCTTGGGTCAGCTTAAAACTAACCCAACCCAAATTGAACCCAAATCAACCCATTGTCCATTGGATTAATCCCTCCACATAAGACAAAATCCAAAATTAGGGGGTCAACAACCCTCCTTTGCACTTGGCAACCACCCAAAGCCAAGAATGGACTCCTAGCTAGGTGGCCGACCTGACCCAAAGTGGTTAGGTCGGTCCTTGGTCAAGGGGAGGTGAGTTAACCCACCTCTCCTCATTGGCTCATCTCAAATGAGATAGAGACCACTCAAGGCAGCCTCCATAGACCCTCCTCCAATAAAATTGAGCCACCTCATAAGATTCCCACCCCCTCAGGTGGCCTACGGTGGCCTGATAGCCGAAAATGACAGACCCAATCTTGTCCGTCCATCTCAACAAAGGAGGGGGTATACCCCCCTCCATTCAATCCAATTCGAGGAATTGACACCTCAGAGAGCTTGAGCACACTCAAACGAACTCCCTGAGTGATTTCCTAAGCCTCCCAAGCCTTCCCATCATCGGAGACGATGAAACCTAGCCTGCCCAAAATAGAACAAGGTTTCAGTCCATTTATCTCCACCAAAACTCAACCCCACTCTAATTAACTTCACCCACATATTCACCAAGCTCCGGCGAAGTGAAACAAACCTTTCCCCAAGCGATTCGACCACCTAAGACCCCTCATAGCATAATTCTAATGCATTTTTCGGTGATATTTGGTCCATAGAGTCACCGACGAGGAGTCAAGGCGCCATCTTCTCAGTAGAACTTCACCTCGCAAGATAAAGCTACCTCGGTCGGTTCACCGCCGGTCTTGAGCTCCGGCGAGGTAATTTTCCAGCAAACTAAAATTTTCCAATTTTTGTTTGGCATTTTCAAAGAAAATGTTGATGCCATGTGAATCTAGCTATTAGGTCTCTTAGGATCCTCTTTGTGAAGGTGTGGGATCAATCCCGAGCCAATCTAAGCTCCCAAAAGCTTGAATTGGGCAGATGAAGGCAGATGGTGTCCATTTTCCATCGCACGGGAGATGATAGATCATCCGCCATCCATTCTGCATGATTAGAACGGATGATCGTGATCTTTCGCTTAGATTAATCATATTTCATCCCTTAGGAACCACAGGTTTAATCTCCACCGTCCGATCTTAGATCAAACGGTGGGATGAACCGTCACCATGCATCGTGATCGACGGGTTTAAATAACCAATCCGATCACGCCGTGTCCGCATGGCGCCGATGGGATTAGGCTTAATTAGGGATTAATAATTGGATTTAATCAATAAAACTTTCAAAAATCATAACAAATTATATAAAAATTATAAAAATGAAAATAAATACTCATTTTAAAGATAAAATAGAGGAGAATCCATTAAAATGAATTTTAATTAATCTTGAATAGTAATTAAGGCTTAACTAAAGTTTGAATGCATACTTAGTTAGCTTAATTAAGCCCTAATTACTTGGGCAATTGACTTCAAACTTTATGTGTTGATCTAATGGGATGATATTCACCTCCCATGCTTTTATTGGAATTTATTGCCTAGGTTATTAAGGGAATTGATGATTCAAGCCTTAATTACCCTCTTTAATTAATTAGCAATCCAAAATAGTAAGAATTAATTAATTAAATCTTGTTAATCACTGTTTAATAGTGAATGGATGAGGGAGCGGGATTAGAACCCCTTTCCTAACATTTCATTTTAAAGGGATTAATTAAAAAGGTAATTAATTAAGTGTTTAATTAATTAATAAATGGCTTGATCAAATCAATTTAAAAATGTAAACCACATCATATAATTAACAATGAAATTAAGGGTTCTTATTTATGTGCTTAATAACATAAAGACTCCTAAGGAAATTATGGTTAACCCATAAGTGTGGGAAAATCATAAAAGTACTTAATTATATTCTTTAACTTAATTAATCTTTAATTATGAGCCAATTGCATTAGTTTCTTTATGAGCATTATAATTTTTTTCTTTCTCACATGTTCATATCATTTGTGGCTCATAATTAAATGATTAATTAAATTAAAAAAGCACAGGAAAGGTAATTTAAATGATTTGTTTAATAATTAACTTAATCAATTCATAAAATCAACTTAATTACCTTTCCTTAAACCAATTAAGATTACCAACATGGGAATGGGGTTAAGAATTGATAAGTTTTAAGTTTATTAATGATTAAGTTAATAAGAAGCTTGGTTCTCTTTAAATAATTTTATTTGATGTGATTGTTCTTAGGAATTGATTTAGTTGAATGAACCATGTGTTTATATTTAGTTATTCCTTGTCAATCACTTTAAATATTGTATGTCATATGATTTCATGCATTCATTCTTTCAAATTCAATTGAATCAAATGAAGTTATTTATGTAAGCTTATATGTGTTAACTTAATTTAATCATATGTGTGGCTATTATCATTGTAAATTCAAATCTATTTTTCAAAGTCTATAAATTGATAATAATATGAGGAGTGATGATAGTTATGAATATATATAGGATTTGCATGTGCTTATAGATTAATCATATGAATGTGAAGCTCTCTTTCTTATGATTCATATATAAATTTACAAATATTTGAATGTTAATAAGTATATAGTTTGGACATCCCGGGAACACGAGGCTTTAAGTAGCAGCAAGGAGGTCATTTGTTTACATCACTTCCCTGGTTTAACAATGACGTGAATTTCATCCTTATATATTTTGGTATTTGAATTTGGATAGAACTTTAATTCATATGTATAAATAATTTCATCCAATCAAATGTAATCTTTTGCATGATTTTATATTTTTATAGTTATTCATACATTCATATGTATTTAAGATAGCAAGTGTTTAGTCTAGACATCCCGAGAACATGAAACTTTAAGTTGCCCCAAGAAAGTCATTTGATTACCTCACTTCCCTAGTTTAATAATGGCATCTACTTGCTTACATCTTTTATACATGCGCATGTGTATTTGATTAGAAAATGGTAATCCTCTTTTCTACTAAAATGCATGCATCCAAAATCATCTAAGTCACTAAACTATATTACATATAAAGATAGTGTTCTCTTTCTTATGATTCATATATGAATTTACATATGCTTGAATGCTAATAAATATATAGTCTGTACATCCTGGGAACACGAGGCTTTAAGTAGCCCCAAGTAGATTATTTAATTACCTCACTTCCATGGTTTAATAATGAAACGTACTTATTTAATTTCATCCATATGTATTTTGGTATTAGAATTTGGATAGAGCTTTAACCTACATGTATATATATACAACTCAATTAAACAAGAGAACATAAATTCCAAATATATTCATTCATCATTCAAGTGTGCTAAAACATGTTGTATGTGTAGATATACTTAGGATTGAATCATATGCATGTTACATGTGATGGAAAGAAATGATTTGATATATGTCATGTGATAGTATTTCAATTAAATTAATCTTAAGATACTTTTCATGTTGAATAGAATTATTTAAAGTTAACCTAAACTTAGGATTAATAAAAAATGTCTAATAAGACCTTCATTAAAGAAAACTAAATCTAATTAACTTACTTTAGAAAGTGGCTTAAGGTAGGGATGAAGGAGGTTAAGCCTCTTTCTTCTCTTCATAATATTAGATGCTAAGTGTACATCAAATGAAACCAAGTAAAAAATATGAACTAAAATTTACAAATCATTAAACAATTTAAAATAAAACCAACCATCATGTTAACTTAAACAATTTCTAAAGTTAGAAAATCATAACTCTAATGCTTAGTAATACATGCCACACAAAGCATTAACACACACATTATAACTAAGTCATCATTTCTAGTCATAAGTTAGGGTGGTGTATATATGATGTATGTTTTGTATTATGATGTAATGTTTTAGGCTGGATGTTAGGGTGTATGCTTCGTAGAATGGATGTTAAGCCGTTGTTAGCCTAATCATATTTTCTATAGGAGATTGTGCTTAAAGAGTCACCATAAAATAAATATAAATGCTTGGCTTGCATGTTGCCTAAACCCCTAAGCATAATCCAAGTTATGACAAGTGGACTTGGTTACTCATGTGTAAGGTGTTAAGTCCAAGTTATGATATAACTACTTAGGATTGTATGTATGTTTAGCTAACCTCTATTTTACAAGTGTAGTAAGATTTTCTCTTTCTATATAAATATAATTTTGCAATAAAAATTATGATTAATGCTATGGGTTTAGGATGAGCAGTGCCTAGAAGGCTTAGTCCTGGGGTGCCTTGTGATGCCTTTGGAGTACAATCAAATCAAGAAGGAAGACATGAAAATATGAAGAATGAAGACCCCCATAGTTTGTATTAAATTATAAATTATAATTATTCTTTTATGTTTCGGGTTGTATAAGGGTAGAGCTCCACTACTTCCATTTTCTCTTTTCGGGGTGTACCGCGGAACCCGATCGCACCGGCCTATTATTATTTTGCATTAGTTTATAAAAAATAGTTTAATGTTATGTTTAGCTTGTACAATAGGTTTGCCTCCTTTTCATAATTTCTTAATGTGTGACCTGGGTGCAGTAGACTCTTAGGATAAAATAATTTTTCTACCCAACTAACAACTCATAACTAAAGTTTTAAAATAACTCATAACCTCGCCATAAAGCCTAGGACTTAATCAAGATAATTAAAATATTTAGCAACCCCTTAGCTGTATGATGTATGTCTCACATCATGTATGCATCTTTTATCAGTCTTGCTAAAAATGAGGGCCTCTGTTCTTACACTATAGGGACCGCTTGACCTATGAGATCAACCCCTCATGACGTAGCTTCACCCTCTCTCTTTTGATTTGGCCAATAACATATTTCATCATGCATTTATGCATACAAAAATTGTGAAGCCTTTGTCCAAATGAATGAGTCAAAATGAAATAAAAATTATAAGACTTTGCATTTTTAGACTAAGTCATATGTTCATACCACTCATGCTCTAGTCTCTCAGGGAGTGGGTTTAGGATTTTAGTTTTCTTTCCAAATTAAATAACAAGCCTAACCATCTTGAAACTTCATAAGACTGGCCTACATGATTTTGAATTGTAGGTGTTAGCTAGCAGTCACTTTAGGCGATTATAAGTCCAAAAGTCAGATGATTTACTCTATTTTGTTGAAATAAACTAGTATGTCCACCTTTCGCTTAGATTTAGGTCATGGTTTAACTTGTGTTGAAGCTCTATAGATTTAGGATCCTAGATAGCTAGTTTTCTTTGGGCTATAAACATAAATCCTCACCCCTTAGGAATTTTTATAATCTTGTGTTGATGGATTATAAGCCATAGCAATCTAATAAAATTTCAATCCAAATAAATAAATCATCTCGATTTCAA
This sequence comes from Cymbidium sinense, assembly GCA_021442155.1. Lineage (NCBI taxonomy): Eukaryota > Viridiplantae > Streptophyta > Magnoliopsida > Asparagales > Orchidaceae > Cymbidium > Cymbidium sinense. The sequence continues at coordinate 75,130,428 of CM038226.1, forward strand.
ATATATAAAGCCTCATTATAGGATAGATTAGAATGCTCACTAGGCTTTCTAGTATCATGAGAATTTCCTACTTATCTTCCTTTGGCTTCCAAAATAAGTCCTTCTACTTGATCAATCCTGTTTGATTTCCAAAATAACCAATTTGTCGATAGTTTAACCTTGAAATCTTTAGAGACAATAATTGACTACTTTAATTGAAAGTATCCTTAGAAAATCTCATTTCCTAGGATGTAATTAACTATGGATTGCCTTTATAGGGAACTTAAAAGCCTGGCATAAAATAAATTCTACTTTACTTTTCCATATAAAGTAGAGGAAAGATCTTTGATATATTCGAAGACCCATCATGCTTTAGGAGTCCTTATTAGGTGATTAGGTCCACTATAGCGTGATGCATTTATCTTTCGAGATAGTACATCATACCTTAATGTCTCACCTGATCACTTCAATAAGCACACCCTCTGATCTACATGGTGTCCACACGACCATCAAATAATAAACACCACAAAGCAAAGCAAAGTAAAGTAAAGTAAATGTAAGAGTTTCATATTTTTTTGCATTTGGCATGATGTTGTGGTGTTTATTTTTGGATGTGGGGGACACCACACAAATCATAGGGGGGTACTTATTGAAGTGATCGGGTGTGATATTAAGGTATGATGTACTATCTTGAAAGAGAGATGCATCACCCTACAATGGACCAAGTCACTTAATAAGGACTCCTAAGGCATGATGGGTCTTCTAATATACAGAGATGTTTTCTCTGCTTTACATGGATGAATAGAGCAAGGTTTATATTAAACTGGGTTCTTAATTTCCCTATGGAGGAAAACCTCGATAGTTAATTACATATTAGAAAATGAATTTCTTAAGAATGCTCTCCATTAAAGTAGACAATTATCATCTCCAAATATTTCAAGGTTAGACTATAAAAGGATTGGTTGTATTTGGAAATCAATTAGAAAAGTTTAAGGAGAAGAATTGTTTTTGGAATTCAAAAGGGAGGAAGTAGGGAATGCTCATGATACTAGAAAGCCTGGTGAGCATTCCAATCTATCCTATGATTTGAATTTATATATTTAAAAATGAAAGAATTTACTTGTTAGAGCTAAATTTTATTAGATTGCTAGGGATTATAATCCACCAACATAAGGTTGTAAAAATGCCTAAGATGTCAAGATTTATGCTTATAACCCGAAGGAAATAACTACATCGGATCCTAAATCTAGGGAGCTTTAGTACGAGCTAAAGCACGACATAAATCTAAGTGACATATGAACATAATGGTTTGTCTCCGCAAGAGAGAATAAACATGTATGACTTCTGGACTTACAACCACCTGGAGTGGCCGCAAGCTGGCATGTTATACGATTTAAATCCATGTATGCAAGTCTTATAAAAGTGCAAGATAATTGGGCTGTTATTTAATTGAAAAGAAACTAAGTCCTAAACCCACTCTCTAAGGATTGGAGCATGAGTAGTATGAGCATATGGCTTAATCTAAAATGTAAAATCTTACAATTTTTATTTCATTTTGACATATTCATTTGAACAAAGGCTTGGGATTTTTATGTGTAAATGCATGATGAAATAGAGTTATTGGCTAAATTAGTGATAGAGTGTGTTCTCCACCACAAGGGATGCCCTCACACGTCAAGCGTTCCCTTATCGTGCTAGGATGGAGATCCCCCATATTCAAGGAGGAAGGAATATGCAAGCATGATGTGAGACATACAACATTCAGCTAAGGGGTTGTTAAATCTTTTAATTATCTTATTTAGAGCCTAGGTTTTATGATGAGGTTGTGAGTTGTTTAAACTTTTAATTATGTGTGAATAGTGGGGGTAAAAATTATAGTTTTACCCTAGGAGCCCACCGAATCCAGACCACACATTAAGGCATCAAACATGAAAAAATTATGAAAAAGCATGACATCTCTAATGCGTAATTTAAACAAATCACCCAATAGTTTTATAAACTAACGTAAAAGAATAAGAGGTCGGTGCAGTCAGGTTCCGTCGTATGCCCCGAAAAGAAAAAAGATGGGTAGCCAAGTTCTACCCTTATACAACCCAAAATATGAAAGAATAATTACAATTATAATTTGAATACATGCTATGGGGGTCTTCTTTCCTTCATTTCTTCATATCTTCTTTCTTCCTTCTCTTGATTTGATTTGTTACAAAGGCATCACAAGGCATCCCAAGATAAAGCCTTCTAGCCACAACTCATCATAATCCCCCATAGCACTAATCTTAATTCCTATTGTAAAATTATATTATCAATAGGAAAAGAAAATCTAATTATACCAACAAAATAAGTGTTAGCTAAACACAAATGTAATCCCAAGCAGTTATATGTATAATTTGGACTTAGTCCTCCACATGGGTAACCAAGCTCATCTATCCTAACTTGAATTATGCTTAAGGGTTTAAGCAACCTACAAAAAGAGTATTCACATTTATTTTTTTAAGCATCTCTTAAGCATAATCCCCTGCAAAAAATATGATTAGACTAATATCGGCCTATCATCCAATCTACGAAGCATACACCTAGCATCCAGTCTAAAATAATATATCACAAAATAAAATATACATCACATCATGCACCGTCCTAAGGTAGCACTAGAAGTGGTGACTTAATTTATAATATGTGTGTTAAGGCTTGGTGGTGTGTCTTATTAAAGCATTAGAGTTGTATTTTCTAAGTGTAGAAAATATTCAAATTATCATGAAGGTTGGTTTTATTATAAATCATTTAATTAATTTCTGAATTTTAATTTGTATTTTGCTTTGTTTCACATGATTACACTTAACAACTAAGTGTTATCAAGAGAAGAAACAAGGGTCACCCTCTTCCATCCCTACCTTAATCCATATCTAAAGCATGTTAATTTGATTTAGTTTTCTTTAGTGAATGACTTATTAAACATTTTAAATTAATCCTAAGTTTAGGTTCACTTTAAACAACCTTACTTAATATGAAAGGCTTCTTAAGATTAATCCAATTAAATTACTAATACATGACACATATTAAATCATTCCTTTCCATCACAAATAGCATGCATATGATTTAATCCTAAGTTTATCTATACATGCAACATGCTTTAGCACACTTAAATGATGAATGTATGTATATTTCAAGTTTATCTGTTTCATTTGATTGAATTATTTTAGCATATGTAAATTTAAAGCTCTGTCTAAATTCTTATACAAAAATACATAAGAGTGAAATTAAATAGGTACATACCATTGTTAATCAGGGAAGCGAGGTAATCAAATGACCTCCTTGGGGCTACTTAAAGCCTCATATTTTTGGGATGTCTAGACTATATACCTATTATCGTTCAGACTTATGTAAATTTGCATATATGAATATAAGAAAGAGAGTTCCAAATAACATGATCAAATAATTCAATCGTTCAAACAATATGAATGCATGTACTTTCAATAGAAAAGAGGATTATCATTCTCAAATTAAATATACACATTCAATATGAAAGACATAAATAAGTACATGCCTTTGTTAACCAGGGAAGTGAACTAATCAAATGGCCTCCTTTCTTAAATACATACACATGTATTCATAAATAAGAGGATAAAAATTATGAAAAGATTGTATTTTCTTTAATTGAATTATTTATGTATATGATTTAAAGCTCTATCTAAATTCTAAAGTTAGAATACATAAGAATGAAATCAAATGGGCATGTGCTTTTATTAACTAGGGAAGTGAGGTAATCAAATTACCTCCTTGGGCTACTCAAATCCTGAAATTCTTGGGATATCCATACTATATATCCACTACCATTCAAGCTTATATAAATTGACATATGAATAAAGAAAAGAGACTTCACTTCATACACTTAAATTATAAACACACACATCTCTTATGTATTTATAACTATCCTCACTACACATGTTGTTATTCATTTATAAACTTTTAGAAAATATATTTAGATTTACTAGTGATAATAGCCACACATATATTATGTTAAGTCAACACATGCTAGCTTACATAAAAGAAATCTCATTTAATTTAATTGATTTTTTGAATGGGAATGGATGCATGAAATCAAATGATATACAATATTTAGCATGATTGGAGAGGAATAATTAAATACAAGCATGTGATTCATTCAATCCAACTAATTTCTAAGGACAAACATACTAAATAAAATCATTTAATGTAAACTAAAGCTTCTTTATTAATTTAGTTTTGGATTTTGATTTGATGTTAACGAGAAGGAGAACACTCATTTGTTATCTAGACTCATTCCCATATTGATAATATGATTTAGTTTAAGAAGAGGTAATTAGGTGAATTTTATGAATTAATTAAGTTAGACCCTTAATCAAATTAATTAATTACCCTTACTTATGTTACCTTAATATAATTACCCAAACAATTATGAGCCTACATGGTATGTATATGAGTAGAAAATAAATTTACAATGATCCTATGAAATGAAGAGGCCTAATGAAATTAGCTCACAATTAATGGTTAATTAGAATAAGGAACTTAATTAAGTACTCTTATGGTTTCCTCACACATATCAAATACCCAAAATTTTCTTAAACCACTTTATGTTTTTAAACACATAAAGGTCTACCCATGATTTAATTAATTTGGTTCTGATATGATTATGATTTTAATTTGGTTAATTAAGCCATTTAATTAAATAATTAAACCTTTAATTAATTCCAAATTAATTAATTTTTCCTTTAAAGTGAAATGGACTTAGGGAAAAGATTAGAAAAGAGGTCTTAACCCCATTCCCCTTGCCCATTCACTATTCAACAGTGATTAGCAAGCTTAATTAATTATTTCTTTAATGTTTGAGAGGTTAATTAAGTAATTAGGCTAAATAAAAGAGTGATTATGGATTAAATAGTTAATTACCCCAATTAACTTAGTAAGTAATCCCAAAAAAATTATGAGAGGCAGAGGTCATCTCATTAAACTAACCCATAAAGTTTGGGATCAATTAGCTAAGTAATTAAGGAGTAATTAAGCTAATTACATTTTTAATTAAATCTAAATTAAGCCTCTATTACTATTCAAAATTAATTAGAATTAATTTTAAATGATTTTCCTCTAAAATACCATTAAAATAAATATTTATTTGTATTTTTTCTATTTTCTATGATTTGTTATAAATTTTAAAAGTTTCAGCCTTTGAAAATAATTAATTAGCCTTAATTAAGCCTAATCCCATCGACGCCACGCGGACTATTGACGTGGTGTGCTTTCCACATGGCACCGCGGGATTGGTCATTTAAATGCCTTTGACCAAGCGCTGACATGGCTAGCGGCGGATGCGCGTTCGTCTCCATCATCTGATCTCAGATCGGACGTCGCAGATCGATCCCACGGTTCCTTAAGGACTTAATCATATCAATCTAGCAGATCTAATCACGATCGTCTATTCTGATCAGACTGAATGGATGGTGTGTGATCCGTCATGATGTGAGCGATGAAGGACGGAGGCCATCCACCATTCCTCGCTCAATTCGAGCTCACTCGAGCTTGGATGGCCCCAAAAATAAGCCCACACCTTCGCACAAAGGATCCAAAGGGATCCAACAGCTAAGATGGCATGACATTACACTTTCCTTCAAAAAGCTCCAACCAAAATCATCCAAAACTCAGTTTTAATGGAATTACCTCACCGGAGCTCAAGATCGATGGTGAATTCGATTGAGGAAACTTCATCTGATGGAGACGAAGCCTTGTTAAGCAGCACTTGGATCAATTTCCCTCGTTCATGTGGAAGGCCAAAATCTATCACTATGGAGGTTTGTCTTGATCAAACTCCTATCTCTGGTGGTCAGGAAACTTGGAAAGCGATTCGTTCTTGCTCGACAAGGCATGGGAAAGGAGTGTGTAAAGTTAATTTGAGTTTGGTGAAGAAATGAAGGAGTTGGATCGAAAGAATGGATTCCCTATTTTGGTTTCAATCTTTCTAGCAATGGAGGAGCTTAGGACGCTTGTAATTCGCTCTGGGGAGTTCGTCTCTGGCTGTTAAGGCTCTCTAAAGGTCGAATGCCTCGGTTTGGATCAAATTGGAGGAGGTATACCCCTTCCTCCCTTGGATCGGACACTATGGATTCTTTTGGCTTCTAATCGTCGTTCAGCCATTGGTGGTTATTGTGGGTGACAGACAATCATCCTAGGTGGCTCGGCTTAAGTGGCCAAGGGCAAGAGAGTGGCTGCCAAGGGGAGATAGTGGTTGTCCTTCGGTTTCAGATGTGTCAATGGGGGAGGTGAGGTGAGTTCACCTCCCCATGGGTCATGGCTGACCCAACCACCCCATGGGTTAGGTTGGGCAGTGTCATAGGTGCCTAGGTGGACCAATTGAGGGTTTCCAAGTGGTCAAGGATAAGAAATGATGACTTAAATGGGTGGTTTGTCTCATGTGATACCCTTAATCCAAGGGTATAATGATCATTTGGCATTGGATTTGATTCGGGCTGGTTCAAAATGAGTCCAAGGTGGGTCAACTCAAGTTTCAAGTAAGTTGAAATTGATTTGAATTGATTTGACTCAATTTGACTCATGTAGGTCAAATTGGGTCAATTTGGGTTATGTTGATCAATTGGTCAAATTGGGTCAAATCAAGGTTAGGTTAAATTCGTATGGTCATTTGGAATAGTGTGGTTCAATTAATTTGGTTTAGTGTGACTTATATTTGATTTTAGCTCATTTGAGTTCATTTGGGTCAAATGGATCAAGTTGACTAATTTGATCTTGGGTTAGGCATTGCTTAGAGTTTAATTAACCAATTGAAGATGATTATAGGCTTTGGTTTGAATTATTTTACATTTGGTTAAGGTTTATGACAAATTGACCCTTTAGGTCAATTTGGGCAAAATAGGTCAATTGGGTTCAATTAGTCAAATTGGGTTCACTTGGGGATTTGGTCAAGTTCAACAATCCATTTGAAATGAACTTGAGTCATTGGTTGCAATCAATTTGGTTTATATTTTAATTTGACCCAATTTGGTCTTTTAGATCAATTTGGGTTAATTTGGGTCAAGAGGGCCAATTGGGTTTGGTTTGGCTTAATTAATGGCCAAGTCATGTTCAAATATTGATTTTAGATTGGTATGAATCAATGGTTTCAATTAATTTGACTTAGGTTGTAATTTGGCTAGTTTGGGTTCATATGGGTTGAGTGAGTTGACTTGGTCAAAGGACCAAGTTGACTTGGTTTGACCCAATTTATGACAATTGATTGACCTAGGGAGATCAACGATCATGATAGGAGGTTTAGATTGGCTTGGTTCAATCCAATTTGGGTTGAATTGAAGTTTGGCTCAAATGGGTCCTTTAGGTAACTTTGGGTCAAGTGAACCTAAGTATGTCAAATGGCTAGAATTGGATTTAGTTGAGTTCATATATGTGTTTAGGATTGATATATAAATTCAATTGCAATTGATTTGGGTTTGGATGAGTTTTGGTTCATTTAGATATTTCAAGTTAAAATGGAAAGCTGAGTTTGACTTAGGCTGATTTTGATTTTATTTGATGAATGTAGATTTCATTTATATTTATGAACATGATTGAACGTATGATTGATTCGTAAGAAGATTAACTGAATTTGGAGTTTGGAGTGAAGGAATTTGGCTAAGTCCATGGAGTTGGATCATGTGGCTTAGGAAGGGTTTGATTTAGTTTGATTTAGTTTTGATGATTTAAATGTATATTTCATTTATATTTGTAGGGATGGTTGAAGATATGATTGATTTATGAGAAAATAAATTGAGCTTGGAGTGATTTAAAGGCAAATTTGGCTAAGCTCGTGAAGGAAGGTCATAGGGCTTAGAGAAGGGTTTGATTTAGTTTGATTTAGTTTTGATGATTTAAATGTACATTTCATTTATATTTGTGGGGATGATTGAATATATGATTGATTTATGAGAAAATCAATTGACTTGAGTTTGATTTGAATGGAGATTTGACTAAATTTATGGAATCAGATCACATGGCTTAGATTTGGATTTGGTTTGATTTAGTTTTGATCAAGATTATTTGAATGTGGTTATGATTTATATTTGGGAAGATAATTGAGGAAATAATTGATCTATGAGAAAATCAATTGAGTTTGGATTAATTGGATTATAAGTTTCAATCATTTGATTTGGTTTTGGATTTGGGTTTGGGCTTGATATGAATTGAATTTGGTATGTGTGGTGTTTATTTTTGGTATGTTTTGGGGGGCACACCACGCAGATCGTAGAGGGTACTTATTAAAGTGATTATGTATGACATTGAGGTATGATGTACTATCTCGAAAGATAGAGGCATCACTCTTTAATGGACCTAATCACCTAATAATGACTCCTAAGGCATGATGAGTCTTCGAATGTACCAGAGATTTTTTTCCTATTTTATATGGATGAATAATGTATGATTTATATTAAATTGGGTTCTAAAGTACCTTATGGAGGCAAGCCTCCATAGTTTATTATATCTTAAAAGATGAAATCTCTTAAGAATACTCTTGATTAAAGTAAAAACTAAAATCTTTAAAGATTTCAAAGCTAGACTATCAATAAATTGGTTATGTTTGGAAAATCAAATGGGATTATTCAAGGAGAAGACTTATTATTGAAGCCAAAGGGAATGAGTAGAAAATACTCATGACTTTAGGAAACTAAGTGGACATTTCAATCTATGCTATAGTTGGGCTTTATATTTTTAAAGTTGAAGAGATCAATTTAGTTAAAGTTGATATTTTATTAGAAAGCTAAGACTCATAATCCAACAACCCAAGATTGTGAAAATGCATAAGAGGTGAGGATTTATGCTTATTGCTTGAAGGAAATAGCTATCTCAGATTCTAAATCTATGGAGCTTTAGTAAGACCTACAACATGATATAAATCTAAGCGATGATGGGTATAAGGTTTACCTCCACAAGAGAAAGTAAACCACCCGACTACTAGGCTTACATCCGTCTAAAGTGGCCACCAGCTAACTCCTCCTACGCTTTAAATCCATGTGATTTGGTCATATAAAATTGCAAGATAGTTGAGTTATTATTAATTTAGAAAGAGACTAGAGTCCTTAAACCCACTTTCTAAGAGACTAGAGCATGAGTGGTATGTGGAATGACTTAATCTCATGCAAAAAAATTTCAAATTTTATTTGATTTTAACACTTCATTTTGACAAAGGCTTTAGGGTTTCTTATGCCTAAATGCATGATGAAATAAGATTGTTAGCTGAATCAATGAGAAAGGGGTGTTTTTCACCACAAGGGATGCCCTCATAGGTCAAGCGTTCCTTTATCATGCAAGGATGGAAATCACATATTTTCAAGAATGAAATAATATGATATGCATGTTATAAGGTATTCAACCATTTAGCTAAAGGGTTGTTAAATCTTTTAGTTATCTTATTTAATGCTTAGGCTTTATGGTGAGGTTATAAATTATTTAAAACTTTAGTTATGAGTTGTAGTTGGGTAGAAAATTTATTTTTATCCTAAGAGCCTAATCGCATCCAGGCCACACATTCAACATCAATTATGAAGAAACTATGAAAAAGGCATGTCATTTCTAATGCATAAGCTAAACATAAAATCAAATAATATTATAAAACTAGAGCAAAAGAATAAGAGGTTGGTGTGATCAGGTGTCACCGTACAACTCAAAAAAAAAAGATGGGTAGCCGATCTCTACCCTTATACAACCTGAAATATGAAAGAGTAATTACAATTTACAAATGAATGAATGTTATAGGGGAAAAGGGAGGGGGGGTCTTTATTCTTCATACTTCATGTCTTCGTCTTCATATCTCCATTGATTTGAGTTACTCCACTTCAAAGGCATCACATGGCCTCCCAGAACAAAGCTTTATAGCCATTGTTCATCTTTATCCCCCATAACATTCATCCTACTTCTTATTGTGAAATTACATTAAAAATAGGAAAAGTAAATCTAACTACACTTGAAAAATAAGTGTCAGCTAAACATACATACAACCCAAGCAGTTATATTTATAATTTGGGCTTAGAACCCTGCACATGGGTAACCAAGCCCACCTGTCTTAGCTTGGATTATGCTAAGTGGGTTTAAGCAACGTGCAAAAGAGAGCATTTATATTTATTTTTAAGCACCCCTTAAGCATAATCTTCTGCAAAAAATATGATTAGGCTAATCATGGCCTACCATCTAGTCTACGAAGCATACACCCTAACATCTAGTCTAAAATATTACATCACAAAATAAAATAGACACCAAACTAAGCACCACCCTAACATAAGGCTAGAAGTAGTGACTTAATTTTAATGTGTGTGTTGAGGCTTGTGAGGTATGTCTTGCTAAGAATTATAGTTGTAGTTCTCTAAGTGTAGAAGGATTTAATTTAACATAAAGAGTTGGTTTCATTTTAACTTATTTAGTTGATTTGAGAATTTTAATTTGTGTTTTTTTTGTTTTATGATTTATATTTAGCAAGTGTTGTAAAGAGAAGAAAGAGGATTGCCCTCTTTCATTGCTACCTTAAGCCACTTTCTAAAGCATGTTAATTTAATTTAGTTCTTTTTAGTGAATGACTTATTACACATTTTAAATTAATCATAAGTTTAGGTCCACTTTAAATAATCCCATTCAATATGAAAGGCATCTTAAAATTAATTTGATTGAATTACTATCACATGACATATGTTAAATCATTCCTTTCCATCACATGTAACATGCATATGATTTAATCCTAAATGTATCTATACATGCAACATATTTTTAGTACACTTAAATGATGAATATATATGTACGTTAAGTTTATATGATTTTATGTGATTGAATCATTTTATACAAAAATACATAGGGATGAATTTAAATAGGTACATGTCATTGTTAACCAGAAAAGTGAGGTAATCAAATGACCTTCTTGGGGCTAACTAAAGCCTCGTATTCTTTGAATGTCTAAACTATATAACCACTAGCATTCAAACATATGCAAATTTACATATATGAATATATAAAAGAGAGGTCCCCAATCACATGATTAATGAATTCAACAATTTAATCATTCATGAATGCATGGATTTTTTATAAAAGAAAGAGGAGTTTTAATTCCATAATTAAATATACACACACATGTTTAAGAGACATAAGCTAGTACATGTCATTTTTAACCATGAAAGTGAGGTAATCAAATGACCTCTTTGGGGCTACTTAAAGCCTCGTATTCCCAGGATGTCTAGATTAAATATTTATTTTTCTCAAATACATATGGATGTATACATAAATAAAGAAAGAAAAACCATGCAATAGTTGTATTTTTATTTGATTGAAATACTTATGCATATGGAGTAAAGTCTTATCCAAATTCTAATGTAGGAACACATGTAAATGAAATCAAATAAGTATGTGTCACTATTAACTAGGTAAGTAAGGTAATCAAATGACCTCGTTAGGGCAAACTAAAGCCTCGCGTTCCTGGGATGTCCGGACTATATACTTATTAATATTCAAATATATGTAAAACCACATATGAATTAAAGAAAAAAAAAAGCTTTACCTCACATGTCTAAGCTATAAGCACATGCATTTAGCATCATGACACTCATTACTATTCATTTGTGAACTTTTCAAAAATATATTTGGATTTATTAGTGATAATAGCCACACATATATTAAGTGAAGTCAACACATGCATGCTTTACATAAAAGAAAATCATTTGATTTAATTTAACTTTGAAAAGATAATTGCATGATTTCAAATAAACACAACTTTTACATGATTGGAAAGGAATAAATGAACATAAGCATACGATTTCATTCAATTAAATTAATTCCTAAGGACAATCACATTAAATAAACTCATTTAATGAAAACTAAAGCTTTTTTATTAATTTACGACTTAAGATTTTGATTAAGTTTTAAGAGGGGAAGAATTATTTACTGTTATGATCCCATTCTCACATTAGTATTTGATTTGGTTTAAGAAAAGGTAATTAAGTAAATTTTATGAATTAATTAAGTTAAATTCTTAATTAAATCAATTAATTACCCTTACATATGCTTCTTTACTTTGATTAACCACTTAACTAGGAGCCATAAATGACATGAACATATGAGAAAATAAAATTGCAATGCTTCTACAAGGACCTAATGCAAATGGCTCATAATTAAGGTTTAATTAAATTGAAGAACCTAATTAAGTACTTTTGTGATTTTCCCACACTTAAGGGATAATTATAATTTCCTTAAAGGGTATTTATGTTATTAAATACATAAAGAAAAACCCTTAATTTCATTGTTAATTATTTGATGTGATTATAATTATAATTTTATTATTTAAGCCACTTAATTAATTAATTAACCCTTAATTAATCTTCATATTAATTAACTTTCTTTCAAAATGAAGTGGACTTAAGGGAAGAAGCTAGGAAAGAGATCTTAACCCCACACCCCTTGTCCATTCACTATTAGACAGTGATTATTAAGTTTAATTAATTAATTTGTTACTATTTAGGGTGTTAATTAGCCATTAAGTAGATTAAGAGAGTAATTAGGCGTAAATGATCAATTCCCCTAATTAACCAAGCAACAAATCCCAAAAAAATTATGAGAGACAGAGGTCATCCCATTAAACTAACACATAAAATTTATGATTAATTAGTCAAGTAATTAGGGCTTAATTAAGCTAATTAATTTTTCATTTAAATTTTAATTAAACTTTAATCACTCTCAAAATTAATTGGAGTCAAATTTAATTGAATCTCCTCTTAAATACCTTCAAAATGAATATTTACTTGCATTTTTATGATTTTCTATGATTTATTTTAATTTTCTAGGGGTGTAAGTGAGTCAAGGTGGCTTGCAAGCTAACACGAGCTCGGCTCATTAACAAGCTCATGAGCCAAGCTTATAGAGCCACGAGCTCAAGCTCGAGCTCAAGCTAGAGCTCATAAATAAGCTCAAAAAAATTTTGAGCTTCAGTTCGAGCCTAGTTTAATTCAACTCAGTAGCTTATCGAGCTCATTTACATAATGGTGAACTATAATTATCATATATTATGTTATCGATTTAATAATTTATTGAGCTTTTTAATGAGCTCGAGCATTCGAGTCGAGGTCGAGCTTGACTTTATTTAAATTGAGTCGAGCTCGAGCCTGATAATTGAGCTCGAGTCAAGCTCAAGCTTAACAGGGTTTAAACAAGCTTAGCTCGATTAAGTCAAAACTCGACTCTTTTACACTCCTAGTTTCAGCTGATTTAAATGATTTTTCATGATTTCTATAAAGTCTATTAATTCATTTTTTCTAAAAGAAACTACTTGAGCTTCAGAATTCAAAATCTCCAAATCCTGAAATCCTTTTGACTTGAAATTCTTATCATAGGTGTATTCTAACTTCAGTTTCAATTCCTGAAAATTTTAAACCAATCTGATGTATATTTTTGGTTTAATTAATGAAATTTTATTTTTCACTAAAACTTAAATTAAGCTCGAAATATTTAATAAAGTTTAGGGCTTTTGGATTTGTTGGTTTCCTCTCAAAAAGACGAATCCAACGAGCTGTTATTAATAACTTTTGGTTAAGTATTTTATTTTATATGAATTTTTAAAGTTTCAAGTGATTTAAATAATTTTAAAATCAAAATGGTCGGATTTTCATTTAACCTCACGACACGCTGGTGTCATTGTATAACGTGCCACGCGATGGATTCGCGGTGTCATGTCATTTGAGCGGCAATTAGAATGGTGCAACGGTTCGATCGGATATGTGATCGCAGGCGAAAAATCCAGCGTGAAATCATGCCCATTTCCTAAAGCGATCGATGCCGCTTCCTAGCTAGCAAAAGCAATGGGATGAATAGTAAATTGAGAGGGGTTTATGAGATTTTTGTGAAATTGAACAAAATTTTGTCCAAACAGGCTCGATTTTGCATCAATTCTTATCAAAAATCTCATATTTCCATATTTGCATTATATAAAATGAAGAATGTAAGGGTTTTCTAAGTGAAATTCCTAAAATCATGCAATAATTATCACAGACAAAAGAACCTATGGTCGGCTAAAGGATTTAAAAATTACCTCACCAGGGATGGATTCCAGTGGCTGTGTTGATCCGAGCACACTCCTAGATACGAGAAGAAGTCTTGGGATGAACCTAGACCCTTACCTTCACTTGGGATGTTGTATCCACAAATGGCTGCCGCCTCGTTGCTAGAATCTGCTCTATTTGGTGTTCTTCTAGCCCAAAGGAAGTAGGTAATGGGTTTCTAGTTGCTTGGGGGAGCTCCTAGAGGGTGTGTGATAGCAGAATAACTTCTAATTAGGCTTCTCTTTTCTTGTGCTTAGTTTTGGTCAAAAATCACCTATAATGGTTATTTTTTGGCTCCTAATGGATGTTCTATGGCTTGGGTGATTGGGAATGGTAAGGAATTATCCTAGATGGCTTAGTTTGGTTGGCCAAGAGGGATTAGTGGGCGTCATATGGGTTTTAAATACTCCAATGGGGGAGGTGAGGCGAATTCACCTCCCCATGTGTCATGACCAACCCAACCAACCCTTAGGTCAGGTTGGTCAGTGTTCTTAGAGCCTAGGTGGACCAATGGATGAGTGCCAAGTAGCCAAGGAAGAGAAATGACCATTTATATAAGTGTTTTTCCTTATGTGACACCCTTGGCCTAAGGGTAGAGTGGTCATTTAGCATTGACTTTGATTTGGGCATATTTGAAATGAGTCAAAAGTGAGTTTGGCCAAATTTCATATCATTTGAAGTTCATTTGGTTCAATTTTGCCCATTTAGGTCAAATTGGGTCAAGTTCATATAATTATTTGGAGTGTATTGGTGTCTTTGGTTTGGTTTAATTTGATTTATATTTGATTTTAATTCATTTGAGCTCATTTGGGTCAAATGGGTCAAGTTGACCAATTTGACCTGATTGACCAAATTGGCTTGGGCCATCACTTAGTTTGGGTTTGGTAGATCATTTGGAATGTGTTGTGAGCTTTAGTTGAGTTCAATTTGGATTTGAATGGGTTTTAAGTTGGTTTGACACTTTAGGTCAAGTTGGGTTTAGTGAGTCAATTGGGTTCAATTGGCCAAATTGGATTCAATTATGGCCTTGGTCAAATTTAACAATCAATTTGGAATGAACTTCAGCCATTGGTTGCAATCAATTTGAATTGGATTTTTATTTAACCCATTTGGCCATTTATGTCAATTTGGGTCAACTTGGGTCAAAAGGGCCAATTGGGCTAGGTTTATCTCAATTGAAGGTCAAATCATATTTAAATGTTGATTTTGGGTTGAGTTGAATCATTTGTTTCAATGGATTTGGCTTAGGTTGTACTTTGGCCAGTTTGGGTTCATATGGGTTAAAGGGTTGACTTGGTCAAAGGGTTAGGTTGACTTAGTTTGACCCAATTTATGACAATTGATCAATCTAGGACGATCAACAATCATGTCATGAAGTTTAGATTGGCTTAATTTACTTTGATTTGGATTGAATTGGATTTTGTTTATGAAGATCAAATTTGTCACTTTGTGTCAAGTGAGCCAATTGGGCTTAGTTGGCTTGATTTTGGGTTGAGTTTGATTTAGTTGAGTTTATATATGGATTTGGGATTGATATATAAATCCAATTGCAATTGGTTTAGGTTCAAATGAGTTTTGGTTCATTTGAAAATTTCAAGTCAAATAGGCTAGGTTGGGTTTGACTTGGGTTGATTTTGATTTGGCTTTATGATTGTAAGTTTCATTTATATTTGGAATGGTGATTGAAGGTATAATTGATTTATGAGAAAATCATTTGGTTTTGGGTTTTGGAATGAAGGAATTTGGTTATGTTCATGGGGTTGGTTCATATAGCTTAGGTTTGGATTTTGATTTACTTTGATTTATTTTTTGATGATTTGAGTGTAGATTTCAATTATATTTGTAAAGATGATTGAAGAAATGATTGATTCATGAATAAATCAATCAAGATTAGATTGAATTGGATGGAAATTTGGCTAAATTCATGGGATCCAATCATAAGACTTAAGAAAGATTTGATCAAGGGCTTCAATCATTTTATTTGGAATTTGGATTTGGATTTAGTATTTGGATTTGGTATTTAGATTTGAGTTCAAATCAAATTTGAGGTTTTGGTTAGAAATTTGGATTTGAATTAAATTTAAGAAGCTGTACATGGATTGGGTTTAATAGGGTAGGTGATTTTCCTGAGTCCCTAAGGCATGGCCTAATCGTATGATTAACCTTCTAAATATCTAAGCTTAGGTTAAGTGTTCACCTAATCACTAGAAGTATCTTATGACTAAAAAAATCTTAATATTTAGAAGATTCCTAGGTCTAAGAAGAGGAGGTTGAGAACTCACTCCAAAAGCGAGGTTAATAGTTTGATTGTAGATTTTGGCAAATTGATTTGATTGTAGAATTGATTTAGGAGAAAATTAATTGAGTTTGGATTGATTTAATTATAAGTTTTAATTATTTGATTTGGATTTGGATTTGGGTTTGGGTTTGATATGAATTGAATTTGGTTGTGCTTTAAGAAGGTGAACATAGGTTGGGTTTAAGTCATGGGATAGGTAGATCAACCTAATCCTATGGTTAACCCTTCTAAATCTCTAGGCTTAGGTTAAGTGTTCACCTAATTCCTAGAAGTGTATTATGACTAAGAAAGTCTTAGTATTTAGAAGACTTGTAAATCTAAAATGGAAGATTGAAAACTCACTCCAAAAGTGAGGTCAACAAAAGAACCCCCCCCCCCAATAGGTGTGGTGTAACTGACAAGGCACACCGCGTGTATTGGCATTGACCGAAATGATCAATAATGTCCAAAATATTGTAAGCGCTAACAAAAATGATTTATACCTAAACCCGAGAGATAGATAGAATCATAATCTTAGTGCAATACAACTCAACTCATGCCAAGGGCATAAGAGAGCTAGAAGGATTTGATGAGAATTCCATGTCAAGGATGTCGAGGGAGACCAGCATCAGTGATTACATGTGAGAGGTTTATGCCAAGGGCATTGGAGGAGCAAATCCACTGGGGATTGGGTATGTGAACCTTCCACTAGGGAAGCAGGTTCAAGCTATCCACTGGAGATATGGATTTAAGTTTGATTGAATTTCTTTGATTTGTTAATTTATCTTTGCTAGGGAGAGATGGGTTTGAATTATTAAGTTAGAATTTACTAATGAAGTTAGTTTAATTTGTTTAAATTTTAGGATGGATCCTATCGGTGTGCGATGGATCCACTGAGAAGGGGATATATTGGCGTTGGCCTATCTCAGATTTTCAAATCCAAAGGGATAGTCTACCAGCTGTGGGGTAGAGCTAATCGACCTAAGGGTTGCCTTTTGGTATGCAACGGCTGTGTCAGGAAGAAAGAGTGGTAGACTTACATCTTCAAAAGCAAGGAACAACTGCTTGGGTGATCTGTTGGATGCACAACAAATCGAACCCGACCTAGAGCAATAATTGAGTGAATGTCGTTGGGGACTTATGTCAACTCAAAAGTAGTCAGAGTTAATTTTATCTTAATTTTATTTGATTTTGTATGGTTTGTGGGAATTGGATTTAGTTTGATTTAATTCATGGACCATGTCGGTGTGTGATAGATTCACTGAGAAGGGGCTATGTCGACCTTGGATTATCTCAAATTTATAAATCCAAAGGGATAGTCTACCAACCGTGGGGTAGAGCTAACCAACCTAAAGGTTGTTGTTCGTTGTGCAATAACCGTGCTAGGAAGAAGGCATAACAGACTTACATCTTTTAAAGTGAGGAACAACTATTGAGGTGATTTGTTATATGCATAATAAATTGAACCCAACCTAGGGCAACTATTGAGTGAATGTCACGAGAGACTTATGTCAACTCAAAAGTAGTTAGACGATTCCTATAGGGAGTCTTGCTGATGCTGCCCTAAAAATCGGATGCATGCTTGGGAAAAGATATCGCTTGGGGTGTCCTCTTGATCCACAAGCGAATATATATTTTGTTTGTTTTATGTTTTCGTGGACCTTGTTGGTGTGCGAGGGACCTCACTAAGAAGGGGCTATATCAGCCTTGACCTATCTCATTTTTATTAGACTAAGGATAAATATGCACATCTGTAGTATGGACTCTCAAACCATAGGGGTAGTTACTAGGAAAGGGGAATTATCCAATTCGGTAGTAACTCAGGTAGTGTCTAAATTGGGTCGCAAAGGACGTGATCTAAATAGAGTGCCCACAGGGGAGGTGCTACTAGGGGCATTATCCTGACCCCTGAAAAAAAAAACTTATAGGTGTACTGTGGCCAGCTCACGGATAATGCATAGTAGACTTACATCCGCTATGTTTGGTATATCCACCGGGTGGGTCATTGTCAGCATAGCGAACACCAACCAACCTGAGGTGCCTGTCAGTGTGTGACGATCAATCTAAGAAGAAAGCATAGCAGACTTACATCTTCATAGACGAAAATGATCATCGGGATAGCTTATCGTTGACGGGACATATGCTATTCAACCTAGGGTGACTACTAAGTAGGGAGTCCCAAGTGAGGACTGGACCTAGAACTGAAGTAGTTAAGAGGAAAGGAGTTGCTAGGGGACTCACCCTAAACCTCAAATATACTCAACCCAGTTGGTGCATGAAGGCTAATCCAATGAGAAAGCATAGCAGACTTACATCTTCTTAAATGAAGTCATCACGAGGTAGCTTACCGGCCGCTCAGTAAGACCTACCATACTAATAAGGCGATCATCGATGAGCAGTGGTCAAGTAAAAAAGAAAAGTGTAGCAGAATTACATCTTCCAAAGCAAGAAGACCACTAGGGTGAGACACTAGCAGGGTAGCACGTCAGGCTGACCTAGAGCAACTACTGAGTGAGGGCCTCTGGGGCTTTATCTCAACTTGAAGTAGCCCTAGATAAAGGATATATGTTTGTTTGATGTGTTTGTGTGTAGTTTGTGTTTGTGTTGTGTTGATGAAGGATAAGATGCTGCTCAAGTTCCTTACACCTATTTTAAACGCATTATGGAAAATTCACAAACAAAAATTGAACATAGAAGATATTGAATTTGAAATAGAATTTTCATTGATGATAAGATTTTCAAACACAAATTTATGAATAATATTTTTTTAAGTAGAGCCCATTGATTGGAAGCATTGGGCGCTCTCCCTTATGATTAATAAGATGATAAGATCCTTCTTGGTAGGCCTTCTCTATGGCAAAAGGGTCTTCCCAAGTGGGTTCAAACTTGTCTCCCATCTTGCGACGAGCAACAATTAGTCTTCTTAGAATTAAAATAAGCTCTCCTACTTGAAAAGCTCTAGGACCTTATTGTGAGCATGAATCATTTTGGCTTTGTACAACTCGAGATTTTGGCATGCCTGTAGGCATCTCTCCTCCAAACCTTCGATCTCTTCTAACCGCAACTTAGCATTCTGCTCCATTGTGATCTTCCTAACCACAGCTATCCTTAGTGATGGGAGTTGAACTTCGAATGATAGAATGGCTTCAGACCCATACACTAAAGAGAAAGGAGTAGACTGAGTTGGAGTTCTGTAAGTAATGCGGTAGAAAAGTGATGAGCTCCACATAGTCTCGAGTGCAGCTCGATCATGATCTTAGAGGCTTTGTGTTTATCTAAACAACGCAACCACATATGATCTAAAGATTGCCAGTACAAGACACCATCCACGAGGCCATAGGAAAGTGTCCTTTGCTTCATTTGATGACTTTGTGACTTCTCTTGAGGTAGTTTACCTTTATTTAGATAATCCATAAATGGTTGCCTCCAATCTAACTCCTCATTCTTCTTGGCAATGGCAACATCCCCTTCAAGAGAGTACTTTAAGTTCAATATCAATAAGGAATAAAACTTGTCTATTTTAGACCTTTATTGATATTAACTCATCTTCTGAACATGCTTACTCCTTGGAAAGCTTGGCTAAAGCATTCACTATGACATTTTCTCCTTGAGGAATCTTGTGAATGATAACCTCTAGGATTTGGGCCAATAACTCCATGGTATACTTATGGTAGTGGTGGAGCTTGGACTTCAGAATCATGTAGGACCCGATGATTTGGTTGATGACTAGCTAAGAATCCCCAAAGATGTTGATGTTCTAGATGCTTAGAGTAATGACTAACTCTAGATTGACAATTATAGTGTCATATTCGACTTCATTATTGGTGCAAAGATTGGACAGATGGTATGAAAATCTTATCACATCACGGTCCAGAGTTAGGAGAACTACCCCTACCCCAGCCTTCTTGGAAGAGTAAACTATGGTTCTTCTCCCTTTTGAAAGGAAGCTGCACCATCAAAGTACATCTCCTAGCGGTGAATGCTAGTGTTCCCTAAGTTCATGATTTTTTCATTAGGGAGGCCATCACTAAGTGGAGAGTTAGCAGGAAGTGGGTGTGTTGCTAAGAAATTCACAAGTGCTTATTCTTTCATCGCATTGAGGGGTACAAAGTGATATCAACCTGCGATAAAATCATGGACCATCTTGCTAACCGTTCGGATAGCATCGGCCATGTCATGAGGTATTGCAGTGGATTAATCCTAGAGATCAAGTTTACCTTATGAGAAAGTATATAGTGTTGTAGCTTTTAGGATGCAAAGATTAAAGCTAGGCATTATTTCTTAATGGGTGGAAAATTTGCCTCAGTAGGTATTATATGATGGTTGAGATAGTATAGCACATTTTCTTTCCCTTCCTCATTAGTTTGAGCCAATAAAGTGCCAAGGGAGTCGTCTAATGTAGCAGTATATAGTATGAATGGTTTGCTCGGGATAGATGCTGCTAAAACTGATGACATCATCAGGTAATGCTTGATGTCTTCGAAGGTGTGCTGGCACTTGTCATCCCACTTGAACTTGGCATCCTTTTTGACAAGTGTTGAGAATGGCTGGCATCTCCCTGATAGGTTGGATATAAAGTGTCTTAGATACACCAACCGCCCTTAGAATGATCTGAGTTGAGTTAAACTTTTAGGGGGTGGCATTTCTAATATCACTTTGATCTTCTTCTGATCGATTCTATTCCTTGGTGTCGAAAAATAAACCCAAGAAATTTTATTAAAGATACTCCGAATGCACACTTCAGGGGATTCATTTTAAGATTATATTGTCTTAACTGTTAGAAAACTACTCTCAAGTCAAAGAAATGGTTTTTTTCCTTTACTTTTGACTACGAGATCATCGACATAGCATTCGACTTGATGATGAATGAGTTCATCAAAGATTCAGGTCATGGCCCGTTGGTATGTAGCACCAAAATTTTTAAGGCCGAAAGGCATGACCTTATAGCAAAAGATTTCAATCCTAGTTCAAAAAGTAGCATTTTTCTCATCCTCAAGGGCCATCTTTATTTGGTTGTATCCAGATGAGCCATCCATGAAGGAGAAGACTGCATGAGATGAGGCAATGTCCACCGTCAAGTTCAGGATTGGTAGTGGAAATTCATCTTTCAAACATGCCTTATTTAAATTCCCAATATCGATTCATATGTGAATTTGGATATTCTTTTTCTTAATTGGGACACTGCTGGCTATCCAGGTAGGGTATTTTTCTTCCTGGATGAAACCAGCGTCGATCAATTTCTTAACTTCAGAAATGACCTGTTGTTTAATGTCTAATCACATGCGTCTAGGAGCTTGTTTGATAGGATTAGCACTAGGCTCTATTACTAGTTTATGGACCACTACGTCAGGAGCCAATCCTGGTATCTCTTCATAACTCCATGCAAAGCAGTCCTTAAACTCAATGTGTAACCAAACTAAGTCATTGGTTTCAATTTCATTCAATAAGGAATTGATGTATGTCGGACGGGGATTATTTTTAGTCCCTAGGTTGATTTTTTTGAGCTCATCGATGGTTGACTTTATGTCTTCTTTGAACTCTGATAGTGCATCCTTGACTTCAAAATCATATGGATCATCTGAAGTAACTAAGCACACCTCCTCATATGAGTTAATGTGATTTGAAAAAAACCTATCAGATTTCAAATGATTGGTGGTGAATAAGCAATAATCGTCATCATCAACTAGACCCACTGTGCCGAATCCTAGTCCTGGTCGTGATTGATAGTTCTTGCATTCATTGTTCCGTATTCTTTTGAAGTAGCCTGACCTGTGTTTGGACTAAGTATGTGGGAGTAACCCTTTCTTTGCTAAATTATGAACACAAGGCGAGTACTAATCAAAAGGTAATTCTATTAAATCTTTATATGACTCATCCTCAAGTTCTACATCAACTTCTTCACTTGAGGATGATGCTCCCAAAAAGAATCTCTGAGTCTTCACATTTGTGGATGACTTAGGGGCTTCCTTAACTACCAAACCCTCAACTTTTTAAGAGGAAAGTAGGGTTGGAGCTGAGGTTCCCAACTGATGCCTAATTGTTTCACATATAGATTTGGATACACTTATGCTTTTCTTTGAATCCCGGTTTTCATCGCTATTTGGCTTAAGTGTCACTTCTAAAGAAATCTGTTGCTGAGAAGAGCTGGCTATTGTGCTAACCATATAAGACGCATCTTTTGAACTATATTTTAATTTTATATGGATAACAAGTGTACTCCTGGTAGTTGTGACATATCTCCTATTGGTTGCCCAATAGGGAGTTCATCCACCCCTGGGACTGCCTATGGACTAATCTCTTCCTCTGCCTGGTGGAGGTCGGGTCATCGTAACCATATGTTCGAATGGAGTAACGAACTGTGGGTGGAATCTAATCTCAGGCTCTACATCCTCCCCTAAGTCTGTTTCTCGCTCCCTTTTATTTTCTTTTTCTTTCTCCTTTTTTTTTTCTATTTCTATTTCTTTTTCTTTTCATTCTTATTGTCCCATATGGGGATTTTGACTAAATCCATGAGAATAGACTTTTTTATTTTGGGGGAGGTAGTAGGCTACATCCTCATATATCCTGACCTCATGAACTATAAACGGGTTGAGATCTCTTTTGACACAATATTCGATCCCACCTCTCATGAACTTCATGCACTGATGTAGAGAGGATAGAACCGTGTTATTATCGTGCATCTACGGTTTTCCAAGCAAAGCATTGAAAGATGTATCCGAGTCTATAATGTGAAACTTAGCATCAATCTTCCAATCTTCTATCTCCAATGGTAATACCATGGAGCCTAAGGCCCTCTCATCTTGTTCATTGAATCCTTTCAACATCATCCTCTCCCTTTGTTCTTCTCCCCTTTGAAGCCAAAATTTATCAAAATTTGATCTAAGCCAAATTGATTGAAACCAATGGGTCAAGTCCATTACAAATCACTTGTGGAACTTGACCAAAGCCTCAATTGGCCAATTAGACCCAACCTAGCCCAATTGACCTTAGACCCAACATGGCCTAAAGGGGTCATGTTGAGCCAAAATTGAACTTAACCTAAATTGATTGGAAACAAAGATACCAATCTACTCCATATGACTAACCTAACCTAAACCTACCCTTGACCTACCTCAAAGAGATCAAATGGGTCAAATAGGTCTACTTGACCCATTTGACCTAAATGAAGTCATATGAGCCAAAACTAAATATATACCAAATTGAACTAAGTAAAAGCCACAAAAACATTTTAAATGGTCATATGAACTTGACCCAACCCTTGGTTTGACCCAATTTGACTCATTTTGACCTAAATGGGTCAACATGAGCCAAACCCTATCAAATGGATTCCAAATCTAATGAAACTTGGCCAAACCTTGTTTCTCCACATACCTCATATGTCCAAAGTGGAAAATAGCAAAATGACTATTTTACCCCTAGGCCATATAACAAATTTTGGCATAGCCCATGGGTATTTTGGTCATACCCTCTTCACAATCACTTGAGGCTTTCCTAAAAGCTTAAGGGAGTGATGAGTGGTGCACCCAACCTAATGAGTTTGGGTCAGCCCATTTGGCCCATAAACCAAACCCAACCACATAGCTTACAATTGAGTTTTCAAATTCCATCCTAAGCTCAAATTCAGCACATGGGAGGTTGGCATTCCACTCAAGGGATCAAATTAACCATGTGCACACTCAAAACCATCAAAACAACCTCTATAATCTAAGCAATTGGATCAAAATGGTAAAGAATGGTTCAACCGTCTGATTGCCATAGGGGGAGATATACTCCCCCTAATTCAATGAAATTTCAATTCACTCACTGTCGATTGGAGCCTAGGAACCCAGAGCAACCACCTTAGAGCATTCCCAAGCTTCTTAGGAAGGATTTGAATTCCCCATTTCTCAGTTTTGCATAGTGCAAAATAAGGGAGCTCAATCCATTAGCCAACTTCCTCTATACTTGATCTCCATCCAATTACTCTTGCACACTCCATCGGAGAGTCAAGTCGAACTTGCCCAAGCTCTGATTGAAGTTCCCATAGTAAGGAAGAGCTCAATTGGATCAAAGCCAAAGCCCAAGTGAAGTGCCCATTGATCCACTCAATCCTAAGGCCTGGGAATTTCAACAGGGCTTCGTCTCCACTAGACGAAGCTACCTCAATGAGCTCGAGCACCGGTGATCACCTCCGATGAGGTATGTAATTTTTTGACCACTTAACTTGATAGGTGTTGATCCTTTGTGAAAGAAATATTCATGGCATGAGAAATCAACTATTGGATATGTTGGTAATTATGCTTATATGATGTGGGTTGATTTTTGTATGATTCCATGCTAGATCAGGCTCAGATCTCCCCTTAGTTCATGGACGGTCTCCATTGATCCTCAGGGAAGAACTTGGCTCATCTCAGTCATCCATATGCACATCTTAAATAGACGGCTGAGATTATTTAGCACATTTAATAATTCATGTACCCATTTAAAATCGCAGGTGAATCCTTAGTCGTCCGATCTCTGATCGGACGGTCGAGGATATTAGTGCGTACGCCGCCGCTACCATTTGGGATGTCACGTTTAAGTCACAGTCTCACGGTGCGATGCATGTAAAGCGCGCTGACTGCCGCTTCCACATGTTGTGCCGTTAGCTGAGTATTAAGTAGGGATTAGTTAAGCCACTAATTAATTCCTAATTAATCCATAAAACTTCTAAAATTTATAACTCTTCATAGAAAAATTAGAAAAATAAAAGTAAAAATGCTATGAAAAGATAAATTCATCTAGAATATTTTAAAATGATTTTAATGAATTTTGAATTACCTTTTTTTTTCTAAATTTGGATTTTTTTTAAGAATCTTAATTAGTTAATTATCCTTTAATTAGTTCATCAATTAATCTCAAACTTCTTGAGTTCATTTTAGGGGATGACCTCTGCTTCCCTTTATTTTATTGAGATTTATTGAGAGCTCAATTGGAGAAATTGTTATTTCATTCCCTAATTATGCCCTTCATATAATTAAGGGTAATTAAGGTGTGATTAGTTAATTTACCCTATAATTAAGTTTGATTAAGGTCAGATCCAGTGAGTAAGGATTTTATGGAATAATTTTGGGGTATTTTCCCTAAGCTATTTCTTAAATCCCCTTTTCTTTTCTTAATCCCCTCTTAATTAAGAGTTAACTCATTAATCACCCCTTCAATCAATTTTCAAAAAATTCTAAAAAAGTTTTAGAACTTAATTAATCTACCTTAGGTAGATGCTTAGGTGTTTAATAGCCTAAGTTTAATTAAGAAATTTAAAACCCCTTTCATAAGTATGAAAAGGGTGTTTTGAAAGTAGTTAAGCTAAACTAATTAGCTTAATTAACTTTTAATTATGATCCAAATTGCATTAGGTCTTTTTATTATTAGGTGCATTACAAATTTAAATTCCTTGTGGGTTTTATGTCATCTCATTGGCTCATAATTACTTAGTTAATTTTTCTAAGGTGATGTAGGTAAGGGTTAGTTAAGCCACTTAATTCATACCTTAACCTAATCAACACATAAAAATGGATCTAATTGTCTACAAATTAAAAAAAATGCAAAACATATGTGGGAATGGATTAGAAACAGCAAACTCACCTCACCTTTTCAAAATTAAATCAAACTTCAAACTAAACAAAAATCATTTTGAAATTCATTTTGATTTATTCTAAATTTTCTTATTCTATAAGAATGTCTTTAGGATTTAAGTAAAGTGAGTTTGTTTACATGCTTCATTATTTTGGATCTTTTCCAACATGTTAAGTTGTATGCCATATGATTCATGCATTCATAATTTCATGTTTCAAATTTTAAAATGAAAATTGTTTACTTTATGTCAAATGTGCATGTGTTGGCTAAAGTAAAATATGAATGGCTATTATCACTACTAAATCTAAATCATTTTTAAAACTTATGAATGAAATATCAAATATGAAAGTATGCTACTTATACTTTAATTATAAGTTTGCATGTGATGGATTATAAAGTAATGTTTAGTGTAGCCTTTCTTTCTTTTTTTTCTTATCTTAACATAGTTTTGAATAGGAGTTGGTAAGATGTAGGGTTCATTTGTAAAGAACCCAATACTTACTTAATTCTATACCCTATTCATCCCTATGTTATCATCCAAGAAAGGTTACCTACACTTGCATACATAAATTGCATAAACAAAACAAATCTATTAAATAACTTTTGCATATTCCTTTTCCATTTCATTTCTTTTATATACATGTTTATACTTAAGGAAAATGGTATATTAGTCTGGACAATCCCGAGGTTCAAG
Organism: Cymbidium sinense; assembly: GCA_021442155.1. Lineage (NCBI taxonomy): Eukaryota > Viridiplantae > Streptophyta > Magnoliopsida > Asparagales > Orchidaceae > Cymbidium > Cymbidium sinense. Next base: position 75,157,054 of record CM038226.1, read on the forward strand.
GCTTTAAGTATCCTTAAGTAGGTCTTGTACCTTACACCTTTGGTTAACAATGATGATATACTCACTTATGCCTTTCTTACTTTCATGTATGTATGTGAAATTTTGGATATGGAAAACCTTTTCTACTTAAGAAAAAAAGCATGCATATTCAACTTCTAAATTTTCTTAAATGGATTACTTAGCATGCATCATAAAGTATGTTAACTACTCTCATTTGCATGTATAGATATGCTTAGGGTCCATCCATATGCATGTTATATATGTTGGGAAAGAAATAAGTAATGTGTATCATATGAATTTTGATTCATTTTATTTAATCTTAAAATGTCTTTCTTTTTGAATATGTTTATTTAGAGCTTGTCTAAACTTAGGATTGATTAAAAGATGTAATCAAAATATTCACCTAAATGAAACTAAAACATGAACCAACTTTAGAAAATTACTTAAGGTTAGGGAAGGAAAGAGAAGTTCTCTTCTTTTTTTCTCTCTTCATAACTTAGTAATTAATTGTAGGTTTCACTTAAACCAAATTTAAACATGAAATAAAACCAACCCAAAATACTTAAATAATTTAAATGAAACCCTCCTCTAACTTGAACATATTCTTTACACTTAAAAAATTTGAACCTAAAGCCATAAGCTAAGCATACCACACAAATCTTCAAAGCACAGACATCAGCTTAAGTCACTACTTCTAGCCTTAGGTTAGGTCGGTGCATGATTTGATATTATATTTTATTTTATGATATATATTTTAGACTGGATGTTAGGGTGTATGCTCGTAGAATGAATAGTAGGACGTTCTTAGTCTAACTATTCTTTTATGCAGGGGATTGTGCTTAAGGGACGCTATCATAAATAAAAATATAAATGCTTCTTTCTTGCAGGTGCTTATACCCCTTTGCATAATCCATAGGCCAGGTGGACTTAATCACCCATGTGTGGGGTAATAAGTCCAATATACATGCTTGAGATTTGTGTGGTGTGATTTAACTAACCTTTGTTTTGTAGGTGTTAGTTAGATTTCTACTTTTTTTTCATGTAAAAATTTGTATAATTAGGAATGATTTATTATGAGAGATTAGAATGAGCATTGGTCATAAGATCTTATCTTATGCACCATGTGAAGCCTTGCAGCATCCACCTTCCAACCATCCAAAGGAGAAACCAAAGAAGAAAAGAAGAAAAGAAGAAGAAAGAAGAATAAAGCTTGAAGACCCCCATAACAATGAATTCCTTTGCTAAAATTGTAATTCAACTCATTTATAATCCGGGTTGTATAAGGGTAGAGCTCGGCTATCCACATTTGATATTTTTGGGTTTGTGCGGTGGTGCCCGACCACAAACGACCACTTATTCTTTTTATGATTAGCTTTATAAATTGATTGATGATTTATTTAGCTTTTGCATTAAGTGGCATGATTTTTCTAATTTCTTTCTTGCTTTATGTATGGCCTGGATGTGGATTAGGCTCTTAAGAGAAAAATAAATCTTTTACCCAACTTAACAATACAAAATAAAATTAAAGAAGTTATAATCTCACATAAATCTTAGGATTAAAATCAAGATAAAAGAATTAGCAACCCCTTAGCTGAATGAGCATATTATTTATAATATGATGCACAAATGCATCTTATTTCACTCTTGATTGGAGGGCTTCCACCTTTGTTAGAGAACTCAGCTTGACCTTTGAGGGCCGTGGTGGAAACTCACCTCCTCTCTTCTCACTGATTTTGGCTAATAATCTACTTTCTCATGCATTTGTCATAAAAAATCCTATTAGCCTGAGTCAAAATGATTGTCCAAAAATAAAAATAAAATGAAATTTGAATTGCATTAGATTTAAGTCATTTGAAGCATGTCCCTTTACTGATATAGTCTCTTTAGAGAGTGAGTTTAAGAACTTAGTCTCTTTCTAAATAATAACAGCCCAGCTATCTTGCATAAGCACAAAGACTTGCCTACATGCATTTAAAATCATAGGAGGAGTTAGTCGGTGACCACCCCCAAGCGGTTGTAAGTCTAGCAATCGGGTGGTTTGTCATCTCTTGTGGAGGCAAACCAAATTTCTATTTTTTTCCATAGATTTAGGTTGTGCATCTGGCCCTCGCCGAAGCTTCCTAGATTTAGGTTATGAGGTTACTTCTCTCCTTTGTGAGCCATAAGCATAATTTCTCACCTCTTAAGCATTTCTTTAATTGTGTGTTAAGTAATCTTATGCCCTAAAATTTTAATGAAAAATGCAACTCAAACAAACTAAATAAATTTTCAAAATGTAAAGCACAATTTTAGGATAGTTTGAGATGCTCGCTAGGTTTGCTAGCATCGTGAGTACCTCTTACTTATTTTCCATTTTGGCTTCGATAATAACTCTCTCTTTTGATCAATCCCATTTGATCTTCAAATACAAATAAATCGATTGATAGTCCTTCTCTAGTGAAATCTTCAAAGATAACGATCATTTACCTTAATCGAGAGTTTTCCTAAAGGATCCCGTCCTTTAGGATGTAATTAACTATGGGGGCTTTCCCATGTAGGGAACTTAACAAACTTAGTTTAAAATAAATCCTGTTTTACTTTTCTATATAAAGTAAAGGAAGAATCTCTGGTACATATGCAGACCCATCATCCATAAGAGTCCTTATTGAGGTGATTGGTTTCATTAAAGGGTAGTGACTTCTGTCTTTCGAGATAGTATACTATTCTTTGATGACGTACTCAATCACCTGAATAAGTACATCTGTGGATCTGTGTGGCATCTTACCAATATGAATTTCTATATAGGTGTTGCCTCTGCCATTTTTCACCAACAGATTTGGAAGGCGACTCCCCCTATATAGAAAATTTTCTCCATAAGGATAACTATGGCTCTCGACTTGTAGCTACGCTCAAGCCAGTCCTTAAAAGTGATACAATCCTCTAAGACATGGCCTAACATGCAGTGGTAGGGGAAATAGCTAGGATCATCTCTCTTATCCACTTCCTCTGACCTCTTAGGCTCTGGTAACAAAAAGTCAGGTTTCTTCAAGAAGTTCTTGAAGATTTTTCTAACTACCTCCTTCTTGAATGAATATGGCTTATTCAATCTATTAGCAATAGTAGGTGGAAAGTAACTACTTAACGGTGGATATGAATATCGCTGTTGGGTAGGTTGTTATGGTGGTGGAAGTAGTCGTTGTAGCAGCTGTAGTGGCCGGTATGATGGTTGAGGTGGTGAAAGAGGAGGTGGAAAAGGAGGCTTAGCATAGTCTCTCATATTGAACTCTAAATGGCTACTTCTCTTTGTCCACTAACACAACTGTCCTCGGCCTCTTCTCGAATGCTTTCTGCTACTTGAGCCTAGATGATTGGTCAAGAAAGGGCAACTGTTAGGCTTCCTCTTGTAGGCTAACCGCCTTGTTGATTAGCTTCTCGAAGATTTTGATGGTAAAGACCTTAAGCATGAAGATGACCGGGCCATAGATATTATTGAGTAGAATCTCAAAGGCATATTGCTCGGATAACTATGGTTCGCATTTCATACTCAAGTTACACCACATGAGAATATAATCAATAAGAAACTCATTGGGTTTTTATTTCTCTACAATGAGATCACCTATAATCATCCTCTATTGAGCTATAGTAAACTTGTTGATGAAGAGGTGCTCCAACTCAGCGAAAGTTTTTACCGAACCATTAGGCAGTTCAGCATATTAATCAAATGTAACCCCTACTAAGTTGTTGATGAAAAGTCTAAATAGGAGTGCGTCGCTACCACCGGTGTTGCAATAACCGACTCTAAAATGTGTAATGTGTTATCATGGGTTCCCACTGCTATCAAAGATCTTGAAGGATGGTGGCACAAAACCCTTAGGGGTATTGAACTACATTGAATTCTTATGGGTATAGTCTACCCTTTAAACTGGATGAGCTCACCCTAGCTTACACCAATGCTTCCTTCACCTGCTGCTCCACCATATACTTGATATCCTTCTCATGCATGGAGGTGCTATCTATAACCTTCCTATGCAAACTACTAGCATCATCATCTACGGGAGTGCACCTAGAACGATCTATGGAATGTACCAACTATGGCCGGTCGGCTACCATAGAAGAAGGTTATGAGACTAGAGCTGGGTTCTACAATGTTAAGACCATTTCCATCAACTCCTCTACCCTCTTCGCCATCATATCTTTCTGATCATCCTTCTGCTTGTGCTGGTGGAGGAGGTACTGAGTCGAGTGAGAAGTGTTGCCTTCCTCAACCACAGCACCTTCCTGACTATGCTGACCCCGCTGCAAGGATCCTTGAGTGTCAACCATGTGCACCTCGACTGTGTCATCCAACATGTCATCTTCATCAAGATCAAAGCTAACTCTACCCTCCTCCTTATCTGAGTGATCACTGCCAACAATTTTCTTGATTGCATTGTGGTATTCCTCTATGATTTCATCTAATGAATGGTCATTTACCTTGTCTGGCTCTATTGAGATGTAGACTGGCTATCGATTGACCACAAGACTATGCTTTATAGACTTTATATACTGAATGCTTTGTGCTGGCAGGGTAACCCCCTAACTGGCTCAACTACCATAAGGACTATGTCTGTGTCCCCTCCCCTTTCTCCCTCTGACTGTTGTGGAGGTGGTGCGATCATGACAGTTTTGGGTTGCCACTCCTTCTTTACCATAGCTGAAGTGGAAAGTCGAATGGGAGAGCTCGACCTTACCTCAACAAGTGGAATAGATTGAGTGAGATCCTTAGGTCGTAGATGGATCACCAAAGGAGATGGTATTTCCCTAGATGGGTGCTTCTAAAGCTTGGAGGGGATGGTCGATGCTAGAAGCTAGACTAGTGATGGTGGGTAGCGAATGTAGCGGTGTGATGGTAAGGACACCATCTGCCTCTCAGCCAGAGATCTCTTCCTACGTCGAATGGTACTAGTGGGAACTATGTTATTCAAATGATCGGCCCTGACAGGATGCCGATCAGAAAAGTTTATCAAAGTGGAGGCCGCTGATTGTATAGCGTACCTTCTCCTCTCTCGCTTGCTCACTTAGGTAGCAACTCTAGCCTGCATGACTCTCTCTCTATGAATTTGATCCCTAACAATCCTAGTGATCAAACTCCTCAAATCGTGTAGGAAGCTGGACTCTGAGCATCCATGGGCTTCGTTGACTCTGCGTAGAATGGATCGTAGACTAGCGAAGGGCTTCTCCTCTCCCTAGCTGGTATCTCAAACTATGCTGGTGGTGGAGGCAAAACAGCAATCCTCATATAATCCTCCTCTCCATCTGAAGCTAAGAGGTGGTGAAACCTACTGCCACTCAAGAGTGGAGAGGACTCAGAAGGGGAACCCTCCTCAGCCACATGAGAGGCTTCGTCGATCTGCCTCGCCTCGCACTCATAGTGCTGCTTGTTCTTCCGATTCTTATTGTGGCATTGTGTCTTGGCGAGAGGAGCAGAACAAGGACTAGATCCTACCTCAAAGGCAAGGAGACTATCTTAGAGGCCAAGATAGCCTTCTCCTTTTGAATGGGGAAAACTAATGAGGAGGTGCTTGCCCTCACTAGGGTAGTAGGGCAGACCATGAACAAATAACTAGACGTCGACATCATCGAGGTGTGGAACCACAGTGAGAGAAATTTAGAATCTGATGGGAGATCAAACCAGAGAAGTGGTTTCTGCCCTGCCACCTCCTCTCTGCCAATGATAGTGAGGGCTGGCCCCTCGCAGGTGACTCTAATAGCCATGCCCAAACTGAATCACATGTGTGGTGATAATGCTAAGTATGGCCTGATCCAAGGCCAGATCCACACCAGATGGGAATGAGAAGATCATCTTGCCGGTTGACATGATGAAAGACTAATCACATAAAGGATGAAGAAACTGACTGATATCTCTGCATTTGAAATAGAGCTGAATCAGACCCTTATTTTGATCATTGCCTTCAATTATTTATTTCTTAATTTGACTTGGGATATGAACCCACACTTAACAAATTTAGGTATGCCAAGTGGGGTTCATTGAATTAGAGAGATTTTGGGATTTGAGGAGCGACTTTGCCATAAGATTTGATTTTGATTTGGAACCCACATTCAACAAATTCAGGTATGTTGAGTAGGGTTCATTTGTTTGGAGAGATTTTGGAGATGTATCTATAGTTTATCTTTTGTTTGAAGTTTGATTTAGAACCTTCACGTAGCAAGTTTAGGTATGCTAAATGGGGCTCAAATATATGTTTTCAAAAAAAAAAAAAATTGAAGGCATATTGTTTGAGATGATTGTTTATCATGTGTGTGATATATATTGAGTTGATTTTTGATTTGAAAATGGGACTCTTACTTAACAAATTTAGGTATGTTAAGTAGGGGCCAGATGTGTTTGATTTTGATTTGTTTTGTTTTTAAAAATAGAACTCTATTTAACAAATCTAAGTATGTTAAATGGAGCTAATTAATTTTGAAAGTGTGTTTGAAATATTTTGGAGAAGATCTCATTTAACAAATTTAGGTATGTTAAATGGAGTTGGTTGTTTGATTTCTCGTCAAAATGTGCTTTTGAAAAATAGATTTTGAAAAGGGGTTTGATGATGTATATTTGATCTTGCTTTTAAAGAGGACCCTCATTTAATAAATTTAAGTATACTTGATGGGGGTTAATTATTTTTTTCATTTTTGAAAAGAGGTTTGAGAATTTTCTTTCTATATTTTATAAATTTTGTTATGTGAAGTTTAGTTTCAAAATGATTTTTTTTTTGAAAAAGTGCTTTTGAAAAGTTTTGAAAAAGAATTATTTTACTTTGAATTTTATTTAAGTTTTCTTAAATATGGGATGAACTTTACCTTGCCAAGCTAGTGGTAAAGAGATTCTAAATTTAGTTATCTCCTTCCTTGAGTTAATTTATTTTACCTATTCGAGAACCCAATAGAGATTTCAGGACCTACATGGAGCGAGGTCCTAAAACCTAAAGGATATTGGCTAGCTTTGCTTAAGGATGAAGTGAGCTAAGTGCTAATAGAAAGAAAGATAGTCTTGGGCTTATATAAAAATAAGTCTACTATCGATTCTTGAAAATAATAATGTCAACTAGAGATGGAGAGAGGAACAGTTCCCAGTGGAGTCTCCAGAAAAATCTGTGGTATTTATTTTTGGATGTGGGGGACACCACACAGATCATAAGGGACACTTATTGAAGTGATTGGGTATGACATTGAGGTATGATGTACTATCTCAAAAGATAGAGGAATCATCCTACAATGGACATAGTCACCTAATAAGAACTCCTAAGGCATGATGGGTCTTTGAATATGCTAGAGATTTTTTTCCTGCTTTGCATGGATGAATAAAGTAGGGTTTATATTAAACCAGATTCTTAAGTTCCCTATGGAGGTAAGCCTCCATAGTTAATTACATCTTAGGAAATGAAATTCTCTAAGAATACTCTCAATTAAAGTAGACAATTATTATCTCGAAAGATTTCAAGGTTAGACTATCAAAGGATTAGTTGTATTTGGAAAATTAATTGGGAAAATTCAAGAAGACAACTTATTTTTGGAATCCAAAGGGAGGAAGTAAGGAATGCTCATAATATTAGGAAGCCTAGTGAGCATTCCAATCTATCCTCTGATTGGGCTTTATATATTTAAAAATGAAGAGATTTATTTGTTAGAGTTGAATTTTATTAGATTTCTCGGGCTTATAATCCACCAACACAAGGTTATGAAAATGCCTAAGAGGTGATGATTTATGCTTGTAGCTCAAAGAAAATAGCTACCTCAAATCCCAAAATTAGGTAGCTTTAGTATGAGCTAAAGCATGACCTAAATCTAAGAAGGTGGACGCAAGGGTTTATCTCCATAAGAGAGAATAAACCTGCCCGACTTCTGGGCTTACAACCGCCTAGAGTGGCTACTAGCTAATACCTCATATGATTTAAATTCATGTAGGCAAGTCTTATGAAAGTGCAAGATAGTTGGGTTATTATTTAATTGGAAAGAAACTAAATCCTAAGCTCACTCCCTAAGAGACAATAGCATGAGTGGTATGCGCATATTTTTTAATCTAAAATGCAAAGTCTTATAATTTTATTTCATTTGGACAAAGGCTTAAGATTTTTTTGCCCCTAAATGCATGATGAAATAGAATTATTGGCTAAATTAATGAGAAGAGGGTGTTCTTCACTACAATGGATGCCCTCACAAGTCAAGCGTTCCCTTATCGTGCAAGGATGAAGATCCCCCATATTCAAGTAGGAAGGAATATGCATGCATGATGTGAGACATATAACATTCAGCTAAGGGGTTGCTAAATCTTTTAATAATCTTATTTAGAGCTTACACTTTAGGATGAGGTTGTGAGTTATTTAAAATTTTAATTATGAGTGATTAGTGGGGATAGAAAATTTAATTTTACCCTAGGAGCCTACCGGATGCAGAACACACATTAAGTCATCAAACAAAAAGAAACAATGAAAAAGTATGCCATCTCTGCGTAATTTAAATAAATCACCAAACAATTGTATAAACTAACACAAAAGAATAAGAGGCTAGTGCGGTCAAGTTATGCCGTATACCTCGAAAAGAGAAAAGATGAGTAGTCGAGCTCTATCCTTATACAATTGAGAATATGAAAGAATAATTACAATTAGAATTTGAATACATGCTATGGGGGTCTTCTTTCATTCATTTCTTCATATCTTCTTTTTTCCTTCTCTTGATTTGATTTATTCCAAAGGCATCATAGGGAACCCCAAGATAAAGCCTTTTAGCCACTGCTCATCCTAATCCCCCATAGCATTAATCATAATTCTTATTGCAAAATGACATTAATAATATAAAAAGTAAATCTAACTACACCTACAAAATAAGTGTTAGCTAAACACACATGCAATCTCAAGCAGCTATATGTATAATTTAGACTTAGCACCCTACACATGAATAACCAAGCCCACATTTCCTAACTTGGATTATGCTTAAGGATTTAAGCAACTTGCAAAGAGAGCATTCACATTTATTTTCTGAAGCATCTCTTAAGCATAATCCCCTGTAGAAAATATAATTAGGCTAATATCAGTCTATCATCCAGTCTATGAAGTATACACCTTAGCATCCAATCTAAAATAATACATCACAAAATAAAATATACCTCACATCATACACCGTCCTAACATAGAACTAGAAGTGGTGACTTAATTTCTAATGTGTGTGTTAAAACTTGTGTGGTGTGTCTTACTAAAGCATTAGAGTTATATTTTCTAAGTGTAGAAAATATTCAAATTATCATGAAGGTTGGTTTCTTTAAATTGTTTAATTGATTTATGAATTTTAATTTGTATTTTGCTTTGTTTCACATAATATACACTTAACAACTAAGTGTTATCAAGAGAAGGAAGAAGGGTCACCCACTTCCATCCCTACCTTAAGCCATATCTAAAGCATGTTAATTTGATTTAGTTCTCTTTAATGAATGGCTTATTAAACATTTTAAATTAATCCTAAGTTTAGGTTTACTTTAAATAACCTTATTTAATATGAAAGGCTTCTTAAGATTAATCCAATTGAATTACTAAAATATGACACATATTAAATCATTCCTTTCCATCACAAATATGATGCATATGATTTAATCCTAAGTGTATCTATACATGCAACATGCTTTAACACACTTAAATGATGAATGTATGTATATTTCAAGTTTAACTTTTCATTTGATTGAATTATTTTAGCATATGTAAATTTAAAGCTCCATCTAAATTCTTATACAAAAAATACATAAGAGTGAAATTAAATAGGTATGTGTCATTATTAACTAGAGAAGTGACGTAATCAAATGACGTCCTTGGGGCTACTTTAACTTTGTATTCCTAGGATGTCCAGACTATATACCAATTATCATTCAGACTTATATAAATTTGCATATATGAATATAAGAAACAGATCTCCAAATCACATGATCAAATAATTCAATCATTTAAACAATTATGCATGCATGTACTTTCAATAGAAAAGAGGATTATCATTCTCTAATTAAATATACACATGCATATATGAAAGACATAAATAAGTACGTGCCTTTGTTAACATAAGAAGTCAGGTAATCAAATGACCTTCTTAGGGCTACTTAAAGCCTTGTATTCCCAGGATGTCGAGACTATGTACCTATTTTTCTTAAATACATACACATGTATTCATAATTAAGAGGATAAAAATCATGCAAAGATTGTATTTTCTTTAATTGAATTATTTGTGTATGATTTAAAGCTTTATCTAAATTCTAATGTCATAATACATAAGAATGAAATCAAATGGATACTTGCTTTTGTTAACCAGGGAAGTGAGATAATCAAATTACCTCCTTGGGGCTACTTAAATGCTCGTATTCCTGGGATGTCCGTACTATATATCCACTACCATTCAAGCTTATATAAACTGACATATAAATAAAGGAAAGAGACTTCACTTCATACACTTAAATTATAAACACATACATCTCTTATGTATTTATAACTATCCTGACTACACATGTCATTATTCTTTTGTAAACTTTCAGAAAATATATTTTGATTTACTAGTTATAATATCCACACATATATTAAGTTAAGTCAATACATGCAAGCTTACATAAAGGAAATCTCATTTAATTTAATTAATTTTTTGAAAAGGAATGGATGCATGAAATCAAATGACATACAATATTTATCATGATTGGAGAGGAATAATCAAATACAAGCTTTTGATTCATTCAATCCAACTAATTCCTAAAGATAAACATACTAAATAAAATCATTTAATATAAACCAAAGCTTCTTTATTAATTTAGTTTTGGATTTTGATTTAATGTTAAAGAGGAGGAGAACACTCATTTGTTATCTAGACTCATTCCCATATTGGTAATATGATTTGGTTTAAGAAGAGGTAATTAGGTGAATTTTATGAATTAATTAAGTTAGACCCTTAATCAAATCAATTAAATACTCTTACCTATGTTATCTTAATATAATTAACAAAATAATTATGAGCCAACATGGTATGCATATGAATAAAAAATAAATTTGTAATGATCCTATGAAATGAACGAGGCCTAATGCAATTGGCTCACAATTGATGGTTAATTAGATTAAGAAACTTAAGTAAGTACTCTTATGGTTTCCTCACACATGTGAATTAACATAATTTTCTTAAATCCATTTATGTTATTAAACACATAAAAGTCTACCCATGATTTAATTAATTAGGTTCTAATATGATTATGATTTTAATTTGATTAATTAAGCCATTTAATTAAATAATTAAACTTTTAATTAATTACAAATTAATTAATTTTTCCTTTAAAGTGAAATGCACTTAGGAAAAAGATTAGGAAAGAGGTCCTAACCTCATTCCCCTTGCCCATTCACTATTCAACAATGATTAACAAGCTTAATTAATTATTTGTTTACTGTTTGAAAAGTTAATTAATTAATTAGGCTAATTAAAAGATTCATTAGGGCTTAAATAGTTAATTACCCTAATTAACTAAGCAATAAATCCCAAGAAAATTATAGAAGGTAAAGGTCATCCCATTAAACTAACCCACAAAGTTTGTGATCAATTACCTAAGTAATTAAGCTAATTAAGTTTTTAATTAAACCCAAATTAAGTCTCTATTACTATTCAAAATTAATTAAAATTAATTTTAAATGATTCTCCTATGAAATATACTTTTAAAATGAATATTTATTTATATTATTTGTATTTTTATTATTTGTTATGAATTTTAGAAGTTTTAGCTATTAAAAATAATTAATTAGCCCTAATTAAGCCTAATCCCATCAGCGCCACGTGGACCGCTGACATGGCGTGCTTTCCACATTGCGCCATTGGATTTGTCACTTAAATGCATCTAACTCAGCGCTGACGTGGTTAGCGGTGGACGCACTTTCATCTCAGTCAGATCGAACGGTATAGATCGATCACACGGTTTCTTAAGAACTTAATCAGATCATTCTAACAGATCTGATCATAACAGTCCATTTTGATCACGCAAAATGGATGGTGCATGATTTGTCATCACGCGAGCGATGAAGGATGGAGGCCGTTCGCCATTCCTCGCTCGATCCAAGCTCACCCGAGCTCAGATGACCTCAAAAATAAGCCCACAACTTCACATGAAGGATCTAAAGTGATCCAACGACTACTATGGCACAACATTACACTTTCCTTCAAAAAGCTCCAACCAAAATCATCCAAAGCTCAATTTTACTGGATTTACCTCACTAGAGCTCAAGACCAGTGGCGAATTTGATTGAGGAAGCTTTGTCTAGTAGAGATGAAGCCCTGTTGAGCAGCACTTGCATCAATTTCCCCTCGTTCGCATGGAAGGCTAAAATCTGTCACTATGGAGGTCGGTCTTGATCGAACTTCTATCTCCAATGGTCGGGAAGCTTGGGAAGTGGTTTGTTCTTGCTCGACATAGCATGGGGAAGGTGTGTGTAAAGTTAATTTTAGTTTGATGAAGAAACGAGGGAGTTGGATCAAAGGAACGGATGCCCTATTTTGGTTTCAAGCTTTCTAGCAATGGGGAGCTTGAGACACTTGAAAATCGCTCTAGGGAGTTCGTCTCTGGCTGCTAGGGCTCTTTGAGAGTTGAATGACTCAGTTTGGATTGAATTGGAGGGGGCATACCCCTTCCTCCCTTAGATCAAACGATGTGGATTTGTTTAGCTTCTAATGATGCTGGCGCTGGTGGTCAGTGCAGGGGAATCATCCTAAGTGGCTCTGAGTGGCGAGGGGAGTGGTGGGTGGGGATAGTGGTTTCCCTTGGGTTTCAAATGTGCCAATGGGGGAGGTGAGGTGAGGTGAGTTCACCTCTCCATGGGTCATGGCCAACCCAACCACCCCTTGGGTTAGGTTGGGCAGTGTCCTAGGTGCTTAGGTGGACCAATGGAAGGTTATTAAGTGTTCAAGCAAAATAAATGACCACTTAAATGGGTGTTTTGTCTCATGTGATACCCTTAATCTAAGAGTATAATGGTCATTTGGCATTATATTTGATTCTGGTTGGTTCAAAATGAGTCCAAGGTGGGTCAGCCCAAGTTTCAAGTGATTTGGAATTGATTTGATTTGATTTGACTCAATTTGACTCATGTATTTCAAATTGGGTCAATTTGGGTTAAGTTGACCAATTGGTCAAATTGGGTCAAACTAGGGTTGGGTTAAGTTCATATGGTCATTTGAAATATTTTGGTTCAATTGATTTGGTTTAGTTTCGCTTAGATTTGATTTTGACTCATTTGAGTTCATTTAGGTCAAATGGGTCAAGTTGACCAATTTGATCTTCGGTTAGGTGTTGGTTTTGGTTTGATTGACCAATTGAAGATGATTGTAAGCTTTGGTTTGAATTATTTTGGATTTGGATAAGGTTTAGGCCTGGGTCAATTTGGGCAAAATAGGTCAACTGGGTTCAATTGGGGATTTGGTTAAGTTCAACAATCTATTTGGAATGAATTTGAGCCATTGGTTCCAATCAATTTAGTTTATATTTTGATTTGAGCCAATTTGGTTGTTTAGGTCAATTTGGGTCAACTTGGGTCAAGAGGGCCAATTGGGTTTGGTTTGGCTCAATTGAAGGTCAAGTCATGTTAAAATATTAATTTTGGGTTGGTATGAATCAATAGTTTCAATTAATTTGGCTTAAGTTGTAATTTGGCTAGTTTGGGTTCATATGGGTTGAAAGAGTTAACTTGGTCAAAGGACCAAGTTGAGTTGGTTTGGCTTAATTTGTGATAATTATTCGACCTAGGGTGATCAACAATCATGATAGGAGGTTTAGATTGGCTTGGTTCAATCCAATTCGAGTTAAATTGAAGTTTGATTAAAATGGGTCATTTAGGTCACTTTGGGTCAAGTGAACCTAAGTAGGTCAATTGGCTTGAATTTGGGTTGAATTATATTTAGTTGAGTTTATATATGGGTTTATGATTGATATATAAATTCAATTGAAATTGATTTAGTTTGGTTTGGTTCATTTGGATATTTAGTTGAATAGTTTATTAAGCTCTCTATAATCGATGCATAGCTTTAAGCTTCCATCTTTCTTCTTCACAAATAATACATGAGCTCCCACGGAGATGTGCTAGGCCTGATAAATCCCTTCTCTAATAATTCTTGTAGCTGATTCTTCAACTCTTGTAATTCTTTAACCGCCATTCTATATGGTACTTTTACTACAGGTTTTGCACCTTGAATTAAATCAATAGAGAAATCTATCTCTCTGATTGGAGGTAAACTTGGTAAATCATCTAGAAAAACTTTTGGATACTCTTTTACTACTGGTACATCCTCTATCTTCTTTACCTCTTTAGTAACATCGATAATTTGAGCAAGAAACCCTTCATAGCCTTTTGCTAGCATCTTTTAAACTTTTAAGGAAGACACCATCATAGTTAATACTCCTTTATGCTTAATTTGAATTCTTCTTTTTTGAGAATATTGAATTTGATTATCTTTTTACAACAATCTATAATAGCATAATGCTTAGATAGTCAATCCATTCCTAAAATCACATCAAATCTCTTCATAAAATTTATCATATTCCTAATGGCTCTTTGATTATGATCATACTTATATCTCTAAATATAATCACATGCAAATCTCACTCTGATACCACTCTTGTCACGACCCGGGCCGGGAGCTTGGAATACCAAGGCGGGAATAGACGGTCGGATGGATAAAATAAAATATTTCTTCACATTTCCAATCATAAATAAAATCTCCAATCTTCAATCATAAAAGAGCCACTACAAACCATAAATAATTATACAATTTGTCCATACTTAAATATTCTAACAAAGTTCAGGAGAAAACACATTTTAAACATAACTTAACATGACATAATTACCTATCTCCTGAAGTCTCTCTACGGCGGTAAACATGACTTTCCCTTCTATCAGCCATTTAATTAGTAGGATTACCTAAAAAAGATCAAGCAACTAACAAATAAATATAATTCATGCTATTACACTATAGTAAACAAGAAGAAAGAACTTGTATGTATGCCAGTTTTCTGCTGTCACAGGTACATAAAAGAAATCTGCTCAAACAATCAAACCTATGGGAGATAGGTATGCATAAACATTTATCAGTAGCATATGGGGGTCGATATACATAAACATTTATCAGTAGCATATGGGGTAGGTATACATAAACATTTATCATGAACTTTTACTTTTTTACTTTTATCATCCTTCCAAGAGTCACCGTCGAAATACTCATTCAAAGAATAAGTATCTATTACCATTGCCATTGCCATTTGCCAATTTCATTGGCCCTTTTGAATTATTTGTCAATTTCATTGGCCTTTTGAATCATTTTGTGCACAGGTACATTGCGTCCCCAGCCAGTACCATAAGGGGGTGAACTCCAGTTTCAACATACACATTCATAGCATACAATTATATCACTATGCACATTAATTCATGATTAACAGTAAATCAGTGAACTTTATAAAATGATAATGTGATAATATGATCTAGCATTCAGGTTATTATCCAACATGAAGAAATAGTAAGCTACATCACAGTTTAAGAAAGAAATAGGAAAAATCATCACAACTTGCAGTACATGAAAAGGTTAAAATCATATGAACATGCGTTTCATCATAAGAAATTAAAGATATTTTTACCATAAATGTAAGAACATAATTACCCACTTTAACTTGCAGTTTTTTCTTGAATCTCCTTTCCTTTAATGCTTCATTCCTTAATTGAAATTCCTATATAATGAAATATTAATTTAATCAATACTCTTGAACATCCTTACATATAGCTTTTATAATTTAATGCTCACATCCGTCCATATTCATTACCTATTTTCTAGGTTAAAATTAAATCTTCAATTAATAATAATAATTATTATTATTATCATATTTCATAATTTAATTATTAAATTATGTACATACACAATATATTATATTCTTCTCTTTTCAAGGATTAATTTTTCTAATTTAACCTATTTGTTGAAATTAATAAATCTTAAGCTAAAAATTATAAACTTTAAATCAAAGTTTGAGATCATACTATTAACATAAAAATTTCAATTAAACATCATTTTATAAATTATATACTTACATTACCTCTCGGTTTTGCCCTAACATACGCATTACTCTTCACTCCCGCATACGCGTGAGGCTCGACTCTCCTTTCCTCCCGTCGGCACTCACTTCTTCCTCGATCGTCGGTATCGCGCGGCAGGCCTTCTCTTCTCCTTCCTTGGTCGACGGGTGGCACATTGGCGCCAGTAGAACGGACGTCTTAGGGTCAGCGCTTCTCCCTTCTCCTCGATCGTCGGCGTCATTCGGCAGTCCTCGGTAGAGACGCGCAGTGGGTCTCCCCTTTCTCCTTCTCTTGCATGTTTTGAGAAAAGCCGACTCCCCCCTTATTCTTTTCTTTCCTTCATGGCTATATGCTTGTATTTTGTTTTTTTTTTTTCCGGTTATTACAATCTCTCCCTCTTATAAAAATTTCATCCTCAAAATTAAAAGACATTAATAGAAATACACATACCTTTAATTAAATAATTGAGGATAAAGTTCTCGCATTTCAGATTCCTTCTCCCATGTAGCTTCTCGATCTGATCCATGTTTCCACAGTACACGGACAAATGAAATTTCTCTATTCCTGAGATGCTTGACATCATAATCTATAATTCTTTCTGGCTCCTCCATAAATGTGAGATCGGGTTGAATATCAATATAATCAGTAATAATCTTGTTGGCTTCATCAGTAATATATTTTCGCAGAAGAGAAATATGAAACACATTGTGCACTCCTTGCATGTGAGAAGGTAAAGCCAGTCTATAAGCCACTTTTCCAATTCTTTCCAAGATTTCATATGGACCAATATAGTGTAACTTTCCACTTTGCCAAATCATTTTATACCTTTCATAGGTGACTTTAAGAAATGCAAATTCTCCCACTTCAAACTCTACTGGTCGATGTTTAGCATCATAATATTTCCTCTACCTATCTTGAACATCTTTTAATCTATCACGGATCAATCTGATCTTTTAAGTGGCTTCATCTATTACATCTGCACCAATGATTCTTCTTTCACCTGTCTCCACCCAACAAAGCGGTGTTCTGCATTTTCTTCCATACAATGCTTCATAGGGAGTCATACCAATACTTGCTTGAAAGCTATTGTTGTAGGCAAACTCAATCAAAGGTAAATGAATTTCCCAATTTCCTCCAAAATCAAGGATACAAAGTCTAAGCAAATCTTCAAGTGTTTGAATCATTCTTTCTGACTGACCATCAGTTTGAGGATGAAATCTGATCTTGTTGTAAGCTTTTTAAAGCTTCTTGAATTTTTCTCCACAGTCTAGATGTAAATCGGCCATCCCGATCGGATACTATTGATTTTGGCACACCATGTAACTTCACGATTTCATCAACATATCTCCTTGCTAGCCTTTCAACTGCATCAGATTATTTGATAGATATAAAGTGTGCAGATTTAGTCAACCTATCAATAATAACCCAAATAGTATCGCATCCTTTTCTGGATCTAGGTAAGCCAACAACAAAATCCATAGCAATATCATCCCATTTCCACTCAGGTATCGGTAAGGGCTGTAGAGTCCACTTGGCTTCTGATGTTCAGCTTTAACCATCTGACATGATTGACATTTATAAATAAATTTAGCTACACTTCATTCGCCACCAAAATATTTCCTTAAGATCTAATACATTTCTTCTTGCTGGATGAATTGTATAATTTGAATGATGTGCTTCATGTAAGATATCTTTCCTCAAATCTCTAACATTTGGAATGCAAACCCTACCATGATACTTCAGTAATCCCTCTTCATCGATTTCAAAATCTTACGTATGGCTACTTTTACCAAATCTAAAATTTTTTGAAAGTCATCATCTTGAGGTAAAACATCCTGTATTTTGTCTTTCAAATTTGTGTGTATGACCATTTGATTTAGCAGTAAAGCATGATCATCTGTAGATTTAATGATTGAAATTTTCAATTTTTCTAAATCTTTAATCAATTCCTCTTGAGAGAGATCAACCAATAAATAATACCAGATATTTTTCTACTTAAAGCATCAGCAACTACATTTGCCTTCCCTAGATGATATTGAATATCTAAATCATAATCTTTAATGAGTTCCAACCATCTCCTTTGCCTTAAATTTAGCTCATACGGTAAATATATTTCAAGCTTTGATGATCGATTACAAATTTCACACACTCCATATAAATAATGCCTCCAAATTTTTAATGCAAATACCACTGCTGCTAGCTCTAGATCATGGGTTGGATAATTCTTTTCATGATTTTTTAATTGCCTTGAAGCATAAGCAATCACTCTTCCATTCTGCATAAGTACACATCCCAAGCCTCTTAATGATGCATCATTATAAATTTGAAATCACGTCCGATGGAATAGTTCTTTGGTAGTCATTAAATAATTCTTCAATTTTTGAAAAGCCTCTTCACAGACGATCGACGATCAAATTTGCTTTTACGAGTTAGCCTTGATAGTGGCATGGCAATTTGTGAAAACCGCTCAACGAATCTCCGTAATATCCCCGCCAATCCTAAGAAACTGACTCTCATGGACAAGAATGGCCTGGGTCATTCGCCTATTGCTCGACTTTACTCGATCTATTGAAACCCCTTCACTACTAATCTGTGTCTAAGAATATGATGTTATTTAACCAAAAATTTGAAAACTTTGCATACAATTCATTTCCTTTCAGAGCTTGTAAAATAATGCAAAGATGGTTTTCATGAGCTGCTTCATCTCGTGAATAAATTAGAATATCATCTATGAATACAATCACAAATGAATCTAAAAAGGGTTTAAAGATTATATTCATGAGATCCATAAATACAACTGGAGCATTTGTTAAGCCAAAAGGCATCACCACAAACTCATAGTGCCCATACCTTGTATTGAATACAATCTTTGGTATATCTTCTTCTTTGATTCTCAACTGATGATAACCTGATCTTAAATCAATCTTTGAAAATACTGAAGCTCCTTCTAGTTGGTCAAAGAGATCATCAATTCTTGCAAGGATATTTATTCTTCAAGATGAGTTTATTAAGCTCTATAATCGATGCATAGCCTTAAGATCCCATCTTTCTTCTTCACAAATAATACATGAGCTCCCACCTGAGATGTGCTAGCCCCATAAAATCCCTTCTCTAATAATGATTCTTCAACTCTTGTAATTCTTTAACCGCCATTCTATATGGTACTTTTGCTACAGGTTTTGCACCTTGAATTAAATCAATAGAGAAATCTATCTCTTTGATTGGAGATAAACCTGGTAAATCATTTAAAAAAACTTTTGGATACTTTTTTACTACTGGTACATCCTCTATCTTCTTTACCTCTTTAGTAACATCGATAATTTGAGCAAGAAACTCTTCATAGCCTTTTGCTAAGATCTTTAAACTTTAAGGAAGACACCATCATAGTTAATACTGCCCCACAAATTTGAATTCTTCTTTTCGTGAATATTGAATTTGATTATCTTTTATAACAATCTATAATAGCATAGATAATAGTCAATCCATTCCTAAAATCACATCAAATCTCTTCATAAAATTTATCATATTCCTAATGGCTCTTTTACATGATCATACTTATATCCCTAAATATAATCACATGCAAATCTCGCCTCGATACCACTCTTGTCACGACTAGCCGGAGCTTGGAATACAAGGAACATGTGATAAAATAAAACATTTCTTAACATTTCCAATCATAAATAAAATCTCCAATCTTCAATCATAAAAGAGCCACTACAAACCACAAATAATTATACAATTTGTTCATACTTAAATATTCTAATAAAGTTCAGGAGAAAATACATTTTAAACATAACTTAACATGACATAATTACCCATCTCCTGAAGTCTCTCTACGGCGGTAAACATGACTTTCCCTTCTATCAGCCATTTAATTAGTAGGATTACCTGAAAATGATTAAGCAACTAACAAATAAATATAATTCAAGAATTATGCTCTATTACACTATAAGAAAAAGAAGAAAGAACTAAGATGATGCTTTCATTGCCACATACAAAGAAATCGCCAAACAATCAAACCTATGGGAGATAAGATGCATAAACATTTATCAAGAAGATATGGTCGATACATAAACATTTATCAAGATATGGGGGGGTATATAATAAACATTTATGAACTTTTACTTTTACTTTTATCATCCTTCTAAGAGTCACCGCCGAAATACTCATTCAAAGAACAAGTATCTATTATCGCTATGTTTATTGCACTTCATCAATTTTTATTGAATTATTTAATTTACTTTTCAATCATTTCATGCATAGACATCAAGGCCCCGCATTCATAACTCCAATTTCAACATACATATTCATAACATACAATTATATCATGCACATTAATTCACGATTATGAATCAATCGTGAACTTTATAAAATGATAATATGAGATTCGTATTATCCAACATGAAGAAACGAAGCTATCATCACAATTTAAGATAAATAGAAAAAATCATCACAACTCATAGCATACTTAAAAGGCCAAAATCATAAACGCTTTCATCAAAAAAAAAAAGCATTTTTTTACCATAAATATAATTACCCACACTTTAACTTACGCTTCAATCTCCTTTTCTTTTAACGCTTCATTCCTTAATCAAATTCCTAAATGAAATATTAATTTAATCAATACTCAACCTCCTTACATATACTTTTATAAATTTAACGCTCACATCATATTCATTACCTATTTTCTTTTAAAATTAAATCAATTAATTAATAATAATAATTATTATCATATTTTATAATTTAATTATTAAATTATGTACATACACAATATATTCCTTTCTTCTCTTTTCAAGGATTAATTTTCCTAATTTAACCTATTTACTGAAATTAATAAATCTTAAGCTAAAAATTATAAACTTTAAATCAAAGTTTGAGATCATACTATTAACATAAAAATTTCAATTAAACATCATTTTATAAATTATATACTTACATTACCTCTCGGTTTTGCCCTAACACACGCACGGCTCAGCTTCTTCACTCACGCACGCACGCGGGAGGCTCGACTCTCCTTTCCTCCCGTCGGCACTCGCTTCTTCCTCGATCGTCGGCGCACACGCCGGCGGCAAAGGCCTTCTCTTCTCCTTCCTTGGTCGACGGCGCACGTTGACGCACGGCTAGGGCACGGACGTAACTAGGGTCGGCTGCCGCTTCTCCTTCTTCCTCGATCGTCGACGTACGTCGACGCACGGTCTCACTCGGCTAGGGCACGCACAGGTAGAGTCTCCCCTTTCTCCTTCTCTCGCGTGTTTTGGGAAAACTGACTCCCCCTCGTATTCTTTTCTTTCCTTCCGCGGCTTGTTTTTTGTTTGTTTTTTTTTTTCCGGTTATTACAAGGCATATATGACAACTCTCTGTATTCCATTTTTAGCATATGCAATGTGCATAAAACTTTGAACTAGAGTTATGATAGCTAACACCTCAAATTTGAGCTGCAACTATAACATAGTTTCAATATAACATGGGCCTACTTAGAATTTTTTTAAGGTTTTTCTTGGTTTCTTTTAACAAAATTATTTATGTGTATACTACAATAGTGCATCTATTAAAAATCACTTCTTTGTTGTGTGCCTGAACAATCATATTAATATAGTTGTTGAATAAGCATATGCATTGTTAGTGACATTATTAAAATTCTATGAAATAATGATCACCATCAAGTTGTGTTGGTTTCTAGATAATATGTTAAGTTGGTTTCTAGATCAGAAAGTACAAGTCCACTAATGCACAAAGTCAATTTTAGATAGATGGCTATGGCTAGGCTCTTGACATCTTTTATCAAAGATTCAAAATGCATATAAAACTTAACTATTTTACAACTAATTGAAGTCGACTGATATTCCTTATAATAACTATTAATTCTAAATCTCATGGTGTGATAGTCATTGTGATATGATGAGTACAAGTATTATGATGTGCCTTTGAAAATAGTTGATAAAGTATTTGTGATACTATTATGTCTATACAAGATGAATGCTAACTTATCCATTGTGTTTTGTGACTCTCTTAGCTTGATTGTGAAATACATGCATAAATTTTTATTTTTTTTATGTCCACTACTATAAAGATCACTAAGTAAATCTAAATATTGGCATATTGAGCCACTATTAAAAGCAAAATCCCTCCACAACTTATATTTAATAAAATGTTATCTACACTTAATATTAAAAGACACCCACTTTTGAAGTCTCTAACACAAACACTTATAGAGAAGCAAATATACTTGACACATCCTTTATAATCAACCAAAAAAATAATGATTATCACTAAAAATTTCATTGTGTAGATTTTAAAATATTATTACCTTAATTATTTTGCATATATTTACATAATTATATTAAATTTTTATCAAGTATTTTTTTTTAAACTTTTGAGGCATATGTCCTAGCTTAAGTTGTGCAAATTTGTAACCTTGCATTGCATCATATTGGCATAAATGAATGTTAGGTTTGAGTTCATTTATTATAGTTTATATAGGATAAAATGAGCACATCTAGCTATTCTTTTGAACCCTTTTATCTCTCATTACATGCTATTTTTATATGTATTAAAAAATATGATAAAATAAAATTTGAGTGCAATTTGAAATGTCGATTATATGTATGTATGCATATATATATGATAAAAATTTCTTAGAGATATTTTTGGCCATTTCTTATGCAATAGAAGCATTTTTAACTTAAGTTTTGCCGTCAAACAAAAAAAAAAAATTCAAAAACATATTTGAAAAATGCAATTATTATCAAATTTTATACTTTTATTTATTTTAAAATAATATTTTCCTAGAATGTCATTTAAATTTAGGTCGATGATATGAGTTCGATGCAGGATAAGAGAAGCTAGGATAAGCATGACATGATTTGAGTGTAAATATGTTAGGACTGATGACTCCTACATATTTATATGACATGATAATATATCCGACTTGTTATGAATGATATGAGAAAAACAACACATTAATATAATTATCTACATTACCTTACTTAAAAATAAATGTATGATTGTTAATACCTCTTATATAGCTTATATTGCTATACAAGATAATATGAGCTACATAGACTATTATTACTATGTGATATCTTACATGATATTGATATGGCCATAATACATATTTTATACATGGTACTTATATATGAGTAATAGCATAGAGGCTCATTTATTCATTATATATATATATATATATATATATATATATTGATTATTAGTGTAGGCATTATTTTACTTTAATGCATTAAATACATTTATAAGTTTCATGTAACTTACTTGGTTGTTTGCTCACTCCTATCACATTATATATTTTTAAGAAAAGATGAGGCTCTAATGGTGTGAGATTAATATTTCCAATAATATGTTTTAATTCAAAGCTTTTGACCCAAACATTATGGAGATCATTAGTTTTTTTAGTTTACAAGCACCATGAACATTTATTTATTTAAAGTGCAATGTATATATCATACTAATTGATATAATAAAAATATTCTTTTCTCTTAAAAAGTTGCTTAACTTTTAATTGATATGATAAAAATCTTAATTAAGCATGATGTCATCATATCATTATTCATTGAATTGGATGTACTTTCAAAATCTAATTCTTAAAGATGGTAGTTATCTAAGTGTTCTTTAAAACATGAATTATTGCTTATAGCTCTGATGCACACGAAGAATTAAGCAATCACACCTATCTTCTAATTTCATATAAATCACAAATTAGAGTTGTAATCTTCATGGAACCACCATTATCAATAGTTTATATGTCCATATCATTGCTTAATATTATATGTTGTGTGTTCACATCATCACCCACTCATGTATGTGATATCAATCATCTTCTACACCGATTAAAGATGATGAACTAATTTATATTACATCATTCTCATTTGTAGAAAAAAAATATAATTTAAATTTTATTGGGAGCAATAAATTAAAAGATAGAATACTAGTGTTGAATAGATATGGTTATCTCATTTAAAAATAGCAAAATCATAATTTATAAGCAGCTCATTAATAGGAATTGAAACCAAAGATGACATTAAAGTAATGCATTATGTCTAATTTAAGATTAAATTGGATCTTGTCAAATTGTCACTTTGTATATAAGATCTATAAGATCTTTAAGGCAAATGTTTCTTTAATCATCAATCATTTGATCTATTTTTTAGAGAGTATCCATTCAACTTAGGGGTTGTTTGGTTTGAAAAAGAATCTGATGTAAAATAAATCTGATGTAAAGGAATGCGATGTATTTTCACTTTAACTTGTTTGGTTGAAAATCTACAAATACATAAATTTTTTGTTTGTTTGGTAAAATAAATATAATATAAAGTATTTTTGAGATTAATGGCGGCGACGGTAACCGCTGACTGGCAACAGGAGGTTGCCGGCCACCGGCGGCGGCGATGGTTGGCGGTGGCGGTGACCAGTGACCGGCGACAGGAGGTTGCCGGCCACCGGTGGTGGCGATGGTTGGCGGCGGCCGCGACTAGCGGTGATAATCGACGATTAGGCGATGGAGGTGGTACCACCGGCGGTGGCGATAATTCGGTGACTCAGGTCATGGCGATGGAAACGATTGAAGCGGTGGAGGTGGCGGCGGCGGGATGTGGCGGAGTTCTGTCAAAACATTTTCGTTAGGTGTATTTGGAATTGCGAATCAGCGAATTATATCGCAAAATAACCATAATGCATTTTAAATCTACTAAATACATTGAAATTTTACTTTCATCATACCAAACACTCAAAAGATTCTACATATTTGGTTCTTACTTATCATCTGGACAAAAAACAACTGCTTTATTTTGTTTCCATTTTATTTGCTATAATACCAAAATATTAATACATGATTCACCTTTAGAAAGTAATAGATCTGTTGCGTGCTAGAAAACCAGTTGTGGTAGAGTGAAAGTTTACGCCTTAGCCTTGTTGTGAAATCCAACACACGTGTATTTAAGAGTGAAACAAACTCACGATTTTCGTGGAAAATCTTGAAAAGAGGGAAAAACCGGCTTGCGATAAAATCTTTCATATGTATTTGTTTTGGAGTACAAGTTTTCCGTCTGGGATTCTGAGTGTATATGAGAAGCGACAATGTGAATCAATCAGAACAACAATATATATAGTAATGGTGAACATCGAGAATTAACGGCAAGGATCGGTGGTGGCGGTGACGGTGGCGGCGGTGGTTGATAACGGGGTGATGGCTGACCGTCAGTGGCTGACTACGATTATGCTGGAGGATCTCTCACAATGTGAAGAATGAGTATTTATAGATTGAAGACATTTACATGCAAAACTTCACTCTTAACGTTCATGATGATTCCCTTGATCATATGATGTATTTTGTATATTTGAATGCTCAAATGAAGTTGGAATTATGAGATCTTGGGCTTGTTAGATCTGGCTCGTCGAGACGCTCGATTTGACTATAGACACTCCATGCTTGAAAGCTATTTATGGATTTAACTGATATCCCAAAGTTTCCAATTATATTTTAAGTGCTTGATCTCGACCAGTTTCAACTTCGGATTAACTTACTTTTAACATCAAGATTTGTGCTTCGACTAGTAGTATTTTAAGTGTCATATCAAGATCATCATAGAAAATGTGTTCAAACATAGTTCAAACTATATTGTAATGAGATTCAAACCATTTTAAAACATGTTCAAACATTACAATTCACATAAGATTTGAACATGTATTCATGCCATATTCAATCGTGGTTTGAACAAAGTTTGAATATAATTTACAAACTTGTTCTGACAATTTTTGAAACATATTATTTGACACTTTATCTAGTTGTACATTGGAGCTTCATTAAATTAACCTAATGTGTGATACATAATAAAAATATATTTAAAATAATATTCACTTAAGCTGAAGTAGTTGATGAATGAAAAAAATATCAAACTTCAATGGTATGGGTGAAGATATCTTGAACAAAATTATGGCCATGAAAAGCTAAAGGAAAAGGGGACAGGACAAGAATAGATGATATATTTTAATTTAAAAAGAAATTTTGACCATTCCATAAGAAAACAAATATCATGCATTTTTTTCTAATTTTTGCTATCATGGGATCTATAAAGGTAAAATTCTCAATCTATGTTATGATTAAGTGCAACTATTTTATATTTTTTAAAATAATAAATGAAAAATTATGCTTGTTTTTGCTTTAACAAAACATAAACAAGATGAGTCCACATAGTATCAATAAAAAAACACTTTTCCCTTTCTAAAATGAATAATTTTCTTTATTACCTTAGGACGCTTTCAAAGAATATCAAGATTTATTTATTTTAGTAAATTTATAAAAAAAATCAAAGCACATATATCAAATCTATACTATATATATAATAATAATCACGATTTAAAAAAAAAATCTATCCAAACTTTAAAATAAGCTTAATCTTTAATATACTTATTATGAATTTTTTTTCAAAATTTTAATAATTCATAGATAGAGATTGTCATGTAGTCATATTAAGAGAGGAGCTTATTCATTTGAAATAACATAAATATTACATTTTTAGTGAGATAATATTTAAATAAATAAAATTTTATTTAGCAAAATTAAATCATAAATAATATTAATTTATTTAAAATATTATCATTTCACTTGATTATTGTTGTTATGAAGGATGATATTTTTAAATTATAAATTAATATAGAAATTAAATAAAAAATAAAGTTAATATATTTAAGGGGCATTTACATACATAGCACACAATTCTTATATATTTACATATATGGCATCTAAATTTTTATTGTTATAATAAAAATAGTGTTTTTTTTATTTTTTTGAAGTTAAATTCACCTATAAAAAAATGTTATAAATATCAAATTTTAAATGTTGGCTATGTAAATATATAAGAATTGTGTGCTATGTACGTAAATTTTCCTATATTTAATCTAGGTGCCTACCTAGCCGCTCTTACCCTTGCTCTCGGAGCTTTCCTCGTGATCAAAGGCGGAGAGTTTTTCGTGACGAGAGCTCACTGGGACAGGTATCGGCAGGACCCCTATCGTGTGAAAGAGAAGAGGAGTACGTGACGAGACCTCGCTGGAGGAAGAAAGAAGCTGCGGATTTAGGTTAAATTCGTCGAATTTCTGGGTTTATTAAGTCCGTGTTTAAGGTAAAATGGGGAAGAAAGTGGATTTAGAATTCAGTAGGGATTTAAGTTTGCAATTTTTGCCATTTGGAAATATCTAAGCTAAATCTTACTTATATCCCGCCCAAATCGTGTTAGCAAACATCCCCTAACTACAATTTGTTGACAATGTTGCAATTTTAATGGTTAATTATGGATTTGACTATTGGTGCTGCTCATATATTAATATATGGGCTCAGATGGTAAACGTAATTATTCCGAAATAATTAATTCTGCTCTAGTTGAATAATGTGAAATGAATACCCATCGAATTAGCATTTGAAATGCAACACAATTGTTAGGATGAGTTTATGATGGTAAAAGCTTACATTTATCTGAGTAAATATCTTCTATTATGCTGTGTAAGACAATATTATCCACATAATTAATGGGTTCATGCTTTCATTTAGGTTGTGTTAGAGAATCATAGCTTAGTTATGAATATTTTGCTATTCAGACATTATTGGCTAGAGAAGTTAATTCAACATTTTGTGTGTATTTCATTGAAGGCATTGCATCTCTATTTATACAACATGATTCTATATCATGTTTAGAATTTCTATTGAAAACTACTAATTACATAGTTATTACATGAAAATGTTCATAGGATATAGTATTATAAGGATTAATCATGTTTTTATATTTTATAACTATGGAAATAAAGCAGATATTCTATAGCTTGCATACATTTATTTCTATTGAAATTTGAGAGAAATTTTAGCCTCTTGTAAAGACTCGTGGATAGCACCTTTTTGCAATCCAAATGGATTATCAAGTTAGCCTGTGTAATCACAAATATATATAATGCTTAAAAGTCAAGTACTGAAATTTGAATTTGCTATTTCATAAACCATCAATACAAGCAATTAATTATCACCTTTTGATGAAAATCAAAGAATTTAAAATACACTCAATTATAGTTTAAAATTATCTTTTAGAAATTACACCTATTAATTTAGGAGCTTAAAAATTTCCCTTCAATTAGGATTCAAACTATAGGTAAAAAAACTTGATTATACGATTTTGACAAAATTCATTTATGCAGGCAAACTAATAACTAACGTATAGCATAAGAAGAAAGCAAGTACGAAAATCATAATATAGTAATTTAGGTCTCGTGCTCATATAATGTGATATATTCTTTTAGAAGGTTTTAGTTGTCACTTTCATGCTAGAAAGAATTAGATCCAGATTCTTGACTCTGTGCTTAATTGATCATAACCATGATTTTAAAGAGAAGAATGGATCGGCCGGACAGACCGATTCAACTGTGAATTGATCCCCTGGCTAGTTTGGTCTAAGTATAAAGTTGCTTTTACACAAAACTAACCATAATCATTGGTTGAACCGGTGAATCGGACTAGTTTTGATGAATTTTATGGTTTTAATATTGATCAATTTTTGACTTTTTCATTTTGATTATATGGCTAGGAATGAAAAATTTGGATAAAAATAATGAAACTAACTAAATTATCATGTCTTACAATTTAATTTAGAATCATATTCAAAATATTGAAGTGTGAAGTGGACTAAATTAGAATATTGTATGTTGAACTGGTGAAAATATCATTATTGCATCTTTACTGTATTATTTTAATTTTAATATTTATTATGTTATCTGATTCAATCTTAGTTGAATTTTTTAACATTGAACCTCTTCATCTTTTGGTTCAATGTTTGGTCCAAATTTTAAAACCTTGGTCGTGACAATAACAATCATGTTGTTGAATCATGACTTTAAATTAACATCGCAGCTAACCATTCAATCAGTGTTGATTTAAGCATACACAGAGCACCAAAACTAAACAAAACTATCACAGAAAATGAAATAAATCCAGAGGGGAGAAAGGTATAGATTATTATAGAATACAACTCATTCTAGTATCGCCAATGTAGTTTTTAAGAAATTGATTTGATAAATTAATTGAGGATTTGTGATCTGTGAATTTTCAATTTCTTTTGCATGAAATAACACTATGCACTATTTTTATTGTATTAGTAAATCCTCATTAATGGCTCCTTTATTTTGACAGATGGTTGTTAGGCGTGAAAATATGTTGACTGAAAATTTAAATGTTGGAGCAAAACAGGTATGTCATATTTCTGTTATTGATAACTCGTTTTATGGCATTGCATTAACAAACTTTATTTCTACAATGCTTTTATTTGTTTAGTACTATGCGATGCTTAAGATGTATTTACTGGCATTATTATTTTGATATTCAATTGGATTCTTGTTTCCTTGCTATTTGCTATTTACTTTTTTGGTTGGCCAAACTAAGTTAAAAATTTCAGGTTTTTGTTATGTCTATTTGAGAGTAGCTTTGTGCGTTAGTCATCTTTGGAATCAAAATTTGCCTTTGGATAATTTTCCCAAAGTTGGAATTGAACAAAATTGTTTTTTTCTTTTATTTCCAAAATAGTTTGACAGCTTGTTAAATTTACAGGAAAATTTTGAGGAATTAGATCCAAAAGCAAAAAAGTATCTACGCGGAGATGGTGCTAATCTGGAGGTACACTTCCCCTTTTTTTGGGGTTTGGTTGAGCAACACCTAGTGAAGTGGCAAACCTATATACTAAAATTTAATGGTCTTTTTTCTTGATATCTTTACAATCTTTTTCATTATAATCAGGTACTACGGGATAAAAAGTTGAAAGGGCAGCTCAGTGTTAAAGAAAAGTTATATGGACAATCTGCAAAAGCTGCTGCTATGGCTGAAAAGGTTTCTATGTTTCTCTTATTTACATAAGATCGTCCTTATCATTTTAAAATTTTGTGCTTGTTTACTTCTTTTCATTTACACAAAACAGTCCTCTCTGTTTTCTATGATGATTTAGGGTTTAGCATTTCATACAACATTTTTATTGAATTGAAGTTTGTTCTTAATAGTTCTAGAGGCACATGAGTGTATTTTTTTTTTTTGGGAATTTAGGAGTACCATCTGTAATATAGTTGGATATTGCAAAAGTAATTTTTTTATAGGCGAAATGCAAGAAGGAAAAGAAATCTTAAACTGCTATCGATTATATCTCTGTCCCCATCTGGCTTTATTATTCTTCATTTCGACTTGTGGTAGTCTGTCTTATTGTTTTCAAGTAGTACTTCGTAATTTAGTTTACAAGGTATATAATGACATTTCTCGCTTTCAGCGCAAGCTGATTAAGTGTCTTGATTGGCAAAAGGAGGCTGCTTTATTATTTGGAATTACATGATCATTTGAGCTACTTGTTGTGCTAGATGTTGATTATTGATGATAGGCTTTGTGAAATATATATGAACTTTATGGTGCTTGAAACCCAAATTAAAGCTCAGGGAGGAAAATTCAACTTGTGTAGAATCGTGCTAAAACCTCTGTTTTCACTTTTCAAGTTCGTGGAGTTTACTTGCCCATTTTTTCTTGTTTTGGTTTGACACTTCACTTGCTTTATACGCTGTCTAGTGTCACTGTCTATGTGACATACCATATGAATATTTAAAAACTATTGGCCGCCCTATTTATGATGCAGGCAATATATTCAAATACTCAACTATTTCTGTTACAATTGTGGTGACTATGTGGGGCGGTGGATACCATGGTTTTATAGCTTTTGGTCAATTAAGATAAAAGCTCTTTAATAACCTAGTGTTTCTGTTGGTGAGATACTGAGATGTGAAGAAAATGGGCTACACTTTGAGCTTTTTTTTTAAAAACTAAAAGTTGCACAGATGGCGCATTAATGTTCTAGATTTTTTTAGCATTTGCCAATCTAACTTGATAGGTGGAATGGAGCCTTTTATTGTTTATTTGTACCTTGGGGACGTTTGGGATTACTTTTGATTTTTGTTTATTGTTTCTTGTTTTAATTTTATTTTCTTTATGTTTTGTTTCAAAACAAAATATGTTTATGGGTACTGGTTGCTTTTAAAAACACTCAAAACACCTAAATTTTTTTTTCAGTGTTTTTAAAAATAATGTTATTGTTTTTAAAAACAAAAATAAAAATACTTAAAAAACACATTGAACAAACATGTTTTGAAAAATAGCATTAAAACAAAAACAGAAAACACAAAATAAAATTGATCCCAAACATCCTCTTAGAGTTTGGGATGGCTATTGTGGATTACCTCCTCATCAGGCCTTGCTGGAAAAGCTTTGTCTTCTTAGTAAGGATGAGGGGGCCGCTTTCTTTATGGTTGACTTTACTGACCGGCTACAATTTGCCATTCTTTGCTGATGGAATGAAGATGGACCTGAATCAATTTGGCTTAAGCCTCACTGGCTACACTCATTGGCTCAGTTACTCTCTCCTATAATTTTAATATATGACACATTAACTTAATTCCTCTATAATTTGCACACTCTTGTGCATCACCTTTATACTTAAAATGGAAAAAGAGAAGAAAAATGTGCATTGAGCTTGATCCAAAGGAATTGATAGCGAACACCTGTACTGTTCAGTACTCTTGAGGAATGAAAATATAATACAATCAAAAGGCTTGTTTAAAAGTTTGCGAGGAAGATTAATAAATGAGATACGATAATTAGTGCATGTCAAGAATATTTTTTTAATTATTTTCTGAAAATCATCTGCTTATTGTTGTTATGAAATTTTCAAAATTGTAAGAAAGTTTTAGTTGATTATTTTGGAAAACTCATTGTCTTTATATTGAATTCCATGGAAATTATGTATGAATGTGCAGGGAGGTGTTTGTTTATGTTTTGATCATATTTTTATGTTGGTCTTTCGGTTGCTTTCATTTTTAGTTATGAATCACTTTTTAGTAACTAGCTATTGGAAATTTTCCTTTTGCAATCTTGATTTCAAACATGATAACAAATGTTATATTTATATTACAGTTGAATATACTTTTTATAATTGAGATTAGAAAATAGTTGTAGAATATGAAAATTTAGATGAGATTAAAAAATAACATTTGAATATATATGGATTATGTAATGACTATTTTGGTATAGTATTTAAAAAAGGAATGAGGTATTCAAAACTTCAATAAGTGAGACTATACATGTGAGTATTAATTGCTTTGAAAAATATCAAATTATGATTTTAATATGTTGTAGATATTGTTGTTATCTTTTACTAGTTTCTTCTTCTTATTCATCGTTAGTCATCTCTGGACTATTTGTGAATCTTATAGTATTTATGAATTAAATTTAATTTTATATTTTTGAATGATTTATTTAAATATTTTGAATAAGTCTTAACAGTAATTTAGGGACTATTTGGGATCACTTTTTTTTGTTTTTTATTTTGTTTATTTATTTTTTGATTCGAGATAAAATATATGATATCTTAAAAATATATTTTTCTCATTTTTAGGTGGCGATGATAGCCATTGGTGGTAACAATGATTACGATCAATATTGGTAGCGGGTGCCTGATAAGAATAGTTGTTTTTAAAAAATGCCCACAAAAGTTGTTTTAATTGTTTTTAAAAATAATGTGTTTTATTTTTAAGAATACAAAATTAAAACAATAAAAAATACACCAAATAAGCATGTTAAAAAAAAATAAAAACAAAAAGTGAAAAACACAAGATAGAATTGATCCCAAATAGGCCCTGGGTTAACTTATGCAATTTTCATGGTACGTGTAGGTTCAACGTAATGATGGACCAGATCCTAAACCTATGTGTGAAATGGTAAAGATTACCTGTGGATCAGTTGCCATATCTGATGTGTTTGAAGTGCTATGAATGAATATGAGGAACCAGTTCCAAATGGCTGAAAACAATGATAGGTTAAAAGTTGAAAGAACTCATGAAGTAGTTAGTGGTCCAATGAAAGAAGATTCTTGATTAGTAATCCCAATTTAGTGCAATTGGTTGCAGGGTTGAGATGTTTAGTGTCACGACTTGCGCTTTTTTTCCTAAATTCTAGTGCCAATTGTAGCAATAAAATTTTTTCTACTTTTTTCATGATATCCATCAATAGAGTTCACGAATCATACCACAAGAAGAAAAAAAAACAAACAAAAAAAAAAAAACAAAGGGTTTCTTGTCATAAAAAAAGCATGAAACTACAAAAATATTGTAATCGATACAAACATTGAAATGAGAAACAAATCCACTAATTTCTACATTCAATAAACTAGTAATAAAAAGTTGCTAATATCCAATACATATCAAAAAACGCCATAACATCATCAAATTCCAAGATGAGCTCTTGCGTTGGGTCCATGGCAAGAGCAGGGTGGACTGTCTCCAAGAAGGCAGAGTGCTCCTGATAGTTGCTTTGCTTCTCCAGTTTCTCCTTCTCATCACGAGAAAGTGGCATGGTAAAATATCAGGGTAAAACATATTTTCATTCCTCCAAATTACATAAAATCGAAGTATGAAACAGATCTTATAAAAAAATCCCATTAATGAAAATGGAAATTGTTAAACTTCTGCATTCTATTTGTGTGAATCTAAAAGCAGTTTCTGTTTTATTTTTTTCAACATTAACATTTCTCAAGTTATTACAGAAATTGGATCTGGTATAAGAGTCATGACTTTAATCAATCGCCATATGTTGACCTATCTAAAATCAATCCATCTTTAATGACAAGACCAAGTTATAATCTGAAATCAATACAGGCATCCTCATTGCTATGTTGGGTGTAGTATTTAATTTACTTCTTTCAATTCCTTCAAACCAAGTAGAGCTAAAATAAGAGATATTTTTTTTTTAAAGACAAAGATGTCAAGTAACAAAGAAATGATTAAGAGAAACAAGGTCATGGAGAAAAGGAATGGAGATTTCTCATGATTCAGACACATTTGAGGCATTGATGTAGAAATCATAGAGGAAAAAAGAATCAGAGAACGAAACAAGAAGAAAGGGAATGAAAAAACCTTTTTGGATCATGTAAGCCGTCTTTCTGTGAGAAGAAAGATCAGGAGAGAGAGTGTGATGGTGCAAGAAACAAAGGATGGTTGCAAGAGGAGTAGAGTTGACTGCGTTGAAAGTGAAGAGGAGATTTGGCAGTTTGGCGGGAGGAAGAGGACACGAGAGCATCGTAGGTAGCCACTCGCCAGATATTTTTCCATGCATTTTTAGTAGGTTTTCAAAGGGAATTATGAGGAGAAATTTATTATTGTTTTCATTTCTCGATATAATTACATTTCCTATTAGTTTCATAGAGACCAAACAATCCAAATGAAATATTAAGGTTAAACATATTTACATACCTCTTAATTACATAAAAGAAACAGAGCCCGAGTAAATGAAAAAAAAGTTTTTAGGATTTCTTGAACCCAAATTCTAATTGAACACTTTTTTGAACTTGAATAACTTCTTACTAAAGCTATATGAATTATTTGTCTGATTGCAATATGAACAATTTTTGAGTGCTATTCCCGTGAAGAATCATGCTACAGTTTAGTATGACATTGCTTGAGAGATTCAATGATGAACCATGCCTTCCAATTAATGGGGCACTCCAACCCAAAAAAACAGAAACTATATTCATGAATTTTGTTTACCGCATTTCTTTGTGGTAATTTTCTTCTGTAAGAACTTGCCATCTTTTTTATTCCTATAAAAAGGAATAAGAGTTTATATTTAAAATAACTATCTTAAGCATTTTTTAGTGGCTTTTGCCTACCGAGCATGGCTTTTTGGAGGCTGAAGGTCTAGAAAAGACATGGAGGATCAAGCAGGAAACTATTCTTCAAGAAGTGGATATTATAAGTTCAAGGAAACCATTTGATATGGTTTTACCAGGTAGAAATTGAAAACTTTTTTACTTATATTTTCAGTTTTCTCATAAATTTTCAAGGTACAACTATCCTGCAACTGCTAAAGGATGTCTCTTTCAGATCTTCACGTGGCTTGATATTTGTTTGTGGCTCCTTGATACACTAGTTAACTTTGCACGCATCCTAAGTGCACGTAGCTAGAATTAATCTTGGAGATTTAGAAGCACAATATAAATTTAATAGGAAATTTTAAAAAATGAAAGCTTAATTTTTGGAACAAATTTTTTTTTACTAAAGTGTATGTATGTAAGTAAAAAATGAACTAATAAAGGAAGAAAGGTAGAAGTGTTAGAGGAAAAAAAAGAGACAAACCTTAATAAATGTTTTATGTTAGCTTTACAAGAATATCATCTGTTCAAAGAAAAAAATCAACTGTCATGACAGATCTTGAAGCTACTTAAATTCTAGGTTTTATGATGTAATTCCAATTAATAATTCTTGAATACGTAATTTCATGAGGAATATGAAACAATGGGCATTTTTACATATCATTATTTTATAGTTATAGATCATCAGAATAAATAGTCTGAGCAGTGCGATCCTCAATTATATACTTTGGGCAGCCTCCAATAATTTCTCCTTTAAAACTCCATGAAGATAAATTGGATAAGGCACAAAAAACATCTTTTTGGCAAAGTATGGTTTGGTGAAACAATGTTTGAATGGATCTCATTATTTCTCAACTTAATAGAGAGATGAAGAAGGAAACATATGTTACTTCATGGTAATAGCCTTTTTTCTACAATAAAGGATCATGAATTAACTTATTAAATAAGTGAAAGTAATAATTTATTTGCAAGAGTAAAGATTGGTGACTTTATTTTGGACTGCTTAGCACAACACATTGAAGCATTGAAAATTGAAGCCTTAGGAAGGCCCTTTCGGATTGGGCTTGGCATTGGGTGGGGATGGTGGGTTTGTTTGGAACAAACTATGCAACTTTCTCTTATAGATAGTTTCAGTAGCGTACTTGTATTTTTCTTTTTCACTCTTTGAGCACTGCAGTTTCTTCCTTTCCCTTTTTTCTTCAGCCTGCCAATCAAGAAAATGAATGCATAAGCCTTAGTTGTGCTGTTATGAAATTCATCACATTAGTTTCCATCAATTGTAATCATGTCATCGAGTGAAACTACTTACTTTCTAGGAGAGGGCAAAACCTATTAATTTTTATCAAAGATATAAGACATGCTTAGTTATTCACTGGTTTGATTTAAGTCACCAAACAAATCCGTAATGCAAAACCACAATAATTGGTGTATAAGCCTTGGATGTTCTCAACAAATGGGACAATAAATCATCTACATTTGTCAGCTCCACGCTAGCCAAAAAAAAAGTAAGTACTCGTATAAATGTTATAATTTCATAGATCAAGTTAAGGAAAATTTAGCTGTGAAAGATATCGCAATAAGGAATCAGCAGTTTAGCAATAACCAAAAAATAGGATAAACACGAGCAAAATAGAGAGTACTGAATGTACAAAGACACTTTAGAAATTCATTGGAAACTCTTCGAATCAATCTCATATAATAAATCTGTTGCATATAATCAAATCACACGAGTGTACGTGAATAGTTATGCCAACACAAGAGTGAATAAACTATAAGCACAAATATGAATATCTCACTCTACACATTAAAACAATTGTGTCATTGCTCTTTGTCTCCTCCACTAAATCTGAATTATCTACTACATTTTCTAAGTACTCATACTTGATGAAACCCATTTTATAGATGCGAATTGAAACCCTAAAATGGATGGAAGAGACAGTTGCATAGAGAATAGAAGAGGAGGAAAATATCTCAGTGGCAATGGAGTGTCTTACCCGTCTACTTGTGCAAGCAAAACAATTGCGTTTAACTGTAACATTCTCTTGGTCAAACTAGTGCAATGGAAGTATAGGTTGGTTGCCTATGATGCTTCGTTTGTTCAACAATTTTAGTTCAACAAAGTTTCAAATTTCATTTTAAATGTAGTTTAGAATAAAGTCTTGTTTAGTCTCACTTTTTCTTCTTTAATTCTATTTTTATTTTAGTGGAGTAGAATGTATTAATTTGTTTGTTTTTTAATTTTCCTTTCCATCCCTTTTTTTTGCTATGTTTTCATAATTGTGAAACACTTAAACATTAACAACTTTGTGTGGTCTTTATTTCTGTTTTGAACAAATTGGAATCTGAATAAATGCTATAGCGAATATGCCTTTGTTTCTAGTGATTTCAAATTTTAGATTAAATTAAACACAACAAAATTCCAAAACCAAATTGTAGAAATTAGAAGTGATACCAAACAACTCCATTGTTACTTGTAATATGTTGTTGCTAATAACATGGATTTTCTTTTCATCAATATTTTTTCTTATTTTAATAAAAAGTAGTTGGTGGTAGAGTCAGAATGTACAAGAAAAGATAAGAAATAATAAGCATTGTTATAAAATTTGATTTAAGTGTAAAAACTCGGAGAATTGAGAAATATATAAAGTGTCATGTAGAGATTCTAAGAAAGCAATATGTGATGTAAAAAATTTAGTTTTTAGTGATTTATACAATCAATTACATACCAAAGAAGGTGAAAGATGTATGCATAAGTTAGCCAATCAAAGAGATAGGAGAAGTAAATATCTCCTGAGGTATTAAAATGAAAATCATAAAGTGCTTTTCTGAAAGGATATTGAAAATAGGTGGATGAGGTATTTTGATAAACTTTTCTGAAAGATCTGAAAATCGATTGATTTTAGCATATTACAAAACAAAGAATTTTTTTATCATTATCATTAGTAAATTTGAAGTTCGAGAAGCTTTAAAGAAAATGAAATGTGAAAAAATAGTAGGACCTGTTGATATTCCAATAGAAGTGTGGAAATGTTTAGGAGATAAAGAAATTTCTTGGCTTATAAATCTTTTTAATGTTATTTTAAAGACTAGAAAGATGCCAGATGAGTGAAGTAAGAGTTTGTTGGTTCCTATATTTAAGAATAAAGGGGATGTACAAGAGTGTGCAAATTATAGAGGAATTAAGTTAATGTGTCATACATTAAGATTATGGGAGAGAGTAATTGAGCATAGGTTACGATGTGATACAAAGGTTTCTCCAATGGTTTGGTTTCATGCAGGTAGATCTACATGGATGATATTTGTTAAGAGAAAGTTTGATTTTCAAGAGATGTTCTTTGGAGAGTTCTAGAAAAGAAATGAGTTAATATTGGTTATATTCAAGTCATTAAGGATATGTATACTAGAGTTGTTACGTGTGTCCAAACACAAGGAGGATTGACAAAATATTTTCCTATTGCAGTTGGATTACATCAAGGATCAGCTTTAAGCCCTTATCTTTTTGCTTTAGTTATGGATGTTCTTACTAGGCATTTACATTAAGATGTACCTTGGTGTATGCTTTTTGTTGATGACATTCTTCTTGTTGATAAGACTAGAGAGGGAGTGCAAGAGAAACTTGAATTATGGAGGTCAACCTTAGAGTCTAAAGGTTTTCGTTTAAGTAGATCTAAAATTGAATATATGGAGTGTAATTTTAGTTGTAGAAATTCTAGTGGTAGTGTTGTGACATAGGTGAACAAGTCATTAAAAAGAGTGAGCAATTTAGATATTTAAGCTCTATTGTTCAAAATGATGGTGAAATAGATGGAGATGTTATTAGTAGAATTCAAGTTGGATGATTGAAGTGGAGGAATGCATCTAGCCTATTGTGTGATAGAAAAGTATCCCTTAAACTTAAGGGATAATTTTATAAGATGGTGGTAAGACCTGTAATGATTAATGGTGCAGAATGTTGGCCAATAAAAGAGAAACATAACACTAAGTTAAGTGTTGCAGAGATGAGGATGCTGGGGAGTGGTGCTTTACTCTTAGAGACAAAATCAAAATGAGTATGTTGAAAAAAGTCGGATAGCCAAAAGATAATATTAGAGAGTCGCCTTAGATGGTTTGACCACATAAAGCGTCGGTCGATGACAGTTATGAGTAGATGCATAAGATTTGCCTTATGTTAAGAAAGGTAAAGGTAGACCTAAAAAGACTTGGTTAAGATGTATACAAAATGACCTTAGTATACTTGAATTAAATGAGAATTTGCACATAATAGAACACAATGGAGATGAATGATTCATGTAGCCGACCCCACTTAGTGGGATAAAGGCTTGTTGTTGTTGTTGTAATATTTTTCCTTATTTCTGTTCATCTATGTTTATTCTCTGCTTTTCTTTCATTCCCTATTCATCTCCTTTATCTTCAATAATAAGTTTCTCCTTTTGATCTATCCTATTTGATTTTCCAATATAGCTAATTTATTGATAGTCTTATCATTGAAATCTTTGGCGAAAATATTAAAATAGTTTGAGAATAAAGTTTCTTTGTTTTCATTATTATGGAGTAGAAAAAATCTCATGTAAGGTAAGATCAAAGAGAAAAAAAGAATCCTTAAATTATGAAAATTATGATCTTTTCGCATCCATCTTCATCGTATAAAACAAATAATCGTTAACAAAAGTAATCATGAATATTGAAGAATAAAATACTTGAGTAATTTAGTAAATAAATTTATAAAAAAAAAGATATGATTCTAAGAATGTTTCTGAACACCCTAAACTTATTTTTTTGCTTTATTTTTCTATTTTGCACAATTGGGAACCGTAAACAGATGTTGTAGCAAATGTCTTTGTTTCCCGTGAATTTAAATCTGAATTTAGGATATATATATATATATATTATAGCTCCAAAAGTAAATTTAACAAAATTAAAAGTGCTAAACTTATTTTTTGCTTTATTTTTCTATTTTGCACAAATGGGAACCGAGAACAGATGTGTAGCAAATGTCTTGGTTTCCTGTTGAATTCAAACCCGAATTTAGGATATACTTTTATTATAACTCCAAGAGTAAATTAACAGAATTAAAAGTGATATCAAAGGATCCCTTAATTGCGTGTATTGTTTTATTGGCAATATAAAGGATTGGCTTTTCTTCTGCATTATTCCTTTTTATATCTTTTTTCATATAGCAATTCTCATTTTTTTTTATATGAACTTAAAGATTTAGGTCCGTATAGGCTGGAATATACATTGAATGGACGATATATGCTTGTTGGAGGACGGAAGGGTCATTTGGCTTTGATAGATATGATTACCATGGATCTGATCAAAGAATTTCAGGTTTGATCATTTATCACTCAATTTTCATGCCTGAATAATCATGCCATAGTCACGCGTTGATTCCTTTAACAATTTTATTGTTATTATCAATGTTGAAGCTATAACGTTTGTTGTGGATCGTATATTTAGAAGGCTTCATAACTTGATAAAATTCGGTGAATCCGAACTTTCAATGATCATTATTAATTCATCCTAAATTTTGTTAATTAAACTTTTCTTGTTCCTTAT
Organism: Cymbidium sinense; assembly: GCA_021442155.1. Taxonomy (NCBI): domain Eukaryota; kingdom Viridiplantae; phylum Streptophyta; class Magnoliopsida; order Asparagales; family Orchidaceae; genus Cymbidium; species Cymbidium sinense. The sequence goes on from CM038226.1 coordinate 75,197,399, forward strand.
TCATCATAAACTTTGTCAATCTTACTGATACTTTAAAGTAGGCTGTGGACTTACGAACTGCCTATTATAAGAACTTGAGGAGCTAGGTAGCATATGTATGATTACCTTTTGACAATGCTATACACAAGGATATACTTCCTCATATATATATTCTCCTTGGTTTTCTCCCTTCTCATGGAGCTGGTATTAAAAGTTTACTTATTTTCATGCACCCCAGCCTCTGCTTTCACTATAGGAAAAAAATGTTTCTTTTAGTTTTGATGCCTTTCATGGCCTCCTTTTTTGTGTCCTGATATCCAATCCGTTTGGTTGGTTGACAATAGGCATTCCTATGGATGGATTAATGAACATCTGCTGTTTAAGGTACTAAGGCATGCATGGTGACTAATCGTTTTGTTCAACAGGTCAGGGAAACAGTGCGTGATGTGGTTTTCCTGCATAATGAGCAATTTTTTGCTGTAGCTCAGAAGAGGTATCGTTATTCTATTACGATGTGCTATTATTGCCACATTGATATGCTATCAGGTTACCTCTGATTTTATTTTCATTTCTGTTCCTTTACAAACTAATTATGATATAGTTATGATTTGCGATTTTAGCTTTCCAAATACATTGTCATTGTGATTTGCAACTTATGTGTGACTATATTCTTGTTCACGTTAGCTATTAAATGCGTGTTTACTATTTAGAATGATTGGAGAATCATCAAAGAATTTTTTTAAAGAAGTCACACCTACATTGGGAGCATGAATTTATAAGTGATAGTAAGAGAGATTTTTCTTTACACAGCACTGATGTCCAAACTTTTGCAGCTCTTATTACGTTTTTAATTATTTTATTTGATTAGTACCATTATCTGTGTTTTAATAATTTGTCTTTTTCTTTAATATTCTCGACTGAATTTTTCATGGATTTTTTTTCGCTAAGAGGATATACTTGTAACCAAATTCTTTTATCAGATTTTGTTTGACGATCTTTTATTAAGCGATTCTGGTTACTTTTGATAAAGATAATGCGGGAAATTTTGATGGAAGTAAATATTCGTAAAATTTGAGTAGATGTTTCTCTTTTTAAGTTATAATATTTTAAACGATCAAATATCGGTAAATCCAATTTTTTTTTTAATATTAGCATATGTTTATGAATTATGTATATCATTTATGTTTCTTAAGTACAATCATTTTTTTTATTATTTACAGGGAATCTTTCATAAAAATATAAAAGATTACCTGTAATTGCTGCTTTGGATTCTGAAATAGATATATAGTGACATGCGTTACCGGTTTTGACGGTTGTGCTGTGGAGTTGTTTCTTTTAAACAAATATGAATTGCTAGAAGTAGATTTATATTTGACATTTTTTATTCTATTTTAAAATCTCTACTTCTATTGTTCAGTTCAAACTCATCATATTAATTCCTCACTGATCTTATGTCACTTTGCTGATTGTTTATTTCTTGCTATTACATTATAGTTCATTGTTGAAGTTGGAAAAAGGCAGGCAGGCATTGGGTCAATGTATGTGGTAGCGTTAATCATTCCAAAACATTTTATCAATATTTGTTTTTTCCAGCTGTCTTGAATGGCTATTGGCATTTGCATGTGGCCAATAACCTTCAAAAAGAACTGACTTGTCATACCAAAGTAGGAGGAAAGGGAAATGAGTGGGTGGAAGAAATTGGGATGGGTGTTGAGAGTGAGGGAGGGATACATAGGAACAGTTATCTTGATTCCATTTTGATGTTTTTTTATTATGTGGAGGGAAGCGGAGATAATAATTATAACATGGCTTGTATTTGTATAGAAGTACTGGTATAAATTAGAGTTTAACGTGGCTGTGGTATCCAATTTGAAGACTTCATAAAGCGAATCTGGTTACTTTTGATAAAGATAATGATGACAATTTTGGTGGTAGTAAATATTCATGAATTTTGAGTAGATATTTCTTTTTTAAATTATAATATTTTAAACGATCAAATATTGGTAAATCCAAATTTTTTTAATACTAGCATATGTTTATGAACTATTTATGTATATCATTTACGTTTCTTAAGTACAACAAATTTTTTTATTATTTACAGGTAATCTTTTATAAAAATATAAGCAGCAAATACACCTTTGTATGTGTATAAACTTAATTTTGTGTTTTTGGTATACTCTTAATATTTATATTTTTAGAGGCTACTATTATACTTGATTTTCTAAAGTTAAACAAGTCCTATAAAATTCATTATGAAGATTGCAAGTTTATACATTCATGTCTGAATATATTTATTAATCTGATTACTTATGCTATTCAGAGATATTCACTTATTTCAAGTTATGTAATATGTGTTTAATTATAAAAGAAATCCTATTATGTTTAAATGGCTGGCCTCAGACCTTTCTTGGGCCTAACTACGTAAGGGCAGCTTGATTTTTCTTGCTTAAGGTGCATGTCTTGCAATGTTTGATTTTGCCTTATAATTACTTCTCGTATCTGGTACTGCAGCAGGGTCAATAAGATTTTCCTGCTATAGTTTTGTTCGGTTATTGATTTTCTCTTATGTATATTAGTAGAAAATCAAATATTTCTCGAAACAAGTTTTTTTAATTGAAAAATTGATTGTGTTGAAACTAAGTCAGGAAATTTATGTGCTAGTTGGAATTCAAGTGCGTTGAAATGAAATTTATAATATTAGGCTACATCTTGATGGATTAAGAGAATTTACTAATTTTATATTTTTTTGGGTTATAGATAGGACTCATGAGGTATGTAAGCTTTGACGAATAATTGAATGGTTGAAGACAATTTTTGAGTTTCTTCACTAGTTTTAATGACAGCTTTTGGTGTGACAATTCTTCTTGTGTTGCTGTGAGGCTGATATCTTAATTGGTGAGTTTTATTCATGCTCTTTCCTCTAAATTGTTTAATTGTTGATTTGTGCTCCTGATTGATATTTTTAAATTCGTTATATACTAGTTTCTTTTTTCATGGTATGAATTGTAATCCCTGTAGGATTTAATATCTTTGCTCTAAGATTTTTTATAGAATTTTAGATTCTAGTATCTTTAAATTATCACTTGGATTGAATTAAGGGGCTGTTTGATTTGATGAATTTTGAGTGTAAAGTAAATGCAAGAGATTTTAACTTGTTTTGTGTTTGATATGGTCAAAAGATTTCAAAGTAATGTTTGACATCGGCTAAGGTAAAGTGTTATCGTCACCGTCATCGCATTGCTGCCATTGATCGAACCGCGGCCACCGCTGCTCCCCTTGTCGCCACCGCTTCGTTTGTCGTTCGTTGCTGCCCACCCTCGGCCGTTGCAGTCGACTGCCACCGTCTCTCCGCAGTTGGCCGTCACCATCGTCACCCACAACCCAAAAAATACTTTATATTACATTTATTCTACCAAACAGAAAAAAATAAACTCATATATTTGTAAAGTTTTCAACAAAATAACCTAAAGTAATTCAAATATATTACATTCATTTTACACTGCATTTCTTTTTCAGGCATCTAAACAACCTCTAAGTGTGTTTTCTTGTTTTGCATAAAAAAAGACTTATCTTTACCTTAATTAAAAGTTGAAAACTACAAATTGTGGTCTTTTGTATGTTTCTTTTTGCAACTCATTGTAAGTTTGTATAAATAAATCCTTGATGGTACCCTACAACAATTACTTGTTATAATCTTGTCAAATAAAAAATTAGAAAGGAGAATATGAAAACACAGATCTTTTTCTTGCTGAAGCAGCGAGACTGAAGTTGAATATAAGATATACTATGAACGCATGGATATAATAGTTATGCTAAATCATGTTCATATTCATTCAAAAGTTTTTCTCGCAGAGGTGTCTTAAATAGGTACGACCGCATGTCTTTTACTGGTGACATAGCACTAGTTGGATGGTCTCCTTGATCTCTGTCACTCATACCTGACAACAAGGAGATTTCTGATGCCACTATGTTTGTTGATTAGCGTGTTTTACTAACATTCCCAACAAAATTCTTAAGATGTTTCTTTGAAATTTAAGTTTGTTTTAGATAATTGAAGTAATAATTTTCAGAATATTTTTTCAAGAAAACTTCTATGTAAACTTTTTGTTACCAGCTATACATTTTCTTTTTAGCGAGCTGAACTCTTTGAATGTATTTATATTAACTGATGGCTCTTGAGTGTCTAAGCGCATCTATGATTACATGTGTACATTAGCTGGTTACTTCTAAGTTTGTTTTAAATAATTGAAGTCATAATTTTCAGAATATTTTTTCAAGAAAACTTCTATGTAAACTTTTTGTTACCAGCTATACATTTTCTTTTTGGCGAACTTCTTTGAATGTATTTATATTAACTGATGGCTCGTGTCTCTATGCACATCCATGATTACGTGCATACACTAGTTGGTTATCTATATAAATTCCTAATATAGTTCTTTAATAATGTGCTTACTTTTTCTTTGTTGGTTACCTTCATACTTCTCATTTGTTTGGCTTCTCATTCTGTTAAGCATATAGTTCTAATTTTGAAAATTTTTTGTGGAAATATTTTTGGTTATAATTTTAATATATAAAATATGCTTATTTTAATCTCCTGGCATGGCCTACTTGACGGCCAGGTATGACGAGCAAAACGTATATCATCCTTACTATTAACGTAAATGCTGATGACTTATCAACTTCACAGGTGCTGTCTAACATCAATACACTGAAAAATGTTAGCCTTTTTCATCACAATTTAGTAAGACGTCAATGCTTGTTTGGCCCACTGCTTGCCCTTTTTTTCATTTCTCACTATTTTTAAGAGTCTGGTTATGTGGAAACAATAGAAATAGTGCCGTCCGCCATGCAACTTGTATGCATGAGATGAAGGCTTTTCAGGATCCCTTTGTACAAGAATATTTTGAAGAACTTTCTTCTATTTAATCATAAAATAAATGATTACTGAGGGAATGACGAGATTTCAACAATTGTTATTAATTTTTAACAGAATTTTCATTTTTAGTTTGAGGTGAAAATTGAATTGTGATACTTCTCTGTGGGTGACATGGTAGCAATTGCACTCGACAGACCTCTCTTGCGCTGACCTTATTTTAATCGACAGACCTCTCATGGTATTACAATTTTATTCTTAACAATTCAGAGTGTGCCTTTTTTGCGTTCTATGTTTTCATGTTTTTTTCTTGATGATGGCAGCAAGTGCAATTCTAGATTTCATAGATCGTCAAAAATTTTTTTTCTGGGGTCTATGTTTTTTTTTGAAAAACTCAAACAAAATTTAGAGATTTTATGTTGATTATTATTTTAGTAGATGCCAATCCAGTTAGTATGATAGAAATAAGAAAACTAATTTGTGAAGGCAGCTCTTCAAGCATTCTATATTTTCATCAGTTTCATGACGACTTAAGTTGTGACTTTTTATCGTTGTTTTGACTGAATTATAATTATGGCAGGTTTCCGTACATCTATAACAGGCATGGGACTGAAATTCACTGTCTTAAGGTTTGTATTTCCTCTCAACGAAAACTTGATGCTGGCATGCTGTAATAAGTTTTTCTTTTTTATTGCTTGATGCGTTTCCTTTATTTCTTCCTGATAACAGGATTATAGTTTACTATGTAAGGTTTCTGTTTGCATAATATTTCAGTGCTTATGTTTTGCATCTTTTTCTATTGATGAGCTGTTTTGAATCATGAGTTGGACATGATACATGACATGGATGTACAGTGATAGACGAGGAAATGGCAAATCTCGAATAGGATTACATGCATTATGTTATATTGAATATATATATTATAAAGAAGAAGAATAATGATATTGGTGATGATATAACTCCTAGAGTTAACTGAATGGTGAAGTGGAGAAATGCTTTTCCAAAAACTCATGCATCAGCACACACCTAGGATCATTAATTGACATAACACCACTAATTCTTTCATTACTTAAGACTATGTAGCAATTAAATTATTTTTTCTGATGATGATTTTGATATTTATATTGAATTTTTGAGCTTTATCTCAAGCAAATTTCATGTTGCTTCAGGAACATGGAGCGCCTTTAAGGCTTCAGTTTTTGGAAAAGCATTTCCTTTTGGTATCAATAAACAAATTCGGGAAACTTCACTACCAAGATGTGAGCACTGGCGAGATTGTTGGCAATTATGGCACTGGCCTTGGGCGAACTGATGTGATGGAGACTAACCCTTACAATGCAATTATAAGTTTGGGTCATGCTGGTGGCAAGGTCACTATGTGGAAGCCCACAAGCACAAAACCACTGGTCACAATGCTGTGTCACCATGGTCCTATAACAGCCCTTGCCTTTCACAACTGTGGCCATCTAATGGCCACTGCTGGTATAGACCGCAAGATCAAACTGTGGGATATCAGGAAGTTTCAGGTTCTCAGAACCTATTCGGGCTATGCCCAGTCCTTAGACTTCAGTCAGAAGGGCTTGCTGGCAATGTCGAATGGGTCTCAGGTACATATATGGAGAGATCCAACTGGTAGTCATGATTATGGAAGATACATGAATCATTCAATGGTGAAGGGCTATCAGATTGGGAAGATCTGCTTTCGGCCTTACGAAGATGTCCTGGGGATCGGGCATTCCATGGGCATATCTAGTATTTTAGTCCCTGGGTCGGGCGAACCCAACTTTGATTCTTGGGTAGCGAACCCTTATGAGACCAAAAAGCAAAGGAGAGAGAAAGAAGTACATTCTCTCCTTGATAAACTTCAGCCTGAGACCATAATGCTAGACCCAAGCAAGATTGGAACGGTGAAACCACCAAGGAAAAAGGAGAGGTCAAGTAGAAAGGTGGTAGAGGCTGAACTGGATGAGACCGTCCATAAAGCAAAGAGTATTACCTTCAAGAATAAGACCAAGGGAAGAAGCAAACCAAGCAAAAGGGCTAAAAAGAAGGAGGAAGCTGTTCTTAGTGCAAAGAGAGATTTCAGGGAGCATCACCAGGTAGAAGAACGTCCATTGAAGAAGCCAAAGGTGGACGAAGCTGAGTTGCCGAAATCATTGCAGCGCTTTGCTCGAAAGAAATCATGATGCTATACAACCTTGTTGTCTGGTAGTTGTAGAGCTTTAACTCAGGGAGGTCAATTGTCGTGGCCTATTGAAGAAGGTAAGACATCTTGTTATGGACTTTTTAGGGGCATCTTTGTAGAGGAAGAGGTTTGAAGATTGGATTTCCAAGAGTAGAATAGAATGAAAAATGCCTTTTTTGTAGTTTAGGCTGGAAAACTTTTATATTTAAGTGTTGTGTCGTATGGAAAATGCATTTAGAGGGCCGAGAAAAAATATTCTTCATATAAGATTGATTATTTGCTAGCAATGTAACTGTCAATTATTGCTTGTTTTTTGTATTAATGTTATTAAGTCTCACTCAGAAAATCAAGAAAATTTTGTTTCATATGATCATTGGGTGATAATGTGTTGGAGCTTTTAGTTGAAAAATGCGCTTGAGCTAATTGCTTTTTTTTTTTTTTTCCTGTTTCCACATTTATGTAGTTTATATTGTGGGAAAAAGGATTGGAGGATTCAGATAAGTCTTCCATGCGCATTGTTCAATGAATTTGTAAATTTTTAAGTGCAGGGAGAAATCAACGGATTTTGATGGCTTGCTTTATTTCGCTTATTTGAAGCACACCCTAAAATTAATAGGGAATATTTGATTGTATTTTATTGAGTATTTGATTGCATTTTAGATTTTTTTTTTTGAAGAAAATGAACTAGGAAGAAAAATGATTTTACCATTTAAACTTCAAATCACACAACAAAACAAATTTTCATATAAATATTTTATTTTATTTCCTGACTTTTTACCCGGTCAGAAAGCTCTAATTATTTTTTATTTTTTTATTTTATAAGTTCCTTCAATTGTAGCTATTAATTCGATTTCTCAGGATGTAGAGTTGATTTTGTAAGAGGCAAGTACTCTCTCGATAGATCGATCTTCAGGCCGTTGTTTCTTGTGAGGTGGCTCAGGGTGAGTTGCATCTAGCTCTTCTTTAAGTGTAAAGTCTTCTTTGTTGGGCAAAGATTCAGCAACACATGCTCCACTTGAAGAGGTGACGACCTCTCATTCTTTAATGGAATTGGAGGAGCTGTGGTTTCGTCTCCCTTCTTAAACGTTTCGTGTGATTTGCGAGTTGGAGAATGGCGAGTTTGTCTTCTAGGGAAGACAAGGATGGCATCGTGGAGAAGGCATTGTTGGTCAGTTTTTTTCTTTTTGTTGGAGTTTGCCTCCTTGACAAAGAGAGTAACTCTCCTCAAAAAGGGTGTGAGTTTGATAATCTCATTGATCTTCGAATTCCCTTTATTGCAAAGGTAAGTTGGAGAGTTGTGCGCCTAGCAAGTTGTTCTCCATCGTTGTAATGAGTTAATTGGGTCTTCTCAGTTTCTCGTAAGCAACAATTTTGTTTTGAAGTATTTGGTGAACAAAGGAGTACTTTTTGTTAAGTGTCCTTTGGATATTGTAGGTTGTTTAGGAAATAAGATATACTTGTAATGAGTAACTATATAGATAAGTGCGGGTAATCTTGTAAGATGGGCCTTTTATTGTATTATAATGATGAGTTTTTTATTTTTTTTGTATATATCATTAAGATAAATAAAAGTTTATTTATTATATTCATCTGTCTCTTTTTTCACTTAGATGTATTATGCTTTTTAGTTAGATTTGAATAATAATACATTTTTTGCCGAGTTGATGCTGTTATCTCTATGATGAGTCTAATTTTTTTTCTTTGTTGTGAGTATGCTAATTTGCGGTAGTACATTTAGGTTATTTGGTGAGGAATGAGATTTTAAATGCACACTTCATTCAACGTTTGGTTCCAAGTAAAATTCCAATGTATTTCAAATACACCAGAAGCGCTTTGGTGAATTTCAAACTGAATATATACCAGTAATGAAAGTGATGACGGTTTGGCTTGGCCTTTCGCCGCCACGCTTAATCTGGGCTCTCGCCGCTACTGGCTTGCCGCGGCTCGCTCATCGCACAGCTCACGCCCAGCCGTTGGCCATTACTGCAGCCACTGCTGCCAGCTAATTGTTGCCGCACCCCAGCTGGCCGCCATCACCCATCAGCCGACCGCGAGTGATTGCACGGCGCGGTCCAGACTTCACGCGCCGACGCCATTAATTAATTTATTAACAAAAAAAAAAAGTGGTGAATTAAAGTTTCAACCAAACAACTATAAAGTAATCCTTTACAATTTTACATTCTTTTACTTACAAATGAACCAAAAAATTGTTATTTAAAGTGCACCCATATTTGGGGGGATTGTATTTTAAATGTTTATTGTGATATGTTCATGGTGATTGAGGAGTTACATCATCTATAAATACCCCTTTTAAGGGTGCACATTTACTACAATTGTTTTCTAGTTTGGACGAGAAAACTTCTTAGTGCGAGTTCTCTCTTTCTTTGTGTGGTGTTTATATTCGGATGTATGGGGGCACACCACGCATATCGAAGGGGTACTTATTGAAGTGATCGGATATGTCATTGAGATATGATGTACTATCTCGAAAGATAGAGACATCACCCTTCAAAGGACCTAATCACCTAATAATGACTCCTAAAGCATGATGGGTCTTCGAATATACTAGAAAATTTTTCCTTATTTTACATGGATGAATAATGCATGGTTTATATTAAATCAGGTTCTAAAGTTCCCTATAGAGGTAAGTCTCCATAATTAATTATATCTTAGGGAATGGAGTTCCTTAAGGATACTCTCGATTAAAGTAGACAATCATCATCTCCAATAATTTCAAGGTTAGACTATCAAAGAATTGATTGTATTTGAAAAATCAATTGGGAAAGTTCAAGGAGAAGACTTATTTTGGAAGGCAAAGGAGATGAGTAGGGAATGCTTATTATACTAGGAATCTTAGTGAGCATTCTAATATATCATACACTTGAGCTTTATATATTTGAAAGTGAAGAGATTTATTTATTTGAGTTGAATTTTATTAGATTGTTAGGGTTTATAATCCACCAACATAAGGTTGTGGAAATGCCTAAGAGGTGAGGATTTATGCTTGTAGCTCGAAGGAAACGTCAACCTTGGATCCTAAATCTAGGAAGCTTTAGTATAAGTTAAATCACGACCTAAATATAAGCGAAGGTGGGCATAAGGTTTACCTCCACAAGAGAGGATAAATTGCCCGACTGCTGGGCTTACAACCGTCTAGAGTGACAACTAGCTAACTCCTCCTACGCTTTAAATTCATGTGGTCCAGTCATATGAATTTGCATAATAGTTGGGCTATTATTTATTTAGAAAAGAGACTAAAGTCTTTAAATTTACTACCTAAAAGACTAGAGCATGGGTGGTATGAATAATGACTCTATGTAATGCAAAATCTTTTCAAAATTTATTTCAATTTTGACACTTCATTTTGACAAAGGCTTTAGGATTTTGATGCCTACATGCATAATGAAATAAGATTGTTGGCTAAATCAATGAGAAATGAGTGTTTTCTACCACAAGTCAAGCATTCTTCTATCATGCAAGGATGGAAATCCCCTATTTTTGAGAATGAGACAATATGGTATGTATGTTGTGAAAAATTAAACTATTCAACTAAGGGGTTGCTAAATCTTTTAATTATTTTATTTAATGTCTAGACTTTATGGTGAGGTTATGTTTAAAATTTTATTATGAGTGATTAATTGGGATAGAAAGTTTATTTTACCCTAAGAGCCTAATTGTATCCAGGCCACACATTAAAAGCATATGTTTAAAAAACTATAAAGAGCATGCCATTCTAATGCATAATTTAAGCACAACATCAATCAATTTTAAAAATATCATAAAAGAATAAAAGACCAGTGCAGTTGGGTACTGCCATACAACCTGAAAAAAAGATGGGTAGTTGAACTCTAGCCTTAACAATACGTAATCACAAAATAATAATTACAATTTACAATGAATGAATGCTATTGGGGTCTTCTTTCTTCATTTTTCACGTCGTCATCTTTATGCCTTCATTTGATTTAATTTGCACCACTTCAAAGGTATCACATGATATTTTAGGACAAAGCCTTCTAGCCAATGCTCATCCTTAGCCTTTATAACACTAATTCTAATTCATAATGCAAAATTATATTAAAAATAAGAAAAATAAATCTAACCACACTTACAAAATAATTGTTAGCTAAGGACATACACCTGGATATATATATATATATATATATATATATATATATATATATATATATATATATATATATATGACTCACTACATGGGTAACCAAACCCACCTGCCCTAACTTTGATTATGCTTAGAATTTTAAGCAACTTGCAAAGAGAGTATTTATATTTATTTTTAAGCAACCTCTTTAGCACAATCTCCTGCAGAAAATATGATTAGACTAAGAATGACCTAACATCTAATCTACGAAATATACACCATAATATCCAGTCTAAAATAATACATTACAAAACAAAACGTACATCACACCATACACTGTCCTAGCTTAGGACTAAAAGTGTTAGCTCAATTCTAATGTGTCTATTAAGGCTTGTGTGATATTTCTTAGTTAATCATTAATGTTATAATTTTTTAAGTTTAGAAGACTTCCATTTAATATAAAGGGTTGATTTCACTTGAAGTTCTTTAATTGATTTGAGAATTTTAATTTGTGTTTTCTTTTGTTTCATATGATCATACTTAGCAACTAAGTATTATGAAGAGAAGGAAGAGGGTTACCCTATTTCATCCCTACATCAAGTCATTTTTTAAAGTATATTGATTTGATTTAGTTCTCTTTAATTAATGGCTTATTATACATTTAAATTAATCCTAAGTTTAGGTTCACTTTAAATATATTTATTTAATATGAAAGGCATCTTAAGATTAATCCAATTGAATTACTAATATATGACACATATAAAATCATCCCTTTCCATTACAAATATCATGCATATGATTTTTAATCCTAAGTGTACCTATACATGCAATATATGTTAGCACACCTATATGATGAATGTATATATGTGTACTTAAAGTTTATACTCTTTCATATGATTGAATTATTTAATCATATTAGCTTAAAGCTCTATCTAAATTCTTATACAATAGGGTTTAGGTTAAATAGGTACGTGTCATTGTTAACCAGGGAAGTGAGGTAATCAAATGATCTCTTTGGAGTTACTTAAAGCTTCGTATTCCCGGAATGTCCAAACTATATACCCATTTGCATTCAAATATATGTATATATATATATATATATATATATATATATATGAATATGGAAAAGTAAGCTCCAAGATACATGATTATTTAATCCAATGGCTAAACAATTATAAATGCATGCATTTTTTAAATAGAAAAGATGATTATCATTCTCTAACTAAATACACACATACATGTATAAAAGAAATAAACAAGTACGTGCCTTTATTAATCAGGAAAGTGAGGTAATCAAATGACCTCCTTGGGGCTACTTAAAGCCTCGTATTCCCGAGATGTCCAGAATATATATCCATTTTTCTTGAATACATACATATGTATTTTTAATTAAGAAGATGAAAATCATGCAAAGATTGTATTTTCTTTAATGGAATTATTTAGGTATATGATTTAAAGCTCTATCTAACTTCTCATGTTAAAGATACATAAGAGTGAAATCAAACGAGTACTTGCAGTTGTTTAAACCAGGGAAGTGAGGTAATAAAATGATCTCCTTAGGGCTACTTAAAGCCTCGTATTCCTAGGATGTCCAGGTTATATACCCATTACATTCATACTTATGTAAATCAACATGTGAATAAAGGAAAGAGACTTCGCTTCATACACTTAAACTATAAGCACCTGCATTTCTTATGTATTTATAACTAGCATCATTACATATTACTATTCATTTATAAGCACTTGAAAAATACATTTGCATCTATTAGTCATAATAGCCACACATATATTAAATTAAATCAACACATGCAAGCTTACATAAAGGAAATCCATTTTGCTTTATTTGATTTTGAAAAGATGGATGCATGAATCCAAATGACATACCAAATTTAACATGATTGGAAAGAGAACAATCAAATATAAGCATATGATTTCATTCAATCAAATTAATTCCTAAGGACAATCATATTAAATAAAATCATTTAAAGTAAACCAAAGCTTCTTTAGTGTTATTTTTAGCTTCATATTTAATTTGAGTTAAGGGACGTGAGATGAAATTTGCTGATCCTGACCCATTCCCATGTTTGTAAATTAATTTGGTTTAATAAAATGTGATTAAGTTGATTTTATGGATTAATTAGGTTATGATATGTATTAAATTCATTAATTAACCCTTTCCTATATTATCTTAATATAGTTATCCAAATAATTGTGAACCAACATGATATGCAAATGAATTGAAAGGTAAATTAGTAATGATTCTAGGAAATGAAAGGGCTTAATGCAACAATTAATGGTTCATTAGATTAAAAAACTTAATTAAGTACTCTTATGGTTTTCCCACACATGTGGATTAACCATAATTTTATTAATTTCTTTTAGGTTATTAAACACCTAAAGATCTACCCCTCAATTAATTAGTTAAGATCAGATGTGATTTAAATTTTACTTTAACTAATTAAATAAAATAACAAATTAATCTTTAATTAATTTTTTTTTGAAAAGTGAAAGGAATTTATGGAAAGAGATTAGGAAAGAGGTCCCAATCCTTTTCCATAAGTCCCCTCACTGTTAGACAATGATTAATAGACCCAATTAATTAATTAGTCACTGTTCATGTGATTAATTAATCCTTAATTAAATTAACAAAAGTAATTAGGGCTTAATTAACAAATTTCTCTAATTAATTAACCTATAAATCCCAAAAAAATTAGGGGAGGCGGAGGTCATCCGCTTAAACAATCTCAAAAAGTTTGGGGTTAATTAATTAATTAATTAGAGAGTAATTAAGCTAATTAATTATCCAAATAAACCATAATTAAGCAGTAATTACTATTTAAAATTAATTAAGAATATTTTTAATGAATTTCTCTCTGAAATACCTTTAAGATAAGCATTTATTTATTTTTTTTTTGGATTTTTCTATGCTATAAATATTTGAAGTTTCAACCATTAATTCCATTTAATTAAACATAATTAAGCCTAATCCCGTCGACACCATGTGACGCACATACCATTACGCTTTTCCAGGCAGGATTAGTTATTAAAGCGCCTCCGAAGTGGCGATGACACCGGATGTGCTTTCGATCTCTGATTGGACGACATGGATCGATCCCACGATTAATAAGGGATTAAAATGATTTGATCTAGAAGATATAATCATGGTATGTTCCCACGCGGAGCGCATGGCGCGGATCTATCATCACACGAAGGCGACGTAAGCCCCGTCATTGCCCGCGTGATCGGATCCACTCCAAATGGATCCCACACCTTCACGATAATGATCAAAGGAGATCCAATGGTAAAGATCACGTGAGGTTCAACTTTTCTTTGAAAAGCTCTAAAAAATTTCAAGAAAGCTTAGTTTCAATGGAATACTTCGTCGGAGCTAATGGCAGGCGATTCACAGGCTTGAGGTAGCTTCATCTGGTGGAGACGAAGCTCTGTTGATATGCAATTGGGTTGATTCCAATCCGACTACTTGGAAGACCAAACTCTATCCTTTGGAGGCTCAGTTTCGATCGAACTCAGGCTTCCGGTGGTCAAGAATCTTGGGAAAAGGTTCATTTGTGCTCGATGAGGTGCGGGGAGCTTGTGGGTAAGAGGAATTTGGTTTTGGTTGAGAAATGGGGGAGTTGGGTCAAGAACATATGTGTCTTATTTCAGATGCGCTAGGGAAGGAGAAATCTAGTGAAGAGAAGCTTTGGGAAGGCTTGAGAGCTCTCTAGGGGATTCAAAATCCTTAGAAATATGAAGAGATACCCTCTTAGTCAAGATTGATGGACGGATTGGCTCCCCATGCCACCACAAAGCACTGTGAGTGGTCTCCATCACCTCCACGTGGCACGATTGGGTTAGAGGAAGGCTTGGGAGGTGTCTCAAGGCAGCTTGTGGTCTCTTGGATCCATTGGGTTTCAATTTATGAGGGAGGTGAGTTAATTCACCTCCCTTTGGTCCATGACAAGCTTAACTTACTTAGAGTGGGCTAGGTGGGTAGGTGAGACCCCATTTGGGGTGAGTGATGGCTACTAAGGGGAGGGGGAAAAGTTGACCCCATTTGGGTAGGATTGGAACTTGGCTTGGCTTGACCCAATTTATGACCCAATTTATGACAATTGATCATTCTAGGGTAATCCAAGATCATGATAAGATATTTTGGTGGGCTTGATTTAATCCAATTTGGGTAGGATTGGAACTTGGCTTAATAGGTCAAATTGGCCACTTTGGATCAAGTGAAATAATTGGGTTTAGTTGGATTGATTTTGGTTTGATTTAGGTTTAATTGAATTGATATATAGATTTAGGATTGAAATATAAATCCAACTGTAATCAAATTGGATTCTAATAAGTTCTGGTTCAATTAAAAATTTCAAGTCAAAAGAGCTAAGTTGGGTTTGACTTGGGTTGATCTTGGTTTGGTTTGATGATTGTAGATTTCATTTATATTTGGATAGGTGATTGAATGAATGATTGATTCAAGAGAAAATTCATTGGTTTTGACTTGATTTGGATAGGATTTGGCTAAGTCCAAGAAATTGGCTTAAAGGATTTATATTGAGATTTGATTTTGGATTTAGTTTTGGTCATTTGAATGTATATTTCTTTTATGTTTGGGAAGATAATTGAAGGAATAATTGATTTATAATAAAATTAATTGAGTTTGAAGTGATTTGAAGACAAATTTGGCTAAGCTCATGATGGTAGGACCAAAGAGCTTATAAGAGAATTTGATCTGGTTTGATTTAATTTTTATCATTGGCGTGTGGATTTCATTTATAATTGTGAAGATGATTGAATATATAATTGATTCATGAGAAAATCAATTGATTTTGGGTTGATTTGGGTTAAGATATGGCTAAGCTAATGGGATTGATTCATATGGCCTAGGAAGGGCCTTTACTTGACTTGATTTAGTTTGATTTAGTTTTGATCATTTGAATGCAGATTTAATTTATATTTGGAAATATAATTGATGGAATAATTGATCCATGAGATGATCAATTGAGTTTGACTTGATTTGAATAGGATTTTAGCTAAGCTCATAAAAGTGGATCACATGGCTTAAATAGGATTTGACATGATTGTAGGTTTTGGCAACTTGGATTTGGAATTGGTTTGGTTGTAAGTTTAATAGAGTGATTGGGAGGTTGAATTGATATTTGGAGAAATCAATTGAGTTTGAATTGATTTGAATTTGGTTAGGGATAAATCCATGGGATTCAATAAGGCTTAGGAAGGATTTTTTGCTTGGATTTGAAGCTAAAATTGATTGTAAATTTTGAAATTTGAATTTAAACTTAGATTTGAATTTGGGGTTTGGTTTGAGAAGGTGAACACGGATTAGGTTTAGGCTATATGTAGGTTAGTCTCCCTAAGTCCCTAAGACATAGCCTACTCCTATGACTAACCCATCTAAGTCTCTAGGCTTAGGTTAAGTGTTAACTTAATCACTAGAAGTATCTTAAGATTAAGGAGCTCTTAGTGTCTAGAAGAGTCCTATATCTATGATGAGGAGATTGAGAACTCGCTCCAAAAGTAAGGTCAACACTTAGCAACTTATTTTATTTTCTTCGATGAGTATGGTGATGGTGGCTTTGAGAAAAAGTGATGTCATGTTTCTTGAAAATGATTTCATGGAGATGTCCATACTCACTTTGTTGACGCCTACTATTATGGCAATGTGAACTATTCAGTGCGAGTGGCTCATGAGGATGAACGAGTTAACACAATAATTAATAAAGAATTGTGTCCCTTTTGATCACTTCAAGTGTGGTCTCAAATTTCCTCAATATGCTGAGCTAATTGAGATCTTGAACTTCTATAGAGTTCTTTTTCCCCCAAATTCTTTCAAATTTGATGGTGAGTGTTATGAATTTCATTCTATTGTTGAGGAAGGAGAAGTTGCCATTAAACCTTAACTTATTTTTCCATGTCTTCTCTTTGAAAGACCACAAGGATGAGATTGTACAATTTTTGCTAGTTTTATTACGTATGTTTGGCTTGGTAAACAAAATGAGGAACTAGCATTCCAAGCTTTATTTTGTTAAGTGCACAAAATGCTAGTAGGTACTCACAAAGCCTTACTTTTATTGTGGACAAAGTTGTGGCCCCATGACTATAGAGGAGGAGGAGAGTTTGAAGAAATTGAGAGGGAGGATGATTAACATTGAGTTCAATGAGCTGACAATATTTTGCTAAAGTGATGGATCAATCAAATTTTTAAAAAATTACACTTGATTTATAGTGATTTACTTTTTCGAGGATAACCTTTGTGGTTAATTATCTTATTGAAGTTTCTTTAATTGTGGCTTTTAATTTGATTTCTCATGAAGTAGGGCCTACTTCGTAAGAGGCAACTATTCTTGTGATAGATCTTCAAGTCGTTCTTAATCATGATGTGATCTAGGGTCAGTCGATCCTAGCTCTTCTTTGAGTGTAAAGTCTTCTTTGTTGGGCAAAGAATCAACACCACTTGCTTCTCTTGTAGAGATGATGAGCTCTCCTTCTTTAATGGAATTGGAGGAGCTACAGTATGGTCTCTCTTCTTAAGCTTATTATGTGAGCTGCGAGTCAGAAAAGGGCGAGTCCTTACCTTATAAGGAAGATGAAGATCACATCTTGGAGAAGGCCTTGCTATTAAGTTTCTCTGTTGAGTTTGCCTCCCTGATGAGGAGAGTAATTCTCCTCAAAGAGGGTGTGAGTTCAACATCTTCATTAGTCTTGGAGTTCCCTTTATTGCAAAGGAAAGTTGGAGAGTTTCACATTGAGCTAGTTATCCTCCGTTGTTGTGATGAGTTAATTGGGTCTTCTCAATTTCTCATAAGCAACAATTTTGTCTTGAAGTATCTCATGAACAAAGGAGCACTTTCTATTAAGTGTCCCTTGACCATGCACTTAGGTAGTTTAGGAACTAAGATATACTTGTGGTGAGTAACTGTATGGGAAAGTGAGAGTAATTTTATAGTGGACTTTTATTGTATTATAATGGCAAGTTTCTTTATAAATATTATTAAAATAAATAAAGTTTTATTTATGTTATTTGTTTGTCTCTTCTTTCCACTATTTTGCATTGTATGTTTTAGTTAAGTTTGAATAATAATAGCTTTTTGCTGAGTTGGATGTTATTATCTCTAAGATGAGTCTAATTTTTTTTTTCTGAGTGGTGAGTATGTTAATAACCTTTGTGGGACATTTAGTGATATTTTAAAGTGTAAGGCATCCATATTTGGCAGGATCTTATTTTAAATGTTTGTTGTAATATGTTCATTTTGATTAAGGAGTTACATCATCTATAAATACCCCTTTTAAGGGATTGGTGCACATGTACTGTAATAATTTTTTTTTTTGGTTTGGACGAGTAAACTTCTTGGTGCGAGTTCTCACTTTATTTGTAAGTTACTTTCTTTTCTTAGACGAGTATGGTGATGGTGGCTTTGAGAAAAAGTGTTGTCACGTTTCTTGAAAATAATTTCATGGAGATTTCTATATTCACTTCATTGATTCCTATTGTTATGGAAATGTGAACAACTCATTGTGAGTGGCTCATCAGGACGTATGAGTTAACACAATAATTAATGCAGAGCTCTGTGTCCCTTTTGATCACTTCAAGTGTGATCTCAGATTTTCTCTTTGTGCCGAGATAATGAAGATATTAAACTTCTATGAAGTTCTACTCCTCCAAATTATGTTGAATTCGATGGTGAGTGTTATGGCTTTCATTCTATTATTGATGAAGGAGAAGTTGCCATAGAGCCTTAACTTAGTTTTTCCACATCTTCTCTTTGAAGGGCTATAAGGATAAGATTGTACAATTATGGAGAAAAAATTTCTATATAGTCACCTTTAAATCTGTGGTGAGAAAGGAGGCAAGAATATAAAAATTCATCTTTTTTGGGATGCCACGCAGATTTGTAGATGTGCTTATTCAGTGATCATCAGGAATAGTGTACTATCTCGAGAAAGAAGTAAGTCACCCTTTAATGGACCTAATCACCTCAATAAAGACTTCTAAGGACGATGGGTTTGCATATCTACCAGAGATTCTTCCCCTACTTTACATGAAAAAGTAAAGCAGGGCTTTTTTTTAGTCGAGTTTGTTAAGTTCCCTATAGGGGCAAGCTCCCATAGTTAATTACATCCTAAGGGATAGGATCCCTTAGGAATACTTTTGATTAAGGTAAATGATCGTTGTCTTCAAAGATTTTAATATGAAAGGACTATCAATCGATTGGTTCATTTTTGAAAGATTAAATGGAATTGATCAAAGAGAGGGAGTTATTATCGAAGCTAAAAAGAAAGATAAGTGGGAGATGCCCACGATGCTAGGAAACCTAGCAAGCATCCCAAGCTATCCTATGGTTATGCTTTACTTTTTTGAAATTGATTTAGTTTGTTTGAGTTGCATTTTTTTAAAAATTTAGGACTTATGATTCCTTAACACAATATTAAGGAAATGCCTAAGAGGTGAGGATTTAAGCTTATGGCCCACAAAGGGGAGAAGCAACCTCAAAATCTAAATCTATGGAGCTTTGGCGAGGGCCAAAAGTACAATCTAAATCTATGGAAAAAATGGGTATTTGGTTTGCCTCCATAAGAAAGGACAAACCACTCATATGCTTAGACTTACAACTGCCTGGGGTTGGCTGCCAACCAACTCCTACGATTTAAATACATGTAGGCAAGTGTTATGCTTATGTAGCTAGGTTGTTATCTATTTAGAAAGAGAGTAAGTCCTTAAACTCACTCCCTAAAGAGACTATATCATGTAGGGACATGCTTTAAATGACCTAAGTATAATGTAATTCAAATTTCATTTTATTTTCATTTTTGGATAATTATTTTGACTCAGGCTAATAAGATTCATATGCCTAATGCATGAGAAATAAAGTTATTGGCCAAAATCAGCGAGAAGGGAGGAGGTGTGTTTCCACCATGGCTCTCAAAGGTAAAGCCAAGTTTCTCTGGCAAAGGTGGAAGCCCTCCAATCAAGAGTGAAATAAGATGCATTTGTGCATGATATTGCAAAAGAAATGCTCATCCAGCTAAATGGTTGCTAATTTTTTTATCTTGATTTTTTAAACCTAAGCTTTAAGTGAGATTATGAATTCTTTATTTTTAATTTTGAGTTGTTAAGTTTGGTAAAAAATTTATTTTTTTCTAAAGAGCCTAATCCACATCTAGGCCGTTCATAAAGCAAGGAAGAAACTAGAAAAAATATGCCACTTAATGTACAAGTTAAACAAATCATTAATCAATTTATAAAGCTAATCGCAAAAAGAAGAAAAGGCCGTTGTGGTCAGGGACCGCCACACAAACCCGAAAATAACAAAATTGGGTAGCCGAGCTCTACCCTTATACAACTGAAATTACAAATGAATTAAATTATAATTAAGCAAGGAATTTATTATTATGGGGGTTTTCAAGCTTCATTTCTTCATTCTTCATTTCTTCTTTCTTCTATGGTTCCTTCTTTTGGATGGTTGGAAAGTGGATGCTCCAAGGCTTCACATGATACATAAGATATTATCTTATGATCAATGCTCATCCTAATCCCCCTAACATTCATTCTAAAATCCTAATTGCACAAATTTACATGCAATGGAAAGAAATGTAAATCTAACTAACACCTGCAAAATAGAGATTAGCTAAAATAAATCACTCAAATCCTAAGCATGTATATTGGTAAGTCCACTTGGTCTATTGGATTATGCTTAGGGGTATAAGCACCTACAAGCAAAAGCATTTATATATTTTTTATTTATTATAGCGCCCCTTAAGCATAATCCCCTACAAAAAATAATAGTTAGACTAGGAGCATCCTACTATCCATTCTACGAGCATACATCCTAACATCCAGTCTAAAACATATATCACAAAATAAAATAAATGTCAAAACATGTACCGCCCTAACCTAAAGATAGAAGTGGTGACTTAGCCTAATGTGTGTGCTTTGAAGATTTGTGTGGTATTCTTAGCGATGACTTTAGGTTCAAATTTTCTAAGTGTGAAAAAATATGTACAACTTAGAGGAGGGTTTCATTTAAGTTGTTTAATTATTTTGGGTTGATTTTATTTTATGTTTTGAATAAGTTTAAGTGAATCCTACAATTAATTACTAAGTTATAAAGGGAGGGAAAGAGAAGAGAACTTCTCTTTCCTTCCCTAACCTAAGTAATTTATAAAGTAGATTCACATTTTAGTTTTGTTTAGTGAATGATTTAATTAAGTGTTATAATTAATCCTAAGTTTAGATGAACTCTAAATAAACCTATTTAAAAAGAAAGATATTTTAAGATTAAATAAAATGAACCAAATTCACAAAACATACATCACTTCATTTCTTTCCCAACATGTATAACAAGCATATGAATGATCCTAAGCATATATATACACATAAATGAGAATATTTAACACACTTTATGATGCATGCTAAGTAATTCACTTAAGGAGTTTTAGAATTTTAAGATGTATGATTTTCATTAAGTAGAAAATGTATTTCTTATCTAATTTTTACATATACACATGAAAGTAAGAAAGGCATAAATGAGTACAATGCCATTATTAACTAGGGATATAAGGTACAAGACCTACTTAGGTCTACTTAAAGCCTCACAACCTCGGGGTTGTCCAGACTAATATACCACTTTCCCTAAATATAAACATATGTACAAAACAAATAAATTAGAACGAAAGAATGCAAAAGTTGTATTAATTGATTCATTTTGTTTATGAAATTTATGTGTGCAAGCATAGGTAACCTTCTCAAGTGATAGCATAGGAATGAATAGGATGTGGAATTAGGCAAGTGTTAGGTTCTTTCAAATGAACCATATATCTTACCAACTCCTATTCAAAACTATACTAACATAAAAGAGAAGGGAAACCTATACTAAGCACACCCTTATATCTTACTCACATGCAAGCTTATAATTAAAGTATAAGTAACATACTTTCAGATTTGATATTTTATTTATATACTTTTGAAAATAATTTGAATTTAGTAGTGATAATAGCCACTCATATTATACTTTAGCCAACACATGCAAATTTGACATAAAGTAAATAATTTCTTTTTGAATTTTATTTTGAAAAACATGGATGCATGAAACCATATGACATACAAATTTAACATGTTGGGGAAAGGACTAAAGTAATGAAAGCATATAAACACATTCACTTTAATTAAATCTTAAATACAATCTTATGAAATAAGAAAGTTTAAAATAAATCAAAGTTTTTTCAATGTGATTTTTGTTTGATTTAAAGTTTGATTTAATTTTGAAAAGGTGAGTTGAGTTTGCTATTCCTAACCATTCCCACATGTGTTTGATATTTTTGTTTAATTTTTAGATGATTAGATTCATTTATATATATTAATTAGGTTAAGGTATGAATTAAGCAAGTTAATTAACCCTTACCTACACCACCTTAGCATAGTTAACCAAATAATTATGAGCTAATGAGATAACATAAAAACTCACAAGGAATTTAAACTTGCAATGCACCTAGGAAGAAAAGGGCCTAATGCAATTTGGCTCATGATTAATGGTTAATTAAGCTAAGGGGTTTAACTTAAGTAATTTCAAAACACCCCTTCACACATATGAATTGGGTTTTGATTTCCTTAATTGAAATTAGACTCTTAAACACCTAAGTATCTATCCAAAGTAGATTAATTAAGTTCTGAAAGTTTTTAGAATTTTTAGAAATTAATTAAGGGGATAATTAATGAATTAAGCCTTAATTAAGAGAGGATTAAGAAGAGAAAAGGGGGTTTAGGGAATAGCTTAGGAAAAATATTCTAAAATTATTCCCTAAGCCTCCTATTCATTGGATCTAACGTTAATCAACTCCAATGAAGGATTAAAACACTAATCCAAATCTTAATTAGCCTTAATTAGATTAAGGGAGTAATTAGGAAACACATTTGTAATTCCACCAATTAAACCTTAAATAAATCCCAAGAAAATTAGGGGAGGCATAGGTCATTCCCTAAAACATACCCAAGAAGTTTGAGATTAATCAGAGGGTTAATTAAGAAGTAATTAGCAAAATAAAATTTACATTAAAGCCTAAAATCAAAGAAAAGTATAACTCAAAATTCATTGAAATAATTTTAAAAATATTTTAGGTTGAATTATCCTTACAAAAAAGTTACCTCATATTTTTTTGAATTTTATTAAAGGAGATATAATTTTTTGAGCGTTAAGAGATTAATTAAAAAATATAATTAAATCCCTAGATCCCCTACCTGACATGCGGTGGCGGCGCTTTACATGCATCGTCGTGAGCTACTCTTATCGCGCGGTGGCGGCATGATGACGGGATGCGGTTTGATCCCTATCATTTGATCAAGGATCGAACAGACAGGGATCATCCCGCAATTTTAAAAGGGATAAATCAATTCTAAAATGTGGGATTAATCGTGGCCATCCATCCAAAATGTGTGGATGGATGGCTGGGATCATCTGAGCTCTTCCTTGAGGATCAACAGAAGCTGCACATGATCTAAGAGAAGATCCGAGCTCGATTGAGCTCATATTAGAATGAGATTCTACCCACACCATCTAAAGCTAATGAGAAGCCTATCCAACGGTGGATTTTACATGCCATGAAAATTGCTTTAACAGAAGACCAACACCTCCTAAGCTAAGTTGTCAAAAAATTCCATACCTCACTGGCGCTCAAACTTGATGAGGTAGCTTCGTCTAGTGGAGATGAAGCCCTGTTGAAAGTTTCAAGCCTTGGGGTTGAGTAGATCTCTCTTTGGACCAACACCACTTCACCTTGTTTGCGTCTTTGATCTAATTCCACCTATCCTTGCTTTGGGAACTCGAATGAGAGCTTGGGTGCACTCGACTTAATCCCCTGAGGGAGTGTGCAAGAGGAATTGGAGTGGATTTGAGTATAAATGAAGTTCAAGATTGAGATGAGCTCCCCTATTTTCTAAGGAAGAAAACTGAGAAATGGCTATCTCAAATCCTTCTTAGAAAGCTTAGGATGGCTCTCTAAAGTTTTCTAACACTCATTAGGGTTCAATCGAATGTGGGATTGGTCATTTCAAATTGAATTAGGGGGAGTATATCTCCCCCTATGTCAATTGGACAGTCGACACATAGCTTGCCATTTTGATCCAATTGACCATATGTGAGGGGTTGTTTGATCTATTTGGAGTTGTCACATGGCCGGTTTGAGGTCTTGAGTGAATTGGTAACCTCCCATGTGCTCCAAATTGAGTGGAAGGAGGATTTTGAAATGGCCAATTTGAGCTAGGGGGTCGGGTTTGGCCTTGGGTCTATTTGGGCTGATCCAAACCCATTGGATTGGGTGCACCACTCTTCATTAGTTCCACTTGAGCTATTAGGAAGGTATCAAGTTTATATGAAAAGGGCTTGACCAAATTACCCATGGATTAGGCCAAATTTTGTTCTATAGACTAGGGGTATAGTGGTCATTTTACTAATTTTTTAATTTGGATATGTTGGGTATGTAAAGAAACTAGGTTTGGCCAAGTTTCATGAGATTTGAAATTCATTTGATAAGGTTTGGCTCATGTTGACCCATTTAGGTCAAAATGGGTCAACTTGGGTCAAGTTGACCAATTGGTCAAATTGGGTCAAACCAAGGGTTGTGTCAAGTTCATATGACCATTTGAAATATTTTGGTTGCTTTGGTTTGATTCAATTTGGATTAGTTTTGAATTTGGCTGATATGACTTCATTTAGGTCAAATGGGTCAAGTTGACCTATTTGAACCATTTGACCTATTTGAGCTAGGTGAAGGGTAGGTTTAGGTTTGGTTAGCCATATGGAGTGGATTGGTATCATTGTTTTCAATCAATTTTGGTTAAGTTTGAATTTGGCTCAACATGACCCCTTTAGGTCAAGTTAGGTTTAAGGTCAATGAGGCTAGGTTAGGTCTAGTTGGCCAATTGAGGCTTTGGTCAAGTTCAACAAGTAATTTGGAATGAACTTGACCCATTGGTTTCAATCAATTTGGCTTAGATCAAGTTTTGACACATTTTGACTTTTTAGGTCAAGTTGGGTCAACTTGGGTCAAGTAATGGCTAATTAGTTAGGCTCAAATGTTGACTTGGTCAAGTTCAAACATAGGTTATGAATAAACTTAGATCAACGGTTTCAATCAATTTGGCCTATGGTGGATTTTGGCTATGTTAGGTTTCATTTTGGGCTAAGTGTTGACTTGGTCAATCCTTAGGTTTGACTTAGTTTGGCCCAATTTGATTGATTGATCATCCTATGATGATTGTTAATCATGATGAGAGACATAAATGAGTTTGGTGCAATCTAATTTGGTTAGGATTAGAATTTGGCTCATAAGGGTACTTTAGGTCACTTTGGGTCAAGTGAGCCTAAATGGGTCAAATGGATTGGTCAAAGCTTAATTTGAATTTGATTGAACTTGTATATGGACTTATGATTGAAATATAAATTCATTTGCAAGTGGTTTGAAGTCAAATGGGTTTTGATTCATTTGAAAAATTTCATATTCAAAGGAAGAATATGAAAGGATTTTGGGTTTGATTTTGGAATTTGGTTTTGATTGTTTGATTGAAGTTTATATTTATATTTGGATTCATGATTGTAGGGTTGATTGAATCATGCAGGAAAATCAAGAGTTTGGCTTGATTTGAAATTGATTTGGCTAAGTCCAAGGTTTTGACTTGAAAGGCTTAGGTTAGATTTTGAGTGGATTTGAGTTTGATTTTTGGAATTGATTTTGATTGTTTGAATTTATATTTCATTTATATATGTGAATATAAATGAGAATATAAGTGGATCATGAGAAAATTTCAAGAGTTTGAAGTGATTTGATCATGATTTAGGCTAAGTCCATTAAAAGGAAATTTAAAGGACTTAGGAAAATTTTTGAGTTTGATGTTTGAATTTTTGATTTTGGTTTGATTGATTCATATTTATATTTCATTTATATATCTAAACATAAATGAGAATATAAATGAGTTATGAGAAAATCCCATGAATTTGAATTGATTTAGAGTTGATTTTGGCTAAGTCCATGAAGGAAAACTAAAAGGATTTAAGAAGGATTTTAAATTTGAAATTTTAATTTTTTGGATTTGATTTGATTGATTTGCATTTATATTTCATTCATATATGTGAATATAAATGAGAATATAAATGAGTTAAGAGAAAATCCCATGAATTTGAATTTGTTTTATCATGATTTAGGCTAAGTCCTTAAGATGGAAATTAAGGATTTAGGAAGAATTTTAGATTTGGAATTTAATTTTTTGGATTTGATTTGATTGATTTGAATTTATATTTTATTTATATATGTGAATATAAATGGAAATATAAATGAATTATGAGAAAATTTCATGAGTTTGAATTAGTTTAGATCATGATTTTGGCTAAGTCCTTAAAAGAAGATTAAGGACTTAGGAAAATTTGGACTTAGGAATTTTCATTCATAGGTTTCAATCATGGATTTCAATCATAGATTGCAATCACATGGAGTTGGTTTGAATTTGGAGAAAATCAAATAAGATTTATTTAGAGTTTGACTTGAAGGAAGGAAGGTGAGGAATGGTTCAAGGGGTAGGCAAATTTTTCTAATACCCCTAAGGCATGACCTATTCCTATTGCTAACTCTTCTAAGTCTCTAGGGCTAGATTGAGTGTCCACCTAATCACTAGATGTGTCTTAAGACTAAGGAACTCTTAAAGTCTAATAAAAGTCCTATGTCTAAGATGGATGGGTTGAGAGCTCATTCTAAAAATGAGGTCAACAACAATTCTCATCAATTTTACTGCATATGTTTAGCTTGGTAGACAAAATGAGGAACTATCATTCCAAGTTTTGTTTTGTTAAGTACACAATATGCTAGTCGGTGCTGACCAAGCCTATTACTTTTATTATGGACAAAGTTGTGGGTCTAAAGGTGACTCTAGAGAAGGAGGAGACTTTGATGAAATTTAGAGGGAGGATGATTAGCATTAAGTTCTTCTTTTGTGCTGACAATATTTATGAAGTGATTTTTTATAAGTACTTGTTGCCTTTTGTATTTACTCATCAACTTTTTCTTTTAGTTGAAACTTTTATTAAAGTAATCTTCTTTCAGATAATTATGTCTATAACTTTATCCAACTGACTTAGATGTATTCACCTTCCTTGGCGAATCCAAAAAAGAAAATGGAGTCGTTCGCAGTGGAACCCATCTCTGAGAGCCGGTAGATGTGCCAAATGTTCCTGGTCTGAGTACAGTTGCATCGAGTGTAGCTCCTAATTCCCCAATGACTTCTCTTATGACTAAGCTATCCAATAAGAGGTTTGCAAGTGCTAATTTGTTTGAGTTTCTTGAGCTTTGCCTAAGAAGTAAGGTAAGGGCAAGGTGAAGGTGGGAGAGTCGAATACTATTGAGATCGAGGGTAATTTTATTCCCAATATTGAGAAGTTGACTAATGAGGCATTTAGACTTGTTAGGAGAAATATGCATGCTTTCCATCCTATGATTATTTATTTGGTAAACTTTATGGAGGATGCGTGCTAGTGACTTAGATCTCAGGGTTCGAATTAAGTCTATGGCAATGTGTCGTTAGTCCATTGCTTGCTGCTTTGAGGGACTAAGTGACTACATTGTTTCTTTAGTTTAGCCATGGGATTTACCCGAACGATTTACATGAACTTTGGGATGATTTCTTCGGTCTTATGCTTTTTCCTTTATTGATCTTATTAAAGAAGTTCTTTTGGTATATGCTTAATGCTTTATTGGACCTTTGAAAGGGGTTGAGATATTATCTTAATATCAATATAGAGCTTGGTTTAAGACTATTTTTAATTGAGATTCCTTTCCTTGAATGCTATAATAATCCATCAATCAATTGAAGAGAAGATCTCCTAGATTTAGGTTGCTTAAACATGTTAAATTGGATAAACTTTGGGGTTGGACAACTGTCATTATTAGATAAACAAATAAGAGTTCTTTCATTGTAGCCTTTTCTTGAAAAATTTTGAGTGAAGAGAGTGTCAATGACCCAGTTATTTTTTAGCTTGTTGAGTACAACCTTTTGAACTTGCTTGAATAATAGATTTGAGTACATAGAGATTATTGCTTCTATAACTTGGGTGATTGGAACTTGTAGAATTGGGAGTCTTTTGAATCTTTTGCAAGGTATTGACACATATAGGAGATAAACCTTTATCTTTGCAACTCTTCTATATGTATTTTGAAGTTATTTTTATCTTTTATCTTTGTAATTGATTGTAGTACTAACACAACACTTTCAAACATTTATTCAAGGATCTTATCATAAATATGATGTTAACTTGAATATAAACTTTAAAATGACCGATATATGATAGGTGGATTAGAGGTTAATCTAGAGATGTGCTATGTACATCTTTTTTGTAGAACATAAAGTCCTTTCATATCATTCATATAAGTTGATGAGACTTATTGGTAATAATAGTATATACCTATCTAGGTATCACAATTTGAAACTTGATGTTAACCTAAATAAATGCATAAAAATGTTATTGCCTTATATGGAAATTTTCATGATAATTTGAAAAAAATATTATTATATTATAAATTTTTTTTCAGGTTGCATTTAAACATGTATACTTGATAAAAAGAGTAACAAGTATACTAATCATTTAAATAAATGATCATATACAATTATGTGTAATGTTTGTCCATGTAATACTTCTCAATATATGATCATATAAAGTTGGTGGCATTGGTCGTTGACCATTTATATCAATGAGTTGATATGCTCTTCCTTCCTACACTTTCTTGATAACAAAACTTTTCTCAATTAGCTTTAAGTTTTCCATCATTTTTTATGAGGGATAATTGATCTTCTCAGCACTAAGATCAACTCTCCTTTTTGGAAAGTCTAGAGAGGTACTATATTATGAGAGATTTAGATATCCTTGCTTGATAGATTTTTAGACTTTGTTGAGCTTGCACCAAAATTTCATTAAGTGCATCAAGCTTCTCCATCTGTAGATGGGCATTCATCTTGAGTAAAGTTGAACTGGATAGCTATTCGAAGTGACGGTAACTCAACCTCTAGTAGCAATACTGCTTCCACTTCGAATATCAATACATAAAGAGTGGCTTTAGTTGGCATTTTGTAGGTGGTTCGAAGTCATTCACTCATTTAACAGTGACCTCTTTGAAGCCCATGCAGAAAAATAATTAGTACATATTAAGATGAAGCAATGGCCAGTTGATGATGGTGGTTCGATTGGCCTAATTATATTTGTTGCCCAACATTGGAATGGCCAATATGCTATGGTTGGGTGCCAAAGATTCATAGGATGATGGATGATGTCATCATGGGCATAAGATTCATGCATATTTTGGCACGATCAATATAATCCTTCATTATTAATGACTAATAGTAACCCATTCTCTTAATCTTCACTACCATTTTAGGACCTGATTAATGTGCACCATAGAGCTCTTCATAAATTTCAGACATCACTTTGTTGGTTTCATCTATTTCCAAACATCGTAACCACATATATTCAAATGATCCATGATACAATGTCATTGACATAACTATATCATAAGATCTTCTTTTCTATTTGTGTGGCTGACAACTTATTGGTTGATAATTTATCTTCTTTAAAGTAGTCGATAAAGGACTATCTCTAATCATTAGATTCTTCCACCATAAAGCTTCTTGTTGTACTTTTATGGACTCAAACTTAGGCTTCTCTTAAGTAGACTCCTCTTATTGGTCTTTAAAGATTGCTTGTGATTGAGTATGAGGACCAACTGAAGTTTCATCCTATTGGCTTACACTTGATGACCACTCTTCTAGCAGGGATTGTAAATTTACTGGCCACATAACTCGACAAGTGAAAACCTCAATCATCATAAAGTTTCCATTTATGCTTGCCATTTTCTTATCTAATTTGTCTAGGAAATTTTCCCTACTATTTATGATCAACAAACTTGAGTTTATGTGATATTTATAATCTATTTCATGAGCTCGAGCACTGACTTTTGATAATAAGTTAACTCAAGTCTTTTAATTTTATAGATACCCAAGGCTTGATTAATGACTAGTTGAGAATATCTAAAGATCTAAAAGTTTTTGATACCAATGATAATGGCTTCTTTAAGTCTTGCTACCAATGCTTCATATTCGACCTCATTATCGATTGTTGGCTTAGTCAATCTGTATGAATGCCTCATTATATCCCCTTCAGGTGTTATAAAGTTAAGACCAATGTCAACTTTTGCCTTTGAGAGAATTGGTGGTTGAGTAGGCTTGATTGATGTTGCTCTATCAAAATATCTCTCTCTCAAATTTGTAGCCATTTTCTTTCATGAATGAGCTAAATTTGTTCATCAGGCAAATCATCATTAAATGAAAAATCTATTAGGATAGGATATGCAGTAAGAAAGTCTGCTAGTTGTTGACCTCACTTTTGGAGTGAGGATTGTCTCATCCTATCTTAGTCTTAGGAGTCTTCTAGACACTAGAATCTCATTAGTCATAGGACACTTCTAGTGATTAGGTGAACACTAAACCTATGCTTAGAGACCTAAGAAAGCATACCATAGATTTATGTTATGCCTTAGTAATTAAGAAAACTTAGCTATCCCATGACCTTTACCAAACCTATAACTATCCCCTTAGCCAAATCCAATTTCAAACTGATCTAATCAAAACCCAATTGAATCTTATTTCATATCTAAGCTCCAAGCCAAAATAATTTAAACCTAAACCCATCCTAATCTCATAATACAACCCTTTGGACTTAACCCAAACCTCCTTCAATTAAACCAAACTCAATTAATTTTCATAGCACTCCAACCATTCAAATCGTCATTTCAAATCCTTCTAAAACCTATAATTAAGCCAATTGATCAAACCCATTCAATTAACCCAAGCTAGCCCATTTGAACCTAAAATGCTCAAATGAACTAAAATCTAATTAAACCCAAATCAATTATAATCAAAATCATCAATCAATCCTAAATCAATTATCAAACTCAACTCAACCCAATTAAACCCAAAATCAACTCAATTGACCCATTGGGTTCACTTGACCCAAAGTAACCTAAAGGACTCATTTGAACTAAATTCCAATCTAACCCAAATTGAATTGAACCAACCCATTCAAAACCTTTTGCATTGATTATTGATAATCCTTGATTGATCAATTGCAATCAATTGGGTCAAACCAAGCTAATTTGTTCACTTGACCCAAGTTGACCAAATTAGCCTACTTGAACTAAATTGAACCAAACTTTATTCCAAACTCAATTAATTGAAGCCAATGATTCCTACCAACTCTAAATTGATCCTTGAATATTACTTGACCATCAATTTAGCCAAACTAAGTCCAATTGATCCTTTGACCTAAGTTGACCCAATTTGCCCTAAAAGGCCAAATTAGACAAAATCAAATCCTGCA
The DNA here is from genome assembly GCA_021442155.1 of Cymbidium sinense. Classification (NCBI taxonomy): domain Eukaryota; kingdom Viridiplantae; phylum Streptophyta; class Magnoliopsida; order Asparagales; family Orchidaceae; genus Cymbidium; species Cymbidium sinense. The sequence goes on from CM038226.1 coordinate 75,228,955, forward strand.
TCAAATTGATTGAAAATAATGGCTCAAATCCATCATGAATTGATTATTGAACATGATCAATCCCTTGGTTGAACTCAATTTGACCAAGTCAACCCAATTGACCCATTTAGCCCAAATTGACCTAAAGGGTTAAATTGGTCTAGATCATTCCTAAACTCAAATTGATTGAAACAAAAACCTACAGTCATCTTCAAATCATCAATTGAACCTAAACCAACACCTAACCCAAGCTAATTTAATAAATTTGAATAAATTGGTCAACTTAACCCATTTGACCCATATGAGTCAAATTCAAATCCAATCCAAATAAAATCAAACCAACTGATCCTAAACATCTCAAATCGACATTTGAACTTGTCTCAACCCATGGTTTGACCCAATTTGACCAATTGGTCAACTTAACTCAACCTAGCCTAATTTGACCTACATGAGTCAAATTGAGCCAAACCCACTCAAACTTGGCATGACCCATCTTTGGGTCACCATGGGTCAGCCCAAATCCAACACAACCCATTTCAAACCCAAATTGACCTAATACCAATTGGGTAAAGCTCTCCAAATGGGACAAAACCCACATTTGGGTGGTCTTACCTACCCCTTTGCATTTGGTAGCCACCCTTAGCTTATTTTGGACCCTTGGACAACTAGCTAAGCTGACCCGAAGCTGGTTGGGTCAACCATGGTCAAGGGAGGTAACCTAACCCAAGCATCCTCATTAGCTCACTTTAGGGAGGTGGTACACTCCACCTTAGCCCTTGCTAGCCCACTGCCTCCACTCACCCACTTAAGTTGAGCCACCTCAGCACCCCTCTAATGTCCCTGGTAGCCTGTGTGGGCCGGATGATTGACAAAGGCAGAGAGCATCCACACCATCCGATTTGAGGGGGAGGAGAGTATACTCCTCCCCATCTCATTCCAACAGACATCAGAGCATTTAGAGAGCTTGAGAGTGAGTAGATGAGCTTCCAGAGTGCTTCCCCAACTTCCCTTGGCCTCCCCATCGTCGACGACACCAAACTCGAGCAAAACTGAGGCCTATTTCCATCCAACCTCACCTAACCTCCACCAATTTCAAATTAACTTCACCCACAAATTCCCCAATCTACAACAATTAAGAATGAATTGATTCCTGATCGATTTGAGCACTGTAGATCATCCTGAGACCAACTCCAATGAAGAATCCCATGACATTTGGTCCACAGAGCCATCGACAAGGAGGCATCACACAAGCTTATCAACAGGGCTTCATCTCTTCAAGACCGCTGATCCTAAGCTCCGGTGAGGTAAACACCGAAAAACCATAGAAAATATAATAGGAGTTGGACTTTTGTGAAAGAAATTATGTTTCATGCAAATCCCACCATATGATCCCTCTAGATCCCTTTCTCGAACAATTTGAAGTCAATCCCAATGTCTCATGAGCTTCAACGAGCTCGAATCGAGCGGAGGAGGGTCGATGGTGTCCATCTTTTATAACTAGGGGGATGAAGGATCATCCGCTATCCATTTCACATGACTGGAATGAACGACCATGATTTAATTCACTAGAAATTTGATTTAATTCTCTTAAGAACTACAAGATTAATCCCCATCATACGATTTGAGATCAGACGGTGTGGACTAAAGCAAGCATGTCGTTGCTGATCCACCTGCCACGTCGAATTATTTAAGTGGCTAATCCCATGGTGCCATGTGGAAAGCCCTGCCACGTTAGCTCCCATGTGGCGTTGATGGGATTAGGGATTAATTATGACTTAAAACATATTTAATTGCTTTGAAGCTTTAAAAAATCATAACTAGTTATAGAAAAATAAAAAATACAAATAAACCCATTTTGGAAAAGTTAAATAGTGGAGGATTTAATAAAAAATAACTCCATTAAGTTTTGAAAAGTGAACATAGCTTAATTTGGGTTTGAATTTTATTTACTTAGCTTAATTAAGCTCTAATTACTTAGGCAATTAATCTCAAACTTGACATGTTGATTTAGTGGGAAGACTTCTATCTCCCATGATTTTTTTGTGATTTGTTGGCTATGTGATTAGGGGAATTTGGAAATTCAAACCCTAATTATCCTCTTAAGTGATTTAATGATTATTTAAAATTTTAAATAGTAAAAATTAATTAATTAAACTTTATTAATCACTAATTACTTGTGAGATGATGAGGAAGAGTGATCAAGACCCTTTCCTAATTACTTTCCCAAATTTATTTCATTAAAGAGAGTTAATTAATGTATGGGTTAATTAAGGAATTAATTAAGCCATAAATGATGGAAATTAATTAAATTGAAATAATATTTACTTCAGATAATTAATATTCAATTCAAGGGTTCCTCTTTATGTGCTTAATAGTATAAAGACTCATAAGGAAATTATGATTAACCCATGGGTGTGGGAAAATTATAAAAGTATTTAATTGGATTCTTTAATCTAATTAATGCTTAAGCATGAACCTATTGCATTAGGTCCTTTAGGAGCATTTCAATTTTAATTTCCCATTTGCATATCATTTGAGGCTCATAAATAAGTGATTAGTTAAATTAAAGAAGCATAGAAAAGGGTGATTAAATGAATTGCTTAATGATTCCAATTTAATTAATCCATAAAATTCATCTAATTACTTCTCCTTAAACTTATTAAATCATCAACATGGGATGGGATAAAAATATAAAATGTTTCCTCATCTTTGATTTCAATTAAAATATAAAATCAAATTTAATAAGAAACTTTGGTTTCTTTAAATGATTTTATTTAATGTGATTGTCCTTAAGAATTAGTGCAGTTGAATGAATCATATGAAAATATTTGGATATTCCTTTTCAATCACCATAAATATTGTATGTCATGTGGCATCATGCGTTCATATTTTTAAAATCAAATAATCAAATGAATTTATTTATTTCAAGTTGCATGTGGTGGCTTAATCTTATTATATGTGTGGCTATTATCACTAATAAATCTCAAAAATTATTTTCAAAAGTTATAAATTAAAAATAACATTTAATGTGATATTAGATATGAATATATATAGGATTTGTATGTGTTTATAGCTTAAGCATGTTAAGGTATTGCTTTCTTTCTTATATTCATGTATGGGTTTACGTATGTTTGAATGATAATAAGTATATAGTCTAGACATCCTGGGACTATGAGGTTTTAAGTAGCACCAAGGAGGTCATTTAATTATCTCACTTCCCTGGTTAACAAAGACATGTACTTATTTAATTTCATTGTTATGTATATTTATACTAGAATTTGGATATAGCTTTACTTCACATGTGTAAATAATTCAATCAAAATACAATCTTTTGCATGATTTCCATTTTTATAGTTGTGTATACATTCATATGTATTCAACAATAGCAAGTATATAGTCTAAACATCCTGGGAATACGAGGATTTAAGTATCCCCACGAAGGTCATTTGATTATCTCACTTCTCTAGTTTAAATAACGACACGTACTTGCTTACATTTTTTATACATGTGTGTGTGTGTACTTGATTAAAGAAATGAAATTCTCCTTTTCTACCAAAATGTATGCATCCATAATCATTTAAGCATGCCAAAATATATTGCATGTATAGGTATACTAAGTGTTAAATCATATGCATGTTATGGATGATGAAAATGAATGGTGTAACATGTTCTATGTGATGGTAATTCAACCACATTAGACTTAAGATGTCTTTCATGCTAGATAAGATTCTTTAAGATTAACCCAAACTTAGGATTAATAAAATATTTAATAAATCATTCACAAAGGATACTAAATCATAAAAATGTGCTTTTATAAAATAACCTAAGGTGGGGATGAAGGAGGTTAAACCCCCTTCTTTTGTTTACAACACTTAGATGCTAAGTGTATATCAAATGAATTAAAACAAAATACAAATTAAAATTTGTGAACCTTTAAACAACTTAAAATGAAACCATCCATCATGTTAATTTGAACAATTCAAAACTTAGAAAAATTATAAATTCAAAGCCTAGCTAAGACATACTACACTAAGCCTAAGCACACACATTGGAAAGCTAAGTCACCACTCTAGCTGTAGGTTAGGGAAGTTTATGTCATGATGATGTGTTTTATTTTATGATGCAATGTTTTAGACTAGATGTTAGGATTGTGGTTCGTAGACTGGATGTTAGGTGCATTGATAGCCTAATATTATTTTCTGCAGGGGATTGTGCTTAAGGGGCCATTAAAAATGAATATAAATATTTTACTTGCAGGTTTCTTATGCCCCTAAGCATAATCCATATTAGAATAAGTGGGCTTAGTTACCTAGGTGCAGGGTGCTAAGTCCAAATTATGAAATATAGCTGTTTGGGTTTGCATGTATGTTTATTTGATCTCTATTTTACAGGTGTAGTTAGATTTACTTTTCATAAAATATAAATTTGTAATAGGAATTAGGATTAGTGTTATGAGGTTTAGGATGAGCAGTGGCTAAAAGGCTTAGTCCTGGGGTGCCTTGTGATGCCTTATAGCAAATCAAATTAAGTCAAAAGAAGGAAGAAGAAGAAGTGAAGAGTGAAGGTCCCCATAACATCTAATTTAATTTCAATTGTAATTATTCATTTATAATCCAGGTTATATAAGGGTATAGCTCGGCTACCAAACTTTTCACTTTTTTGGGGTGTACGGTGGTACCTGGTCGCACCAACTTTTTATTCTTTATAGAATCTATTCATGAATGGTTGATGTTATGTTTAGATTACGCAATAGAATTACATCTTTTTCATAGTTTCTTAAACTTGATGTTTGCATGTGTGGCCTGGATGCGATAGACTCTTAGGATAAAATTAATTTTTCTACCCAATTAAGAACTCATAACTAAATTTAAAATAACTTGCAACCTCACTTTAAATCCTAGGCTATAATCAAGATAAATAAAAGGTTTAACAACCCCTTAGCTGAATGCTGTATGTCCAACATCATGCATATCATATTATACCATTCTTGCAAAAATGAGGACCTCTATTCTTGCACTTTAAGGACTGCTTGACCTATGAGAGCACGCCCTTATGGTGGAGATTCACTCTCTTTCTCTCTTGATTTGGCAAATCACCAAATTTCATCATGCATTTAGGCATAAAATATCCTAAAGCCTTTATCCAAAATATTGTTAAAATAATATAAAAATTATAAAATTTTACATTTTTAGACTAAGTCATACACTAATGCCAATCATAATCTAGTCCCTTAGGGAGTGAGTTTAAAACTCTAGTATCTTTCTAAATTAAATAACAAGCCTAACCATCTTGCAATTACATAAGATCGACCTATATCGATTTGAATTGTAGGAGGTGTTAGCTGGTGGCAACTCTAGGCGGTTGTAAGTCTAGAAGAGTCGAACAGATTTATTCTCTCTTATGGAGATAAACCACTATGTCCCCTTTCCGCTTAGATTCAGTTCATACTTTTAACTAGTGCTAAAGCATTCTAGATTTAGGATTCGTGGCTGCTTATTTTCTTCAAGCTATGAGCATAAATCCTCACCTCTTAGGATTTCCATAATCTTATGTTGACAGACCATAATCCTTAATTTTCTAACAAAATTTCAACTCAAATAAGATAAATCCTCTCTCATTCAAACATATAAAATCTCACCATAGGATAGATTGGAGTGCTTACTAGGCTTCCTAGTATCATTAGTGCTTCTCACTTCTCCTCCCTTAGATTCCAAAATAAGTCTTCCAATCGAACATTCCTACTTGATTTTCCAAAACATCCAATTTGTTGATAGTCTTAGCCTTGAAATACTTGGAGATAATTAATTGACTATTTTAATCAAGAGTTTTCTTAGGAAATCCCATTTCCTAGGATGTAATTAACTATAGAGACTTGCCTCCATAGGAAATTAAAGAACCCGACATAAAATAAACCCTAATTTACTTTTTTATGTATAGTTAGGGAAAGATCTCTGGTATATTCGAAGATCTATTATGCCTTAGGAGTCCTTATTAGGTGATTAGGTCCATTGTAGGGTGTTATTTCTATCTTTCAAGATAGTACATCATACTTTAATGTTGTACCCAATCACTCCAATAAGTATCCCCTAAGATCTGTGTGGTGTCCACATGACATCCAAAATAAAACACCACACTAGTATTTACCTTTTTAATAATTTTTTTGGAACATATATGTGGTGAAATTTTTTAAGAGAAAATTTCTAAAGGATAATATACTTCCATCTTCATTCTATGCGAAATAAAATGAAGATAGAAATATACATCTTTTTTTTATGCATTTTTGACACCATGTAGATCCGTAGATGTTATTATTGAGGGTGATCGGGTACGATATTGAGGAGAGGTGTACTATCTCGAAAGATAGAGGTCACCACCCTTCAATGGATCTAATCACCTTAACAAGGACTCCTAAGAACAATGGATCTGCATGTATACCAAAGATTCTTTCCCTACTTTACATGGAAAAGTAAAGTCAGGTTTATTTTAAACAGGGTTCGTTAAGTTTCCTACAGGGGCAAGTCCCTATAGTTAATTACATCCTAAGGAATGAGATCCCTAAGGAATACTCTTGATTAAGGTAAATGATCATTGTCTCCAAAGATTTCAATAGGTAGGACTATTAATCGATTAGTTTATTTTGGAAGATCAAATGGGATTGATCAAAGAGAGGGAGTTATTATTGAAACCAAAGAAAGATAAGTAGGAAATGCTCACGATGCTAGGAAACCTAGCGAGCATCTCAAACTGTCCTATGATTGGGCTTTATATCTTTGAAATTGAATTATTCATTTGAGTTGATTTTTTATTAGAAGTTTAGGGCTTATGATTTTACAACACAAGATTATAAAAATACCTAAGAGGTGAGAAAAAGTAATCTCAGAACCTAAATCCAGGGAGCTTAGCGAGGGCCAAAAGCATGGCCTAAATATAAGGCGATAATGGGTATTTGGTTTGCCTCCACAAGAGAGGACAAACCACCCGACTGCTTGGACTTACAAGTACCTGGGGGTGGTCGCTAACTAACACCTCTTACGATTTTAAATTCATGTAGGAAAGTCATATGCTTTATGCAAGATAGCTAAGCTATTATTTATTTAGAAAGAGACTAAGTCATTAAACTCACTCCTTAAAGAGACTAGATCATGTAAGGGCATGCTTCAAATGACCTAAATCTAATGAAAATCATATTACATGTTTTTATTTTTTTATTTTTGGACAATCATTTGACTTAAGCTTATAGGATTCATATGCCTAATGCATGAGAAGTAAGATTATTGGCTAAAATCAGTGAGAAGGGAGGTGTGTTTCCACCATGGCTCTCAAAGGTCAAGCCAAGTTTCTCTGGAAAAGGTGGAAGCCCTCCAATCAAGAGTGAAAATAATATGCATTTGTGCATGATGTTATAGAAGAAATACTCATCCAGCTAAGGGGTTGCTAATTCTTTTATCTTGATTTTTAGTTTATGATTTAGGTGAGGTTATGAGTTCTTTATTTTTAATTTTAAATTGTTAAATTTTCTAGAAGATTTATTTTTCCCTATGAGTCTAATCCATATCTAGGCCATACATCAAGCAAAGAAGAAACTAGAAAAAATATGGCATCTTAGTGCATAAGCTAAAGAAATCATTATTCAATTTATAAAGCTAATACAAAAGAATAAGAGGCCATTTGTGGTCGGGCACCATCGCATAAACCTGAAAACAAATTGGGTACCTAAGCTCTACCCTAATATAACCCGGATTACAAATGAATTTAATACAATTAAGCAAGGAATTCATTATTATGGGGGTCTTCAAGCTTCATTTCTTCATTCTTTTTTTCTTCTTTCTTCTTCTTTTCTTTTTTCTTCTTTGGTTCCATCTTTTGAATGGTTGGAAGGTGGTTGCTCCAAAGGCTTCACATGATGCATAAGATGAGATCTTATGACCAATGCTCATCCTAATCCCCCATAACAATCATTCCAAAATCCTAATTGAAAAAATACATGAATAGAAAAAGTAAATATAACTAACACATGCAAAATAGAGATTGGCTAAACAAACCATACAAATATCAAGCATGTATATTAGACTTAACACCCCACACATGGGTAACCAAGTCCACTTGGCCTATTGGATTATGCTTAGGGGTATGAGCACCTGCACAGCAAAAGCAGTTATATTTTTATTACAGCGCCCCTTAAGCACAATCTCCTGTAGAAAATAATGATTAGATTAAATCGTCCTACCATTTATTCTACGCACATTCACCCTAACATCCAGACTAAAATATATATCACAAAACAAAATCAGAACATCAAGCCATGCATCACCCTAAGCTAAAGTTAAAAGTGGTGACTTAGTCTAATGTGTATGCTTTAGAAGGTTTGTGTGGTATGCTTAACTATGGATTTAAGGTTTGAATTTTCTAAGTGTGAAGGTGTTAAACTTAGATGGGTGGTTTCATTTAAGTGTTTAGTTGATTTGGGTTGATTTTATTTCATGATTTGATTTGGTTTGGATGAACCTACAATTAATTACTAAGTTTTAAAGAAAGGGAAAAGAGAAGAAAACTTCTATTTCCTTCACTACCTTAAGTAATTTCTAAAGTGGATTCATGTTTAGTGAATGTTTTATTATGTGTTTTAATTAATCCTAAGTCTAGATGAACTCTAAACAAACCTATTCAAAAAGAATGGTGTTTTACGATTATGTAAAGTGAATTAAAATCACAAAACACACATCACTTCATTTCTTTCCCAACATGTATAACATGCATACGAATTAACTCTAAGTATATTTATACATACAAATGAGAATGTTTAACACAACTTATAATGAATGCTAAGTGGTTTGCTTAAGAAAATTTTAGTGCTAATGATGCATGATTTTCATTAAGTAGAAAAAAGGTTTTTATCCAATTTTCACATGCACACATGAATGTATGAAAGGCATAAGTGAGTATGACACCATTGTTAACTAGGGGTGTAAGGTACAAGACCTCCTTAGGGCTACTTAAAGCCTTGCAACCTCAGGGTTGTCCATACTAATATACCACTTTCCTTAAATACAAGCATATGTACAAAAGAAATAAATGGAAATGAAAGATGTAAAAGTTTGTACTTGATTATTTATTTTGCTTATGCAATTTATATGTGAAAATATAGATATCCTTCTTAAGTAATAGCATATGAATGAACAGGAAATGGAATTAGGGAATTGTTCGATTCTTTTCAAATGAACTAAACACTTTACCCAATCCTATTCAAAACTATACTGAAAGAGGGGAGAAGGAAAACTACATTAAGCACATCCTTATATTTTACTCACATGCAAGCTTATAAATAAAATATAAGTAACACACTTTCAGTTTTGGTAATTAATTTATATATTTTGAAAATAATTTGGATTTAATAGTGATAATAGGCACTCATATTTCTATTTTAGCCAAAACATATAATTTGACATAAAATAAACATTTTACTTTCATTTTGATTTTCAAGAAGAATGAATGCATGAAATTCATATGACATACACATTTAGCATGTTGGAAAAGAACTAAAATGATGAAAGCATGTAAACACATTCACCCTAATTAATTCCTAAATACAATCTTATGAGATAAGAAAGTTTAAAGCAAATCAAATTATTTTTAAAGGAGGTTTGATTTTGTTTTGAGTTTAATTTAATTTGAAAAATGTGAGGTGAGTTTGCTATTCTTAACCTATTCACACATGCGTATGATATTTAAGTTCAATTTATAGATGATTAGATCCATTTCATATTTTGATTAGGTTAAATTATGAATTAAGTGTATTAATTACCCCTTACCTATACCACCTTAGCATATTTAATCAAATAATCATGAGCCAATAAGATGACTTAATACCTAACAAGGAATTTAAATTTGCAATGCACATAGGAAGAAAAGGCAAAATACAATTTGGCTCATGATTAGTGATTAATTAAACTAAGGGGTTTAACTGAAGTAATTTCATAACCCCTCTCACATTGAATTGGATTTTGATTTCCTTAATGTACTTATGCTCTTAAACACTTAAGCATCTATCCAAGATAGATTAATTAAGTTCTAGAAGATTTTAGAATTTTATGAAATTAATTAAGGGGTAATTGGTGAATTAACCCTTAATTAAGGATGGATTAAGGAAGAAAAGGCAGCTTAGGGAATACCTCATGGAAAGTATCCCAAAGTTATTCCCTAAACCTCACATTCACGTAATCAAAACTTAATTGACTCAATCAGAGGGTTAAACCACTAATTATGCCCTTAATTAAGCTTAATTACATTAAGGAAATGATTAAGAAATGAATTAGGAATTCTCCTAATTAAACTACTAATAAATCTCAAGAAAATTAGGGGAGGTAGGAGTCATCCCACCAATTGAGCACAAAAAGTTTGGGATTAATCAAAGGAGTAATTAAAGGATAATTTAAAAAATAACATTCCCAATAAAACACAAATTCAGAAAAAATACTATTAAAAAAATTCATTAAAATTAATTTTAAAATATTCTATGCTCAATTATCTTTCATATGCAATTTATTTCATATTTTTTTGATTTTTCTACACTTAGATATGAATTTTAGAAGGTTTGGTGATTAATTAGAAATTATTTAATCCCTAATTATATTATTAATCCCATCGGCACCACGTGTGCCACTAATGCAACATGCGCTTTACACATGGTGTGACAGGATTGGGTATTTAACCCATCACATCTTAGCATTGCGTGTCTGCGGCGCTACACGCTTTCTCCTCAGCCGTCCGATCAAGGATCAGATGGTTGAGATTAAAGCCGCGGATTTGAGGGAGGAAGATATGGATATTATGCATTTTAATCTCAGTCATCCATCCAAAATGTGTGGATGGATAGCCAGAGATTCATCCCTACTGCTCTCTATGAGCAAGGAGATCCGTCCATCTTTGCGGCCATGATCCAAGCTCGATTGAGCTCGGATTGGGATGAGAATCGACCCTCACCATCTAAATATGCTGTTGACCTCATTTTTAGTATGAGCTCTCAACCCCTCCATCTTAGACATAGGACACCTCTTAGACTTTAAGAGTTTCTTAGTCTTAAGACACATCTAGTGATTAGGTGGACACTCAACCCAGCACTTAGACAAGAGTTAGCCATGAATAGTCATGCCTTTGGGGTGTTAGGAAAATTTTCTACCCTTAGCTTAAATCATTCCTCACTTTCCTTCTTTCAAGTCAAACCCCAAATCAATCTTAATTGATTTCCTCCAAACCCAAACCAACTCCATATGATTAAAATCCATGATTGAAATCTATGATTGAAACCCATGATCAAAATCTATCAAAAATTCCTAAGTCCAAATTTTGCCTAAGTCCTTAATCCTCCCTTAAGGACTTAAACCAAAATCATGATTAAAACATATTCAAACCTTTGATATTTTCTCATAATACACTTATATTCTCATTTATATGCACATTTATAAATGAAATATAAATTTAAACCCATCAAATCAAAATTCCAACTCAATTCATGAATTTTTTTTAAGTTCTTTAAGTTCTCCCTTAAAGACTTAGCCTCTTCATGATCAAACCATTTCAAACTCATGGGATTTTATCAAAACTCATTTATATTCTCATAAATAAATGAAATGTAAATATAAATCAATCAAATCTAATCCAAAAATTAAATTTCAATTTAAAAATTTCCTTAAATCCTTTAAATTCCCTTTAGTGGATTCAACCTAAATCATGATCAAACCTATTCGAACTAATGTGATTTTCTCAAAACTTATTTATATCCTCATTTATATTCACATAAATAAATGAAATATAAATATAAATCAATCAAATCCAATCCAAAAATTAAATTTCAAATTAATAATTTTCTTAAATCCAAGGCTTTCATAACGACCGTATTGAGAACCTGCCACCGTCGGAATATTCAAAAAATCGGCTCAGTAGAAAATCGGAGGACACTGTAGAGAACCGGTAGTTCAACCACGTGGAACAAGAGAACCGCCTGAGTCCGTCGCATGAAAGAATAAAGATTTTGTGACCATGCTTATCCAAGCCCCAGCCGCCGCCTCCCTTACGGTTTTTGTTTTGCTCCCCCGCTTCCTCTTCTGGTTTTTGGTTTTTTCTCCCCTCTTCCTGCTGGCGGTTTTCAGGTTTGATTGTATGTGTTTCTCATTTGTTCTTTTCATGTTTATTGCTAGTTTATATTTATATGAATTGGTTCAGTTCTTGTTTATTTATTTATTTTTACTAAATTATTGCTTCTCTTCACATTTATTTTTCTAAACTTGTATATTGTCGTTTTTGCAACTATTATATTCTTGCATATTGATTTATGATTTCTCCTTGTGCTTGCTTCTAAGTGAATTTAGGAAGCAATTGAACATTGGGCATTGACATTGGATGTATTTAAACTGAACTAAATCTTAGTTAACTTGAACCAATTGTGGTTGAATGATTGAATTATAATAAGCCATGCTAGATAAAGAATGCTTTTTTTTGCATTTAAAAATTATCATCTATTAAATTGTTACATTAGAATCTTTATCATTTATCTGTGGAATAAAGCCCAACATTTTTGCTTATGGGATGTATTTTGGCAATTTTTTTATTGACATTCTCTTTAATTTATTCAACATTTATTTTCATAAATATGCTAAGTTTAAACATTTATTTTTCATAGGATATTTTTTTGCATATGATTTGTATTTTATAATTTATTTCTCTCAAATTACACACATTGTATGATTATTTGATCATTTAAATCTCATTTAGATAATTTTAATATTTATTATATCATCCGGTTCAACCTCCGGTTCGACCTGGTTCGACCTTTAAACTTGAATCTCTCTATTTTCTGGTTCTATGTCCGGTCCGGTTTTCACAACCTTGCTTAAATCCTTTAAATTCCCTTTAATGAATTTAACCTAAATCATGATTAAATCACTTCAAATCCTTGAAATTTTCTCATGATCCATTTACATTCTCATTTATATTCACATATATAAATGAAATATAAATTCAAACAATCAAAACCAATTCCAAAAATCAAACTCAAATCAACTCAAAATCCAATATAAGCCTTTCAAGTCAAAATCTTGAACTTAGTTAAATCTACTTCAAATCAAGCCAAAATCTTGATTTTCTCTCATGGTTCAATCAACCCTACAATCATGAGCTCATATATAAATCCATACTTCAATCAAAGAATCAAAACCTAGTTCAAAAATCAAACCCAAATGGATTTAAACCCATTTGAATGTGAAATTTTTAAATGGATCTAAACCCACTTGACTTCAAACCACTTGTAAATGGATTGATATTTCAATCATGAGTCCATATACAAGATCAACCAACTTCAAATCAAGCTTTGACCAAGCCATTTGACCCGTTTAGGCTCACTTGACCCAAAGTGACCTAAAGTACTCTTCTGAGCCAAATTTTGATCCTAACCAAATTAGATTGAACCAAACTCATATATCCCTCTCATCATGATCAACAATCATCATGGGATGATCAATCAGTCAAATTAGGTCAAACCAAGTCAAACTTAAGGATTGACCAAGTCAACACTTAACCTAAAATGAAACCTTACATTGCCAAATTCCACCATCGGCCAAATTGATTGAAACCATTGATCTAAGTTCACTCATGACTTATATTTGAACTTGACCAAGCCAACATTTTAGCCTAACCTAGCCCAGTTGGTCAACTTGACCCAAGTTGGCCCATTTTAACCTAAAGTATCAAAATGTGTCAAAACTTAATCTAAGCCAAATTGATTGAAACCAATGGGTCAAATCAATTTCAAATCACTTGTGAAACTTGACCAAAGCCTCAATTGTCCAACTAGACCTAACCTAGCCTTATTGTCCTTAGGCCCAACATGACCTAAAGGGGTCATGTTGAGTCAAAATTGAACTTAACCCAAATTGATTGGAAATGAAGATACCAATCCACTCCATATGAGTAACCTAACTTAAACCTACCATTGACCTACCTCAAATAGGTCAAATGGGTCAAATAGGTCAACTTGACCCATTTGACCTAAATGAAGTCATATGAGACAAATTCAAAACTAATCCAAATTGAATCAAACCAAAGCCATCACAACATTTCAAATAGTCATATGAACTTGACCCAATCTTGGTTTGACCTAATTTGACCTATTGGTCAACTTGACCCAAGTTGACCCATTTTGACCTAAATGGGTCAACATGAGCCAAACTCTATCAAATGGATTCCAAATCTAATGAAACATGGCCAAACCTAGTTTCTCCACATACCCAACATGTCCAAAGTGGAAAAATGAAAAATGACCATCCTATCCCTAGGCCACAGAACAAATTTTGGCTTAACCCATGTCTAATTTGGTCATACCCTCTTCACATTCACTTGAGGCTTTCCTAAAAGCTCAAGGGGACCTAGTGATGAGTGGTACACCCAACCCAATGGGATATGGTCAGCCCATTTGGTCCCTAGACCAAACCCGACTCTATGGTCAAAAATTGAAAATTCAAACTCCCTTTCAAGCTTTCAAGCACATGGGAAGTTGGCAATCCACTCCTTGACTCAAATCGACCATGTGCACACTCCTAACTGATCAAACAACCCTCAGCCTATGATCAATTGGATAAAAATGGCAAGTGCATTGCCGGCCGTCCGATCCTTCAAGGGGGAGATATACTCCTCCTAATTCAATTGAATTCTCACTTGCCCTCTATTGATTGAAGCTAAGGAACTTAGAGCAATCATCAGAGAGGACTCCCAAGCTTCCTATAGAGGATTGGAAAAAGCCATTTCTCATTTTTTCACTGTGCAAAAATAGGGGAGCTCAATCCTTTCTCCAACTACCTATTCACTCAATTTCCTTCCAATTGCTCTTGCACACTTTATCAAGGAGCTAAGTGGAGTGCACCTAAGATTCTATTGGAGTTCACACAGCAAGGAATAGTCCAATTAAATCAAAACTACAAGCTACCTAAGGAGGAGTTGGTCCATACATCAATCCACTCAATCTCAAGTGCTCATACTCTCAACAAGGCTTCGTCTCAACCAAACGAAGCTTCTCCAAGGGAATCAAGCACCGGTGATCACCTCTTGTGAGGTATGAGATTTTCTGACCATTAAGCTCAATGTGGTGTGGAGCTTTATGAAATAAATTTTCACCCCATCAATTTTTGACCATTGGATTTGCCACTGTTTGTCTTTAGATGGTGTGGGTTGAATTTGGTTTGATTCTATGCTAGATCGAGCTTGGATCTTCCCCTTGATCAAGGGGAAGAACTTGGAAGATCTTAGCCATCCATCTGCACATTTTAGATGGACGGCTAAGATAATTCTGCACATTAGAAATTCCTTTTATCCATTTTAAAATGCAGGGAGATCTTTGGCCATCTGATCTCTGATCGGATGGCAGAGGATTAAATCATGTACGTCACCAGCCTCCCCCATGATGTGATGACTTAAGTAATCCCCTCATAGTGCGATGCGTGTAAAGTGCACTGACCATTGTTGCCACACGTCGCGCCATGAGCCAGGGATTAGTTAGGGATTATTTAAAATGCTTAATTAATTCCTAGTTAAACTAGAGATCTTCTAAAATTCATAACTCTTCTAAAAAATATAAAAAAAATGAAATAACATTTTATGGATAGATAATGAAAACTAGAACATTTTAAAATTAATTGGTAAGTTTTGAGTTATGTTTTCTCTAAGTTTGGGTTTTATTGGAAAATTTATTTTGCTAATTAATTTTTAATTAAGCCTTTGATTAATCCCAAATTTTTTGGGTATATTTTAGGGGATGACTTCTACCTCCCCTAATTTTCTTGAGATTTATTGAAGGCTTGATTAGAAGAATTGCATATGGTTTCCTTAATTACCCTCCTTATGTAATTAAGCATAATTAGGGTGTGATTAGTGATTTTAACCTATGATTAGTATTGATTTAGGTTAGATCCAGTAAGTAGGAGGTTTATGGAATATTTTTGGGGCATTTACCCCAAGCTATTCCCTAAACCCCCTCTTCTCTCCTTAATCTCCTATTAATTAGGGTTATTTCATTAATTATCCCCATAATTAATTTCTAAAAATTCTAAAAGTTCCAGAACTTAATTAATCTACTTTGGGTAGATGCTTAGGTGTTTAATAGCCTAAGTTCAATTAAGGAAATCAAAATCTTATTCATATGTATGAAAGGGTATTTTGAAATTACTTAAGCAAAACCCCTTAGCTTAATTAACTTTTAATTGTGAGCCAAATTGCATTAGGCCTTTTTCTTATTAGGTACATTGCAAATTTAAATTCCTTATGGGTTTTATGTCATCTCATTAGCTCATAATTATTTTGTTAATTCTTCTAAAGTGGTGTAGGTAAGGGTTAATTAAGTTACTTAATTCATACCTTAACCTAATCAACACATAAAAATGGATTTAATTGTTTAAAAATAAAATAAAAATATCAAACACATGTGGGAATGGGTTAAGAACAACAAACTCATTCCAATTTTTCAAATTAAATCAAACTTCAAACTAAACAAAAATCACTTTGAAATTCACTTTGATTTATTTTAATCTTTCTTATTCCATAAGAATGTGAAGTGAGTTTGTTTACATGCTTGCATTGCTTTGGATCTTTCCCCAACATGTTAAGTTGTATGTCATGTGATGTCATGCATTCATAATTTTGAAATTCAAATTTTAAAATGAAATTGTTTACTTTATGTCAAATTTGCATGTGTTGGCTAAAGTAGAGATATGAATGGCTATTATCACTACAAAATCTAAATTATTTTTAAAACATAAAAATCAAATACTAAATCTGAAAGTATGCTACTTTTATCTTAATTATAAGCTTGGATGTGATAGATTATAAAGGTATGCTTAGCATAGGTTTCCTTTCTTTCTTATGTTAGCATAGTTTTGAATAGGAGTTGGTAAGATGTAGGGTTCATTTGAAAAGAACCAAAAACTTACTTAATTCCATATCCTATGCATCCCTGTGCTATCACCTAAGAAAGGTTACCTATACTTGCATACATAAATTGCATAAATAAAAAAAATGAATCCATTAAATAACTTTTTGCATTCTCCTTTTCTATTTCATTTCTTTTATACATATGTTTTGTATTTAAGAAAAGTGGTATAATAGTCTGGACAACCCTGAGGTTGCGAGGCTTTAAGTAGCCCTAAGTAGGTCTTGTACCTTATACCTCTCGTTAACAATGGCACTGTAGTCAATTATTCCTTTCTTACTTTCATATTTGTATGTAAAAATTTGGATAAGGAAAACCCTTTCTACTTTAGAAAAATCATGCATATTCAACTTCTAAATTTTCTTAAATGGATTACTTAACATGCATCATAAAGTGTGTTAAATACTCTCATTTGCATGTATATATATGCTTAGGGTCCATCCATATGCATGTTATATATGTTGGAAAAGAAATGAAGTAATGTGTGTTATGTGAATTTTGATTCATTTTATTTAATCTTAAAATGCCTTTCTTTTTGAATAGATTTGGTTAGAGTTTATCTAAAGTTAGGATTAATCAAAAGATGTAATCAAAACATTCACCTAAATGAAACTAAAATGTGAATCTACTTAAGAAATTACTTAGGTTAGGGAAGGAAAGAGAAGTCTTCTTCTCTTTCCCTCTCTTTATAACTAAGTAATTAATTATAGGATTCACTTAAACCAAATCAAAACATGAAATAAAATCAACCCAAAATAATTAAACAACTTAAATGAACCCTCCTCTAAGTTGAATATATTCTTCACACTTAGAAAATTTCAACCTAAAGCCATAGCTAAGCATACCACACAAGCCTTCAAAGCACACACATTAGCCTAAGTCACCACTTCTAGCTTTAGGTTAGGTCGGTACATGGTTTGATATTATATTTTATTTTGTGATATATATTTTAGACTGGATGTTAGGGTGTATGCTCATAGAATGAATGGTAGGAGGTTCTTAGTCTAATTATTCTTTTCTGCAGGGGATTGTGCTTAAGGGACGGTATCATAAATAAAAATAAAAATGCTTTTGCTTGCAGGTGCTTTATACCCCTAAGCATAATCCATAGGTCAGGTGGACTTAGTCACCCATGTGTGAGATGATAAGTCCAATATACATGCTTGGGATTTGTGTGGTTTGTTTTAACTAACCTTTGTTTTGCAGGTGTTAGTTAGATTTTCATTCCTTTTCCTTTTCATGTAAATTTATGCAACTAGGATTTTGAAATGATTGTTATGGGGATTAGGATGAGCATTGGTCATAAGATCCTATCTTATGCACCATGTGAAGCCTTGGAGCATCCACCTTCCAACCATCCAAAAGAAGGAACAAAAAGAAGAAAGAAGAAAAGAAGAAAGAAAGAAGAAATAAGAAGGAAGACATAAAGCTTGAAGACCCACATAACAAAGAATTCCTTGCTTAAATATAATTTAATTCATTTTTAATTCGGGTTGTATAAGGGTAGAGCTCGGCTACCCATAGTTGATATTTTCAGATTTGTGCGGTGGTGTCCGACCACAATGGCCTTTTATTCTTTTTGCAATTAGCTTTATAAATTGGTTGATGATTTGTTTAGCTTTTGCATTATGTGGCATGATTTTCCTAGTTTATTCCTTACTTTATGTATGGCTTGGATGTGGGTTAGGGTCTTTAGAAAAAAATAAATCTTTTACCTAACTTAACAATTCAAATAAAAATTAAACAACTCATAACCTCACCTAAAGCTTAGGTTTAAAATCAAGATAAAAGAATTAGCAACCCCTTAGCTAGATGAGCATTTCTTTTGTAATATCATGCACAAATGCATCTTATTTCACTCTTGATTGGAGGGCTTCCACCTTTGCCATAGAAACTTGGCTTGACCTTTGAGAGTCATGGTGGAAACTCACCTCCTCCCTTCTCACTGATTTTGGCTAATAATCTTCTTTCTCATGTATTAGTCATATGAATCCTATTAGGTCAAGTAAAAAATATTTATCCAAAATGAAAATAAAATAAAATTTGAAATGCATTAGATTTAGGTCATTTGAAGCATGTCCCTTTACATGATCTAGTTTCTTTAGGGAGTACGTTAAGGACTTAGTCTCTTTCTAAATAAATAACAACCTAGCTATCTTGCATAAGCATAAAGACTTGCCTAAATATTTTTAAAATTATAGGAGGAGTTAGTTAGTGGGCACCCCCAGGTTGTTGTAAGTCCAAGCTATCGAGTGGTTTGTCCTCTCTTGTGGAGGCAGACCAATTACCCATTTTCGCCTTAGATTTAGGTTATGCTTCCAGCCCTTGCCGAAGCTCTCTAGATTTAGGTTCTAAGGTTGCTTCTCCCCTTTATAGGCCATAAGCATAATTCCTCACCTTGTAAATTTTTTTTAATCTTGTATTAAGGAATCTTAAGTCCTAAATTTCTAATGAAAAATGTAACTCAAA
Organism: Cymbidium sinense; assembly: GCA_021442155.1. Lineage (NCBI taxonomy): Eukaryota > Viridiplantae > Streptophyta > Magnoliopsida > Asparagales > Orchidaceae > Cymbidium > Cymbidium sinense. The sequence goes on from CM038226.1 coordinate 75,248,372, forward strand.
TAAACTAAATCAATTTCGAAAATGTAAAGCCCAACTATAGGATAGTTTAAGATGCTCGCTAGATTTTCTAGCATCGTGGGCATCTCGTACTTATCTCCTATTTTGGTTTCAATAATAACTCCCTCTTTCGATCGATCCCATTTGATCTTCAAAATAAAACCAATCGATGGATAGCCCTTTCCTTTTGAAATCTTCAAAGACAACGATCATTTACCTTAATCGAGAGTTTTCCTAAGAAATCCTCATTCCTTAAAATGTAATAGTATTTGTAGAACTTGAAAAATTTCCATGTAAAGTAGGGGAAGAATGTACATATGCATACCCATCTAGATTAGGTGATGAGATTTCTATCTTTCAAGTACATTTTGATGATCTCAAGGCATCCTAAAAAAAGATGAATTTTTATAGGTCTTGCCTTTCTTTCTCTCCATAGATTTGAAGGCGACTCATATAGGAATTTATTCACCACACATGCATACAAGAACATCTAATGCCTAGATCAACCTAGGTTTAAAGTTTACTTCACAAAGGACCAACATAGATTGAACTAAAGCTAAAAAAAATGGCATACCTCACCGGCGCTCGAATCCCTTGGAGAAGCTTCGTCTGGTTGAGACGAAGCTTTCCTGAATGTTTGAGCTCTTGAAATTGAGTGGATGCTTCTATGGGTCGACTCCTCCTTGCCTTGAGCTTGGCCTTGATAGAATTGGATCCTCCCTTGCCATGGAGCTTGGGAAAGAGCTTGGGCAGCTTCAACTTAGTCCTCTGATGGAGCTTGAAGAAGGAATTGGGTTGAGGCTGAGTGTGGAGTGAGTTCAAATTTCAGTCAAGCTCTCTTATTTTCAAGTGATGAAAACTGAGAAATGGAGATTCAAATCCTCTCTAGAAAGCTTAGGAAGGCTCTATAAGGTTTGCTCTGAGTTCCTATGCTTCAATCGACTGAGGGAGAGTGAAGTTTGAAGTGAATTAGGGGGAGTATATCTCCCCCTTTGGCAATTAGATGGCCGAACAAGAGCTTGCCATTTTTGATCAATTTCCTTGGTTTAGTGGGTTTGTTAGGCTGTTAGATGAGTCATTGAATTCAGTATGGCTAGAGGAGTGGAATGGTGAACTCCCCATGTGCCCAAAATAAGTGGAGGCATGATTCCAACATGGCCATTTCAAGGCATTTGGTCAGTTTGGCCATTGGGCTTGGTTGGGCTAACCCAAACCCATTGGGTTGGGTGCACCACACTCCCTAGTGTTCATTTGATGCACTAAGAGGGTGCCAGGTTGTTATGGAGAGGATTTGACCAAATTTTAAATGGATTTGGCCAAAATTTAAACTATGACCTAGGGGTAAAATGGTCATTTGACCTTGATTTTAGTTTGGGTATGTTTGATATGATGAGAAAATAGGTTTGGCCAAGTTTCATTAGATTTAGAGTTGGTTTGATGTGATTTGGCTCATGTTGACCCATTTAGGTCAAAATGGGTCAAGTTGACCAAATGGTCAAATTGGGTCAAGTTCATATGACCATTTGATATATTTTGGTGGCTTTGGTTTGATTCAATTTGTTTTAGGTTTGAATTTGGTTCATATGATTTCATTTAGGTCAAATGGGTCAAGTTGATCAATTTGACCCGTTTGACCTATTTCTGCTAGGTCATGGGTAGGTTTAGGTTTGGTTGGTCATATGAAAGAGAGTGGTATCTTTATTTCCAATAAATTTTAGTTAAGTTTGAATTTGACTCAATTTATCCTTTTAGGTCAAGTTGGGTTTATGGTCAATTAGGCTAGGTTGGGTCTAGTTAGCCAATTGGGGCTTTGGTCAGGTTCAACAATTATTTTGGAATGAATTTGATCCATTGGTTTCAATTGATTTGGCTTAGATCAAGTTTTGACCCATTTTAACTTTTTAGGTCAAGTTGGGTCAACTTGGGTCAAGTGGCCAATTGGGCTAGGTTAAGCTCAAATGTTGACTTGGTCAAGTTCAAACATTGATCATGAATGAACTTAGATCATTAGTTTCAATCAATTTGGCCTATGGTGAATTTTGGCTATGTTGGATTTCAATTTTGGCTAAGTGTTGACTTGGTCAACCCTTAGGTTTGGTTTGACCCAATTTAAGTGATTGATCATCTCATGGTGATTGTTGATCATGATGAGAGGTTTAAGTGAGTTTGATTCAATCCAATTTGGTTAGGATTAGAATTTGGCTCATAAGGGTACTTTAGGTCACATTGGGTCAAGTGTGGTCAAAGCTTGATTTTAGTTTGATTGAACTCACATATGGACTTATGATTGAAATATAAATCCATTTGCAAGTGGTTTGAAGTCAAATGGGTTTTGATTCATTTGATAATTACAAGTTCAAAGGGTGATCATGAAATGGATTCTGGCATGATTTTTGAATTGAGGTTTGGTTAAGTGATTGAAGTTTGTATTTATATTTGGATTCATGATTGAAGGATTGATTGAACCATGAAAAAAAAAATCAAGAGTTTGGCTTGATTTGGCTAAGTTCAAGAATTTGACTTGAAAGGCTTAGGTTAGGTTTTGATTGTATTTGAGTTTAATTTTTGGAGTTGGTTTTGGTTGTTTGAATTTATATTTCATTTATATATATGAATATAAATGGGTTATGTGAAAATTTTATGGGTTTGAAGTGATTTGAACATGATCTTGGCTAAGTCCGTAAAAGAGGATCAAAGTGACTTAAGAAAGATTTATGAATTTGGATTTTACTTTTGGGTTTAGTTTGATTGATTTAAATTTATATTTCATTTATATATGTGAATATAAATGAGAATATAAATGAGTTGTGAGAAAATTTTATGAATTTGAATTGATTTGAATATGATCTACGCTAAGTCCTTAAGAGAAAATCAAAGTGACTTAGGAAAGATTTGTGAACTTGGAATTGAATTTTAGATTTAGTTTAATTTATTTGAATTTATATTTCATTTATATATGTGAATATAAATGAGAATATAAATGAGTTGTGAGAAAATTTTATGAATTTGAATTGATTTGAAAATGATCTAGGCTAAGTCTTTAAGAGGGGATTAAGGACTTAGGAAATATTTGGAATTTGGAATTTCAACTTGGAATTTGATTTTAATTGATTTGAATTAATGTTTCATTTATACATGTGAATATAAATGAGAATATAAATGGATTATGGGAAAAATTCATGAATTTGAATTGATTTGAACATGATCTAGGCTAAGTCCTTAAGAGGGAATTAAGGACTTAAGAAGGATTTTGAATTAGGAATTTTGAAATTTGGATTTTAATCATGGATTTTAATCATGGGTTTCAATCATGTGGCATTGATTTGAGTTTGGAGAAAATCAATTAGGTTGGAATTGATTTAGGTTTGATGTTGATTTGATTTGGAGTTTGACTTGAATAAAGGAAGTGAGGAATGTGGTTCAAGCTATAGGGTAGGCAAATTTTCCTAACACCCTTAAGGTATGATCTTTTCTTATGGCAAACTCTTCTAAGTCTTTAGAGCTAGGTTGAGTGTCCACCTAATCACTAGAAGTGTCTTAATGCTAAGGATCTCTTAAAGTCTAAGAGGAGTCCTATGTCTAAGATGGAGGGGTTGAGAGCTCATCATAAAAATGAGGTCAACAATATATTATGTCAAATTATAAAAGTAGAACTACACATCTAGCCAAACAACTTGTCAACTCAGGTCTCTTCATCAAAAAATTTTGTGGATTGATTTTATAGATGAGTGTTATTTTATGAGACAACATATAATGAAAAAAACTTTATGATAGCAAATATCAATGTCAAATAATACTTCTCAATCAGAGAATACTATATCTTAATTTATACTAATCTTTGACTAATATAATATAGTGCATTCTCTTTGCCTTTTTCAGTGTGTTTTCTGAGCAACATCATAGTGTTGTTGTGTATAGGATGAGAGGCTTCCCCAAGATTTGTACTACTAGAATAAGGGTTTCAATATGTATCTTTTGATATTATTGAATGATTCTTGACATTCATTATCTTATTGAAAAGGAGTGTTTTTCCACCAGTTTTACAAAAGGTTGGCATATGACTAACAAATTTGATATGAATTACCAAATGAACGTGAGTGTCTTTGTAGAAAATGGTGCTGACAAAGGTTTTGTGGGAAAGTCATATCTAAGATTGCCTTGAATTTATTGGGTTGAATTTGAATTTCTTTATGTCTCAGCACTTAATTAAGGAATTTTCTTGATTCGACCCTAAAAGCTCACTTTAGATCATATTTTTTTTATTATTTTAAATATAATTCTCATGTCATCAAGATAATCTATATAAACCATACTCTTAACATTGAGGTCATCAACATAGAATTCTACTTTCTTCTAAATTAGTTTGTCAAAATATGAGTCATAACCCTCTAATAAGTAGCCACAACATGCTTCAAATTGAAGGGCATGACTTTATAATACTATATACTAATTGACATCTTGAACGATGTGTGCTTTCATCCCCAAGAGCCATATTAGTTTGATTATGCTCTGATGATATGTTTATGAATAAGAATATGTCATAATTTAAAATATTATCTAAGAACAACTCTAATATTGGAGGGAAGTCATCATTCAGACATACTTTGTTTAAGTCCAGAAGTTAATGCAGATGTGGATTTGATCATTATTCTTCTTTAATGGAAGAATGTTAGTTATCCAATTTGCATAGTTTTATTCTTAAATGAAGTTTTCTTCAATGAGCTTTTTAGTTCTTGCAATCACTTATTCTATAATCTCTAATCTCATTCTCATAGGAGCTTGCTTAATTAGTGTTGTATTTAGCTTAATGGTTAATATGTGTACTGGCACATCAGTGCATATGCTGGTCATTTTAGTGCATGTTTTGGTAAAATAATCATTGAATTCACAGAGTAGAGTTGTCATCTCTTCAATCTTGATGTCAGCATAAGCCAATCAAAATTTTGATAATGACACTCCTCAGATATATAAAATGACATTTTGATCAATCACTTCTCGGTAAAGGAGGTACATTGAAGGTTTCTTAGTGTGGACCTCTAGTGGAGTGATTTTCTTGAAATATTGATGAGAAACTAGGGTGATCATGAATGAATCTTCTAATATCAATAGATTCATCATCCTTCTTGAAGAGACATATTGGACCTCACTTTTGTAGATGAATTCAAAATTGTAGGTAGAGTTAGAGAATTTTATTTTCTCTTTCCCTTTTGTTAAACGTTCACATGTATCTTTAGATTTGAAAGTAGTGCTATCCTCTTCTTTTACGTCATTACCCAGGTGAGGGATATGTTTGTTGAACTTTGATTAATTATCATAGGTCTTAGAAAGAGTTGGTGTCGTGTTATTTCTTCCTTTTTGTTTCTTCTCTTCTTTCTCATCTTTAGGCTATTTCACAAACTTCGAAGTTGAAGCTAAAGATTGTTAAGGCTTGAATTCTTTTAAAAGAAAATATTTTGCATCTTTATATATTTTTTCTTTATGAACTACAAATAGTTGAATAGTGCCAAAAATTCTATGCTCTTCTCTATCCCTTAAGTACTTCATGCATTGATGCAAAGTGGATGGAATCTTTCCATACTCATGGAGCCATGTGTGACCCAAGAGTGATTTGAACAATGTGTTGACATCCATTACATAAATTTTGTCCTTAGTGTACAATTCTCCAAATTTAAGTGATAAAATAAAGGATCCCATAGTCTTTTATCCTTTCTCATTGAAGCCATGGACCATTAATTTATATCAGCTGAGATGTTAAATGTCAAGAGACAACCACCTCATTGCTTGTAAGTTCATGGGCTTTATTGAAGAGCCTAGTTCGATTAGAGTCCTATTCATTATGACACCATCGCTCTTTATAAGAACATATAAAGGATGATTAACTATGATATTTTAAGCATAAGATTTACCTTTGACAAGGTGATTGTCAAGTGATTTTGAGTTTACAGAACTTCAATAATATATTATTTTGTGAAATATGCTTCATATTTCTTTGAATTCTTAAGAGTCTATATCAGGGTTTCTCAGAGATACTTCAATATCAAAAAGGCCCCATATACATTTAATTGTGCAAAGATATTCCTCAGATATGACAAGCTATTGTAGCCAATTACTATGTTTGAGTTTGGTTTCTTTCTAAGATCTATAGGAATAATGTCCTTATTAACCTCAATATTTTTATCTTTATTTTTGTCTTTATCTTTATTTGATGGCTTATTTTTTGGTGGCAGTGTCAATACCTTGCCACTTCTTAATTATACTTGGACCATCTTATCAGTCTCAAATTCTTCTGAAGAATTAATCCTTTCAAGCTCATTATTTATCCTTAAATACTAAATAAAGGCTATAGAGTCACTACCTAGATTTATGTGCTCCATTTGTGATGTTATCAAGCCTTCTAGTTTGTCTCTATCAGGGATGCATATGTCTTCTTCTGAGCTGTTATTTGCTTTTGTTACCATTAGGCATGACTTGGATGTTAACTTTTTTTTTTTTGAAAGTTCTTCTTCTAACTGGGACAAACCTTCTCACTCGAGCATGATGTATTTATTAGAGCTATCTAATTCCATCTATCATTTGAATATAAGCTCCATCTGGAGGTGTTCGAAGACATCGAGATATATCCTGGCACATTTCTCAAAGAAGCGATTCTTCATCATTATATCTTTCCTCATTTGAATAAATGATTTACATGCCATGAAATCAATGAGTTTGATAGGTTTCCTTTTTAGTGGTTGATATTCTTTTAGATTATTAATAATCTTTTGAGTTGTAGCCTTCTTTTTGGTTTTCTTATGTTTGATTGGCTTCTTTGATGTACTTAGTGTACCTTGAGTAGGCTACTTCTCATATTGCAACGTGCTAGCTTTCTTAAAATGTCTTTGAGGAGTTGAGGTGCTTGGTCTTCATATTTCTTTTAACTTGAGCACCATTTAAAGTAGTGACTTCCACTTGATACAAAGGAAGCCTTTCAATTGTTCCAACAATTTAATAATTTTTTGTGACTTTAGTTTTCCATTGTTCCTTTTGTACTTCCTTTTCTTTCACCTTGCTTTTAGTTGGGGATACGAAAGAGGACATAACCATCCAAACATATTCTTTTTTTGGATGAACAATAATAGTATTAGACAATATAAATTTACCATTCCTGTATTTTCTTTCTAGCTAGTCTTTAAATATATAGCAATCTTTAATGGGGTGGCTAATCACCTATTGATATGAGAAATAGTTTGGATTATCAGTTTGATTTGATTCTTTGAGACTTTTATATTCCGATAACTCTAGCCCTACTTTGAGCGCTTGGTGAAATAATTTAGGCACACTTTTCCTTTTGAAAGAATATTCCATATTCATCTTTTTTTATGGGATGTGTGTGCTCACTCATCATCTCAGAGGGCTCATGACTTATCAATTCTTCCAAAGATCAGCTTTGGCAGTGGGTTGAGGTTGATTTATTGTCTAACTCTTTCTTCATTATAAACTAGTTCTTTTCCATTTTTCTCTACTTGAGATGTAATAAGTGGTATGAGTTTCATTCTTTGTCTCTAAGGACTTACCCTTCTTTGCTTTATTTGAGTGACTTCAAATTTAGAAAAAATTAGCTTTTCAAATTTTGTCACTTGATCAAGTAATTCTTGGAAGATTATGATGAAAGCCATGCACATATAAGGTGTCATCTTTTCATTGATAATGCCAATCAATAATTTGATTACATGCTCTTACTCCAAATATTGTTCACATTTCATGCTCATATTATGCCAACATGCTATATATTTGGTGATTGACTTGACCTTTCTTCTCTTCTCTAAGGTGAGGTCACCATTGGTTGTCTTCTTGATTTTACTGACAAAAAAATTCAGTAAACATCAAGCAAATATTTTAATCAAGTCATTAGTCAACTCAATGTACTATTCGAAAGCAGTTGAGGTTAGGCTGCTAATTAACTAGCAAAAGAACATTACATCATTGCCTCCAATATTGTTACATTTCACTTTAAATTGCATCAAGTGATGTTTGAGATTATCATTGTCATCAAAAGTATGAAACTTTGGCACTAAGTAACTTTTGGGGTATGACACCTAGCCATACTCTATAGGATACATACAACCTTCATTTATTATTTTATCTGCTTGCTCTTCAATGATGATAGTTTTGACTTTCTTATTTATAATATTATTTAGTTATACCTTCAAGTGCATTCTTGATAAAAGAACCTGTGGCACTAAGTTAGCTAGTAGATCAGTTGGCGCCACACTAGCTGTTTGATGATAAGTGGAGTGGGTGTTGGCATTATCATCATATTTCTCTTCATTATTTATATCATCATGTTAATTTGTGCCATCATATGATTCATATTTGTGTTTAATTGTAAGATTTATTTATCCTTTGTCTTCATCAGTTGCTGCATGTACTTCTACACTTGAGTTAAAGTGGTTGTGTTAGTAAAGAGTGAATTATCTTCTTCTTATTCATCTTTTAAGGAGGAACTCAAAGATTTTTTATTTGTTCATCCTTGTATTAGCTTTTCAATATAGATAGGAGGTTTGATCCTATGCCATATTTGTTGGTACTATCTTATGCTAGATGGTTCTTCAATATGATGTACCATATACACAACTTTAACTTTCATAGTGTCATCCTCCTCCTCCTCATCATCTTCTTATTCTTCTTATAACCTTGTTTCTGAGTATTATCTCCATCTAATTTCTAGCTTGAGCTATGTTATGAAAATTTCTTCAGTTGGAGGGCTATTGTACTTGATGATGGGATCCCCTAGGAGATTCTCCAAGGTGTCAACCATCTCTTGGCTCATTAGTGTGACTTCCTCTTAGCAACCCATTCCCATCGAGTTCTATCACCTATGGATCTACTAGATGCAGACCATAAGTTATATCTTTATCTTTCTCTGTATTTGTTTTTTTATACTTTGACCTCCAAATTTTTTTTTCTTCTATCGAGACCTTGTGGGGCAAATTCATGGACTCAAGATCCAAGTGTCACACCATGATATTCATCAAATAAGGCTTGCCTTATTTAATCTCATGTCACCACCATTGATGACAGTTTTCTAAATAGTGCCTTCTTATTTTCTTTAATAATTGGCCTCTAATACTTCTTTTTCATCAAGCCTTTTTCTTTAATAGCCTTTAGAACTCTATGCATTTTACCAGATAGAGGCTCAAGCTCCTTTCTTTGTGGGACTTGGGATTGGTGCTGTTGAGCCCAAAAAGATTATCAAATTTCATTAATAGAGCTATATATTCCTTTTCATCAATTTTAAGTTATCAAATTTATTATGGGTGGGAACACTCATTTCCCACTATAATGTTGATTATGCATAAGTTATTTAAGTAGCAATTACTGAGCTAGTAATTCATCATTTCTTCTTCTCCACAACCTTGTCAGTTTCTTCTAAATGAGAAATATTCAATATCATACCTTCCTAATGAGAAAAGCTTAGTTAGTAGGGAGGTATCATTCATAGGCACTCTTGAAATTTTTTGACTAAAGATAATCCTCTTTACAGCCGAGGCATCACGATGGCCCAACATTTTAAATACAGAGCCCTCTTTCAAGGAGCCTTGGCCACAATGGCTGCTTTAGCTGATCTTTGTAGTTAAATGGGCTGATGCATCATGGGAGGGCATATCGATAGCCTTAGCTGCAATTGCTAGTAAATCAACATTACCAAATTGAATGGTTACTTTAGCATCCCTAGTGTTGATGATAATATTAGCTAGGTAGATGCTAGCTCTATGTTCTTTTTTCACGGTGTATGAAGTGTTTTGAAGGTCCACTATGCACAAATAAAATATGAGGATTAATAAAATGCAATTGATATTTTATCCCACACTTTCAAAATGTAGAGATACCATAGAACAAAATAATTTAACAAAAGAGTATATTATATGTAGAGGCTTTATTGATTTTGAATCATACTTAACAAACACTTGGATTTAGAGATTTATTTTACAATTGATTTTAGGGTTCAATTAATTTTTATTTTATGATTGATTTAATTATATTCAGTTGTTATTATAGCTCATATTTGACTAACTAAAGATGGAAAGAAAAACTTATCCACAACAAAGTCCCTAAAATTCTATGTGATTCAAAAATTCTTGCCTGACCTCTTAATGAGGAGAGTTTATAATTAGTTCTAGTCAAATTTTTTAAAGATAGATAGATTTGTAGATAAGACATTTCCTAGAGATTTCACCCTTACTTTATATTTGGTTCTAGGTTTCTTAAAAATGCAAGTAATTATAATTGATTATCCTTCCCAAGGATAAGGGAGAACTTTTGGTTAAAGCTAATAATTAGGTCGCTAATTACTTAGCATGTAGTAGAAATGATTTAGATTTAAAATTATAAATTTCACCATCTTTTAACTTAGATCAAATGGTGGGGGAAATGATGACATGCTCAGTTAAGATCCAATGAATCTATTATTGCAGGCTATCATGGCCCATTATTTACTTAGTCAAAAAAGATAGTCGACCCAACCTAGTTGAAAGAACTTTATCGATAGGGTTGCTTCACCTAAGGGAATATTATAGATATGTGTTGATGTTTGTCTAAGGAGATAGCTTTAAGTATACTCTAGCAAATAGATGTCCTTGTGCTAATCAGGTGCATCTTATGATTCACAACTCAAGTGACAAAGTCATTTGAGAACATATGTGCTACAACCATGACTATAATTTAATGATCTCATTTTATCGTAAAATCATGCAGATAGAGGACATTGGTTGTGTTCTTACTGGCATGAGATTATTTGAGTATAAATATAATAATATATTTAATTTGACATTGGCTCATTTGTGGGCTAATGTTTTCTTAAATTATCACCCTTGATAAATAGGTGTGGATGGTGGCTAGATTTTTTTGTTTTAAATCTTGTACTGATAAATTTAATTTAAGGGATTTCATAATTTTAAATTTTTTTAAAATATCTTAAACTTTATTAAAATTTAAATTTTAGGTTATTTGATAAAGTTTTAAAATTTTTGATGATAATGACCCTTTTGGTCGAAGTCTTTAATCAACACGATCATCTTCGAGGTATAAATAATTTAAGCATTCACATTATAGTTTTAAAATTTTATTTTGAGAATGAGGTTGAAATATTCAATCAACATGATCATCATTATGGTGTGAATCATTTAAGCATTCACACAATTGTTTCAATTTTTTTTTGAGATTGAACCCTATTTGTTAAAATATTCAATCAACATGACCATCATTAGGGTATAGATCTTGTCAACTTTACTTATTTGCTCATAGAGGATTAAGTCTATGGTTTGTGTGTGATTTGAAGTTTTCTTAATAATTAACCACCTTATAGACCTTATTAACTCTATCTTGAATATAGAGGATTAGATCTATGATTCACATTTTAAGAATTGAGGTTTGAGATGATTTAACATTAGCACATTAAAATTTTTAATTATAGTTACTTTTCCAGTTGAATTCTACAATCAACATGGCTATCATTGAGGTATAGTCAGAGATAGTCATGTCATAATCACATGATGGAATTTATTTCTTAAAGACTCTCCTAAAAGGAGAAGATTATGATAGTATCAGTAGGCTTATCTCATAAGCATAATGCACTAACACTTCTAAAAATAGTGGCATGTAGTGTCTGACATGTGTTAGACACTAACACACATCCTAAACACCTCCGACATGTGTTAGACATGTCTTTGGAATGTCCAATTAAAAATAATTTAAAATTTGATTAATATAATTTCAAATATAAATTATAAATTTAAAACATATTTTTTAATTTATAACACGTGACTTGGGGATTAAACATCGTCTAGCTCTTCTATTCGAGTTTCCAACACATTTCTTTTGCAAAGTGTGTCTATGATTTCTCATGTGATCGTAGAGCATCATTAATCATCACTACTGCTGCCTTCGCCATCACCATTGATGCTAAAGGCTTGAGTCTTCACACCTCTTGATGCTCTTTCTGTTTATGATTTCATATCATCTATAGATTTTTTATCTTTCGAAAGTTCATAATAGACTTAAACTTTATATCATTTTTTCTATTAATACACTATTCATTTTATATAAATTAAATATATTACTTATAACTATTAAACTATAAAATTTATAATGCCATGTAGAGTGCATATTCGTGCATATATTTTCAAATAATAAATGTGTCATGTATCCATGTTGTGTTGTGTTCATGTATGTGCATCATAGCCCACAATTACATGATGGAAATATTTTCTTAAAGATTTTCTCAAAGAGAGAAAGCTATGATAATATCAATAGTTTTTGTTAACTTGGATCTAATCCAAAGATCTAACTAGAAATTAATCAACATAACATCCTCAGACACAAGATTTAAGTATTTAGCACATGTATCGGGGCACATACTTATCAATTAAAATTTCAACAATTTTTGTGGGGTTTAAAAGACTTTCATATTTTTTGAGATAATTGCAATTGAGTTTAAACTTTTGCACAAAGCTTGCAAATCATTCAAGAGAATTTGTGCACTTCTCAAAGGATTAAATTTTGAGTTAATCTTACCTCATAATATGCACACATAATTCATTTTACTATTTGCATGAATTTTGCGACATTTATTTATGTCTATAGTTATCTTGTGACGCACACATAAATGATTTCATTTAAGAGCAACTAAACGTTTGTGCACATTTTAGCATGTCAAACTTTATGTGTAAAGTTTGTATCGAGTTGTATGCATAATTTATTTCATTAAACTTCTTACATGCATTTGAATTGAATGAGTTAGCTCTGTAATGCATGGGAAATTCATATCTTTAGGATGTTTGTATGCATCTCAATATCACAAATAAGAATGTGTTTCTCTCGTGATATGTGCAATGTTCATTTCATTTGAGTCTTTTGACTATTTGTATGTATTTCAGTGCGATGAGTTTGAAACATGGTTATCTCAAAATGTATGCAAATTTCAATCATTCAAATTATTTGGATACATCCTATCATAATTATGACAATTGATTCTACAGTAATTGGACCTTGTAAGAATTGTATATTTGTTTTGTGTTCATTAATTTTCTTTGAAATTTGGAGATAATTGTTGACCTCATTTTTAGAATGAGCTCTCAACCTCTCCATCTTAGAAACTAAGATTTCCTTAGTCTTAAGACAATTCTAGTGATTAGGTGAACACTTAACCTAACCCTAGAGACTTAGAAGAGTTAGCTATAGGAATAGGTCATGCCTTAGGGGTGTTAGGAAAACTTGTCTACCCTATAGCCTGAACCAAATCCTTACTTTCTTCTTTCAAATCAATCTCAAATCCAAATCAAACTTCAAATCCAAACCAACTTCAAATTCAAATCAAAATTCCAACTTAAATGACTTTTCTCAAATCTTTTAAGCCAAACTCCAAATCCAAACCAACTTCAAACTCAAATCAATTCCAACTTAATTGATTTTCTCAAATCCAAATCAACTTCAAACTCAAATCAACTTCAATTTCAAATTAAATCTTAAATCAATTCCAACTTAATTGATTTTCTCAAACCTTAAATCAATTCCAATGGATTTTCTCAAATCTTAAATCAAGTCCAAGTGATTGAAATCCATGATCAATTCTAAATCCAAAATCTTTCCTAAGTCACTTTGATTTCATCTTATGGACTTAGCTTATATCAAATCCAAATCACTTCAAATTCAAGAGATTTTCTCATAACCCATTTATATTCTCATTTATATTCACAAATATAAATAAAATATAAATTCAAATAATGAAAACCAAATTTAAAACTCCAATCCAAATCTAACTTAAAACCAACCTAAGCTCTTTCAAGTCAAATTCCTGAACTTAGTCAAATCAAACTCAAATCAGTTCAAACCTTTGGATTTTCTCTTGAAATAATCAATCCTTCAATCACAAACCAAATTCAAACATAAACTTCAATCATCAAACAAAAAACTAAATTCAAAACTCCAACCTAAATCAAACCCAAGTTTATCCTTTGGACTTGAAATTGTCAAATGAATCAAAACCCATTTGACTCTAAATCACTTGCAAATGGATTTATATTTTAATCATAAGTCCATATGTGAGTTCAACCAAACTTGAATCAAGCCCTGATCAAGTCAATTGACCCCCTTAGGCTCACTTGACCCAAAGTGACCTAAAGTACCCTTTTGAGCCAAATTCTAATCCTACCCAAATTGGATTGAACTAAGCCCATCTTAGCCTCACATTGTGAGCAGCAATCATCATAAGATGATCAATCACTCAAATTTGGTCAAACCATGCTAAACCTAGCTTTTGACCAAGTCAACACTTAACCCAAATGAAACCAAAACTAGCCAAAATCCACCATAGGCCAAATTGATTGAAACCATTGATAAAAAATAATTCATGATCAATGATTGGACTTAACCAAGTCATCATTTAAGCCAACTCTAGCCCAATTGGCCACTTGACCCAAGTCAACCTAAAAAGCCAAAATATGTAAAATCTTGATCTAAGTCAAATTGATTGCAACCAATGTGCCAATTCATTCTAAATCACTTGTTGAACTTGACCAAAGCCTTAATTGGCCAACTAGACCCAACCTAGCCCAATTGACCATGAACCCAACTTGACCTAAAAGGTCAAATCAATTCAAAAATCAAATCAAACCAAAATTACCTAAAACCAAAGCTTGAAAAATATTTCAAATAACCAACCAAACCTATACCAACCCATGACCTAACCCAATTGGGTCAAATAGGTAAAATTGGTCAACTTGGCCCATTTGACCTAAGTGAACTCAAATGAACCAAAACCAAATATAAATCAAATTGAACCAAACAAATGATACACAACCACTCCAAATGATCATATGAACTTGAAACAACCCTTTATTTGACCCAATTTGATCAATTGGTCAACTTGACCCAAGTTGACCCATTTTGACTTAAATGGGTCAACATGAGCCAAATGATATCAAATCAACACCAAATTCATTGAAAATTGGCACAACCCATTTTTCAATCATTCCAAATATGCTCAAATCAAAATCAAAGCCAAATGACCATTTTACCTCTAGGTCAAAGGGTAACCTACGATCAGATTCACTTAGAATTTGATCATATTCCAACTCAAGGCCACTTGGCATCCTTTTAGTGGTCCATTTGGACACCAAGGAGGGTGGTGCACATGACCCAATGGGTTTGGGTCAGCCAAACCGAACCCAAAGCCAAAACCGACCACCCCACTCATAATTCTCCATAGGGATCACCTCCCACAACCATTTTAACCCATGTGCTCTCCACACTCCCACTCCTCTACCAAAATTGAACCACATGGGATTCCTAACAACCTAAACAACCCATTCCATGAGATCATTTTGATCAAAATGGCAAGGAGGCTCACAACCGTCTGATTCAAGTAGGGTGAGATATACTCCCCCTCATTTCATTCCAATTCAACACACTTGCACTCGATTGAACCCTAGGAAACTAGAAAAAGCTTTCCAAGCTCTCCTAAGCATTTCCAAGCTCTCTCCATTTTTCTCCTTCTCGATTTTACTCAAGCCAAAATAAGGGAAGAAAATAAAAACTCAAACTCACTCAATTTTCCATAGAATCCAAATTCCTCTTGCAAGCACCATCAAGAGACCTAATCAAGCTCTCCCAAATCATTTCCCAAGCATCCAAGCCACGAGAAGAAGGAGTTTGACCAAAGTCGCAAGCCATTGAAGGGGAGCTTGGCCAATTGGAAGATCTACTTCATCTCAAGCCTTCAAACCTTCAACAGGGCTTCGTCTTCACCAAACGAAGCTACCTCAATAGTTGGAAGCACCTGTGATAGCCTTCAGCAAGGTATGCTTCAAAACTGAGCTCCTATTAAAAATTCTTTGGTCCTTTATGAAGGGAAGTATAATCCCATTGCATTTCCACAGTTGGATGTGCTTCTCCTTACTTCTTGATGGTGTGGGTTGAATCCCTACCCAATCCAAGCTCAAGCAAGCTTAGATGAAGCCATGGAGGATAGACGGTCTCCGTCTCCTACTGGCGAGGACAGGGATGAATCATGGACCGTCCATCTCGCGTGTTTTGGATGGACGGTCCTGATTAAATTATTTAGATCTGATGATTTAATCCTTTGAAATCTTGGGCTTAATCTTGACCGTCTGATCCTTGATCGGATGGCCTAGGAGAAAGCACATAGCACTGTCGGCTGATGAGACATATGATTTGACAACTTAAATAATCAATCCCATCACACCACGTGAAAAGCGTGTTGCGTTAGTAGCGCACGTGGCACCGATGGGATTAGTCATATAATTAGGTTATTTAATGACCTATTAATCATAAAAATTTCAAACATTCATAATTAAATATAAAAAAATTTAAAAAAAAATGCAAACTCATCTTCATTTTAAAAATAATTCAAAGGGGAATAATATAAAATTAAGTTTAATTGATTTTGAACAGTGACATTTACTTAATTTAAGTTTTATTGGGGATGTAATTATGATAATTACTTCTTAATTATTTTAATAAATAATTTCAAACACCCTAGGGTTAATTAGTAGTATGACCTCTGCCTCCCATAATTTTCTTAGAATTTATTATTGGATTAATTTCGATAAATTCTTATTTCATCTCAAATCACCCCCTTAATCTGTTAAATGATTAATTAACCTATTAAATTGTGATGAATTCATTAATTAAGCTTGTTAATCATCTTGGAATAGTGGATAGTCTTAGGGAATGAGATTAGGATAGCTTTTCCAAATCTTTTCCACTAAGTCTATTTCCTTTGAATGAAGACTTAATTAATTTACAAATTGATTAATGATTTAATCATTTAATTAAATAGCTTAATTAACCAAGCTCAAAATCAAAAATTATTCCAAAAAGTTAATCACTTAATTAATCTCAATCTTGGGTAGATCCTTAGGTGTTCAAAAGCCTAAGGTAAGCTTAAGGAAATCAAATCTAACCTACATGTGTGGGAAGGGTTATAAATGTACTTAATGAAAATCCTTTAGCTTAATTAATCAATACTTATAAGCCAATTGCATTAGACCCCTTTTTTTCCTAGGTGCATTGCTGATATAAATTTCATTTGGTTGCATATCAAATGTTGGCTCATAATTTTTGGGTTAATTATGTTAAACTGGTATATGTAAGGGATAATTAATGGACTTAATCTACACCTTAACCTAAACAAAATATAAAATCAACTTAATGGGTCTAAAAATTAAACTAAAACAACACACACATGAGGGAAATGGGTTAGGACCAGAAAACACCCTATTCATATTTCTTAAATCAAACTCAAAATAAAAATAAAAAATCTCTTTAAGAAATGTTGATTCTCTTTAAATGATCTTATTTCATAGGATTGTCTTTAAGAATTAATTAGGGTGAATGAAGTTACATGCTTACATCACTTTATCTCTTTCCAAGCATGTTAAATATTGTTTTCCATATGAAAATCATGCATTCATATCTTTTGACAAATTAAAATAATTGAAATATTTTCTTTATGTCAAATTGTATGTTTTGGCTAAAGTAAGAATATGAATGGCTATTATCTCTACTAAATCAAAAAAAATTATTTTGAAAATTTATAAATCAAACACTACAAATAAAAGTGTGCTACTTATAAATACTTATAAGCTTTTATGTGATTATAGCATAAAAATGTGCTTTATGTGACTTTCCTTCTCTTCTTTTTTTAACATAGTTTTGAATAGGATTTGCAAAGTGTATAGTTCATTTGAAAAGAACACAACACTTGCTTAAATCTATTCCTATCCTTTCCTATGTTATCAATTAAGAAGATCCTTCACATTTACACATGTAGATTGCATAACCAAATCAAATACAAAAATCTTTTGCATGACTCTTCTTCCATTGATTTCTTTTTGTACATGCACATGTGCTTAAGAAAAGTGGTATATTAGTCTGGACATCCCAGGGTTGTGAGATTTTAAGTTGCCCTAAGAAGGCCTTGTGCCTTATACCTTTGGTGTAGAAAACAATGGCGTCGTACTCACTTATATCTTTCATACATGTAAATGTGCATTTGATTAATAGATAAAAGATCCCTTCTTTTCTACTTAACAAAATTATGCATCATGAAGCATATACATTTTTTTAAGCAACATCTCTTAGCATTCATCATTAAGGTGTGCTAAATATTTATGTTGCATGTATAGATATGCTTAGAAATCATTCATATGCATGGTATACATGTTGAAAAGAAATAAAAGGGTGTGTGTGTTTTGTGATAGTAATTCACTTTAATTAATCTTAAAATATCTTTCTTATTGAATAGGTTTATTTAGAGCAAATCTAAACTTAAGATTAATTAAAACACATAATAAAATATTCACTAAATAAAAAATCACTATTGAATCTACCTTATAAATTACTTAAGGTAGGGAGGAAAGAAAAGTTCTCTTCTCTTTTTCTCTCTTTACAACACTTAGTAATTAAGTGTAGGTTCATTCAAACCAAATCAAATCATCAAATAAAATTAGCAAATGAACTAAATCACCTAAATGAAACCAACCTTTAAGTTGAACCCTTTCACACTTAGAAAATTCTAACCTTAAAGCTTAGCTAAGACATACCACACAAGACACACACATTAGGCTAAGTCATCATTTCTAGCTCTATGTTAGGGCAGTACATTTTTTGATGCTTGATTTTATTTTATGATGTAATATTTTAGACTGGATGTTAGGGTGTATGTGCATAGATTGGATGATAGGATGTTCTTAGTCTAATCATTATTTTTTGCAGGGGATTGTGCTTAAGGGGCGCTGTAATAAAAATATAAATGTTTTTTCTTTGCAGGTTGCTTATACCCCCAAGCATAATCCCAAAAATAGGCTAGGTGGACTTGGCTACCCATGTGTGGTGTGCTAAGTCCAATTTATTCATATACATGCTTGAGATTGTGTGGTTCGTTTAGCTAATCTCTATTTTGCAAGTTTTAGTTAGATTTACTTTTCTCATTTTCATGTAATTTTTTAATTAGGATTTGGAATGAATGTTATGGGGGATTAGGATGAACATTGGTCATAAGACTATGTATTATGCACCATGTGAAGCCTTCGGAGCAACCAAATTCCAACAAACCAAAAGAAGAAAGAAGAAAGAACAAAGAAGCAAAGCAAAACATGAAGAAATGAAGAATGAAGAATGATGAATGAAGACCCCCATAACATGAATTCCTTTTTGATTATAATTAATTCATTTACAATCTACGTTGTATAAGGGTTGAGCTCGGCTACCCAATTTCTTTTCGGGTTTGTGCAGTGGAGCCCGACCACAAATGCCTTTTATTCTTTTGCACTAGCTTTATAAATAGTTTGATGTTTGTTTAGCTTGTGCATTAAGATGACATATTTTCCTAATTTTTTTCTTGCTTTGATGAATGGCCTAGATGTGATTAGGCTCTTAGAAAAAAAAAATTTTTAATCCAATTAATCAACTCAAAATAAAAAATTAACAGCTCATAACCTCACCTAAAGCCTAGGTTATAAATCAAGATAAAAGATTTAACAACCCCTTAGCTGGATGTTGTATGTTTCAAATCACGCATAAAATGCATCTTGCTTCAGTCTTGCTTATAGATGGCTTCCACCTTTGCAAGGGAACTTGGCTTGACCATTGAGAGCCATGGTGGAAACACACCTCCTTATTGTTGATTTTGGCCCGTAACCAATTTCTGATGCATTAGGCATATGAATCCCATAGCCTCTGTCAAATAAATTATCCAAAAAATGAAAATAAAATATAATAAAAATTTGCATTAGATTTAAGTCATTAATCATGCCCTACATGATCTAGTCTCTTAGGGGGTGTGTTTAAAGACTTAGTCTCTTTCTAAATAAACAATATATTAGCTATCTTGCAAAAGCATATGATTTGCCTACATGTATTTAAAATCATAGGAGGAGTTAGTTGGTGGCCACCCCCAGGCAGTTGTAAGGCCAAATAGTCGGGTGGTTTATCCTATCTTGTGGAGGTAAACCATATACCCATTTTCACCATAGATTTAGGTCGCGCATCGGCCATCGCCAAAGCTCTCTAGATTTAGGATCTGAGGTTATCATTTTTCTTTTTAGGCTACAAGTATAAATCCTCACCTCTTAGGCTTTCCATGATCTTGTATCATGGAATTGTAAGTCCTAGATTTATAATAAAATATTCAACTCAAATAAATAATTCTCTTCAAATTTAAAAATATAAAGCCCAACCATAGGATAATTTGGGATGCTTACTAGGCTTCCTAATATCATAAGCATCCCCTACTTATCTCCCTTTGGTTTCAATAATAACTCCCTCCTCTTAATCAATCTTATTTGATCTTCCAAAAATAAACCAATTGATTG
Organism: Cymbidium sinense; assembly: GCA_021442155.1. Lineage (NCBI taxonomy): Eukaryota > Viridiplantae > Streptophyta > Magnoliopsida > Asparagales > Orchidaceae > Cymbidium > Cymbidium sinense. The sequence goes on from CM038226.1 coordinate 75,268,741, forward strand.
ATAGTCCTATCTTCAAAATCTTTGGTGATAATGATCATTTACCTTAATTGAGAGTATTGACAAGGGATCTCATTCCTTAAGATGTAATTAACTATTGGGGCTTGCCTCCATAGGGAACTTAACGAACCCGATTTAAAATAAACCCTGCTTTACTTTTTCATGTAAAGTTGGGAAAGAATCTCTAGTACATTTGAAGACCCATTGTCCTTAAGAGTCATTATTAAGGTGATTAGGTCCATTATAGGATGGTGACTTCTATCTCGTAAGATAGTATATCATTTCTTAATGTCATACCCGATCACCCTAATAAGAACATCTATGGATCTACGTGATATCCAACAAAGAAGAGTTTTATTTTTGTCTTCATTTAATTCATTTTTAGATGAAGATAAGAATAAAAAAAAATTCACCACAGTAATTTTTTGTTTAGTTTTTTAGTAGATTTTTTGAAATTCTGATTAAACAGAATTTTAATATGTCAAAATTTACCTTATTGTATTTAATTAAATTTTCAAGATGTATTTTATGCCCCATTCATAAACTATATTCACCACATTCTAAAGCACTCTTATCTTTATTTTAAGCATATTTTTATTTATTTTTATCAGCAACATAAGTATGAAAGTAAAAAGTTTCTTATTGGAATTATCTTTCTTAAAAAAATTGTATATCTTTGTAAAAGCAAGTTTTTTAGAACCACATGATGTCCATTTTACAAATCATAATTGCTAGTGTGTTTTAAACATGATTTTATAATGTTTGTTTACTTTTTTCATAGTTTTTAGAGTTACCATGTATTTAATATATAAGATAATTTATGTAAAGTTATAATTAAAATATAATAGATTTATTAATTACAATTATGCCCATTATATATTAAATTTTTTAAAAATATTTCTTATTAAATACCTCACCCCACTCATTTCTCACATTTTTCTCCAAAGAGAGAAAAGTTTTAGAGAGAGAGAGAGAGAGGAAGAGAAAGAAAGAAGAAGGAGAGAGAAAGTGCTCTTCGAGGTTGTAGAGCCAATTTTATTCCTCGGGCCAATTGGAAAAATTGTTTGGCTCTAAGTTGGCTTAAGTTTACCTACTTCAAATTTCAATTTCATCGATTGTGAGTATTTTTGGCATTTTATTTGGTTGGATTTTATTCAAACTTAGATCTATGGAGATTTATAAACTTTTCATTATGTAACTTTTGATATGTTGTAGAATGAACTGTGATTAACATATTCACATAAGAAAACATAATTTTCATAGAATATTTTGTACAGTACAATATTTTTTTTAAATTTTTGTGGATATATTAAGCCTCATAAAAATTGCTATAAAATAAGAAAAGCTTCAATATTATTCTAGATATTTGATATAAATACATTTATAAATTATGATTGTTGATGTATGCACAAAAATTCACCTGGAATTCTTTCTGTCAGTTGTACTTACAGATATTTACATATTTTTGTAATATATTTGAATGATGGGGAAGTTATAAGTGCAAGTGGTTGGGTGTATGTATGTTATGTGCATTCAAGTGGAGTTATAAGTGCCCGTGCACTTATAAAATTATCCATATGTGCATTTTATATGTCTGAGCAGATGTGAACAAGTAGAGGTATAAGTGAAAATGAAGATATAAAGTGCAAAGGGAAAATTGAACAAGTGGATGTATAATTGCAAGTGGAGGTATAAGGGGTGAATGAAAAATTTTAAAATAGTCTAAATAAAAAATAAATTATTATTTCATATCATCTTATTTTATTTCTGACATCATGTTGCTTACATTATTGATAGATGTATACTTATGATAGATATTAGTTTTTATACTGACACTATACTTGATACAAAACATGTGACATGTTAAAATATTATTTTAATTTATTTAAGACCCATTCTATTATTTATTATAAAATATATTTTTTGATGTATATGGTTAAGATTGATTAACTCTGTGTTATTTGTTATTTCAAGAAATGTTAGGCTTTTTTGAAATCGACCTTTAGTATGTTCCTACTTTAGAAATATTCTTTTGATAGTTAAGATAGTATATGTGTTTTTTTAGTAGAAGAATCATGCCATGATTATTATTTTGATGTATAGTCGTGATATGATTTGATATGACTATTTTTATTTTACAATATTTTGATGATAGCAGTGGTTCTATTTTGTAAAATTGAAGAAAAAAATTTCTTCTAAATAGAACTTGAGTATTTAATTAACTGTTACATCTCAACACAATGTGAACCGAATATGATGGTTTACATTGGGTTGGGTTGTGAAAATAATAGACTTTAAACATGGGACCTCTTTATGGTGTGTAAGGTTTAGTCTTTTCATGATCTTTATCAACGCATCATTGCATGTATTTATTTTCCAACTCGTTGAATTTTGAATGTCCAATATAATCTTTTTGTGCTCATTGATAAGCCTTTAAATTCACTGGGAATGATTAGGTTCTCTAGCAAGACTTATTTGAGTTCTATTATTTCTTAGAAGTGGACTTTTAAATCCACCACCAATCATGTGTGACTCAATTTGTGTTCAATTGAGATCTTTTATTTTATTTATCATTAAATTTAATGGTCCAAGCATTTATTTGGATTAATTCACTCTTGTTAGTGGGTCATTTTATCTTTCTTTAGCTCATAAATGAGCTGTTCTTTACTATCTAATCATTATTTTACTCTAGCTCACCCTTTTTTCGGCATGTTCATTTCCACTTTTTATTTTTATCAATTTTTTCATTTAATTAATTTCATGTTGTATTAGTACTCATTAAATTCATTTTAGCTTAGTTTTGATTAGTATTATCAGTTAAATTTTTATGACATTTTGATAAAATTTTGATAGCATCCTGTCATTATTCTCATTTAGAAGGCTACATCGGTTATGATAGGCTTTCCCATCATGCTTATAAAAAGTGTGCATGTTGGTGGCTCATGATACTATGGTTGAATGTCTCTTAACTTACTTGCCTAAAAGGCATGCATATGTCTTCAAGCACCTGCACGAGAGAAGCGCATAATTTTTCTTGCCGTATTTGAACAACGTGTATGAATGCTTAATTTATAAGCTTCTTTACCATGTTGGAATAATGTGAATGAATACTTAGGTTGTTATAGCATTTTTACCTTCATGGGTGGTGGTAGTGAGGCAATGATTTCAAGATGAAAAATTGATGATAAAATTTGCGAGAATATTATAAAAAATAATTTTTTCCTACTAGAGCTAGTGGAATAGAAAGAGAATGTGATAGAACAGAGAGAGAGAGAGAGAGAGAGAGAGAGGAAAGTAGGGTGCAGGCGGTCGACAAAGAAGAAGAAAGGGGAGTAGACCAACAATACGTGTTGAGTTGGATGGAGTGCGAGGTAGCATGTGGAGTGGTCTTAGATTTGGGTTGGCAAGCGAGGTGAGTGATAGAGCATAGTGTGTACAGAAAAAAGATGGTGATGGCATGTGACTTAGAGGCAAGAAAGAGTAGTGAGGGATTAAAGAGGCTGGGGACTCTAACTGCTGTGTGAGATGTAGAGAGAAAAGCACAAAGGAAGGTTAGGTTGTTAGGGAGATTAGTGTAAGGTGAGAGTGGAGAAGAGCTTGGTTTTAAGTCTTGTAGCAGAGAGGGGAGTTTAGGATTATGAGATAGAGAGAAGTAGGAGGTGAGACTGTGCAATTTTTAGGAGGCCATGCTAAGAAGAAATCAAGAGTGGAAGACTAGTGTATTGTAGGCTCTGAAAATTCACCACTGATTTCTCAATGAAGAGAGTGATTTAAAGTGTGAGTGAAATTTTTAAAAGGCAGATGGAATAGTAGATAAGACACTACCCAGAGATTTCACCCTTATTTTGTGAGGACTTTATATCTGATTCTAGGTTTCCTATAGGCGCAAGCACCTATAATTAATTACCCCTCTCAGTGCTGAGAGAGAACTTTCGATTAAGGCTGGTCATTAGGTCACTTAGTGTGTAGCGTATAATAGCAACATGTGGAGTATTAGAATTTAGATTTATGAAATTCATTATATGTAGCTTAAAGTGGATGATTGGGGGAATGATGGCGCGCCTGATCTAGATCCCATGGATCCATCATCCTGGGTTATCGCAGTCCCTAATCTACTTAATCAAAGGAGGTAGTCGACCCAACCTGACAGAAGGATCCTTGTCTGTAGCCATGGGTTGCGTCATCCAAGAAATTCTTGTAGACCTGGGGTGGTGTTTGTCTAAGGAGATAAGCTTAAGTCTGCCTTAGATAACATAGGGCTTTTTTGCCCTATCAAGTATACCATATGGTTCACAACTCAGAGGGTAGAGCTATTTGGGAGCATACGGGCTACAGTCGTGACCGTGATATAGTGGGGTCATTTGGCAACAACCACCCGGTCAGAGGACTCTGGTCGTAATTGCATTATGTGGAGCCTATTGGCCAAACCACACAGTCAGAGGACATAGGTCACATCTTTATTGACATGAGATTATTCGAGGATAAGCATAGTTGTGTACTTGATTTCACTTTGGCTCCTTTGTGAGCTAGAGTTTTCTTAATTTGTCACCTTCAACAAACTGTTGTGAAAGGTGGATTGAATGAAGTTTGCTTTAAATTTTTAAATTGAATTTTATTTAGAAATTTATAGCTTAATGATATTTTAAATTTTGCATTTATATTGATATTCAATCTAAGTTAATTTACTTTAAAATTATAATCAGATTTTGATGGAAGTATCCTCTTTGGTTAAATTTTTATTTAACATAGCCATCATCGGGGTGATTTATTGTTTCACTATTTCAGATTCTGTTGACTCTATTAATTTAATAATAGAGGATTAGATCTACTATCATATTGAAAAATTATCTTCTCAGATGTTTAATTTGGTTGAAGATATTATAATAACATCATTAGATTTTTTAGGTTTTGTTAACTGGGCAGGTCCCAACCTGAATCAACTCATGCGGCATCCTCGGTAACTTTAAGCATTGAGTATATTGTCGAGGCCCATGCGGGTGTATTTGAATCAACATTAATTTAAATCTAAAGAATTTGTATAATATTGCTTATTTTGAATGAATTTCATTACAAGTATAAATTTTTAGATAAAATTTTGACACTATTTTGGCAGCCTCCCGGCATCGTCCCCACATAAGGGGCTACAACGGGGGCTGGGCCTACCCACCATGCCAAGAAAGACATGTATGAGTGGTGTAAATACCACGGATGAATACATCATCCCACCATATTAAGAAAGACATGTATGGGTCTTTAAAGTACTTGTATGAAGCACAGATTTCTTCGCCACACTAAGAAAAGTATGTACGGGTACTTACATACTTGTAATATTAATTTAAAACATCAATTTTAGGTTTTTAATTGATTTTTATTAATTTGTTTATGCCTACTTTTAGTGTAGAAGTTTGGCAATATTTCGACAGCATCTCGGCATCGTCCCCATGTAGGGGCCTACTTTGGGTATGTTGGGCCTGCCAACCACGCTAAGAAAGGCATTTGTGGGTGCTATAGACCACGGCCTAAATGAGCCATTCCAATATGCCAAGAAAGGCGTGTATGGGGCTCTAAATTACTTGCTAAATTAGATTTCCCCACCACACCAAGAAAGGCATGTACGGGTACTTATACACTTACAATGTTAGTTTAAATAATAATTTTAAATTGTGACATAGTTTTATGTCATGTTGTGTAGGCCCCTCTGTCAGTGTGAAGTTTGGCAGTATTTCGGCAACATCCAGGCATCATCCTTGTATAGGGGGCTACTTCAGGTATGTTGGGCCTGCCCACAATTCCAAGAAAGGCATGTATGGGTGGTATAAACCATGGCTTGAATGCGCCTTTCAACCATGCCAAGAAAGGCATGTATGGGGCTCTAAGTTACCTGCTGAAACAGATTTCTCCGCCATGTCAAGAAAGGGGTGTACACGTACTTATATACATGCAAGCAAGTACAGATTTTCCCATTATGCCAAGAAAGGCATGTACGAGTACTTATACACCAACAAGAAAATACATATTTCTTCGCCATGCCAAGAAAGGTGTGTACGGGTACTTATGGTTCACATAAGATTCATGCGAGCATAAGCGTGGCGCTGGTGCGTGCATGTGGGCACCAAGTGAGCGAAGTGAACAGTGCCCATGAACAGTGATTTGGTACAGTGCCGGTGGGTTATTTTGCTAGAAAACTTACGCGAACCGTACGAGCAAAGCAGGGTTTCATGAAGGAGACAGACCGGAGAGAGAGAGAGAGAGGAGGGATGTGAGCTTACAGAAGAGAGAGGGATAAAAAATGTCGGTTCAAGGTTTGGGAGAATAGGAAAAAAATTAGGTTTAGGATTTTAAGGGGGGTATTTATAGGATATTTTTTTATTATTTATTTTTTGATAATTAAGATTTTTGTGCTGACATCATCACATAGACAATATATATGTCAATTTTAGGTTACTCTGATGTTCTGGATGCAACAGCAGAGTCCGTCTTGCGATCGGAGGCCATTTGGTTCAAGTCGGTGTTGAATTGAGGTCAATTTGAGTTCAAATTTGCACGTCGTCACTTCTGCTCGCTTGATATTCATACAAATTTGTCCAATTTGAGCTTGAATAGTCTTATTTAATAGGTTTTGGAATTTTGACACTAACGACATAATTAATTTCACGAACGGAGGTTGTTTGGGCATCATCGCGGCTTTTCGATCTTGATATGCATATTAGCACATTGGCGGCCCTCCTTCTTGATCATTCGACCATCAAATTATGCAAGATGCATATTTTGATCAATTTTGACATTCTGAACATGATGGAAGAGTCCATTCAGCAATCAAAAGTCATTTTAACTAATTTTTGTTGCCATCAAGTGTGTTTCAACTCCGATTTGTGTGTTATTGTATCTGATTGCTTGATATTCATGCATACTCATCCAAATTGAGCACAAATAATCTCATTTGATAGGTTTTGATGCATTGATGCTAATGGAGTGATTAATTTTGTGAATGAAGGTCATTTGGGCATCATTGTGGCTTCTTAACCTCGATATACGTGTCAGCGCTTTGACGACCTCTCTTCTTGATCGATCGATCATAGAATTGTGAAATATGCATATTTTGATCAATTTTGATGTTCTAAATGTGATGACAGAGTCTGTTCATCGATCAGAGGTCATTTAAACTAATTTTTTATGCTGTCGAGTGTATTTCAGCTCTAATTTATGCACTAAAGCTCATCAAATTCACCTTGTGAGCTTGACTTGACTTATGGTGCATGCATGAAGGTCAACAAATGTCCCCTAACAAATATGATTCACGCATGGAGTAAGTCATATTTATTGAAAAACTGGTTGACTCTGGATCTTGAATGACTTTAGCTTTCAACTTTCATGGGTTCACTAAAGAGCTTTTTCCACCATCTACTCTCTGCTTCGATGGGTTTGCTGAAAGCCTCTTTCTTTTGCATCTTCACAGATCTGGATTTCCTCTGACCCTAGCTTCATGCTTGATTGGGTTGGATGGAGAAATTGATTTGTTTGCTTTGAGATTTGAAATTCCTTCTATCTTAGCTTTAAGCTTGATAAACTTTGATAAAGGATTGACCTGATTTGTATATATTGACTTGTCAGGAAGTGTATGTATGCCCTAAGTCCTGTGTTAACTGCTTTGGTGGACTCATTGAAGGATGCATGCAGTTGACCCATCCTTCTAGCTCATATTAGGTCAATGTTGAGTTATCAGTCTAACACTATGTGCTTTTCTAGACTAAATAATCATGAAATTCTTTTAGTTTGGTCATTACCTTTGTGTGAACTATGAAATTGCTTCCTCGATCATGTGGTTTCTACTTTTGCAAACTTGATGAGAGAATTAGCTTTGATCTGTGTTTTGTGCTTGATCAGATCTTTTAAAAAGAGATTGAAATATCACCTTGCGGGCAATATATAGATTGATTTGAGGTAGCTCTAAATTGAAGTTTTCTCAGATTATCTTGGTCCGTCGATCGAGTGGAAAGATATCTTGGATTTTGGTTGCCTGTAGTCACTAAGCTGGATCTGGTTTAAGATTGAAAAGCTATCATCATTGGACTGATGAGCATGTAGCTACAATTGTCATTGCTGGGCTCGTCATCAGGAACTTTAGTGGATCAATCTTTGATATGGGCATTATCTTATGCGCTAACATATAATGTCGAAGCTTCTGAGCAGTAAGATTAATGCAAGGCAGTGCTTTTCAAACGGAGAGTACTTTTCCTCAGCTGTTATCAATCTTCGATTGATATAGTACATCGCATTTTTCTTGCCTTCTTCATTATGCTGTGCAAACAATGCTCTAAGAGATTCTTCTAATGCAGCTGTATATAAAATGAGGGGCTTTCCTAGAATTGGTGCTGCAAGGATTGGTGAATTCAACAGGTATCTTTTAATGCTATCGAATGCTTCTTGACACTCATTGTCCAATTTAAATGGTGCATTCTTCTTCATCAATTTAGCAAATGGTTGACACCTGCCCGATAGATTTGATATAAAGCACCAGATAAATGCCAAGGGTCCTTGCATGGAATGAACCTGACAAAGATTCTTTAGCGGTGGCATATCCACTATCACTTCAATTTTATTAGGGTCGATCTCAATTTCTCTATGCCATGCCATGTAGCCAAGGAACTTTCCAGACGAAACCTTAAATGCACATTTAAGAGGCTTTATCTTGAGATCATACTTCCTAATTCTTTTGAAGACCAACCTCAGGTCATCAACATGATCTTTTTGATCTATGCTCTTGGTAACGAGGTCATCCACATAGTATTCTAGTTTCTAATGAATCAACTCGTCGAAGATGGGCGTCATAGCCCTCTGATATGTAGCTCCAGTATTCTTTAATGGGCATGATTGTGTAACAGTATATACCAATTGACATCCTGAATGATGTGTACTTCTCATCTTCAGGAGCTATCTTGATTTGATTATATCTCGATGATCCATCCATAAATGGTAACAAGTTGTAGTTGGAAGTATTGTCTACTAGTAGTTATGATATTTGAAGTAGAAAATCATCTTTTAGGCATGCTTTATTCAGATCTCAAAAATTAATGTTGATACGGATTTGACCATCTTCTTTCTCACTGGAACAATGTTGGCTATCCAATCTGTGTACTTTTCTTCTCGAATAAAGCTTGCTTCAATTAGCTTCTTAGTTTCTTCAATTATTTATTCTTCAATATCCAACCTCAATCTCCTAGGAGCTTGCTTAACATGTGTTGCATCTGCTTTGATGGCTAATTTGTGAACTGCAACATCAAGGGCTGAGCTTGGCATTTTGGAGTATGTCCAAGCAAAGCAGTCCCTGAATTCATAAAGTATGGCTTATAAGTCTTCAACTTTTTTATCAGGCAGAAGAGCACTGACGAAAGTTGGGCGGGGATCATCTTCTATTCCCAAGTTGATTTCCTTCAACTCATCCATGGTAGTTGCCTCTCGACCATCCTCAAGCTCTTTAGGTGTTGTCTTGGCTTCTACTTCCTCATCGTTGGTCAAATAAATCTCATAAAGATTATCTTCATTTTCAATTTTAGTTTGAACTTCATTTCCCACTATTGCATAACAAGATCTTTGAGGATGCCTATGTCGAACATATCTAAGACCTTTAGATGTATGATTATCACACTTTCATGAGGTATGTGGACTTTTTAGACCCTAGAGGGTATTAAAGAAGTGGGCTCGTCATTTGTCTATTCCAATATCGACTCCCAATTTGTGCATCATCTTGCGAATCCTTGGAGGATAATATTTTTTCATTCTTGTGAGAACCATATCATCAGATTCATCAAATTGTATGAGCCAATCAAAATCCTGGTGATAGCACTCCTCAGACTTGTAAAATGAAATTCTATGTTCATTACTTCCAGGCAAAGGAGGCACAAAGAAAGTCTTTAACTCTTCAATAATGTGGACTTCATGTGGAGTGATGTCTTTAAAATGTTGAAAAGGAATTGGCACGATTAGTAATGATTCTTCTGATATCAACAGGTCTACCATCCTTCTTGAAGAGATATACTGAACTTCACTTTCATATGTAGGTTTAGAATCATACTCAAGATCTGAGTATTCCATAATTTTCTTTCCTTTCATCAGAGAATTGTTGGCTCACTTAAGCTCAATGGGAAGATCATCCTCTTCTTCTTCTATATCTCTGCCCAGATGAGGGACTAGCCTTTTCAACTTATGTGATGCACTAGCTGCTTTAGGAAGAGTCGGTGTCGCCTTCTTTCTTCCTTTTTCCTTCTTCACTTATTTGTGATGTTTTGCAGCCTTTGAGGTAGAAGCTCTGGATTGTTGAGGCTTGGGCTCCTTTAATAAATAGTATTTCACATCGTTGTAGATTTTAGCTTCATGGACTGTAAATGGCTGAAGGTTTCCAGAAATTCTATGTTCTTCCTCGTCTCTTATGTATTTCATGAATTGGTGCAAAGTAGACGGGACTATTCCGTACTCATGTAGCCAAGGGCGACCCAACAAGGCCTTGAATGAGGTGTCAACATCAATGACATAGAATTTGGCTTCTATGTAAAGTTTCCTGAACCTTAATGGCAAGGTAAAAGATCCAAGAGTCTTTTGCCCTTTTTTGTTGAAGCCGTGAATCATCAATTTGTCCCGCCCTAGATGTTGAGTGTCAAGAGACAATCCCTTCAATGCTTTTTGACTCATGAGATTGACAGATGAACCTGGATCAATTAAAATTTGATTGATTATGACATTGTCGCTCTCCAAAGAGATGTATAGTGGGCAATTATGTTTTGATGTTCTGAGCATAAGTTCTTCCTTAGAGAAGGTGATTGTTGGATCATATAATACTTCAGTCATACATCACTCAGTAAAGTGCGCTTCATATTTCTATGGATTCTTAAGAGCATGAATTAAAGTTTCACGGAGATCTTGCGACATCAAAAGGGCCACATACACACTCAGTTGTGTAGGGATCTTTCTCAAGTGTGACAGGATATTATAATCGATTCCTTTATCCATGTTAAACTTCTTCTTTGGATCTTTGGGAATGATATTTTCATTAACTTCTATATTTTTCTCATTGCCTTTATTTGTCATTCCTTTCTTCTGTGATGACAGCAGCACCTTACCACTTCTTAGCTGTACTGGGATGCTTTATCTGGCTCAGATTCTTCTAAAGAATTCTCATCTTTAGAACTATTATTTATGCCTGAGGATCGGATGGAGCCTTCAAAATCACTTCCAAGTTTTATACCCTTTATCAATGGCGATATTGAAGACTTTGACTCATCTTCCTCCAGAAAGTACAAGTCTTCTTTTGAGCTATCATCTGTTTGCTTCACCATCAGGAAAGGATTGAATGCTACATCATTAATGGTTGTTCTTCTTGGATTATCTTGAAGAAATGGATTTTGTTGGGGAGTATCCAAGGACACTGAGATAACTTGATAAACTTCTACAGAAAAAGATTTTTCGTCATCATCTCCTTCATAATTTTTTCAATAGCAAGCTTAATTGGTTGTCTTGGTGGTCATTGATATTCTTCAAGATTATTAATAATCTTTTGGGTAGTAGATTTCTTCTTTATCTTCTTTTATTTGGGTGGTCTTTTGGGAGTTTTTGGTTAGTTTTGGATAGGCTGCTTCTCAGAGTGAGAAACACTAAATGCCCTAGACTGCTTCTGAAGAACAGAACCTTTTGATGTAGATACTACTTTTAGTTCCAGCACTGATTCAAGTGGAGATTTCCATCTGACACCCGAAATGCATTCTAATTGCTTCAACATCTTCATAGCTTTCTTTGAGATCACAGTCTCCCATTTATCATCTCAACTATCTTTTCTTTTGCTTTATCTTTCTGTGGGGGCACGGAATAGGACGTAACCACCATTGCAGATTCTTTGTTTGGGTGCATAAGAATACTACTGGATAGCATTAATTCACCTCTCATGTATTTTCTTTCTAACCAGTCCTTGAATACATAGCAATCTTCTACAGGGTGGTTAACGACCTAATGATATGATATGGATAGTAATTTGGGTTGCAAGTTCATCCTGACTCTTTAGGGATTTTACATTTTGGTAACTCCAACCCTGCCTTGAGTGCTTGCCGGATTAGTTTGGCCACACTTTCTATTTTGAATGATTATTCCTTGTTCATCTTCTTCTTAAGTGATGGACGCATTTGTTCATCATCTCATAATGATTGCCTTGGGTGGTCACCACTACCCGTAAACATTATGGGTTTTTCATTGCCTCCAAGAACTAACTTTGATTGTTAATTGAAGGGTTGTTTAACTTTCTCTTCAAAATAGATAGAATATTTCCTCTTATCTACATTGTAAGTTTCCCTCCATCCTCTATTTGAATCATATAAAGTAGTGTAAGATTCACTCCCCCTTGATTCTGAGAACTTCCTTTTCTTTGTTCTATCTGAATGGCTTTCAGGCTTGGAAAGATTAAGCTTTTTGAACTTTGCCACTCAATTCAATAATAATTGGAAGGTGGTGATGGAAGCCATGCATAAATAGGGCATCATTTTATCATCAATGTTGCCCATTAGTAGCTGAATTGCATGTTCCTCTTCCAGCTGTTGCTCACACTTCATACTCATATTTTACCAGCAAGTTATGTATTTTATAACTCACTCATCCTTCTTCCTTTTCTCCAAGGTTAGGTCATCTATAGTAGTTTTTCTGACTGCACTGGCAAATATTTTGATGAACATTGCCTCCAACTTGGCAAATGTCTTAACTATGTCGTTCAACAACTTTGCATACCATTCAAAAGCAGTTGAAGTTAAGCTGCTAATGAACTGGCAAAACAACAATGCATCATTGCCCCCAATGTTACCATAGGTTACTTTAAATTATGCTAGGTGTTGCCTAGGGTTACTGTTGCCATCAAATGAGTGGAATTTCAACACTGAGTAATCTTTAGGATATGACACATGGTCATATTCTACAGGGTAGGGGTGACCTCTGTTCACCAATTTCTCCACCTATTCTGTAGCTATGATAGCTTTAATCTTTTCACTTATAATAGCTTCAAGTTGTACAACTGTCACTAACTCGGATATGCTCAGTATATGCCAAGGAGTAGATTGAGCAATCAATTGATTGACTTCATTTCTACCATCATGAGCTCTTTGTGCTCCAGAGGTTTGCGGCGCTTGCTCAATTGGTGGATTGATGGGCACAGTGTTGATTATTTGATGATTGGCTGGAGGAATTAGTGTCGGCACTGCGGTAGATTCCTCTGCATCATTTGCATCATGAGATTCATCTGCATCATCATCTGATTCATCTTTAAATTTAGTTGAGAGATCTATTTATCCTTCACTTTCATCTACCACCGCATTTTCCTTTGCACTTGAGAAAGCATAGTAGTATCAGTGAATAGCATGTTATCTTGTTCTTGTTGTTCCTCTTCTTGCTCATCACTTGAGGATGAACTATAGGGTTTTGATTTTGTTTTACCTTGTGCTGGTTCTTCAATGTGGATAGGAGGTGTGGCGCCATGATGCCTAGATCGGCACTATCATACACCAGATGGTTCTCCGATGTGTTGTACCATATACACCACATCTACCCCCATGATATCTTCTTCATCTTCCTCTTCTTTTTGCAGTCTTATCTCTACTTAATGTCTCCATCTGATTTCAGGCTCAAAGTGTGGGATGAACATCTCCTCAATCTGAGGGCTACAATAAAAATCAAGGGAAGATCATTTAGGTTGGTGATGGGATTCCCGGGAGGATTCTCCAGGGTGTCGACCACCACAAGCCTCATTAGTTATAACATTCTGTTTAGGTACCCATTCCTGTTGGGCCCTATCATCAGTGGATCTCCAAATATGCAAATCGAATGTCATGCCTTTTTGTCTTTCTGTGGCTGCTTCTTCTTGAGGCTTCGGCCTCCATACTTGTTTTCCTTTATGTCGAGACCTTTGGCAGTGAATTTTTGAACGCATGGTTCAGGTGTCATGCCTCGATGTTTACCGCACAGGGCTTGTTTATAATGCTTTTGAGTTCTTACTACCTTTGATAGTAACTTTTGCAGTGGAGCATTATTAGCATCTCTAACAATTGGCTTTTGATATCTCTTCTTCATAAGGCCTTATTCTTTTACAACTTTCAACACCTTGTGCACTCTAGAGGATAGAGTCTCAGGATATCCTCTTTGTGGGGTTGGAGCTTGGTAACATTGCTCCCAGAATGATTGCTTAATATCACTAGTAGAGTTGTTCCTTTTCACCCACTTGAGATTTTAAAATTTATTGTGAGTGGAAACACTCGCTTCTGGTTCCACAACTGGTTGTGTAACAGAGGGGCCGGGTGAGAGCTAATGGGCTAGTAACTCAGCATTCCTTCTTCTCCTCTATCTTCTAGTCAGCTTTCCTCTAGATGAGGAAGCTTCAACGTCATGTTGGCCTTGTGCAAAGGTCAACGTCGGCAGGAAAGTAGCATTCAAAATCCATTGAAAATATTTTTGAAATATTCTAGATGAAATTATCTTCCCATAGCATTTTTTTTCTTTTATTTTTTTTATTTTTCTATGAAGAGTTATGAATTTTATAAGTTTTAGGGATTAATTATGAATTAATCAAGAAAATAACTAATCCCTGATTAATACCCAGTTCACGGCACGACACATGGCGACGGTAATCAGCGGGCTTTACACGCATCGCGCCGTGAGCCACTCACTTAAGTGTCACATTGAAAAGGCGACTGATGGCGCATGCGCTTTTGATCTCTATCGTCCGATCAAAGATCGGACAGCCAGAGATCTCCCTGCAATTTATAAAATGGATGACATGTATATAAATGTGGGAATAATCTCGATCGTCCATCCAAACTGTACAGATGGACGGCCAGACATTCATCCCTGCCAAAGCTCAAGAAGAATGAGATCCGTCCACCTTCTAGGCTTTGATCCGAGCTTGATTGAGCTCGGATTTGGCTAAAATTTAGACCACACCTTCATCACGCAATAATAAATACATCCAACAGCTAAGATTCTATTAAATTAAAGTTCACTTCACAAAGGACCAATACCTATGAGAATTAAGCTTGAAAAATCACTAACCTCATTGAAGGTGATCACTGGCGCTCGATTCCCTTGGAGGAGCTTTGTCTAGTTGAGACGAAACCTTATTGAAATTTTGAGCACTTGAGGTTGAGTGTAGAGCTCTATGGACCAACTCCTCCTCAATTCCTTTGTGGCTTTGATCAAGCTAGGTCTCCCCTTGCCTTTAGAACTTCAGAGAGAGCTTAGACAAACTTGACTTGACCCTCTGATGGAGTGTGCAAGAGCAATTGGATTAATTTGGAGTGGGGAAGAAATTGGCTCTTCAATGGACCTCCCCTATTTACAAATAGAGAAAATTGAGAAGAAGGAAATTCAATTCTCCTCTAGGAAGCTTAGGATCACTTGTAAATGGCTCCTAACTCTCCCTAGTGCTCAATCGAGTGTGAATCAATCAAAATAGAAGTGAATTGGGGGGAGTATATCTCCCCCTTGAAGGATTGGATGGCTGACAATGTGCATGCCATTTTGATCCAATTGAGCATATGGAGTGAGCTATTTTGGTTATTAGATCATTGTACATGGTCGGTTTGGCAAGAGGAGTGGAATGATAACTTCCCATGTGCAGAAATTGATCTTAGAAGGGAGTTTGGAAATTGAATTTTGCCATAGGTGGTCGAGTTTGGTCTATGGGCCAAATAAGCTAATCCAAACCCATTGGATTATATGCACCACTCATCACTAAGTCCCCTAGAGCATTTAGGAAAGCCTCAAGTGATTGTGAAGAGTGTATGACCAAAATACCCATGGGCTAGGCCAAACTTTGTTCTATGTCCTAGGGGTAAAATGGTCATTTTTCTATCTTTTCAATTTGGGTATGTTTGATATGTTGAGAAAATAGGTTTGACCAAGTTTCATTGGATTTGGAATCTATTTGATAAGGTTTGGCTCATGTTGACCCATTTAGGTCAAAATGGGTCAACTAGGGTCAAGTAGACCAATTGGTCAAATTGGGTCAAAGCAAGGGTTGGGTCAAGTTCATATGACCATTTGAAATTCTTTGGTGCCTTTGGTTTAATTCAAATTGAATTAGATTTGATTTTGGCTCATATGACTTATTTAGGTCAAATGGGTCAAGTTGACCCATTTGACCCATTTGACCTATTTGGGTTAAGTCAAGGGTAGGTTTAGGTTTGGTTAGTCATATGGAGTGGATTGGTATCTTTATTTCCAATCAATTTGGGTTAAGTTCAATTTTGGCTCAACATGTGCCCTTTAGGTCATATTGGGTCTAAGGTCAATTAGGATAGCTTCAGTCTAGTTGGCCAATTGAAGTATTGATCAAGTTCCACAAGTGATTTAGGGTGAACTTGACCCATTGGTTTCAATGAATTTGTCTTAGATCAAGTTTTGACACAATTTGGCCCTTTAGGTCAAAATAGGTCAACCTGGGTCGAGTGGACTAATTGGGCTAGGTTATGCTCAAATGTTGGCTTGGTCAAGTTCAAACATAGGTCATGAGTGAACTTAGGTCAATGGTTTCAATCAATTTGGCCTATGATGGAATTTGGCTATGTTAGATTTCATTTAGATTAAGTGTTGACTTGGTCAACCCTTAGGTTTGACTTAGTTTGACCCAATTTGGTTGATTGATCATCCGATGATGATTGTTGATTATGATGAGAGGCAAATATGAGTTTGGTTCAATCCAATTTGGTTAGGATCAAAGTTGGCTCATAAGGGTACTTTAGGTTCACTTTGGGTCAAAGTGAGCCTAAATTAAGGTCAAATAAAGCTTGGTCAATTTGAAGTTAATTGATCTTGTATATGCACTTATGATTGAAATATAAATCCATTTACAAGTGATTTGAAGTCAAATGGATTTTGATCCATTTAAAAATTTCAAATTCAAAGGAAGAATATGAATGGGTTTTGGGTTTGATTTTTGATTTGAGTTTTGATTGTTTGATTGAGGTTTGGATTGTTTGATTGAGCTCATGATTGTAGGATTGATTGAACCATGAGAAAAAAATCAATGATTTGGCTTGATTTGGAATTGATTTGGCTAAGTTCAAGATTTTGACTTGTAAGGGTTAGATTTGATTTTGAATTGATTTGAGTTTGATTTTTGGAGTTGGTTTTGATTGTTTGAATTTATATTTCATTTATATATGTGAATATAAATAAAGATATAAATTGATCATGAGAAAATTTCAAGAATTTGAAAGAGTTTAATCATGATTTGGGATAAATCCATTTAAGGGAGTTTAATGGATTTAAGGGAATTTTTAATTTGAAATTTAATTTTTGGATTGGATTTGTTTGATGTATACTTATATTTCATTTATATATGAGAACATAAATGAGAATATAAATTGATTTTGAGAAAATCCCATGAGTTTGAAATGGTTTGATCAAAGTTTAGGTTAAATCCATTAATGGAAAATTAAGGGATTTAAAGGAATTTCAAGGATTTTAAAATTTGAATTTAATTTGAGGATTTGATTTGACTGATTTATATTTATATTTTATTTATATATGAGAATATAAATATGTTTTTAGAAAATCTCATGAATTTGAAAAGATTTGATCAAGGTTTAGGGTTTCATTTTGGCTAAGTCCTTTAATGGAAAATTAAAAGGACTTAAGAAAATTTCATGGATTGATTTGGAGTTTTGATCTTGATTTGATGGGTTTGAATTTATATTTCATAAATGAGAATAAAAATGGATCATGAGAAAATCTCAAAGGTTTGAATAGGTTTAGATCATAATTTTGGCTAAGTCCTTAAGAAAGGATTAAGGACTTAGAAATTTTTGATGGATTTTGATCATGGGTTTCAATCATGGAATTGAATTGAGTTTGAAGAAAATCAAATAGAATTGATTTGGAGTTTGACTTGAAAGAAGGGAAGTGGGGAATGGTTTAAGCTAAGGAGTAAGAAAATTTTCTAACACCCCTAAGGCATGACCTATTCCGATGGCTAACTCTTATAAGTCTTCTAGGGCTAGGGGAGTGTCCACCTAATTACTAGATGTGTCTTAAGACTAAGGAGCTTTTAAAGTCTAAGAGGAATCCTATGCCTAATATGGAGGTGTTGAGAGCTCATTCTAAAAATGAGGTCAACCAAGGGCGCCCAATCGATGCGGTGTGACTAACCGGGAACACCGTATGTATTGGTGTTGACTGAAACAATCAACAACACTGAGAGATCACAAACACTAACATAAACTATTTATCCCTGACCCAAGAGAAAGAAAGAATCCAGAGCTTAGTGCAATGTGGCTCTACTTATGTCCAAGACATAAGAGAGAGGGAAGAAATCTACTAAGGCATAGAGTGTGAACCTTCCACTAGGGAAGCAGGTTTAAGTCATATACAAGGAGATGAAAGGTTTGATTTGATTTGAATCTCGCTTAGGAGAGATCTACACTAGGGGAGAGGGTTGAATTTGTTTCAATTTTTATTAGGTTTGAACTTTTAGGATGAGCCTTGTTGATTTGCAATGGGTTGTACTAAATAAGGGTCATGGAGGCTAAGTCCTAACTCAGATTTACCAATCCAAAGGGGTAGTCTACTAAACACATAGTAGGATTAACCAACCAAAGGGATGCCTTTCGGTATGCAGCAGCTACTCTAGGAAGAAAGCATAGTAGACTTACATCTTTCAAGTACGGACCAGTTGCTTGGGTAATCTATTGGCAAGGAAATAGATTGAAACCCAACCTAGGGCTAACTATTGAGTGAATGCCACTAGGGGCTTTAGATCAACTCAAGGATAGTTAAAGATTAATTTCATTTTTGAATTATTTGTTTGTTTGATTATGATGGATGCCATAGGTTTACAATGAACTATACTGAGCAGGGACCATAGAAGCCTAGATCTAAACTCAGATTTACCAATTCAAAGGGAATAGTTTACCAACCATAAGGTAGAACTTTCCAACCAAAGGAAAAATGTCTTTCGGTATACAATGGTCAAGTCTTAAGAAGAAAGCATGGGAACTCACATCTTCTATAAATAAGGAACCATTGGGGTGATCAGTTGCTTTGGACAATAAATCAAACCCGACCTAGGGCTGATTATTAAGTGAATGTCACTGGGGGACTTAAATCAACTCAAAAATAGTCAAGAGAGATTTATTTTTAATTTATTTTATGGGTTCTGTTGGTTTGCGATGGATCACACTGAGAAGGAGTTTATAGAAGCCCAGACCTATCTTAGATTTACTGAACCAAAGAGAGTAGCTTCCTGGCCGATGGGAGAACTATCCAACCAAAGGAGTGCCTTTCGGTTTGCAATGATCGATTGAAGGGAAGAAAGCTCAGGGACTCACATCTTGCACTAGAAAAGACCACTGGGGTGATCGGATGCTTTGGGAAACAAATCGAACCTAACCTAGGGCTGTTCATCAGTTTACGAAAATCATGCTAGAAAGAATGCGTCATAGTTTTACATCTTCCAAAGCGGAATGACTGCCGAGGTAACCTGCTTGTGGCAAAGCAGATTGAACCTGACCTAAGGGCAACTACGGAGAGTACCACTGGGATTTATTTCACGTGTAGTCGCAATTCTATAGGGAGTCACGACACCTAAAGATAGGATGCCTGCTTGGGAGAAGGGGACCTTTGAGGACTAGAATCCTAATTCGCAAGCGAATTAATTTTGTTTATTTATTTTAATTTGATTATTTGTTGGTTTATCGTGGACCCTATTAGTTTATGAGGGATCAAACTGAGAAGGAGCTTAAATCAACTTAGACCTATCTCAAATTTATTGAACCAATGGAGAATCTATGATTCACTGAATAGATTTTCCAATCACAGGGGTGGCTATTAGGAAAGGGGGACTGTCCAATCCAAAAGTAACCTGAGTAGTGTCTACATGGGGTTGCAAAGGACTTTATCTAAATAGAGTGCCCATTGGGGATGGGGCCGATAAAGTCTTAATCCAACACCTTGGAGAAATGACATGGCTAGTCATAAATTCAATAAGTATTCGGTGTCCAACTCAAGGAGAAAGTACGAGGACTCATATCTGTCAAGAATGGTGTACTCACCGGGTGAGTCACTGTCAACATAGCGAACATCAACCAATCTAAGGTGTCCATTGGTTTACAAAAATCACCCTAGGAAGAAAGTTCAGGGACTCACATCCTCCTATAGCAGAATTGATTGTTAGGATAGTCTATCTTCGGCTCGACAGGTGTTATCCGACCTAGAGCGACTACTGAGTGAATGCCACTGGGGGACTTAGATCAAGTCAAAAGTAGTGAAGAGGAAAGGAGCCTCTGGGGGACTTATCCTAAGCCTCAAATATACTCAACCTAGTTAGAGCATGATGGCTAGTTCAAGAAGAAAGCATGGGGACTCACATCTTCTTAAACAAAGTTAACATAAGGTAGTTTACTGGTTGGGCAGTGAAGCCTACCAAACTAACAAGGTGCTCTTTGGTTTGTAATGATCAAGTTAGATAGAAAGCACGGGCACTCACATCCTCCAACAAATGACCACTGGGCATACTAGCGAGGTAGCATGTAGACCCGACCTAGAGCGGCTAATGAGTGAGTGCCACAGAGGGCTTGCTCCCATATCAAAATAGCTTGAGACAAAAGATTTATGTTTGTTGTTGTGCATGTGCTAAAAGGAATAGGATGCCTCTGGGGGACTCTTACATTTACCTTAAAACACGTCGAGGAATTATGAAATGATGCCACGGATGGCAACAAGAATTTCCACTAAGAAAGAATGTCGCTTGTGTTCTCTCACACCTAACTTAGTTATGCTAATCAAAATAGGATGCCTCTCGGGTTCTCTTACACCTATTCTAAAAGCATTAGGAGATTGTGATTGTGTTGTAAAAGAGGGATAGGATACCACTGGGGGACTCTTACACCTATCCTAAACACGTCATGATGGATTCGCAAGATAGGCAAACAACACTTCGAAAGAAGAGAAGATTTGATGAATGGAATCAAATTTTATTCTTTTTTATTAATGATTATTTTCAAATAAGTTTTGTTTGATGGATAATATTTCTTTAGATAGAGCCCATTAATTGGAAGCATCGAGTGTTCCCCTTTACAATCAATGAGCTCATAAGATCCTCCTTGGTAGGCCTTCTCTATGACATAGGGGTCTTCCCAATTGGGTTCAAACTTGCCTCCCATCGACGGGGCAACAATTGGTCTCCTTAGACTAACACAAGTTCTCCTACAAAGACCTAGGCGACCGCCTTGTTGTGATCTTGAATCATTTTGGCCTTGTATAACTTGAGGTTTTGGCACGCCCGTAGGCGACTTTCCTCTAAACCTTTGAGCTCTTCTAACCACAACTTGGCATTCTACTATGTAGTGATCTTGTTATCTAATGCTTTCCTTAGCGATGGGAGTTAAACTTCTAAGGGAAGAAAGACATTGGATCCATACACTAAGAAAAATAGGGTAGACTGAGTTGGAGTTCGGTATGTGGTGTAGTAGGCCCACAAGGCTTCAACCAATTGCTCATTCCACTATCGTTTATTATCATCAAGAGTATTCTTCAGTATAGGAATGAGAGTTTTGTTGAATGCTTCTGCTAAACCATTAGCTCTAGGGTTGTAGATGGTGGAGTATCTCCAATCTATAACATATCTTCTAGAAAAGCTGTTGATCTTCATGCTTTTGAATGCGCATCATTATCGATATAATTCATCGAGGCACCCCAACCTATATACGATATGGTTCTTGAAAATTGAAGCACATGGTGAGCTGTGACCTCTCTGAGTGGGATGGCATCCGCCCACTTGGAAAAGTAGTCAGCAACAGCTAAGATGAATCGGTGCCCTTTGGAAGAAGGAGGATCAATTGGACCCACAATGTCGGTACCCCAACACTTAAATGGTCATGAAGCCAAAGTAGGGTGTAGAATGCTAGGTGGTTGGTGGAGGACCACACCGTGCACCTGACACTGATGGCGTCTCTTAGCTACGTCCATGCAATCTGTGATCATAGAAGGCCAGTAATAGCCAAGTCTTTTGATCTTCGACTTCATCATCGGACCAGACTGATGCGCTCTACATATACCTGAATGTACCTCAGTTATAATGCCATGAGCTTCGTGTTTGTCCAAATAACGTAACCACATTTGCTAAAAGGACCGGCGGTACAGGGTGCCATCAATAAGAGCATAGGAGAGAGCTCTTTGTTTCACCTGATGGGCTTGAGATTTCTCTTGAGGTAGTTTGCCGGTGTACAAGTAATCTATGAACGGTTTCCTCCAATCAAACTCCTTGTCCATTTTGGCAACAAAAATCTCCCCTTCAAGAGAAAGTCTCTCGATGAGTTCCGAATCGATAAGGGATAAGACTTGTCTATTCTGGACCCTTATTGAAATGGACTCATCTTCCGGACATACCAACTTTTTGGCGAGTTTAGCTAAGGCATCTACTACTGGATTCTCTACTCGGGGAACCTTGTAGATGGTGACTTCAAGTATCTAGGCCAACAGCTTCATGGTATACTCGTAGTAATGATGAAGCTTGAGCTTGAGAACTTGGTAGGACCCGACAATCTGGTTGATCACCAACTAAGAATCCCTAAAGATGTTGATGCTCTTGACATTGATAGTGATGGCTAACTCCAAACCGATAATCAAAGCCTCATACTCAGCTTCATTATTGGTGCAGGGGTTGGAAAGATAGTATGAGAATCTCATCACATCACAATTTAGAAGAACTATTCTACCCCTTTCCCGGAGAATAGATCGGTTTTGCCTTTAAGAAAAGAATCAGTACCATCAAAATATATCTCCCATCGCTGGTTTCCAGCCTCCCCTAAGTTCATGATTTTTTCATCAGGGAGATCGTCACTAAGCGGAGAATCAACAGCAAGTAGGTGTGCTGCTAAGAAATCCATTAGCGCTTGTCCTTTGACCACACAGAGGGGTACGAATATGATATTGAACTATGATAGTATCATGGACCAACGAGCCAAACATCCAAAAAGCATTGGCCGTGTCATGAGGTACTGCAGTGGATTGGTTCAAGAGATCAAGTTCACCTTATGAGAAAGCATGTAATGTCATAGCTTCTGAGATGCAAAGATCAAAGTTAGGTAATGTTTCTCAATGGGTGGATAGTTTGCTTTAGCAGGAATTAGATGAAGGCTGAGGTAGTAGAGTGTGCTTTTGTTCCCCTCGTCATTATCTTGGGCCAACACAGTGCCAAGAGAGTCATCCAATGTAGTAGTATAAAGGATCAAGGGCCTGCCCTAGATAGGGGCTGCGAGAACTAGTAGCTTCACCAAGTATTCTTTGATATCTTTGAATGTGTGCTGGCACTTATCATCCCACTTGAACTTGGCATTCTTTTTTATAAGTCCTGAGAAGGGTTTGCATCTCCCTGATAAGTTTGAGATAAAGCATCTTAGATACGCCAGCCATCCTTGAAAGGATCTGAGTTGAGATAAACTCTTAGGAGGTGGCATTTCTAAGAGAGCTTTGATCTTTAAGGATATATTTTTATTCCTCAGTGTCGAACAATAAACCCAAGGAATTTCCCTGATGCGACTCCGAATGCACACTTCAAAGGATTCATCTTGAGGTTATATTATCTTAATCGTTTAAAAATTACTCTCAAGTCAATGAGGTAGTCTTCCTTTTCTAGACTCTTGACTACTAGATCATCAACGTAGCACTCAACTTGATGATGGATGAGTTCATTGAAGATCTGAGTCATGGCCCATTGGTATGTAGCACCATCCTTTAAGGTCGAAAAGGCATGACCTTATAAATGTAAGATGAGTTCAAAAGTAGTGCTCCTTTTATCTTCAGGAGACATCTTGATTTATCTAGTATACTAATCACATTAGACTCATCCTCCGAACTGGATTCCAAGTCTATGTGAATAGTAGGGGTACTCCTATGAACTGGAACACAACCTCTATTGGCTGAAGGCCAACTAGGGGGTCTCCCACCTCTGGAACTACCTCTATTTCTACCTCTGCCTCTACCTGGTGTAGGTTGAACCATTCTACCCACATGTCCATATGATGGAATGAACTGTGGGTGGAATGTGATATGTGGATCCACTTCTT
Organism: Cymbidium sinense; assembly: GCA_021442155.1. Taxonomy (NCBI): domain Eukaryota; kingdom Viridiplantae; phylum Streptophyta; class Magnoliopsida; order Asparagales; family Orchidaceae; genus Cymbidium; species Cymbidium sinense. The sequence continues at coordinate 75,292,821 of CM038226.1, forward strand.
TTTCAATTCCCCTTTCTTGCTCACTTGGACTTTTCTTTTTCTTTTCATTTTTTTATCTTTTCTTTTGCTTCATTTTCTTTTGCTTTTGCATTTGCATTTAAATTTTTTCCAAGTTCACGATAAAGGGTGTTTTGAGGAAGATAATAGGTCGCATCTTCATAGATCTCAACCTCTCAAACTGAGAATGACTTTACATCCCTATTAACACTGTACTCAATTTCATCTTTTCTGAACTTGATGCACTGATGAAGGAAGGATGGAATGATCTTATTCTGATATATCCAAGGCCTACCAAGCAAAGCAGTAAATGAAGTATTTGAATCATTGATATAGAACTTGGCTTTAGTCTTTCAGTCACCGATCCCCAATGGTAACACTATAGAACCTAAAGCCCACTCATCTTGATCATCGAATCCTCTTAATATCATTCTATCTCCTTAGAGAGTAGAGATGCCAATCTTCAAATAGGCAAGGGTCTTTAGACTCATAATATTTACTGATGCACCTGAATCCATAAGAACCCTAGTGAGTCTAAACCTATCCATGTCGACTGTAATGTATAGGGGATGGTTGTGCTCCAAGTCCCCTAGTAGAAGGTCTTCATCTATGAAGGTGATCCCTTGGGCATCTTTTGCATAGTGTGCTTCCTCACCTATAGCGGTTAGCCGAGCTAAGCATATTTTATGATCAAGGAGGGCCTTGATTAGTGACTCCCTCTTCTCTTTGGATAAGACAGGGGCATCATATATACTTAGCTTAGATGACAACTTTATTAAATGAGAAAGGACATTATAGTCCAACTTCAACTGATCTTCCACAAGCATATCCAAGGGTGGAGCATCCCGTGGAAGGGCTTCTCGATCTTTAGTACTAATGACTTATTTTCCTCTATTTAGAGGTACTACCCTAGGAGGTAGAACATTGCCACTATGAAGGTTGACTTTGATAATCTCTGGAGGTAAAGTGGTGGCAAGTTCTACCTACACTTTAGCCTCACCTACAGCTTCTCCTATGGGACTCTCAGAATTGGATGATTCCAAGTCTATCTCAAGAGGTGAACCTGTAGTATTCAGAGTTGGAAAGTCCAACTCTGAATCAGAAAGAAGAAGATCAGAATTATTATAGTTACTTAGACTTGAAGAGTTATCGTTAGGAAGAGAAGAAGAAAACTCATCATAAGAGACACAGATGTAATTTAAACCAGCTTTATTCTACAATTTCCTGAAAATTTTTGGAGGTACAAAGTAGAAGTCAAGTAGAGTGAGTGGAGTAAGAGATTTGATGCCCTTATCTGTTGATACAAGAGTTATACTAGTAGAAGAAATAGAAGAACTAGTTAAAATGGAAGAAGTCACTGGTGTGGAAGCTACAACCCAAGGTGGAGGCTGACACGCCTGGCTATGCTAAGGCTGGTTGACACAGCCGCTACTCGAGCTCCCACTTTTCTAGAGTTGGTAGTCAACTTGCAAACCTTCCTTGGTGTTAGAGGTTTGGCCGACTCTGCAAAAGGAAAGCTTGATCTTCAATTATTTTCTTAGAGATTTTAGACAAAGAAATGTCTCAACCTTCTTTGGTTTTCGTAGGATCACTTGTATCCCCAAGGATTACCCTAATGGAATAGGAAGGTTATTCCATAAGGTATTTCTTTGGGATAACGACAACACTGGTCTTGAAATTGTGTTCAAGCCAATCCTTAAATATGAAGCAATCCTCCAAAACATGGCCTAGCATACGGTGGTAAGGGCAAAAGTTTGGATCATGACTTTTTCCTACTTCATCTGGTCTCCTAGGCTCAGGTAGCTAAAAATCAGGTTTCTTCAAGAGATTATTAAAGATTTTCCAGATTACCTCCCTCTTAAAAGAATAAGGCTTGTTTAACTTATCTAATATAGTAGGTGGACTATAGCTACCTAGCGGATATACATGTCAGTTGGTGATATGGTCGAGTGATGGCTATGATGGCTGATGGTCGCTCGATGGTGGCAAAGGAGGTGGAGGCTACTGAGGTCATGGTCATTCAATTGATCTCTAGTTGGCTATTTCTCCTTGTCAACTGCTACTACTGCTCCAGGTTTCTTCTCATAAACCTTTTGGGTTTTTTGCCTGGGCAACTGATCTAGAAAAAGCAATTGTTTGGTCTCTCCTTATAGACTAACCGCCTTATTGATTAGCTTCTCAAATGTCTCTATGGTGAAGCCCTTAAGCATAAAGGTAACCGGGCCATGGATATTCTTCAAGAGAATCTCAATGACATGCTATTCAGAGAGCTATAGTTCACACTTCATACTCAAGTTACGTCATTGGAGAATATAATCAACAAGTGACTCACTGGAGTGTTGTTGGGCTACAACGAGATCACATAAGACTTTCGAGCCAAGAAATCTCTTGATGAAGAGTTACTTTTTCTAAATGTCTTAACAAAATTAGATAGCTCAACATACTAATCAAAAGTGATACTAGTTACAAAGAGCCTAAAGAGTAAAGCATCAGCTACCACCTGCAATAATTGCCCTCAAGTCGATATATGTTGCTCCCACTGCCATCGAAGCTCTTAAAGGAAGGAGGCATGAAACCCTTAGGATACTGGATAACATTGAATTCCTCTAGGTAGAGTCTACCCTTTGGAACCGATGATCCTCCTTGGGCTTAAGCTAAGGCTTCCTTTACCTGCTACTCAACCATGGATTTTATCAACTATGTACTATGAACTACCTATCACTTATTTGGGATGAACTGAATGGCTTGTTTTGAAGTGACACTACGCCAACAAGTGAATCAAAGATTTTATCAATCTATTTGTCTTTCTACCATAACTATAATCGGAGGTGATGGGTTGATTCTGCGGTGTCTCTTTGATCAACCTCATCACCTTCCATGGCCTACTACTCCTAAGAAGAGAACCTCTAGTATCGACCATTTATGGTGCCAATCTCAAGTCATCTTCATTGGGATCAAGTGACTCTTCTTCATCAGACCATGCATACCTTAAGATCTCATTTTTCTCCATAAAATAGTGTGCAACTATCTCATCTAAGGATCAATCTAACTCAACAGGTACAAAAAGCTTAGGCTGATCGGTGTTATCGCTATCATGCACTGAGAGGCACCGGACCTCATATGGAACTGGGGAGTCAATCTTGTGTGGACTGTACTCACTAGAAGAATGATACTGACTCGCCAGGGGGTAACAATCCTAGATGATCCTTTATCACTATCAAAAATGTCATCCGGAATATCCATGATAGCCACCATCTCCATCCGCTCATGGGGGAGTTGATGAAGGAATGACTACGTTGCTCATGCAACTTCCACCACCACTAGGCGTAAGGTCAGTAGAGAGCTCGGCCTACCACAATGGGTGTTGTAGGAGTAGGATCCCCCATAGATCATCACCGGGGTACATTTTCGATGCCTTCATGGCCTTAGATGGAATGGGTGATGATGAAACCTGAACTAGAGATGATGAACGTGGGGTAGAGTGGTCGGGTGGAGACTCCACTGACTCTCTGTGTACATGAGCTAGCCTCCTGTGATGGTTGGTACCTGTGAGGAGAATACTATCATTATGGTCAGACGTAGCTCCGAAATGGAAAGTCAACCAAAGCGACCACCGATGGTCAACCCCCAATGCTACGAGGGATAATAGATCAAAGATTGAACTGGGTACTAGACTCAGGCATCCATATGCTCCACCTAGAGAATGAGCAAAGGCGCAGACCCTACTTAAACCGACGATAAGTGCAGAGGAAGTGACAAACGGATCCTCCTGGCATCCTCTCTATCTAATCCTGAGAGAGAATGAAATTGGTTTTCCATAACCAATGGTGATGTGATCATGGGAGATTCAACCATGGATTTTCTAGAAGCTGCTTCTAACTCTCTGGTTATTTGAGTATGGAACTGTTTGATCATACTTCTTTTTCCTGTGCTGAGTACGAGTAGGATGAAAGGAGTGTGAGCTAAACCCGTACTCAAATGTCGGGAAGGTGAACCCTGAAACCAGGGGAGCTTTACCCATGGAGGGTACAGATGATAGGGTGATAGCACGCACCGAGGCAACATGTGCAACTTTAGGATGAACTATAATTGGGATCGGTACTATCGGTACTGATGAAACTGCAATAGTTGAAGTCTGTGGTACTACTATAGCTTTTCTCTTCAATGAGGAGATATCTGAATCAGTGGTAAGTCTACCCTAATGACTGGCTTTTGCCCTGCCACCTTCTTCCTGCTGACTGTGGTGAGGGGAATGCCCTCATAAGTGATCCTGCCCTCAAATCCACCAAATACAATGGGTAGTCCAAAAATGAGGGAAGTCAGCCTGATCTAAGGCTAGATCCACGATGTGAGGGAAGGTAAAGATAAATTTCTTGGAACCTGCCATTGCGTTGACTAAAATTGAAACTAAAATTGTACTTACACTGACTGCAAAAGATCTGCAATGAGAAATGAACTTGCATCAATTTTCTATCTCCATAGATTTTGAATTTTTGAATTTTGAAAATTTGAACCCACATCCAACAACTTGGAAGTGTTAAGTGGGGTTCAAATAGATTTGGAAAGATTGATTGAAAGAGGAATTTGAATATGAATCCAAACTTCAACAAATTTAGGTATGTTGAAATATGGATTCAAAATTTTTGATAGGATGCTTCCATATGTTCATTGATGTTTTGAATTTGAATTTTTGTGATTTTGAGGACCCTTTCCTTCAACAAATTTAGGTATCTTAAAGTAAGGGTCAAATGATTTTGTGTTGTTTGATTGTTCTGAAAATTTTTACTTACTTAGAAAATTTAGGGACACTAAGTAAAATAAAAGTGATTGTTTCTTTTTAAAAATTTTATTTTATTTTGCTTTTTTGGAAAATTTTGGAATTTCTACTTAGAAAATTTAGGTATGCTTAGTGAAGAATCCAAGTATATTTTGTTTAATTTTTGAAAATAGGATTCTTAGCAAATTTGGGTATGCTGAGAAAATCCTATGTGTTTCATTTGTTTGAAATGTTTTGAATTTTGAAAATGGTAGAATCCTTTAGAAATTTGGTATGCTAAGGGAATCATAAGTGTTTTGTTTTGTTTTCGAAATGATTAAAAGTGGAGATTCAACTTAGCAAATTTGGTATGCTAAATGTGAAATCCCACTTGGTTTTATGAAATGGAAATTTTACTTAGCAAATTTGAGTATGCTAAATGAAATTCCAAATGGTGTGTTTAAAATTTTGATTTTATTTTTGATTTTGAAAAATGAAAACTTCTCCTTAGCAAATTTGGTATGCTAAAGGAAGAAGTTCCAAAGGTGTTTGAATGTTTTTGTTTTAACTTTAGAAATTTTACTTAGTAAATTTGAGTATGTTAGGTGAAGTTCCAAAATATGTTTCAAAAAGATTTGAATTTTGGATTTGGATACTTTACTTAACAAATTTGGGTATGTTAAGTAAGTTCCAAAAATGTGTTTAGAATTTTAAAAAATTTTAGATTTTGGATTTTGGAAACCTTACTTAACAAATTTGTATATGTTAAATAAAGTTCCAAAATGTGTTTTGAATTTTAAAAATTCTTTGGATTTTGGATTTTGGAAACCTTACATAACAAATTTATGTATGTTAAATGAAGTTCCAAAAATGTGTTTAGAATTTTGAAAAATTTTTGGATTTTGGATTTTGGAAACCTTACTTACTAAATTTGTGTATGTTAAATGAAGTTCTAAAAATGTGTTTTGAATTTTGAAATTTTTTTGGATTTTGGATTTTGGATTTTGGATTTTGAAAACTTTACTTAACAAATTTGTGTATGTTAAATGAAGTTTCAGAATATGTTTTAAATTTTGAAAATTTTTGGATTTTGGATTTTTGAAACTTTACTTAACAAATTTGTGTATGTTAAATGAAGTTCCAAAATGTGTTTTGAATTTTGAAAATTTTTGGATTTTGAATTTTGGAAACCTTACTTAATAAATTTGTGTATGTTAAATGAAGTTCCAAAATGTGTTTAGAAAAAAATTTGATTTAGAGACTTCACTTAACAAATTTGGGTATGTTAAATGAAGTTCCAAAATATGCTTTGAAATTTTTTGAAATATGATTGTTAATTTTGATTTTGGATCTTGGAAACCTTACTTAACAAATTTGTGTATATTAAATGAAGTTCCAAAATATGTTTAGAAAAACTTTTGAATTATGATTGTTGACTTTTGATTTTGGATTTGGAAATTTTACTTAACAAATTTGATTATGCTAAATGAAATTCCAAATGTGTGTTTTTGAAATATTTTTTTGAAATGTGATTGTTGATTTTCGATTTTGGATTTGGAAATTTTACTTAGCAAATTTGATTATGCTAAATAAAATTCCAAAATATATTTTAAAATTTTTTTGAATTTTTGGGATTTGGAGACTTCACTTAACAAATTTGGGTATGTTAAGTGAACTTCCAAAATGTGTTTTTTAGAAAAATTTTGAAATATGATTGTTGAAGTTTTATCTTTTAAAAAGGGGACATCCATTCAACAAATTTAAGTATGTAAAATGGAGATCAATTTTTATTTTTAAAATATAATTTTTTTGTCTGTGATTGTTGCTATTTTAAAAGAAAGGAATTCCAATTTAAAACATGTGTGAGATATGCTCAAGTGAGATTTCCTAAAAATGATTTTTATTATTATTTGGGAATGAAATCTTCATTTAATAAATTTAAGTGTATTAAATGAAGGTATTCATATGTGCTTTTTGAAAAGTTTAATTTTTTTTTACAAATAACCTTTCCATTCAATAAGTGTGAGATATTGAAATAGAAAAAATTCATATGTGCTTTTGAAAACTTTATGATTATGATTGTGATTTTTGGAAAGGATGATTTTTCATTTTATTTTGAAAATGACATCTTCATCAAAGTGAATTTGAAAGGATATGTACATTTGTGCTTCTGAAAAATTTTATTAATTTTATTTTTGAAAATCTCTACATGTAGCAATTATGAAAATTGTTAAATGAAGGTGACAAAATTTTGCAGAAAATATTTTATTAAGTGCATTTTTGAAAAGATGCTTTTGAAAAGCAAAGTTCTTTATGGAAGACTTTATTTATTTTAGGATGAACCTTTCCTTATCATGAAGATGGTAAGGAGGAAGTCTTTAAAAATGTTTCTTTTTTATTTTAGATCTTTTCACTTTAACCCATTGGAGGGCCCAACTGGAGTTTTAAGACCAACAAGGAATACGACCCTAAAACCTAAAGATGTTGGCTAACTCAACTCATGAATGAAATGAGCTAAGTGCCAACGGAAAGAAGGATAATCATGGATTCATACCAAAGTACAAACCCACTATTGATATTCAAAGACAATAATTATTTACCAAAGATGGAGAGAGGAACCATCCCCAGCAGAGTCGCCAAAAAAATCTGTGGAGAAAAATTCTCACACACATATAGAGCCACCTTAAAAATCTGTTGATGAGAAAGGAGAAGGAAAAATTATATATGTGGAAATTCATCTTGGTAAGATGCCACACAGATCCACAGATGTACTTATTCAGGTGATCGGATACGTCAGCAAGATATAGTGTACTATCTCGAAAGATAAAAGTCAGTACCCTTTAATGAAACCAATCACCTCAATAAGGACTCATAAGGACAATGGGTCTGCATATGTACCAGAGATTCTTCCCCTACTTTACATGGAAAAGTAAAGCAGGATTTATTTTAAATTGAGTTCGTTAAGTTCCCTATAGGGGCAAGCCCCTATAGTTAATTACATCCTAAGGGATGGAATCCCTTAAAAAAACTCTCGATTAAGGTAAATGATCATTGTCTCTGAAGATTTCAATATGAAGGACTATCAATCGATTTATTTTATGTTTTTGAAGATCAAATGAGATTGATCAAAAGAGGGAGTTATTATCAAAGCCAAAATGGAAGATAAGTAGGAGATGCTCGTGATGCTAGAAAACCTAGCGAGCATCTCAAACTATCCTAAAATTGGGCTTTACATTTGAGAAATTGATTTAGTTTGTTTGAGTTATATTTTTCATTAGAATTTTAGGACTTAAGATTCCTTAACACAAGATTAAGGAAATGCCTAAGAGGTGAGGAATTATGCTTATGGCCCTCAAAGGGAAAAAGCAACCTCAGAACCTAAATCTAGAGAGCTTGAGGAAGCACAACTTAAATTTAAGAAAATGGGTAATTGGTTTGCCTCCCAAGAGAGGACAAACCACCTGCCTTAGACTTACAACCTAGCCAACTAACCTCCTATGATTTTAAATACATGTAGGTAAGTCTTTATACTTATGAAAGATAGCTAGGCTATTTTTATTTAGAAAGAGACTAAGTCCTTAAACTCACTCCTTAAAGAAACTAGATCACGTAAAAGGACATATGTTAAATGACCTAAAATCTAATGCATTTCAAATTTCATTATTATTATTTTTTTTGGACAATTATTTTTACTCAGGCTAATAGGATTTTTATGACTAATGCATGGAAAATCAGATTATTGACCAAAATCAGCGAGAAGGGAGGAGGTGAGTTTTCACAACGGCTCTCGCAGGTCAAGTCGGGTTCTCTGGCAAAGGTGGAAGCCCTCCAATCAAGAGTGAAATAAGTTGCTGTTGTGCTTGATATTATAAAAAAAAGCTCATCCAACTAAGAGGTTGCTAATTCTTTTATCTTGATTTTAAACTTAAGCTTTAGGTGAGGTTATGAGTTATTTATTTTTAATTTGAGTTGTTAAGTTGGGCAAAAGATTTATTTTTTCTAAGGAGCCTAATACACATCCAAGCCATACATAAAGCAAAAAAGAAACTAGAAAAATCATGTCACTTAATGTAAAAGCTAAATAAATAATCGAATAATTTATAATGCTAATCGCAAAAAGAAGAAATGGACGTTTGTGGTTAAAGGACTCTAGTCGTAACTATATCACCTGGAGCTTACTAGCTAAGCCACGCAGTCAGAGAACATAGGCCACATCCTTGTTGGCATGAGATTATTTGAGAGTAAACATAGTAGAATACTTGATTTGACATTGGCTCCTTTGTGAGCTTGAGTTTTCTTAATTTGTCATCTCCGATAAACAGTTGTGAAAGGTGAATTAAATAGAGTTACTTTAAGTATTTAAGGATTAAATTTTATTTAAGTAGTTTTTAGATTGATACTTAATTTGAGTTAATTTGATTTGAAATTCAAATCATATTTTGATAGAAGTATCCCCTCCGGTTGAAATCGTCATTCAACACAACCATCATCAGGATAATTATTTGATTGAATCGAATATATTTGAGAAATTTAAATCTTCTCAACTCTGTTTAGCTATAAACAGAGGATTAGATTTACTGTCATATGAAATTAGCTTCTCAAATATTTTAATAAGTTGAAATTCTTATAATAGATTTTAGATTTTGTTAACACCCATTAAATGGCAAAGCCATCATCCTCAGACACTTGAATTTGAACATTCAGTGTAGTATCAGAGCCCATGCAGGTGTATTTAAGAATGACTTAATTAACACCTTCTGTTCACTTGTACGATGTGTTGCGAATCCGATGACGTTAGAAGACGTTATAGCTATTGTGAATTGATATAGTATCTTATTAGATCTTTTGGATTAATATTGAATTACTTTCTTTTATCCAAAGTTGATTAGTCTTTGAATATTCAATAGACTCTCACTTATGACAATTCTCAAATTCATCATCGACTATACTCAATTTCTTCTTGATCCACTTCGAGTATTTAACGAGACAAATAACATGCTTCAAATATTTTTCAAGAATTCTTTGATCATGCTTATTTGCAATCATTTAATTTCATTAAGAATCTCCTATGGATTCTTTGATTTTTCCCAATTCATTTATTTGAAAGCTCTCACAAGCTTTGAAGCACTTGGCTAAGGCATATAATTACTTCAAAGACATAAGCAAGCATTCATTCTTTTGTTCAAGCTTTCACATACATTTCAAGATATCTAAATTAAGGAGGTGATTGCCTTAGCATATGCACGAATATTTGTTTCTTTAAAATGATATGTTGATTTTAAAATATTTGGATTGAAGCAATGATATTTGCCATGAAATATAAAGATATTTGCTTTTCATATATATATATATATATATATATATATATATATATATATATATATATATATATATATATATATATATATATATATATATATATATATATATATATATATATATATATATATATATATATATATGTTGATGCAACTAGTTGAATGTGAACATATCTCATAATATATGAAAGTGTCACATTGTTATATTTAAAAACTTGCACGAGTTTGACACGAGCGAATAAAACTACAAATCACTTCAAAACATGTGCAATCAAGTTTATTTGAAGTTCATTGCATGCTTGTTGATGAACTTTCAACTTTATTATAAGATTTTTTTAAACTTCTTTTTTTTATTTGCTTTCATATCATTTATTGTGATGATGAACTCTATTTAAGTTATCATTAAAGAGCTATATTTTTACATATCAGTGAGTTATTTCATCATATTCTTGTTCTTACGGAGTTATCGAGTTGAACATAATCTCATTTGAAATCTGATCTGAATTCCGTCATCACTTGAAAGCTAATACTTTACGACTCAATGTATTTTACTTAAACTACTTTTATTCCTCAAACACATGTTATAATACTGTTCAAACATTCATTAAAAAGGTTATGAGGCATGCTCATTAATGAGTCGTTAAGTTTGCTATGAATCTCTTATAAGCTTTATTTGATTTCTTCATATTTGAAGCTGATTATTAACTTTACTATAAATCTCCTATGATCCGGTTATATGCTCAATGAGATTTATTTTTTTTAGGACTTTAGGTTTCATATTATTTTATTGTTTATGTATTTTCTTCTTTTTAAGGAATTTTGATTCTTTTCTCTTTTTTTCTAAGTCCAAAAATGTGATGAAATTTCGGCAGTATTTCGGCTAGGTGGAGGTGACATCTAATAGATGTTGGCTTACTCAGTATGCCCTAATGAGTATAGCGAGCGGTGTTTTACTACACCACAACTAATTTTTCATCTCGTCGCGCCCTAATGAGTACGATGAGGCTTTCAAACCTATAAAAAGATTAGTATTCACATACACACAATCACATTACACATATTTAGATTTATTTTTTTGCGCGCTTGCAATGATTGGCAAGCAGACGGAGGTGAAAATTCCAGAAACTAAGGGAAGAACCTGTCTAATGACGGTGTTCCTCTCTAGTTGAGGCAAAACAGAATTGGAAAGGGCGATGGAAAGAGAGATGTCAGAAATCGAGAGAAGAACTCATCTAATGAAAGTGTTCCTCTCCAGTTGCGGCAAAAAGGAATTGGAAATTTTGGATTGGGAGAAAATGAGGGAAAATGAAAGGGGTATTTTCGATTTGGTGATGAGAGGAGAAGAAAGAAAAGAAAATGGAAGATGAATTTTTAGTTTTGAGGGAAGATGAATTTTAAATTTTGAGGAAAAATGAGAGAAATATCGATTTGATTTGGTGAGAAGAATAGAAAATAGAGGAGATGAAGAAGAGAAGAAGGAGAAGAAGGGGAAGGAAGAACTACCTTACTTGTGGTTGGAGAGGAGAGAAAAATGAGAGAGGAAGTGGGGAAAATTGAAGAGAGAGAAAAAATTGGAAGCCTCGATTTGGATGATGGAAATGGGAGAGCCTTGTTTTGGTTTTGCTACTTGCTTGAAGAAGAGGAAGGAGGAACGAGGGGGAAAGCTTGGAGAAGGAGGAGATCAAGCGACACGGAGTTTGGTTGAGATCCCGTGCATGGAGGGGGAGTGCGGGAGTGAGCCTTCGGGTTTGGAGATCCAAATGGAAGGGGAGGGACGAGCAGGCTCTTGTGTGTGAAGAGGGGAAGTCGAACCAAGCCGTGCGTGAAGAAGGGGTCAAACTGATCGAACGAGAGATTAGGGCCGGTTGAGTGGGATTTAGGGCATTAGGATTAGATTAGAGCTTTTAAATAGATTTTTTTATTGCTTAATCGACTTTAATGTGAAATTTATGCTGACCTCAATATAGGGTTGATATATATATGTTGATTCAAGGTTATTTGAAGCATACGCAGCTTCACAATCGTAAGCTTCAAGTCGAGCCAAATTGGGTCAATTTCAGATTTAAAATGTGAGTCGCCGCTTCCAATCGCTCAACATTCACAAAGATTCTTCTGAATTGAGTGGGAATAGTCTTACTTGATAGATTTCAATATTTCAAAACTAACACCATAATCAATTTTGCGAATGGAGATCGGATTTACGCTGACCTCTATGAAGCTTGACGACGACTCATCGCTTTGATGGTTGATCATCGTTGTGCAATATTTATATCACCCGCCGACATCGAATGTAATAGTGAAGTCCGTTCATCGATCGGAGATTATTTCGATTGATTTTGCCGACGTCTAATATATTTTAGCCTCGATTTGTGTGTTATGACTTCTGATCCTTCGACATTTGTACAGCCTCATTCGAATTGATCATGGACGTCTCATTTGGTAATTTTTAATATTTTGAAGCTAACAGTGTAATCAGTTTTATGAACGGAGGTCGTTCGAACATCGTCGCAGCTTTTTGACTCTAATATGCACGTTAGCACATTGATGGCTCGATTGCTTACTTGGTTGATCTTTAGATTATGCAATATTTATATGTTGATTAATTTTGATGTTCTAAACATGATGATGATGTCCGTTCGTTGATCGGAGATCATTTTGATTATTTTTGGTGACGTCCAGTGCATTTTGAGCCTCGATTTGCACTTTACTCAAGTCCAATTCGAATTGTTTGACTGAATTTCTTATGACATATATGGAGGTCAACATGTATAAAGAGGATGCTGAGGTTAAGAGTAGGAAATGGAATTAAGATGGGGTTAAAGTGGGATGTTGAGAGAGGTATGCATTTGATAGGATAGAGGATGAGGCTAATGGATTTGGGCGGTTGATAAGGATTTGACATGGATTTAGCAGGTATGAGTAGCAGTAGCAGTGGAAATTTAGGGAGATAAATTTTTTTCTGAATAATATTAATATTATATTAGTTTTATGTATTAAATAAGTTATTTGTGTATATTAATTTCTGTCATACATTATGGATCTTTAACATTTTTGGTTCAAAATACTTACGAAATATGATAAGGTATCTTGAGCAATAACTCTAAGAAATATGAGTATCTATCCAATGTATTTTCAACATTTTGAATACAACGACATAGTCTATTTTATGATTAGAGGTCATTTGAGTGATTTTAACATCAATTAAGATGAATTCGAGCTTATTTTATGCGACATCTCATCCATGGCTTGTCATTCACACCTCACTCTATTGAATCAATAGGCAACAATCCCTTTTAGTTAATTTAAATGTTTTGAAGACATCAAGATACTCCATTTCACAAATGAAGTATATTTGGATAACGTCGAGGCCTTTCGACTTTGGTATATGTGAAGACGCAGCTATGATTTATTTCTTCCATCAGGCGATCATTGGACAATATGACAAATCTCTTTTAATCAATTTCATCAATTTGAACCCATTGATGTAGTTTGTTTTGTAATTGGAAATATTTCATTCAATTTTGATCATAAATAGCATGTTTCGACTCGAATTTATATGATATTTCATTCATTATTCATTAATTTTGCCATGCTTGCTTGATTTAACATGTGAACCATATATGAAGGTCAACAATCATTTTTTTATTATTATAATGTTAAATTTATTGATTCATTTTTCATTTTATTTTATTTTATTTTTATAATTACCATACACTACTGTTTAATTTTTAAGTTATATATATTATAATATTGTGTTAAATACTTATTTGTGTCCTATATTTTTAAAAATAACAGTTCTCATGCCCTTATAGTATCATATCTATTTCTCTTGTTCTTATAGGTACACTAATTCTTTAATCGTAATGTCCTCTATAATCATATTCATGTTGTCCTGTTCTACTGTAATCACTTTTGTGGTTGCCATCACCATGGCCTTTGTTGTCATTGTAATCACTTTTGTCACAACCTCCTCCATATTAGTTTTCTCTTTTACACTTTAGTCTTAACTTTCTTTCCAGGTACTTTCACCATTATTGATGTTGCCTCCACCTCTTTCTTCCCATCCCTCTTAGTTTTTTTTTTTTCTAATATCACCTCAAACTTGGTAAAGTTGCATGTCACAATCGTTTAAGTCCATGAATAAACTAGGAAAGCAAAATCACAGCCCAAATTGTATCTTGATTTTACTTCTATGGTCCAATAAATATACCTTCAAAGTGAAAGAAGAAAGTGTTATTACTCATCACCTTCACTTCATTAAGGTCACCTTCATTGCTAAGTATGAAATAAATTGTAGTAGTGGATAGAATTTAGAGGATTATTGATTTTGAATGGTATCAATAAATTGTAATAAAAGATTTGTTTCATGTAGATGCACTCAACAAATTTATTATACCATTGATAAATAAATTATATATTTGAATCTCATGAAATTTCTTTGAATGTATATTATGGATCCATTTAAAGTTATTAGAGCTTTTGGGAGTTAAGATTTCCCAAAAAATTATTCTAAAGATTAATCACATTGGTTAACACTAAAAAAACTATCAATTGAGAATTCTTGCTTTAAAACTTAATTAAAATATGGTTGATCTAGTCTATTAAAAAATATAGAACTTAAGATAAAAGCTAAGTCAAAATTAATGAGTATTGATACATAGATTGTTAAGAAATTTTTGAAATATGAAAATGAGCATGGATCAGAGGGCTCCAAAGGCCCAAAATATAGTTTGGATGTGAATTTATGACAAATTGGAAGATATGGATAAATTTTTAAGGGAAGAAACATTCATAGGATTGTGGTTGTGGACTTAAAGGTTTGATATGAGAAATTACTATTTATATTAAAAGCTTATAACTTTAGTGTTAAAAAAAAATGTAATCATAGCATACTAATACCAATGATAATGAAAGTCAGAACATCAAAATAATTAAATATATACTTTAAAATTTTAAAAAAGTTTAGATCATCAAAATGGTCTGTAATGTTTATCTTAAATAATTATTAGAGCACGAAAGTTAAAGATCTAGAAAGCTATGGAAGAGAAAAAATGGTAAAGGATGACCTTAAAGGATAAAATTATAGCTCTAGGAGAAAATTGATAAATATAAGGAAATAGATACTTTCATAAGATGGAAGCAATTATCTTAGAGAGGCTGAAATATATTTCCTTGAGAATAAGAAACCATGCTAAGGGATATAAGTCTAGCATGAGAGAGAGAGAGAGAGAGAGAGAACTAATTTAGAGAAAAATAATGATAGACTTACTTAAGAAAAGGAAGGACTAACCTAGAGGATAAAAAAAATAATCTTGATCGATATCCCATAATTTCTTATCATTCAAAATCATTATAACTTCTAGTTTATATTGTCAGAGAAGTAGCTTAGTCTTTTTTAATCAAGAAATTTTTTTTATCAATTATTATAGGTTGTATTATTGAAAATATGTTATTGGCCTAAACAAAATAAAAACATTATCCTAGGTTACTTGATGATACTAGTACTGAGGGAGATGCCACAATAATAAAATCTTAGGTTTTAAAAACTATAAGTCTTCTAAAATGCAAAAGGACCTCAAGGATGAGACTTGCAACTTCATCACACCTATGATCATGAAGCTTGACATGTTGGGCATATGTTCTACCTACTTATGAATGTCACCAATGAACCTAGTCATATGTAAAGTAAGGCTGATTAATCTTAGATAAAGATTGAAAAAATATGCACTCTAAAGCACATGCAAATTTGACTCGTTGTTGTCAATCATGTGATTTGTGGAATTTTTTTTAGTCTATAGTTAATAGTTGGACGTGTGTGTAGTATTTTTCTTTAAGCTAAATTTTTAATATATGTAGACTCACAAGATCATGATATGAATTAAGTAATAGTAAGGATCTAGTAAAAAATCCACTTATTTATGTCAAACATAATGAACCTAGGTATTTAATCATTACTCTTATTGAAAACATAAGTTAGGAATATGCTTATTTTCCTATGCTAACTTGACCTTAGAAAGAGGACATATAATTTATCTTTATTTAAAAGTTTAGTTTGGTTTTAACAATATTTTTAAAGATAGGAAAAAATATAGTCTTATAATTCTAATCATCATTATCGATAACTAGAGTTTAACATCATAGAGCAATTAATATAAAGCAATATACATAATAAAAATAGGTAAGAGATAGTACAAATCCCGTACTGTCTATCCCCTTATGATTGCTATCCCAACATTCTACAAAATAAATGTTAGTACTAAAAAGATAATATATTTGCTTTGATCACATTACAATATAATCATAAACTTATTATATTGATTGCAACATACTAGACACAACACAAGCTTAATGTTATGAACAAAATCAACTTAAGAACATCTATATAGCATGAGTAACAGTATAGGTGCATAAATAGTAGATCCTTTGTGATGTGGTGTGTAAGTTGACTTAAGATCAATTACTTATAATTGTTTACTTAATTTAAAATAAATTATTGTTAATGATCTAAACACCATATAATAACCATAAAGATTATTTTATACATTTATTAGCATGTATGTAACATCTAATATGGCTAAATAAATGTCATTGGATCTAAAATTTATGATCTGTAAGTGCTTGAGTCTCCTTTTGCATACCTTCCATTGCTTAGGTTAGGGTATTGAAGGTGTTGCAACTACTCTATGTTGATTTGGTTTGAATGAAGGGTGGCTAGTGTATGGGTTAGCTTCTTGTGAAAATGTGGAGCTTTAATTCTAGAAAGTAGGGTTGGCATGCCACAATAGACACATTATATGTTTAAATTTTTATTGAGGTAAACATTCTATTTATGATCATATGATATTAAATATTGATTTATGAAACTTATAAGCATGATTGATTATAAAAGAAAAAAATTCTTGAAGATTATATTTAACATCAAATGATTGACTTGAAAAATATAATATGTACTATTTTTTTATAAGAATAAACCACATGTTATAATGAATGTATAAAGTTGCCTCGTGTTTATATTTAGGAATATTTACGTACATAACACCTAATATTAAGATCTAACATCATAAACTTAAATTTTTACTTTTTTTAACACCAAAAACAGTAGATTACATCAAATGTACCACTCACAATTGCACTGTTCTCCATTCCTTAACTCCGTTTTCCTCTTTTATTTTTCTAATCTCAACTCCTTGGTCATCCCTTTCGCCTCGTAGGTCAACCTCACACCTCGTCTTGCTCCTAGTTTGCAAGCTATTTGGTGGTTTGTTTTGCATCAAACTCGATCTTGTTCAATCATTTGTAGTTCATTGTTGGCTTATATTTATTTTTTTGGCATCAAACACCTGCTATTTGGAGATATGCTTTTATTGGTTCGTTTTTTTTTTAATATGCTCTATTTAAATTTAGGGTGTTAAATATATAAATATTAGAGTATTAAGTGTTATGTATGTAAATCTTTCTTATATTTAAATAGCCTTCATTAATATTTTGCTAATATATTCCTACTAGGTGCTAAATTTTAAAGGATGGATATCAATACAAAAATTTTCATTATTAATACCATTATAATTTCTTAATATATATTATCAACACATTAAATTAGTTGATCAATTTATCATCATTATTCATAATATTATTACTGTTGCATGCCAGAAAATCACTTGCGGTAGAATAAAACTTTATGCCTTAGCTTATATAGAAATCCAGCACACGGACAAATAGTTGAAAAGAGAACAAAAAATTTTAGAATTTTTACATGAAAAATATCCCAGAAAGAGGAGAAAAAATAAGGGGACTAGCCCAGTAAAAATACTCTACTATATATCCATTTTAGAGTACAAAATTTAAGTTTTCCCGATAACAGGATTACAAGATTGTATGTAGAAAAACATGATAATGGGAATTCAAGAATCAAGTTACAATAGCTATGCGGCGGTAGTTGGATTGTAACGGTTGTTGGTGAAAGTCGGTGACGATAATAGGCGGCGATCGGCGGCTATGGTGGTGATGATGAACTTCGAACTTCTAGCTCTCTCCTAAGTACACTTCTAGCTCCTCCCCCCTTTCATGATAAGAATGTGGTCCTATTTATAGGATTCTGAGATGGGCATTTTAGTCATTGTAGCCAAAATCCCAAAATAATCCATCGGATGATGTATATCGATTCATTTGATCATAGATAGTTTATTTTAGTGATTTGATTATTCAAATGATCTTCGATTTGAGTAATTTTAGGCTCGTTGGATTCATCTCGTCGAGCCGCTCGATTCGACTATAAGCATGTCAAATTTGGAACTCATTTGATCATCCAGTCATTATTTTGAAGTTTTCATATGTAGCTTTTAGGCATGATTTGAGCTCATTTGAGCTCGATTTGACTCGCTTCTAGTATTGTTAAACTCGTTTCACTGAGTTATTTAATTTAATTGTATACATGCTTTAACTTGAGATTCTTGTTTGATTTATAAATTTTAGAGAAATATATCATTTACCTTCTATTTTTGGATGATAAAACTTATTTCTTCTAAAATTATATTAAAAAAATAAAATCACTTAGAATTAGAATCTTAATCTTTTAAACTCTCTTTTGATCATCATAGAGATAATAAAAAAAATATCTTGATTAGATCGAAAGTAATCTGATTCTGAGTTTAGACTAGCCTAGATCAAGCACATAAAATATAATTATAAACTTTGGGATATCAGTAGGATCCCTAAATAGCTTATAAATATGGCATATTTATAGTTAAATCGAGCGTCTTGACGAGCAAAACAAGCCTAAGATCTCTTAATTCCGACTTTATTTGAGTATTCAAAGACTTAAAATATATTAGATGATCAAAGGGATCATTTTGGCCCGTTCAATAGAGTGGTTTGGATTTTGCGTATTTATGAAATATCTAATATATTATTTTTCATGAGGACTGCTAAAGAGGAGAGAGCTTTGAGACTCGAATAATCTCAAAAATAGCCATCGCCAATTGTCGTCGGATCATTGACCACCATTGGCTGCCAGCCACTCGACCCGCCGTGCGCTCACCGCCGGTCCTCGCCGCTTCGCGTTGTTCGACCAGCCGGGTTTATCGGTCACCGGTTGGTCCGCATATGTATTGGTCACCACCGCGATCAAGGATCACCATCGGTCGTTCTCGCCGTCGCCACCACTTATTGGTCACTATTAGCCCGCGGTCACCATCCCATTTTGCTTTAACAATGGGATCACGTTGGCCTGCACATCGCTTCACCATCGTTAGCATCAAAAATCTTTTTTGATAGTTGTGCTCGAATCATCAAATAAGCAAAACCGTCGCTAATCTAGTGAAGCTTGTTATAAAACTTACTCTTGTAAGTTATCATTCTCCAACTTTGAAGAAAGGATAATAATTATAATAGAAATTGATATAATGAAATTATTTCTAAGTGGGTTAGACCTTATGGTTTTTCACTTTTTGGATTTTCTATGTAAAAATCTTGATATCTCTCAAATATTTTTGTTGTGTGTGCGAAACTCTTGTGTTATACTAAGACATCGAATTTTTTACTCTACCGACCTGAATGTTTTTGCACGCAATAATTACTATTATCAAAACGTTTGCATACTATAAATGTAATTATGTTAATTACTGTGGTGAACACAAAGCCGCCCAATCCAACTCTATTCGTGTAGCATTACTCATTTTCCCTTTGGAAATCCCGTGAGTTTTAACTCAGCGAGTCTAATTACTGTTACACTGCTCGGTAAATGGTCTTTATTCGCTCTTTTGTTTTTTGTTTGCTGAGAGAGATGGACGTACTTGAGAAAGCGGCATGGCGATAAGAGCTGCAATTCATGCCACTCCTCACGCTCTTTCTTCTCCGCCATTCTCTTTACTGAATTCGATACCGTGCTTCTCCTCGCTAACTTCACTCCGAAAGCCCAAATCCTTGAGGCGCCTCGGGCGTTCCAGAATTGCCAAGAGCTCTCGTTCTCATGCCATCCGCGGTGCGGTCTCTCTCATCTCGATCAATTAATTAATTTTGTCGTGAGTGGGAAATAGTGCTGGATTAATCTTCTCACTAGATACTGTCATGATCCAAATTACCGTGTGTAATGGGTCAAATACAAGTTAGGAATATTCTTTTTTAGTCAGTTAATTGGCCTGCGGTGCACATTCACAATCTAACCTGGCTGTTTGCTCATCGCCCGACAGTCTGAATCCTGCACTAAAGATGTTTGGTAAAATGCCTAATTGTCTATGGTTTCTTGGACCTGTGGTAGTATATGGATCTAATTAGTACATTTGAACTTGCACAATGTAATTAAATTTGTTATATATGAAATTTCTAAAATAAATAAATAGTATTCCTATCTTGTTAAAAATGTTTTCCTTGCATGGAAAGTAACAGTTATAACATGTGAGACAGATTTTACTGATGTTTTAAGCACATAATGTTCGTGTATGCATGGGTAAAGCATTGTTAAACTTGTATGGTAGGCTGGGGGTTGTCTTTTTGTTGGGAATGGGGGTATGCAAATAATGATTTACCGTTTGTTGTTAACAATGATTTACCATTTATTGTTAATAACCCCTAATAAACTCACTTAATTAATTCATTAATCTATTAAGTTGTGATTCTCCATCAGTTGTATCCACCTTATTATTTTTATTTAAGCTCTGAATGCCAGACATTTTATATCCTTTTTCGCAAGGTACTATCTCTTTTGATCACTACAACTGACTAGTATCGTTCTTTAATAAATACACGTGTTAGTTGTGATTCCTAGGTACGCCGCTGAATATTGGGCAACCAATAGATAAAAAAAATGGTTAGGTCATTGTTTCAGTCTTATGCGTAAAACATATGACTTGCTGTGAAAGGCTCGTAAGGTTCTTTTTTGACGAGTCCGTTGGTTCTGCCTCTTAAGTCAATTTCCTTAAGAAAAATGGAAGCTTGGAAACAGCTTTACATTTTCCAAATGAACAATGGGAGTCTAGCTTCTGTTAACTAGCACAAAAAAGTGGCAAGCATGTATAAAGGTTGAGAACCAACCATTCTCCCCATGAGCTTTCAAGTTTTCACTTCATTCATTAGCCTCTTCCTCAAATAATGAGGGTCTAGGTTTGTGGCTAGTCAGAGAAGAGGCAAACATGTATAGAGGTCGAGGGCTAACCATTCTCCCCATGTGCTATTAGCAGATGCTTGGGGATTATGACGTAATTCCCATTGTTTGGAGAAGAGGCTGATAAATGAAGTGATTAATACAGAAGGTTTAACATGGGGTTGGGATTAGTAAGGTAGTTGTCCATTCCTTTTAGCTAAATAATTATGGAAATAGGCATCCACGTACTCATAAAGTAGAAAAATATTGAAGTGGGCTAACAAATGAGTATATAATATTGCATTAGATAAATAGTAAAGTAGGCCAACTATGATTCCACGAGATGTTGATTCTTTTATTACATAACCTGTTTCTAAATTTGATTTGAACCCCTGATACAAGGTATTCATTATACACTATGGAGAGCGAGGACTTATGCAATCATATTGGATGTGCATTGATTTTTATATGGAGAAATTTTTTTAGTTTTTTGATCTAGTGACTTTACTATTCTTTTCATTTCTAAAAGTTTTTTTTTATAATGAATTATTGAAACTTTCTCCAAAAATTTGACATTTTTGACAATTACTTATCATTCATTAGCTTTATTATCAAATTTTGCTTTAAGATAATTGTGTTTTATCTCATATGGTATCAAATTTAATCACAAAATGTGTATATGGAGATTGAGGTTTTACATATTAATTATATATATATATTATTTAGTGTCCAATATGGTGACCTAAATTATATATAATTCATAATATATATATATATATATATATATATATTATATATCTCTATGTCAGAGATTATGGAACCTAAGATTTCATGGAACATAACACTTAACTTGGAGATTATGTTTTCATTTTTTTATGTGTATTTCATACAGTGTCACACATGATGAGCCAAGTATAGAATTAGATATAGTGTGATTTCAAAGTTAAGATGTTGGAAGGAAGATTAAATGGAGCCCTAGTTATTCTGATGACAAAAAATAACTTGAGTTTTGTTACCGTTTTACCTTTTGAGCTTGGTATATATATTGTGATAAAATTACTTTTATCTGCTACTAGTTTCTCAAGTCAATTAACAAAATTATGCTTACCAAAAACTTTAAACCATCTATTGGAAGAAACTTCTGGCTTTATTGTCAATGAAAGAATGCATGATTATCATAATTTGTTTGTTTCCTATTTTAGGCTCATGCATTTATTCAGTTTCGTGTTGGAGTTTTTTCCTACATTTGGAATTAGAAAACCTCCATTTTATAATCTTGTACACTTCTATATATTCAGAATATCTTAATAAAAGAAATTAGCCATCATGCAAAACTTCTTTATGGTATAAGAAATTATTCCATATTTTTCAACTATTTTTCTCTTAATCGACCATTAATTTTTTTTCTCGAAAGCACCTCATTCCTAGGGGTCTCACCTACTTGCCTTGTGGTAGCTATACGCCTACTTCATTACCAACAACACTTTGCTAACTCCCACCCAAGTAGTTGAAACTTGGTGTGTCTCACTGCATTATCCTTAATATGATAAATTTTTTTCTTTATACTTTGTACAATGGCCTTGATGAATTTATGATTGGAGATGGTATAGGTATACCCATAATCCACATTGGTTTCACTTCTTTACTCTTTGCTTTATAAACATATTTTTTAAACAATATCCTTTATGTACCATTGCCGGTCCCAAGTCCCAAGTCCAAGTGGGATGCAAAAGTGGAGGGTTAGTTAGTGTCGACAAAGTAAAATTTATCGAAATAATCATGACATGAATCCTTTAAATCATTGTGTTAATCTAGGGTCCCACGGAAAGCGGCGTTGTATGACTTATCTGATGACAAATGTGCTAAAGCGCATCGGCCGGTGCGGTGTTAAATAAGCAAGGGTTCCACATTATGGACGGATCGGGAAAGTTAGTCCATGAAACTAGAATTAGGTTAGGATCTTGGAATATAGGTACTCTTAGGTAAATTAATGGAATTAATAGATATTATGGTTCATAGAAAGATAAATATTTTATGTGTTCAAGAAACTAAATGAGTTGGTGAGAAGGCCAAGGAGATTGATAGTGTAGGTTTTAAACTTTGGTATTGAGGTAAAAGTCGAAATAGAAATGGTGTAGGTGTGATTATAGATAAAAGTTTGAAGGATAATGTTATAAGTATTAATAGATGTGGAGATATAATTATAGCTTTAAAGATTATTGTTGATCTTAAGATTATCAATGTTATAAGTGTCATACTCCTCAAGTAGGTTTGGAGGTAAGCTCAAAAGAAAAATTTTGGAATGAATTAGAGGATTAATACAAAAGATACCTCTTGAAGAAAAAATATTTATTGGGGGAGATTTAAATGGACATGTTGGTAGAGTGGTAGAAGATTTTAAAAGTATTCATGGTGGTTATGGATTTGAGTGACTAATGAAGAAGGTAGGACTATATTAGATTTTGCTTTAGCTTATGATTTTGTAGTTGCTAATACTTTATTTAAGAAAAGAGATGAACATATTATTACTTATAAAATGGATCTAGTAAAACATTGATTATTTTTTTGATAAGAAAAATAGATTGTTTAGATTGTAAAGATTGTAAGGTCATTCAAGTGAAATTTTAAGTACCCAACATGTATTAGTTTTAGATTTTAAGATGAAAGGTTGTAAGAGAAAAATAAACTAAATTATTGTCTAGGATTAGATGGGGACACTTAAAGAACACAAATAAAAATATTTTAGAGCAAGCTATAAGAAATTAGAGTTTGGGATGTTCATAAGAAATAAGCGTTATGTGGGAAAAATATCAAGTGAAATTAAACAAGTTGCTAAGATGTGCTTGGAGAATCAAAAGGAAAAGCTTCTTTTAATAAGAATAGTTGGTGGTGGAGTCGAGTGTGCAAGAAAAGATAGAAATAAGAAACATTGTTATAAAACTTGGTTTAGATGTAAAAAGCAATTGGAAAATATATAAAATGATAGAGATTCTAAGAAAGAATATATGATAAAAAATTTAGCTTTTAGTGATTTATAAGATAGAATACCAAAGAAGGTGAAAGATGTATAAGTTAGCCAACCAAAGACATATAAAGACATAAGTGGAGGATATTAAGAACGAAAATAATAAAGTGCTTTTCTTAAAAAGATATCAAAAAATAGGTGGATGATTTTAATAAACTTTTCAATGAAGGATCCGAAAGTACGATTGATTTTAGAACCTTAATACCCTAAACAAAAATAGAATTTCATTTTATCGTCAGATTAGTAATCAAGTGAAAAGCTTTAAAGAAAATGAAATGTGGAAAAGCAAGAGACCGGATAATATTCCAATGTGTGGAAATGTTTAGATCAAGGAATTTCTTCTTACAAATCTTTTTAATATTATTTTAAAGACTAAAAAGATGCCGATGAGTGGAGAAAGAGTTTGTTGGTTCCTATATTTAAGAATAAAGGTGATGAACAAGAGTGTGCAAATTATGAGGAATTAAGTTAATGTGCCATACATTAAAATTATGGGAGAGTAATTAAGCATAAGTTACGATGTGATACAAAAGTTTCTCACAATCAGTTTGGTTTCATGTCGTAGATCTACTATGCTATACATTTGTTAAGAGGTTTGATGGAAGCATAGAGAAAATCTGAAGGATCTACATATGATATTTATTGATTTAGAGAAAGCTTATGATAAAGTCTCAAGAGATGTTTTTTGGAGAGTTCTAGAACGAAAAAAAGTTAATATTGGTTATATTCAAGTCATTAAAGATATGTATTTTACTTGTGTCCAAACACAAGGAGGATTGACAAAATATTTTCCTATTTCTTGGATTACATCAAGGATCAACATTAAGCCCTTATCTTTTTACTTTAGTTATGGATGTTCTTATGAGGCATTTACAAGAAGATGTACCTGTATGCTTTTTTCGATGACATTCTTCTTGTTGATAAGACTAGAGGGAGTCCAAATAAACTTGAATTATGGAGGTCAATTTTAGAGTCTAAAGGTTAATTAGATCTAAACTGAATATATGGAGTTGTAGAAGTTTTAGTGGTAGTTGTGACTTGATGAAGTCATTAATAAGAGTATTATCTGTGATATTTAGGCTCTATTGTTCAAAGTGATGGTGAAATAGATGGAGATGTTATTAGTAGAATTCATGTTGGATGGTTGAAGTGGAGGAATGCATCCGGCCTATGTGATAGAAAAGTTCCACTTAAACTTATGGGAAAATTTTATAAGATGGTGGTAAGACAAATGACTTATGGTAGAATGTTGGCCAATAAAAGAGAAACATAAGACTAAGTTAAGTGTTATGAGATGCTCGTGGATGAGTGGCTTTACCCTTAGAGAAAGAATGCAAAATGAGTATGTTGGGAAAAAGTGGAGTAGCTCGGGTAGATAAGATTAGGGGAGTCGCTTAGATGGTTTTAAAAGCGTCACCGTCCGATGACCATTAAGAGTAGATGCAGATTTGCCTTATGTTAAGAAGAGACCTAAAAGACTTGGTTAAGATAAAAAAATGATCTTAGTATACTTGAATTAAATGAGAATTAATAATAGGACACAATGGAGACGAAGGATTCATGTAGCCAACCCCACCTAGTGGGATTAAGGCTTGTTGTTGTTGTTGTTGTTGTTGTATCCTTTATGTACCTAGCATGGCAAAGAAATCTATTTTCATATAATAGTTTTCACTGTTTTAATCATGTTTCTATTGTATTATTGCCTAATGCTTTTCATATTAAGGACATATGCATGAGGACAACAATCTTTTTTATGAAAAAATTAAAGATGGTGTGCATGAAGGTCTCATCAGTTACCTCCTCTTATTTCTTTTTCTAGTCAAGATCACTTCCTATAGCATCATAGATTGGGCTATCCATCAATCTCAGTACTCAAAACATATCATCTCTCTATTTAATTTAGATTTATCACTAACATCATCATTATCAACTCTCTTCTGCATTTTCAATGTAATAGAAGTAATAATATCATATTTAGATGTGGACCTTGTACAATTCCATGATCACTTAACCAAAAGTCTCATATTTATTGTTGTCTTTATAATCTTTAAAGCCTTGATAGATAAATGTAATGATTATAAAATCATCACCCTATACTATGATAACAATGGGAAGTATCAAGTTTTTAATGCATTACTACCTATTAATGGCTTCATCTCACTACCCACCACACATACCTAAACATTAGGGATACTCTAAAAGACACCATTGACATATGAAACTAGTCTCTTTTTCCTATTTCATGTGTTGGTTCCACCTTTCTATTGGATGCATGCTTTTGCTGACTACTTAATAAACTATCTGCTACAACTACACTTTCTCTCTATTCTTCCTATAAATAACTTTTTGGCTTACTTCCTAACTATTCTATACTTCTTGTGTTTAATTACTTTTGTTACTGATGGATGCACCCCATCCTCAAGTCACTAATAAACTTGAATCTCACTCCAAATCCCATACTTCTTTGTCTAATCTCTCATTCAAAGGCCTACCCTATGTGAACACCACCACATCCAAATCTATGATTTGGCATCTACAATTTGTTGAGTTTATCAATGCCCTTTGTATCTCTTTCTCCTTATTGTGATACATTTATAGAAACAATCTCTTTATGGTGTTTTACCACCATGCCACTATCCTTCCTTTGAGCTCTCCTTCATAGACACTATCCATAGCGTCCTTCTCTATAACATTGTTGTGTACATGATACACATAAATGAACCAACTAAAACCCACCTTCCTCCATAACAAACTTAAGACTTTTTTCATATTAGAAGCCACCTAGCCCCCTTTGACCCCAACAACACATCTAGTGACCACACATACCATAAAAAAAATCAATCCAAAAACTCTTTGTCAAAGCCAAATCAAATCAATCACGTACTTTGAACCTCTCATAGTAACTTAAATGGTCAAAGATCATAACTATCATCATTCCATGTCGGATGAATTTGATTCTCATTTTCAGGTTGAAACATTGAATATGTTCCCTAATCTCCAGTCAAAATTTGGTTGAGTTCTAGTGATTTTTTTGGATCAAACATAACTCTGATGACTATATTGATATATATGAAGCTCGATTGGTGGCTACTTTTGCTAATGGCTAGGACTTAACTATCAAAACAACTTCAATCTAGCTTTCAATCTAGCCACTATACAATCAACTCTTAGCATAGCTATTAGTCAATGTTGGTCTTTTCATCAACTATGCTGTTCTTTATGGCTGTCTCTCGAGGGATGTCTTCATAGTCCAACCTTAGGCTTCATCAACATCAACAACCCTACATATTTGTGAAAGCTTCTTAGGGTTATCTATAACCTCTAGCAAGCACCTGTGTTAGGTACAAGAATTGCAACATTGTCTAGCTGCTTTGGGCTTCACCAATTCTTTATCTGATACATCTTGTTTTGTCCTAAAAAATGATGATGCACTTGTTTATCTTTTAATTTATGTTGATGACATTATTATTTTAGGTAACTTTGATATTATTGTGCAACATTGTTATTTTTCTTGCCTAGTGATTCTCTAACAAGAATTTGCGCTATTTTCATGGTGTTGATGTTATTTCATACCCACGTGGACTAATCTTATCTCAACATTAATATATTGTTGATCTTGTTTGTTGTTCTAACATGATGAATGCCTCTTCTATGATGATAGCATTTTTGTCTCACAATGCTCAATTTTCATTCTAGCACCTCGCTTACTGATTTGATTAATTATAGGGCTGTTGTGGATGGTCTAAAATACTTAGCTCTTATGAGCTCAAATATAGCTTTCATGGTTAATAAATTGTATTAGTTTATGCATCACCTCACTATTGATCACTGGATTATATAAAAACAGTTAATGTGCTTTCCATGGGATACTATTGATTATAACATTCTTCTTCATCGTGACTCACCAGCTCAACTTCATGTATTCCATGATGTTGACTTTGTAGATAACAAAGATGATTTCACCTCTTCAAGCGTTCACATTTTGCATCTTAGGCAAAACTCCATATCTTGGAGTTCTAAGAATGGATATCAATACAAAAATTTTCATTATTAATACCCTTATAATTTCTTAATATATTTTCAACACATTATTAGTTAACCAATTTATCATCATCATTGATAGTTTTATTACTATTATCAAAACGTTTTGCATACTGTACACGTGTAATTATGTTAATTATTGTGGTGAAGACAAAGCCGCCCAATCCCAACTCTATTCGTGTTGCATTACTCATTTTCCCTTTGGAAATCCTGTGAGTTTTAACTCAGCTAGTCTAAGTACTGTTACACTGCTCGGTAAATGGTCTTTATTCGCTCTTCTGTTTTTGGTTTGCTGAGAGAGATGGACGTTCACTTGAGAAAGCGGCATGGCGATTGAGCTGCAATTCATGCCAGCCCTCACGCTCTTTCTTCTCCGCCATTCTCTTTACTGAATTCGATCCCATGCTTCTCCTCACTAATTTTACTCCGAAACCCCAAATCCTTGAGGCACCTCGGGCGTTCCAGAATTGCCAAGAGCTCTCGTTCTCATGCCATCCGCTGTGCGGTCTCTCTCATCTCGATCGATTAACTAATTTTGTCGTGAGTGGGAAATAGTGCTGGATTAATCTTCTCACTAGATACTGTCATGAAACAAACTACCGTGTGTAATGGGTCAAATACAAGTTAGGAATATTCTTTTTTAGTCAATTAATTGGCCTGCGGTGCACGTTCACCATCTAACCTGGCTGTTTGCTCATCACCGGAAAGTCTGAATCCTGCACTAAAGATGTTTGATAAACTGCCTAATTGTTCATGGTTTCTTGGACCTGTGGTAGTATATGGATCTAATTAGTACATTTGAACTTGCACAATGTAATTAAATTTGTTATATATGAAATTTCTAAAATAAATAAATAGTATTCCTATCTTGTTAAAAATGTTTTTCCTTGCATGGAAACTAACAGTTATAACATGTGAGAGATACATATTTTGCTGATGTTTTAAGCACATAATGTTCGTGTATGCATGGATAAAGCATTGTTAAACTTGTATGGTGGGCTGGGGGTTGTCTTTTTGTTGGGAATGGGGGTATGCAAATAATGATTTACCGTTTGTTGTTAACAATGATTTACCATTTATTGTTAATAACCCCTAATAAACTCACTTAATTAATTCATTAATCTGTTAAGTTGTGGTTCTCCATCAGTAGTATCCACCTTATTATTTTTATTTAAGCTCTGAATGCCACACATTTTATATCCTTTTTTGCAAGGTATTATCTCTTTTGATCACAAACATTTTTTTTGTTTTTTTTGGGAAAAATTAAGGGCGAAAGCCCAATTTCATTTCTAAATACAGTAAATACACAAACAGTAATCCCCGAAAGGACTGAACAGTAAAACAGCTAACCTACAAATAGGTTAAAAACATCAGATACAAGCAGTAATTGTAAAGGCAGAATAATGAGGTAAAAACTGGACTCAGTAAGCAAAAATCATCCAACAAAGCGATGACAAGAGCCTCCAGAAAGATTTTAAAACCGGCTGATGATCCGATTAATGAATCAGGATGGAGAAGGGGGTCGCCCATCCCTGGTTGTCACAACCACCTTCCATTGGGAAAAACAGCATATGATTGATGAAGAAACCAAAACGGACAAAGAGAAGACATCATGCCCAAGGTTGCGGGAGTGACCATCCAAGAGGAGGGCGCCGAGGAAAATCAGAGGATCAATCAGCAATAGTGATAGGCTCTAGGAGATACATCATCGGCACACCAAGAACAGAAAGAAGTCTCAGAAAAGAAATAACCAGAGGAACAAAACCAGTGAGACAGTCATAAAAAGCTACAAACCATAGAGAAAAGGGCCCATCCTAATAACCAAAGCTCCTCCAGGTATCCAGCAAGGATAGGACATCATCTGGCCAAGATGGTTTAAACTTTCATCTTTGAGTTTATAGGCTACCAAATATTTTATTTTGTTAGCCAAAGTCACAAGAGTTTGCCTTGCTATGGTGAAACGGTGACTACGTTCCCCCCAAATAACATAGACTGAAATATTAATAATTAGGAAGTATAGTCTTTTAAGAGGTTTATGATTCTTAAATGAAACCGTAGACAATACCTGAGGGAGTGTAACTCGAAGGAGAAAGAAATTTCCATTTGGTAGCAAAGATCTTATAAGTCCCATAGATACAGGACATTCAAAAAAGAGGTGATTGTGGGATTCCAATTCATCGTTGCAAAGCAGACAGAAGGAAGAAGGGCCCAATCCTCTAGAAAATAGTTTATCAGTAGTCTTTAATCCCTCCACATAAGCCATCCAACAAAAGAGTGTATAGTTAATAGCATGGCCTTTAAATCAAATATCTTGTCACCAATCCACCTCCTGGAAGTTATGAAAAATAGATGTTCTGATAAGTTTAGAGGAGATAAACATACAGTCCTTCCAAAGAATCACATCATGACCATTTGTAGGCATAACATTATGGATAACATTATAACAAGAATTATTCCTAAGCTTCAAGCTATCAGGCAGGGACCACTGACCATTGGTGAGGATAACACTTAGAATGGAATTAGGAGGCCTGTTAAAGAGGTTGAAGCATGCCTGCCCGAGCATATCAGTAAAAAATGTCCATTGCACCACGGATCAAAATAAATAGAAAAAGAGGATCCATCACCAAGAGAGAAAGATAGCTCCTTTTTAAACCGACTAGCACAAATTTTAATCTCCCTCCAAAGAGCAGATGGCCGTTGGTGAGAATCCTTCCAGATGGATCCGTATTTAGATAAACACCAATCCGCAAGAGGGCAAGATATGTGTAAAATTTTTCACATTATTTTGATTTTACAGATAAGATTCAGGGTAGAGACAGAAGTTAAACCAATCCCACCTTTGTCCCTAGGTAAGATAGTTTTAGTCCAGGAAACCAGGTGTAGCTTCTTAACTTCACTACTATGGTAAAAAAAGTTAGCAGTAAAAGAAGAGAGTTTCTTAAGAATCCCCTTAGGAAACGCCACTGATCTGAACCAATATGCTAAAAGATTATTAATAGAAAATCTGAGCAATTGAAAATGACCTCCATAAGAGAGGAATTTGCATTTTCAATCGGCCAGCCATGCCTGTAGTTTATCAAATAAAGAGTTGAAGTGCTCGGATCTAAGAGGACCAAGCACCAGAGGAAGGCCCAGATACTTGAAAGGAAAGCTACCATGCTTTAGATTGAGCTTACGAGATAAGCTATCCACAAACATTACATTTTTGGAATAACAAATGTGGGATTTTTCGTTGTTGTTCCAACCCAAGAGAGGAGGCAAGGGCGTGTAGAGCTGAGTTAAGAGAAGCTGCAGACTGCTCATTAATAGCACCCACAACTAAGAGATCATTAGCGAAAAGTAGGTGGGAAACATAACAGTTACCATTGAGGAAAGGGGTATACCACTTCAGACTGACCTCCATGCCCAAAAGACAAGAGAAAGAGTCCATAGCTATAGTAAAAAGAAACGGAGATAGAGGGTAGCCTTGTCTCAAGCCATTTGTGGAATTGAAAAACCCTTTGATTTTCCCGTCTAGCACGATAGAAAAAGGAACATCAGTAATACAAGTCTCAATCCAATGAGTGAAGGCCAAAGGAGAACCTTTGTATTTCATCCGAAGAAGTAAGGATTGTCTATTGATCTTGTCAAATGCTTTCCTTAAGTCGAATTTAGCAATAAATCTCTCTGAAGAGGAAGAAGAAGAATTTAATTCTTGATAGAGTTCATGAGCCAATGCAATATTAGTCACAATATCCCTGTTTTGGATAAATGTAGATTGAGCAGGATTTATAATATGAGGAAGAACCCTTTTCAGCCGGCTAACCAACACTTTAGCCAGGACTTTGTATAATGTATTGCAAAGAGAGATGTGCCTAAAGTCTGTAAGAGAGTTGGAGTGCTTGACTTTTGGGAGTAAGGTAATCAAACTATGCTTAAACAAGTTAGGAAATCTTCAAGATTGAAAAAAAAAGATGAGTAGCTAAAAGGAACTGTTTGCTAACAATATCCCAACAAGATGTGAAGAATTTGGAATTAAAACTGTTAAGACAAGGAGATTTATTTTCATTGATATCATGCAAGGCAGTGAGGATTTCTTGGTCTGTAACTGTCATTCCTAGATCACTCATTTGAGGAGGAGAAAGAGTTTCACCAATAGAAATGTCATGAATATGAAGAGAAGTCGAATTGCCAATGTAAAGAGAGAGGAGTAGTAGTAGCAGATTTCTTTAGCAATAGAATAGGGGTTGGAGATAATACCTTGGTTGGTGCTGAGAGAGTGAATACAATTTGTGTTTCTTCTCTCTTTAATGGAATAGTATACGAATTTTAAGTCATCATCAGAGTGAGTAAGCCAGTGAACCTTAGCCCTTTGTTTGGTCCACATATTTTCTTTGATAACTAGCTCTTGGTATCTATCATTAATGTCTTTTGCTTCAAGAGCCAAGGATGTGCTATCTGGGTTAGCTTCTAGACATCATAAGGATGTGCTCTTGAGCTCTCTTGAGAGAACTGATTTGATGACTTAGAGAGGAACGATCCCATTTCTGGCTTTTGAGAGAGTCTCTAGTCATCTAGAGTTTTTTAGAGAGCACATATAAAGGGTCACCATGAACAAAGTCTTTCCAAGATCCCCTTACAACATCCTTAAAGGTAGAATAAGAGGTCCAATAATTTCTAAACATAAACTGCTTAACAGAAGGCTGTGGCTTTTGAAGAAGAGTAATTAAAGGCGAGTGATCAGACGATAATGGAGCAGGAACTCTGTAAGAAGAAAAAGGGAAGATGACCACCCAATGGATATTGCATAAGACTCGATCCAATCTAGTTTGAATGAGATTATCCACATGATGATTGGACCAGGTATAAAAAAGGCCAGAACTACGGAGATCAAAAAGCCCACATTCATGAACACATTTTCTGAAGTCCTGTGTCGTGTTAAGAGGGATAGGGTTCCCCCCTATCTTTTCATTACAAAAGAGAACACAATTGAAATCCCCCATGATAATCCAAGGGGAGTCCAAACCATTTGCAATATGATGGAGAGAATTCCAAAGATGAATCCTATCATGAGCATCATTATGAGCGTAGACTCGGGTAAGGAAAAAAGGTACAACATTATTGTAAGTAAAAGAACTAGGAATAAGCTGAGAAGTTTTGAGGATAATAGAGAAGGAAAAAAGAGCAGAATTCCATTTGATCCAAATCCTGCCGCAGGAGCAACAATCAAAATTATTTACACCATCTTTGGGTGAGAAGAGCTTAAGCTTTTAAGAAGAGATTGATCCTTGAGAGAGGCCTCAGGGAGCTTAGTCTTCAAAAGACAAAAAAGATTGATGTGGGAATCTTTCAAGATTTGCTTACAGTCATTAACTCTGCTCTCAGCAAGAAGGCCTCTAATATTCCAATAACCCAGAGCAGGAAGACTCATAATGTAAAGGAGAAAAGGGGAAAGGCTACTTACCTTTCTTTTTGTTATTTGCCTTTTGGCCTTGGGTATTATGGCTTTGAGAGGATTTGGTGTGGTCTACCTCTTGAGAATTCTTCCTTGAGGTTTTGGATCGGTTTTCATTGTGTCTAGTGTGATAAGAGTGAGGAGGAGAGACAGTTGAGGAGCAGGTAGTAATTCTAAGGGAAAGGGAGGAATTGAGAGGGTCCTCAGAAGGGAGGGAGCTCTCCAGAGCAGGCTCAACATATGTTTCAGGCACCACTTCCCCCAGTAGTTCTTCAATGAGGGGAGAAAGAATAGGGGATTGATTCAGATCATTTATAGTGAGAGGTAAGTTAGACTGATTGTGCTCCACCGAGACTTGAGGATTATCAGGTAACACAGAGGCGGGCACCACATTGGCATTCAGAGGGGAAGAAGTGTTGGTCTCAATTTGTTCTCTCGGCGGACTGATTTGGTGAGCAGGAGGCCTACTGCAACTCCGCCCCTAGTGACAGGTTTTCTCGAGGGGTTCAAAGGACAAGAAGCATCATCATGTGAAAACGAGGAGCATTTACGACAGGTTGTAGGTTTCTAGTCATAAATTATGGCTTGCTTGAATTTGAATCCATTCAGATTGATGGATATCGAGTCCGGGAGGGTAGATGAGGTATGAATTTGGACGCAAACCCAGGCAATGGAGACTCACGATTTGGAGGCTGTAAGATTATCAACAGCAAGAGGGATGCCCACCCTGCTGGTCACTTTGGAAAACCCCGCTTCATTCCGCAGCAGAGAGGAAAGTTAGAGAGCTTAATCTAGAGTGGGATCTCAGCAAAATTCTCCTTAGTTGGTCGGAAACCTCAAGACCATTTCTGAAAGATGAATGGTCTGCCATTGAGAAAGCAAGAGCCGTTGTCCCAAACCATGTCGAAATCCTCCTGACAGGAGAACTTGAAAAGGAAAAAATCTCCTTCTAGAGTTAAGAGCTCAAGATTACCTTTTAGGTTCTATTTCTTCTTAACGGCCGCTAGCAAAGAGCCATAGAATGGTCATTTGTCGATTGCGTGCCCTACCAAGGAAAGCTTCCACTTTTGTTGACCGTCTCTGAGTTCTTCCTTAGAGAAACTTATCTCATTAGAGTCAGAAGGAATAAATGATAATAAAAAGGCTTTGCACTTTTCATTCTACGAGGTGAGAATGTCCTTCCAGTTGCAGGATTTAAGAAAAGAATATCGATGAGAATTAGGGTTCAGGAAAGAAGAATCTAGAGGTAAAGCCCCTAAGATAGAGGAGGAAGGGGTGGAAGACGAGAGAGGAGGAAAGTTAGAGGTGTATGCTGTGTCGAGATTCATACTCATCGAGCACCGAAAGTAGGGGAAAAGGGAGGTGAA
Source organism: Cymbidium sinense (assembly GCA_021442155.1). Taxonomy (NCBI): domain Eukaryota; kingdom Viridiplantae; phylum Streptophyta; class Magnoliopsida; order Asparagales; family Orchidaceae; genus Cymbidium; species Cymbidium sinense. The sequence goes on from CM038226.1 coordinate 75,327,836, forward strand.
AAAGGGCTGGCCCCCGGCTCAGAGCTGGAGGTCTGGAAGGGGGAGATAAGAGAGAAGAGAGGCTTGAAGGAAAGAGGAGGAATACCCTGGTGGAGGAAACGCCAGAGAAAAGCAGAGAAGGGGAAGACAAAAAAACATGTCAAGAATTTTAATTTAATTTAAATATTAGATATTTTATAATTGAAATTTTACATAAAGATTCAAATTTAATTAAATGAATTTTTTTAATAGAGTAAAAGAACCATGAATAAGCTGAGAAATTTTGAGGATAATAGAGAAGGAAGAGAGAGCAGAATTCCATTTGATCCAAATCCTGTTGCCGGAGCAACAATCAAAATTATTTACACCGTCTTCGGGTGAGAAGAGCTTAAGCTTTTTAAGAAGAGACTGATCCCCAAGAGAGGCCTCAGGGAGCTTGGTCTCCAAAAGACAAAAAAGATCGACGTGGGAATCTTTCAAGATTTGCTTACAATCATTAACTATACCCTCAGCAAGAAGGCCTCTAACATCGAGTATGAATCTCGATGCAGCATACACCTCCAACTTTTCTCCTCTCGTCTTTCACCCCTTCCTCCTCTATCTTAGGGGCTTTACCCTTGGATTCTTTTTCACTGAACTCTACTTCTCATAGGTCTTCTTTCCTTAAATTATGTGACTAGAAGGACGGACCTTCTCACCTCGCAGAATGAAAAGTGCAAAGCCTTTTCATTATCCTTTATTCTCCTGACTCCAATGAAGTAAGTTTCTCTGAGAAAGAACTCAGAGGCGGTCAATAAGAGTGGAAGCTTTCCTTGGTAGGGCACGCAATCGGCACATGATTGTTCTATAGTTCTTGCTAGCGGCCGTTAAGAAGAAATGAAACCTAAAAGGTAGTCTTGAGCTCTTAACTCTAGAAGAAGATTTTTTTCTTTTCAAGTTCTCGTATCAGTAGGATTTCGATATGGTTTGGGACAACGACCCTTGCTTTCTCAATGGCAGGCCATTCATCTTTCATAAATAATCTTGGGATTTCCGACCAACTAATGAGAATTTTGCAGAGATCCTACTTTGGATTAAGCTCCCTAACTTTCCTCTCTGCTGTTGGAATTAAGCGGGGTTTTCCAAGGAAGCCAGCAGGGTGGGCATCCCTCTTGCTGTTGATAATCTTATAGCCTCCAAATCACGAGCCTCCTTTGACCGGGTTTGTGTCCAAATTAATACCTCCTCTACTCTCCTGGACTCGGTATCCATCAATCTAAAATTAATACCTCTTATACATTGGTTATATTTATGTCATTAAGGATATGTATACTAAAGCTGTTACTTGTGTCCAAACAAAAGAAGGATTGACAAAATATTTTTCTATTTTAGTTGGATTACATCAAGGATCAGCTTTAAGCCCTTATCTTTTTGCTTTAGTTATGGATGTTCTTATTAGGCATTTACAGGGAGATGTACCTTGGTGTATGCTTTTTGTTGATGACATTCTTCTTATTGATAAGACTAGAGAGGGAGTCCAAGAGAAACTTAAATTATGAAGGTCAACCTTAGAGTCTAAAGGTTTTCATTTAAGTAAATCTAAAACTAAATATATGGAGTGTAATTTTAGTTGTAGAAGTTTTAGTATTAGTGTTATGATATTAGGTGAACAAGTCATTAAAAAGAGTGAGCGATTCAGATATTTAGGCTTAATTGTTCAAAATGATGGTGAAATAGATGGAGATGCTATTAGTAGAATTTAAGTTGGATGGTTGAAGTGGAGGAATGCATCTGGCCTGTTGTGTGATAGAAAAGTACCGCTTAAATTTATGAGAAAATTTTATAAGATGGTGGTAAGACTTGCAATTATTTATGATGCAGAATGTTGGCCAATAAAAGAGAAGCATAAGACTAAGTTAAGTGTTATAGAGATGAGGATGCTTAGGTGGATGAGTGGCTTTACTCTTAGAGATAAAATGCAAAATGAGTATAGTGAAAAAGTTAGAGTAGTTCCAAAGTAAGATTAGAGAATGCCTTAGATGGTTTGGCACATAAAGCGTCGTCGATGGTCCTAGGGAGAGTAGATGCATTAGATTTGCCTTATGTTAAGAAAGGTAGAAGTAGACTAAAAGACTTGGTTAAGATGTATAAAAAATGACTTTAGTATACTTGAATAAATGAGAATTTGACACATAATAAGACACAATGGAGACGAAGAATTAATGTAGCCGACCCCACTTAGTGGGATAAAAGCTTGTTGTTATTGTTGTTGTTGTTATTGTATACTTTGTACAACGGCCTTGATGAATTTATGATTGGAGATGGTATCGGTATACCCATAATCCACATTGGTTTCACTTCTTTACTCTTTGCATTATAAACATATTTTTTAAACAATATCCTTTATGTACCTAGCATGGCAAAGAAATCTATCTTCATATAATAGTTTTCACCATTTTAATCATGTGTCTATTGTATTATTGCCTATTGCTTTTCATATTAAGGACATATGCATGAGGACAACAATCTTTTTTATGAAAAAATTAAAGATGGTGTGCATGAAGGTCTCATCAGTTACATCCTCTTATTTCTTTTTCTAGTCAAGATCACTTCCTTTGGCATCATAGATTGGGCTATCCATCAATCTCAGTACTCAAAACATATTGTCTCTCTGTTTAATTTAGATTTATCACTAACATTATCATTATCAACTCTCCTTTGCATTTTCAATGTAATAGAAGTAATAAAATTTCATTTTCTATGTCCATTTTCATTTCTCAACCACTTGAAATGCTATTATTAGATGTGGACCTTGTACAATTCCATGATGACTTGACCAAAAGTCTCATATTTATTGTTGTCTCAGTACTCTAAAAGACACCATTGACATATGAAACTAGTCTCTTTTTCTTATTTCATGTGTTGATTCCACCTTTCTATTAGATGCATGCTTTTGCCGACTACTTTATAAACTATCTGCTACAACTACACTTTCTCTCTCTTCTTCTTATGAATAATTTTTTGGCTTACTTCCTAACTATTCCACACTTCTTGTGTTTAATTACTTTTGTTACTGATGGATGCACCCCATCCTCAAGTCACTAATAAACTTGAATCTCACTCCAAATCCCATGCTTCTTTGACTAATCTCTCATTCAAAGGCTCACGCTACGTGAACACCACCACATCCAAATCTATGATTTGGCATCTACAATTTGTTGAGTTTATCAATGCCCTTTGTATCTCTTTCTCCTTATTGTGATACATTTATAGAAACAATCTCTTTATGGTGTTTTACCACCATGCCACTATCCTTCCTTTGAGCTCTCCTTCATAGACACTATCCATAGCGTCCTTCTCTATAACATTGTTGTGTACATGATACACACTAAATGAACCAACTAAAACCCACCTTCCTCCATAACAAACTTAAGACTTTTTTCATATTAGAAGCCACCTAGCCCCCTTTGACCCCAACAACACATCTAGTGACCACACATACCATAAAAAAAATCAATCCAAAAACTCTTTGTCAAAGCCAAATCAAATCAATCACGTACTTTGAACCTCTCATAGTAACTTAAATGGTCAAAGATCATAACATGAATTTGATTTGAATTTGATTCCCTAATCTCCAGTCAAAATTTGGTTGAGTTCTAGTGATTTTTTGGATCAAACATAACTCTGATGACTATATTGATATGTATGAAGCTCGATTGGTGGCTACTTTTGCTAATGGCTAGGACTTAACTATCAAAACAACTTCAATCTAGCTTTCAATCTAGCCACTATACAATCAACTCTTAGCATAGCTATTAGTCAATGTTGGTCTTTTCATCAACTATGCCGTTCTTTATGGCTGTCTCGAGGGATGTCTTCATAGTCCAACCTTAGGCTTCATCAACATCAACAACCCTACATATTTGTGAAAGCTTCTTAGGGTTATCTATAACCTCTAGCAAGCACTGTTAGGTACAAGAATTGCAACATTGTCTAGCTGCTTTGGGCTTCACCAATTCTTTATCTGATACATCTTGTTTTGTCCTAAAAAATGATGATGCACTTGTTTATCTTTTAATTTATGTTGATGACATTATTATTTTAGGTAACTTTGATATTATTGTGCAACATTGTCATTTTTCTTGCCCAATGATTCTCTAGCAAGAATTTGCGCTATTTTCATGGTGTTGATGTTATTTCATACCCACACAGACTAATCTTATCTCATCATTAATATATTGTTGATCTTGTTTGTTGTTCTAACATGATGAATGCCTCTTCTATGATGATAGCTTTTTTGTCTCACAATGCTCAATTTTCATTCTAGCACCTTGCTTACTGATTTGATTAATTATAGGGCTGTTGTGGATGGTCTAAAATACTTAGCTCTTATGAGCTCAAATTTACCTTTCATGGTTAATAAATTGTATTAATTTATGCAACACCTCACTATTGATCACTAGATTATAGAAAAACAGCTAATACGCTTTCAATGTGATACTATTGATTATAACATTCTTCTTCAGTGTGACTCACCAGCTCAACTTCACGTATTCCATGATGTTGACTTTGTAGATAACAAAGATGATTTCACCTCTTCAATCGTTCACATTTTGCATCTTAAGCAAAACTCCATATCTTGGAGTGCTAAGAAATAAATTAATATAACTTGCTCCTCCACCAAGGTTTTATACCACTATATTGCCATCATAGTTGTTGAGCTTCATTGATTTTTTCCTTACTGAACTTGGCATCTGCCTTCCTTAGTCCTCTAATAATTTATTGTGCCAATGTGAATTCTACTCATTATTTTTATGAGAATCTTGTTCTTCACTCATACATGAAATATGTGGATTGGTTATAATTTTCTTCATGAACAAGTCCAAAATTCCTTCATGTGGCTCATGTATCGTCTAAAGAATAAATGCATCGTTTGTGTAACTAATTAGTTTTCTACTTCAGTCTTTGTGTTTATTCAATTTCCTACTAGTTTTTGAAGTTGGGAAATCTCCCTTTTCTAGCCTTACGTGTGTATGTGTATAGATATATAGATATATATAGATATATATCCTAAGATGAGCCTTCGATTATTTGCATGTGGCTAATATAGTCTTTGTGTATCACATTTCTTCTATTTATTCCCCGATTATATATATGTAATCCAAAATGGTCCTTCATGTTGAAATACTGATATAAAATTGATTCTAATATAATTCTTGAGGGATCATTTTATATTAATTTTATATGATCAGTGTTTAAATTGGTCACTTGCAAATAGCCAAGGGTCCATTTTGGGATTTAGCCCTAAATCACTTGCAAATAGCCGGGGGACCATTTTGGGATTTAGCCCTAAATCACTTGCAAATAATCATGAAATCATTTTGGGATTTAGCCCTAAATCACTATGTTTGTGTGTGAAAGGAATGAGTAATTATTCAAACATTTAATATTCATGACTTCAAAATTGATTCCTACTCTAGAAATTTTTATGGATGGGATGGACCGTTTTTTGTTTAAATAAACAAGGTTGCATTTTTTTTCGGGGGTTCATTTTGTTCTTTAGGCACAAGAATGTCAGCAGTGGAGCTTGAAGCATCTTTTGTTGTAAAAGTGAGTGTTGCATTGTCGCCTAGCTTCTAATATTATTTTGAAAATAAATAAGAACAGCAAGCATAAATATTTCTTGTTAATTGAACATGAATGCAGACGAAGGCTGCTGAGGTCTCCAATGAACTGAAAGGCACGTCCATATTTCTTGTTGGTAAGATCTTCATTCAGAACTCTTAATTTACACCTGTAGATTTTTAGCTAGGGTTGCAGTAAATTCGTTTGGGAACCTAATGAACTGCATTGTCATCATTGTGATCATCTTTGTCATCATTTTTACTGCGGTAGCAGCTACTTAATATCCATGATGTTTGGGGTTGGATTTCTGATTTTTGTTCTCCATGCTGAGGTTCTGGTGCAGCTGCTTTCTCTTTTCTTAAACAACTTCCATTTTCAGTTTATACTCTTCCTAGCACATTAATATTCACACGAGAACCTCTCTGTATTAGTCTTCATGTACTTTCTGTCCCAATGCTACTATTTCATCTTATATTTACATACTAATTATCCACATATACTTTCCTCAGTCTCCATGGTTTGGTCATCTTATAGTTAGTTTTGTTGATAGATACTACAAGTTTGAGGTGAAAAACAATCTTATATATTTATAAATGATGGATGCGCAGGGTTGAATTGCACAATGAAAACCAACTTGGGAAAGGTTTTAGCTGATGTACTAAAATACTACTACTTTGATAGGTTCATATCTGTTCTTATGTTATTAATGAAGCCTTGTACGTTATTTTGGTCCATATACGATATTTTGCTATCTTTTTCATTTTCTATTTTTCTGTTGTGCAGTGATTTTGTGGTTGAACAAGCTACTGCTGGAGACTCTTCTGCTAAATCCTTTCAAGAGAGGAAGGATGAAGATTTTCGAGAATCTGAAGTATTTTTAAGAAGTTTTTTTGGTCATCCATTGCAATAATTTGCTTTCATGGATAATTCTTACATAATGTATTGTGTCTTATCAGACTGAAGTTCTAAAGCAGCTATCTGCTATGGGTCGTTTGGTAGTCTGTGTAGGGGATGGTGCCTTGCAAAGCTCAACAAATCTGTAAGATGAGAAGCATCTTATTTACCTTTCATTTCTTTTTAAATAAATCTGCATTTATAATTTTTACTTTGAACTTCAACATTTAATTGCTTATGTAGCTTGCCTCTTAACCTTTTACTTTGAAGGGCTTTTTTGAGAGATGGCATATCACTATGGATTGATGTTCCCCTAGAAATTTTAGCAGATGAAGCATTGATGGCTGAAGTCTCTTCTCCTGAATTGGAAATTCCACCAGATGATGATCATTTATTAAAAGTAAACCAACTCATTCTTCTCTTTAGATTATTGTTAGGTAATGTTTTTGTTCGCTATTCGTGTTTAATTGTCATAACCAATCATGTTTCTCTATTTCTTTTAGAGATGTGATGCGCTTTAACTCTATACAGAATTTTTCCTTGTGTTTTTATTGGTGGCCCATCACAGTTCCATCTTTAGTGAAAACTTATATTATTGGTCTGAGCAATCCATTCCTCAAATAACTAGAAAATTATCGGGTTAAAGTTTAGTCTTAAAGCCATCTTAAAATCCTGAACATATTCTTCTTAGAGTCCACTATTGGTTGGAATTTTTGTGTTGAGCTCTATAAATTAAAATTATTCCTCCTTTAACAAAAAAATATTAGTGAAACCAGTGCCAATCTTCTTGTTATTTCCTGATCCTTGATTTTGAACGGGAATTCAAACTTGAAACAAAGCAGCCTAGGTATGGCTCGCTTGCCTAAGATAAACAAACATGACGACCTTTGATTTTATTTGTCTCATTAATTTCCCCTAGAGTATTTTCATTGTAGACAAGTTTTCCAGCGAAGGAAAGATGAGGTGACTTGAAAATTGTCAAAACTAATAAATATTTTTCCTTTGAAATTGACTGTTCTGTTTAGTTAATCATAACACTCTTCTGGCCCATGACACAGGTGCAGAATCTTACTACACGTTACAATGAATTGAAAGGTGGATATGGAACAGCTGATGCTACGGTGTCACTCCTAAGTAAATATAGAGTAGCCTCATCGAATTATCCTTTTACTGGATTATTATTCAGAAATACTAACTAATACTTGAATTTTTATAGAGGTTGCCTCACAACTTGGCTATGAGGACTTAAACTCAGTAAGTCCAGAGGACATGGCAGTCCAGGTAAATTAACATTATTAATGCAATAGAAGCGATGAAAAGTTATTATATGGATGATGATTTCTTCTCTCATGCTGCAGGCTTTGAAAGAAATAGAGAGGCTGACTAGGTTGAAGAAGATGATGGAAGAAGCTGCTAGACCATTTTAATTGTTGGAACGTGTAGTTTTCAGGGCATGTTCTTCAATGAAAAAGCATCAGCTTCTAACAAAGAACTGCTGAGTTGTGGCCATCAGTTTTTTATCTACAGGTAGAAGTATATATATATATTTTCATAGGTCATGGGTACTACTAAAAAACTTTCAAGCAGTAACAGTACGATACATTGAATCATTTTTGTAATTTCTCTAGTTTATTCTAGAGTTCATAATGCTTTGCTATAGAAGTTTAACATCAGAGATGTATATTTTCTTAGAATCAAACAGTTTTTTTTTCTTTTGGGGAGCAATAATCTAGTAGAGGGAGATCCCTAGAGTAGTGATCTATTGCCACCATAATGATTGAAGGACATGAGTTTTAAGTCACATATATAGAGTTTCAATAATTTATGAATAAGATTGCATATATCCATCCCTTAAACCGCTTACTAACAGGACTTTCATGCATTAGGTTATGGCATATTTTCACGTTGGATTATCTTTGTATTGCAAATCTCATGGTTATCGATGCGTGGGTATGCTTCTTGGTGACTAAATAATTACTTTAGCCCATGTAGAGCATTGCATGTGTCATTGTGGAGGAGCATTTTGTTAAGAAAGAAATTGAACAGACAAATAGTGAAAATTGTCTCAACTCATTCTTCACAACAACATGGCCATATTTTCAATAGCCTTACAGAGAAAATACAAATTTAAAGCAAAACTAAAAAATAGTTACATAACCCACATCTTATAACTGCTATAGTGTGGTAGGAAGATCAAATCAACAAGTAACAAATATTTTAACAGAAAGAAACAATACAAATATAATAATAACTGATCATTTAAATAATAAACTAAATACAAATCAACAATTCCTCCCTCAAACTAAAGGCTATTATCTTTAGTTTATATCAGTTTCAGAGCAGATTCTCAAATGTTCTCGCAATTTGACAGAAGTACTTAGCTTGAGAGGCTTTGTCATTATGTCAGCTAATTGATCTTGTGTATTACAGTTCACTAATTCCACAACTCCATCCTTTGTAAGATCTCAAGAAAATGAAAACACACATCAATGTGTTTGCTTCGACCATGCATCACTGGATTTTTTGAGAGCTTGATTGCAGAGCTGCTATCACACTGAATAATACATATCTTGCCTTGATTTTGATCTAATTTTCTTAACACTCTTTTTAACCAAACTGCTTGACATGCACATGAGGTTACAACAATAAATTTTGCCTCGGTGGTGGATAAACTTACTACCGGTTGTTTTTTTGATGACCAAGAAATTTCCCTTGAACTTAATAACTCTTTCAATCTTCTAGATCTCCAGCATAATCACTATTAGTATAAGCAATAAGTTTATCTTCTCCTCCCTTTCTATAGATTATACCAAAATCAAAAGTTCCTTTCAAATATCTCATCACTCTTTTTGCTGCTTGCATATGTAATTCGATAGGATTCTCCATATACCTATTAATCATGCTTACTATAAACATTAGATCAGGTCGTGTTGTAGTGAGATACATGAGACTCTTTATAATCTTTATAATATGTCTTATCAACTTTAACTCCTCCATCTTTCTGAAGTTTACATCCTTGAACAATAGGATTTGGAAACATAACTGCTCTTATCCATTCCAAACCTATGTAGAACCTCCAATGCATATTTCTTTTGATTAATAAAAATGCCATCATGTTTTTGCATTATCTCAAGCCCAAGAAAATACCTCATCTTTCCAAGATCAGTCATATCAAATTCATATTTCATTGAATGTTTAAACTCTTCAAACATTAATTTATTATTTCCAGTAAAAATTAGATCATCCACATACAAGCTTATAATCAAGACTTTACCTTGTTTGTTAGTTTTGATGAACAAAGTGTGTTCGTAATCACATTTCTCAAAAGCTTCTTTCATGAAATATGCCTCTATATGACTATACCAAGCACGAGGTGCTTGTTTAAGTCCATAAAGTGCTTTTCTTAACCTGTAAATTTTTTGCTCACTGCCTTTTTGTACATAACCACAAGATTGTTCTACAAAAACTTCTTCATTCAATTCCCCTTGTAAAAATGCAGATTTCACATCTAATTGATAAATGGGACATCCTCTTTGAGCTGCAAATGCTACTATCAAGTGAATCGTCTCCATTCGTGCCACTGGTGCGAAAACTTTAGTATAGTCAACTCCATATTGCTGTGCATATCCCTTTACTACAAGTCGAGCTTTATGCTTTTCTATTTTTCGACTTTCATTTAATTTAGTCTTATAAATCCATTTTACTCCAATTATCTTTCCTCCCTTAGGTAAATCTGTCAATTCCTAAGTTCCATTTTTATTTATTGCTTCCATTTCCACATCCATGGCTGTTCTCCATTTTTTTACTTTTAACAGCTTCTTCAAAATAAATGGGATCAGTAGCTGTGAACATGGCAAGCTCCCTTTCATTTTCTTCATCAGAAAGTCCATCTCCTGTTACATAATTTCTCATCCAAACAGGTGCTCTTCTATTTCTGGTTATACTTGAGTTTTGATGGTTGTCTATTTTAAAATTAATGAATCAGTCTGAATATTTTCAGTATCAACACCGACTGCACTATTTTCTGCATTATCTTCAATATCAAGAATAGAGTAAGTTTCATTCCTTCCATATTCTCATTTACTTCTTCATCATCACCCAATTCTAAATCACATATAGTGACTTCTTCATACCTTTTATTCCAATCCCAATTCTTATATTCTTCAAATACATCCCTGGTAATTATAATCTTTTGTGAAAATTGGATCATACAATCTATAAGCCTTTGATTCTTCACTAAGTCCCAATAAAACACAACTAACACTCTTATCATCAAGTTTAGTTCTTTTATTATTAGCAACATGGACATGAGAAATACATCCAAACACTCTAAAATAATCAGTTGAAGGCTTAATCTTACACCAAGCTTCTATTAGAGTTTTGTTCAACATTGCAAGAGTGGGACTTTGATTCAAAACATGTACACCCAATTAACTGCTTCAGCCAGAATGACTTTGAAATTTTCTTTGCAGAAAGCATACTCCGAACCATATTCATAGTTGTTTTATTCTTTCATTCCGCCACTCCATTCTGTTGTATTGTATATGCAGCCATAATTGTCATTGTATACCATTTCTATCACAAAAATTGATAAATTCTTGAGACATAAACTCACCTACTCGATCAATATGTAGAATTTTTAAATACTTATTTGTTTCTTTTTCAACATGAGTCTTAAATTTTTTGAAAAATCAAAAGTTTCTGATTTTTCAACCAAAAAGTAAACCCATATTTTCTACTAAAATCATCAATGAAAGTGAGTAGTTATCTTTTCTTGCTATTAGAGATAAGCTTAATTGGTCCACAAATATCTGCATGCACCAAATGAAGAATTTCTTTAGCTCTCTAGTTGGTCTTCTTAGGAAATGGGTTTATGTGTTGTTTTCCTTTCAAACAATCATTACAAAGCTTTGAAAAAAATTTGAATTTCGGCAAGCCATTCACCATTTCTCTATGTTGAAGTGTCTACAATCCCTTAACATTGAAGTGTCCATATCGATAGTGCCAAAGTTATTCAATGTCTTTGTGTTTGTAGCAAAACATGTGGATGCTATAGGTTGGGATATGGCATTTAGAGCAAACATTCTATTGGAGGTCATTTTCATATCCATAATCAAACCTTTTTTGGAGTGAAATACTTTACATTTGCCATGCTGAAACAAAATACTGAGTTCCTTTTCTTGCATCTGTCCAATACTTAATAAATTATTCTTTAATGCAGGTACATAAAACAGATCTGTAATGATCTGGATCAGACCATTTACTTACAACCTGACATTTCCTTTTCCCAACACATCCATGCTTGTATTATTGTCGAGCTTCACATAATCTCTAAAAGTGTCATCATAGTCTGAGAAGTAATTTTTGTTGCCACACGTGTGATTGCTGCAACTAGAATCAAGAAACCATGTCTTCTTTATTGATTTTGTTAGTATCCACATATGCATCACCAACATTTCTTCTTGATTTTCTACATAATTTACTTCTGTGTTTTTAGTTGGACATTCCCATGCATAGTGCCCCAACTTGTGGCAATTATAACATTCAACAATGGCTTTATCAAAAGACCTGTTGTTGCATCCTCTTCCTCTTCCTCTATAGTTTCCACGACCATGACCTCTTCCCCTTGACAAATCTTCATGAGTGATTTTTAATGCATGTTGTTCTTCAATATGTGAACTCATACGTTGTTCGTATACAATTAGATTGCTTTGCAACTCATCAATGGTTAAAGTATCGATATCTTTAGATTCCTCAATAGAGTATACAACATAATCAAATTTTGGAGTCATATATCTTAAAATTTTTTCAATAATAGTAGCACTTTCCTTTATCTTCTCCATTTGCTTTCATCTTGTTGGCTATGGTAAGAGTGCGAGCAAAATATTCATTCACAATTTCTCCACTCTTCATGTGAAGTACTTCAAATTCTTTCCTTAGAGGTTGCAAATTTTCACGTTTCACGCGTATTGTCCCTTGAAATTTTTTGCTTCATGGAATCCCAAATATCTTTTGCAATTTTTTATTGAGAATTGTTTCTAGAATAGAACAATCTAATGCCTGAAATAAATAATTCTTAGCTTTCAAATCTTTCAACTGTTGATCTTCGAAATGCTTCTTCAGAGAATCAATGAGAACAACACCTTCTTCTATCACATGAATGCCATTTTCAATCAGGCCCCAATATTCTTTTGAACGCAAAAAAATTTCCATGAGCATTGCCCAATCATCTAGTACCCATCAAACTTTGGAATTGTGGTTGTACGAATGAACCTTCTGTCATCATCCTAAAAATAACTTGGTGAAGATTGTTGCTTTTAAATTATCAAGCCCAAACAACTTGGTGAAGACTGCTGCTTCTAAATTATCAAGCCCTTGTGATGGGCTCTGATACCAAATGTTAGGAAAGAAATTGAACTGACAAATAGAGGAAATTATCTCAACTCATTCTTCACAACAATATGGCCATATTTTCAGTAGTAGCTTACAGAGAAAATACAAACTTAAAGAAAATTAAAAAATAGTTATATAACCCACGTCTTATAACTGCTAGAATTTGGTTGGAAGATTAAATCAACAAGTAACAAATATTTTAACAGAAAGAAACAATAATAATATAATAATAACTGATCATTTAAATAATAAACTAAATACAAATCAACACATTTTGGTGAAGATCTTCTGGTATGATCTAACTATGCTTGTTGATTCTCTCTCAATAGTGTTCTTGTATTTTTATTTATAGAAATCAAAGGTTTTCTTGTTTTATTGGAGAATATGGGCCTTCTATAAGTAGTTAGATTAGGTGTACTCTGTTTGGAATAGATTTTTATCTTGTGTCCTATTTATTTGCATAATTTTGTAGCCCCTTGTTTGTGGATCCGGTTTCTCTCTTGCTCTTTTGGATTAGATTATTGCCAAACCACAAAAATCTTAGGGGGGATCACTTATATTTTATATTATATTTTATTTTGTTTATATTTTATTTCAAAATAAAATATGTCTGGCGGTTATTGTTATTTTTAAAAATATTCTAAACATGTAAATATTATTTTGAGTGTTTTTAAAAATAATGTTATTTATTTTTGAAATAAAAAATAAAAAATACTTCAAATAAATATGTTTTAAAAGATAGCATAAAAATAAAAATAAAAAATACAAAACAAAATTGATTCCAAGCAGCCTCTTAATTTTTTATGTGATATTTTATTTTTAAAATTTTAATTTTTCTACTCATCAAATTCATTTCTTATATAGATGCTTTCACATAGAAAAATGGTTAATTGTCATAGTTGATAATAGATAGCCTTCTTGTTTTAAACAAACTTATATAAGAGCTTTAGAAGAATTTGAAGACAACAAAGTATGATCGAGAAGTTTGATGGCTTAGAATGTTTTGGGCTTCTAAGAATCAAGATGCGAGGTGTGGTGGTTCAGTAAGAACTTCTTGAGGCGCTCATGAGGCATTCAAAGATATGGATGTAAAATCTTTTTGACATTTTGATAATGTTTAACAGTTAGAGCCTTGATGTAGGCCTTGGAAGAAATAATCAGTACATGGTTGTGACTTTATACATAACAAAAAAACTCTTAATAATTTTTTTTAGAAGTAGATATTATTTTTTGATTCTCACTCAATAAGATATGCTTATTAAATTATATTTTAATGCATTAATTTTATGATTGGTAATTACAAAATCTTTGAAGTAAGGTTGGAACTGAGATTAAATAATTGATGGATTTAGTAGAATACTATCACACACGCGTGCGCACACACACATACGCGCATGTGTAGCATACAGTTATCAAAAATGACATATTTTATCCCTTCTTATTAAACATTAGCTCCATCTCACATTGCATCTCCAATCTTTAGTGGGTTTGTGAGTTTATGTATAAAGTAATTAGGTGCAAAAAAAATTTAATTGCTTATCAATCTCGAATCAATGATCAAATAGAGGTTGTCTATAAAAGTTTAGGTTACCTTCTGAGATTCCTTGTACGACCACTTTGTTGGTATAGAGCTAATTTTACTCACCCTTAAGTTTGGGTATGTTAGTTCAATCAATAAATCAACTTGTAAGAGCCCTTGATACATTGCTATTGTTAAGCTTAACAAGTATATGGATTTAGTAGAGTTACATACATTTTATATGGCTATTAAATTTGCATTATTATTTGTTCAAATCATACACCATAAAAACATTTCAACAAAAATGAAAAATAACTTGTGAAAAATATAAAAATGATGTTAATTTACTTAAGAGAGTTGCTAAGTTTATAACATGAAATTTTGGACCATATAAGATCATCATCTTATTTGGATATTAGAGTTTTGTTAGTGTTTAATATAATTGAGTTGACTCTATAGAGTCAACTAGTCACACTCTGTCTCCCACCTTTTTGTATGTTTCATCCCCAACTTCATCTCCGAAGTTACTTGTGACTACCTTCACATCTATTTTTACGTCGATGTTGTTATTGTTTTGTATCTACATCCTCACAATACATATCATATTCGTATAAGATTATTTTTATTAATGATGGTGGAATTCAATGTTACCTAGTTTGGTGGAAAGATTTCACACCTTTAGAGGACTCTTGATTATAATTAGGGCTGAGAATGATCTAATTTTGGAGCTAATAAAGCGCTAGCTCAAAATCAGATTGAACCCATATATGACTACTTGAGCTGAATTAGTGACTTGAATTGATTCATTTTTGAACAGATTTGGCTCAAATCAACTTTATTTTAAGTCGGTTCAAATTTTAATTTAGTTGCATAAATTTAATTTTTTAAAAATTAATATGTTTATATGTCTACTTAATATATATATATATATATATATATATATATATATATATATATATATATATATATATATATATATATATATATATTGAGTTGGTTTGATTCAATTCAATTTCAGTTTGTTTAGCTCGATATGAGTGAAATTGATTCAATCTTTGAGCGATGTTTAATCTTAAAGCTAAAATCTCAACTTTAATCACACCAATTGTGCTATGAGTTCCTTAACAAAATGTTACAATATTCATTTGTAGTCATATTCTTCAAAGCAAGAAATAGTTGTAAGATATCATAACTATCATCATTGTCATAACTACCATCTTTGAGCTTAGGTTTTGGGTACCTACAACAATGTTGTTACCCTTTTCATTCAAGTTATATTTTTATATTCTTCGAAATTTTTATTATTGACACTTGTGATTATCAAATCTTCGAGTCATTTTATTTTGATGTATTCTCTAATCTTATTGATCTGAAGTCATGCCGAGCCTTTATATTATTGGGTATGTATTAAAAATGATAGTATACAAATTTAGCATGAGATTTTGATTTAGTGATAAGCATGGTGATAGATTTGAGTGTTTATTTTAATATTTTTGATACCTTTTTTTATTTTTATAATAAAAGGAGAGCCTCTTACAATGATATTTTTGAATGATGAAATGAAAGTTTAAGTTTCTCTACTTCTATGCTTCTATGCTTCTATGCTATCTTTGTTGAAGTTAACTTGTTTAGTAAGATGGGCTTATCCAACATAATAAAAATAAGTTGGTGCTTACATCATATATCTATTATAGTATCAACATTATAAAAATAGATATTTTGATTAATTCTAATCAATTCAATAAGATGCATGAAATTTTCTAAGTGCTTAAAGATATGTTTCTCTAACGCTTTAGAAGAAGGGGGTTTAGATTTATTTTTTGACTATTTCATAATTTATTTTATTTTAATCAAGATTTAAATTTTGTTTTATTTATTTTATTATGGTTAGTTATCTTTTTGATAATGCTAGGTTTGAGCTCTTAAGATTAATTGGGAAATATATTTGATTTTAAAAAAAACTTGATTTTATTTTTTAGTTCTATTTTTATAAATACAAATTTATAATATATATTTGGTTAAATTTTTAATTTAGGGCTTTTTTAAAGTTTAATTAGCGAAATGAGCACTTTAAAAAAATTTTAAACTAGCGTCGTTTAACGGCACCGACTAATAATTCACGTCGCAATAATCGACTCGTGATAAATTTTTTTTAAAAGAGTGGACTAGATATTTTGCGATCAGTCGAAAATTGAGTGAAATTGGTATTTGGAATCGAATGAAATTCCCGCTTCTTTAATGTTGACAAAAAAAATGCACAGTGCAGCGAAGAGTTTTGCAAATGTTCGCAAAAATTGTGGCGCCGATTTGAAAATTGTGACCAGCCACAGTATTTTGGCCGCATCGGAGTCGTCCGTTGTCAGAATCGAGCAAACTTGGTATGGTTGGAATTGCAACAAAATTCCCTACGACTTTCATGTTGACCAAAAAATGCGATCTGATAGATTTTTGCTCGCAAAAGATCTTTGAAAAGTGTGACCAGCCGCAGTATTTTGGCCGCATTTGAGTCGTACGTTGTCGAAATCGAGCGAGCTTAGTATCGTTGGAATCGGAACGAAATTTTCCACGACTTTCATGTTGATCAAAAATGGGATTATGGATGGATACAAAATAGCAACACTAGATGGATTTTCTATAATATTTTAGCAAAAAATAGGGGATATCATCAAATCCAATGTTTTTAATGCAATTCACATCTACTTTTTTACATCATCAATTTGTGTGTCCAAATAGAAAAGATACATAAACTTGAGACATATTCCTTACCATCAGCCTTACTTCAATAATTAGCAATATGATCAGCAAAATTATTCCCAACAGGATTCAAAGCTTATTTGCATCAAATATTTTTATAAACCAAGTAGAATTTGTGAAAAGTTAAAACATCAATGATAATATCCTCTTAGCCCAAGCACTAGTTAAAGACATTGATAAAAATAATAGATGTAACAATCTCATTACAAAGCTTGCTAGTCAAAACATCAATGTTAAAATAAATGATAATATCCTTTCCATCAGCCTTAAGGCTAAATAAGGTAAGCAAGGTGACCCATTGTCCCCAACACTTTTCATCTTAGCTCTTGACTACTTCTCCAAACTTCTAAAATTCACATTTCAAAACCATCAAGATATAACTTATCTTACTCAGGCCAAAATGTAATTTACTCACAATGATAAATATCTAACATAGAAAATCATTCCAACAATGACATAATAGTAATATATACATAGAGCTATCATCCGATCTACAAATAAGGATGACAATGATGACATCTAACGACGACAGTGTCTGCGTGGTGAAAGTGCGTCACTCTTTGGAGTATACTGAGCATGTGTAGTCGAATGGTGCCGTGGCCGATGCGCTTCATCTTCACCGGTCGGGTCCTCGATCATCGAGGGATGTAACCTATCTTTGGTGATCCGGCCGGAAGGGGGGGTGAGTACACTCCTATATCGCATATGGCGGTGGGTGAGGATATATGGGAGGGCCTACTACCTGCCATGATTGAAATGTACTGAACATGACTTCCTGATATGAGTACGGAGTTGGTGTGCCAAATGCGTAACTATATGGACATATTCGTACGACCTACATCATCAACCCATAAGTAAAGTACCGAAGGTGCTAACTAGGCTTCATCTATACCCTTGTATCCGTTATTTAAAATGTGCATCCCAAGCTTTCATATAAGAAACCCTAACATTAAATTTTGATTTCATATGACCAATAATTTTCTTGGGCTTCAAATCCAGTTGATATCTAATCACATGTTGGATGAAGTATGATAAGTAGGTACTTGCTGTCCAGACTCAATATCGAATGAGCACATGTGTATGGGGCAACTATACTAGATATTCTTCAGGCAGCACCCAGCCTCTTGCTTGAACGAGCATGTAGATGCCACATGCACGACCTACTAGGATGATTGTTATGTATGCAAAGTACAGTAAACCTCACCTTGTTGGAGTCACATGCTACATACTCAACGTTATTTATTATAGACCAATCCTAAATAGTAAATTTAAGCTGTCTTTTATCATGGAAACACATCCCCTCAATTAAGTCAGCTGGAATAAAATTCTCTTCCAGAAAGATAGAACCTTCTGAGAGGCCATCAAAATTCAATTGTTCATCCCATTCTTGTGTTATCTTGCAGGCCTGAATATAATCATTACTATTGAACATGTGTTTCTTAGTTATGTTTATTTTGTTAGAGTAATCTCTTAGTAAATGACTGCTCTAGAGTCTGCACTTTGATCTTCTCCAATGTCACCTTCACTATCAGCTATGTCAGAACTCGTTGCACTAGGCATTGTTTCGTATCCCTCATCTTCAGTCGGTAATGGTGCTACATGATTACCATGGTATTCACTCATACTAGCAGAAGTTGAGGCAATATGATAAACACGAGTAGAAGATGCGAATCTCTCTCAACAAGGTCGTAAATTATGATGTAGTGTATAAGATAAAATGAAAAAAGATTAATTGAATTATGGCTTTGATGTACGCACCTACAAAAACCTTCATTAAAGTCAGTCTGATATGATTCTTGTAAAAGTATATAGCAGTTGGATAAACTTCAACTCTAGTGAAATTATGAACTTCTCTATTCTCTATTCGTATCAACTCAATTTCAACATATACAATCAGAGGTTGTATACTTGCAGCATTAATAACAGACTCACATACTTCATCATCATTTATTAGAGAAGTAATGAAACCGGCATCAACAGGAAATCTACATATGAGATTAACTCTAAAATGAGTGGGATCAATTTTTAGTGTTCTCATAATTCGGCTCTGTAAGCTTCCAAAATCAGTTCGACGTGAAACTTGTATATGACGGCTTTTTTCCGTCAGTGTACGTAGGGAAGAAGTCATCATGAATACTGCATTCGCCGCCATAATATAATACTAAACAAACTGTGTCCAAACTCAATTTTGAATCTAAAAAAGTGTATTGGAGACACGCAAGCTGAATATCACACTTGTTTAAATCAATCAAATTCATAAGAACTGTATAGATACGTTGCCTATATGTATAATATCACCTAACCCTAACAAAAATGAAACAAAAAATCTAAAAAAAATTTAACCAACATAAAATTTTTCTCCACTACAGGTACATCTAAAAGATTTTAATTATGAGTAGTAATTTACATGGACGTATATAACATACCTAACATAAGCCTAGAACTACATAATAATCTACATTAGGAGGTTTTATCAAAATATCAATAATTTGTAATTCAGCACTACCAAGATCAATATTAACATCTCTTTTACTGACATGATCCATAATGAAGTGTTGAATAGGAATTTATTCAAAAAAAATGCATATAACAATCTAGTTACATAAGGACCAACCCATAGCCAGAAGATATAACAATCATACATCCATCCTCAAACTCATCCAGGACATAAACAAAGAAACTAGAAAAACCCACACATGAGAACCAAAAAATCATGGAGAAAACCCTGTCCATGATAAAAAAAATCTAAAACAACCAAAAAATGGGGGCAAACAGGAAGACAAAACCACACTAACCAGAAGATAAGCAAATAAAACAGCCTTCACCTACTGCAAACACATCTACCAGGGTGGGAGAGATAACAAACCAGACACCAAATCTAGAAAAGCCTATCGAATAATGAAATATACACATTATTGTAATTAGATGAGAATCATTTTAAATAGTTTCAAAATGAGCACATAAACATACAACAAATATAATATTTAAAACATATAAATTTATTTAAAATACACATAAACTACACATAAATACACATAATTTATTCAAAACATGCACGTGAATTTAAACGAACATAATCAACATTTATTTGGAATATTTACTTTTCCCCTAAAATATCAAATCCAATAATATAGATCTACCATATAAACTAACTTACCACAAGTTAAAACAAACCATATACAATTAACCATTTACCAAACACAAAAATGAATGATTCTTTTCTTAAAAATAGAGGTTTGAAAAAATACATTCAAATGCCATTGAAAAACCTTAAATCCACTCAAAAATGCCAACAATGTCATTTGGGAAGGGAAGGTAAGCTGGCTTGGCGGCGGCTAGGTCGGTTAACGCGGACGACATGAGGCCATCGAAAAGGAGAGATCGGGACTTTTGTATCGATAGGTGGTATGTAATCCATGTGTAATCATCTATTAAACAGACGACTACGGCTAGTTTTAAAATTTTTTATTTTTTTAATGCTCATTTCGCTAATTAACACTACCATTGTCGGCCCCAAGACCGGATGTGAAAAGTGGAGGGTTGTGTTAGGTAGTCGACAGCCAGCGTAAAACTTGTCGAAATAATCATGACATGAATCCTTTAAATCATTGTGTTAATGCTAGGCCCGAAGTTTACAATCGTATGATTTGAATATAGTGAAAAATGTACTGAAGGCCATGCGCGTGTTAAATAAGCAGTTCCCACATTATGGACCGAATGCGGCAAAGAAGTTAGTCCATGAAATTAGAATTAGTTAGATCTTGGAATATAGGTACTCTTCTGGTAAATTAATGGAATTAATAGATATTATGGTTCATAGAAAGATAAATATTTTATGTGTTCAAGAAACTAAATGGGTTGGGGAGAAGGCAAGGAGATTGATAGTTTAGGTTTTAAACTTTGGTATTCGTCGAAGTGTAGGTGTGATTATATATAATAAAATTTGAAGGATAATGTTATAAATATTAATAGATATGGAGATAGAATTATAGCTTTAAAGATTATTGTTGATACTAAGATTATCAATGTTATAAGTGTCTATGCTCCTCAAGGTTTGGAGGTAAGTACAAAAGAAAATTTTGGAATGAATTAGGGATTAATACAAAAGATACCTCTTGAAGAAAGTATTTATTGGAGGAGATTTAAATAGACATGTTGGTAGAGTGGTAGAAGATTTTAAAAGTATTCATGGTGGTTATGAATTTGGAGTGACTAATGAAGAAGGTAGACTATATTAGATTTTATTTTTAGCTTATGATTTTGTAGTTGCTAACACTTTATTTAAGAAAAGAGATGAACATATTATTACTTATAAAATGGATCTAGTAAAAACAGATTGATTTTCGATAAGAAAAATAGATTTATATTGTAAAGATTGTAAGGTCATTCCAAGAGAAAATCTAATTACCCAACATCGATTAGTTTTAGATTTTAAGATGAAAGGTTGTAAGAGAAAAATAAACCAAATTATTGTCCTAATTAGATGGGAGAAACTTAAAGAACACAAATAAAAATATTTTTAAGAGCAAGCTACAAGAGATTAGAATTTGGGATGTTCATAGAAGCTAACATTATGTGGGAAAAAATAATAAGTGAAATTAAGCAAGTCAAGCTAAAGATGCTTGGAGAATCAAAAGAAAAAGCTTCTTTTAATAAGCATAGTTGGTGGTGGAGTCAGAGTGTGCAAGAAAAGATAAAAAATAAGAGATATTGTTATAAAACTTGGTTTAGATGTAAAAACTCGGAGAATTGGGAAAGATATAAAGTGGCCTGTAGAGATTCTAAGAAAGCAATATATGATGCAAAAAAATTTAGCTTTTAGTGATTTATACAATAGATTAGATACCAAAGAAGGTGAAAGATGTATGTATAAGTTAGCCAACCAAAGAGATAAGAGAAGTAAAGACATAGTTCAAGTGAGGTGTATTAAGGATGAAAATAATAAAATATTTTTTTTAGAAAAGGATATTGAAAATAGGTGGATGAGATATTTTGATAAACTTTTCAATGAAGGATTTGAAAGTACGATTGATTTTAGCAATCTTAATACCCTAAACAAAAATAGAGAATTTCATTTTTATCATCGTATTATTAAATCTGAAGTTAGTGAAGCTTTAAATAAAATGAAATGTGGAAAAGCAAGATAGGACGGATAATATTCCAATAGAAGTGTGGAAATGTTTAGGAGATCAAGGAATTTCTTGGCTTATAAATCTTTTAATGTCGTTTTAAAGACTAAAAGATGTCGATGAGTGGAGAAAGAGTTTGTTGGTTCCTATATTTAAGAATAAAGGTGATGCACAAGAGTGTGCAAATTATAGAGGAATTAAGTTAATGTGCCATACATTAAAATTATGGGAGAGTAATTGAGCATAGACGATAGATATAGAAGTTTCTCACAATGGTTTCATGCCGGTAGATCTACTATGGATGTTATACATTTGTTAAGTGGTTTGATGGATAAGCACAAAGAAAGTAAGGAGGATCTACATATGATATTTATTGATTTAGAGAAAACTTATGATAAAGTTTCAAGAGATGTTCTTTGGAGAGTTCTAGAACGAAAGGAGTTAATATTGGTTATATTCAAGTCATTAAGGATATGTATACTAGAGTTACTTGTGTCCAAACACAAGGATGATTGACAAAATATTTTCCTATTTCAGCTGGATTACATCAAGGATAAGCTTTAAGCCCTTATCTTTTTTACTTTAGTTATGGATGTTCTTACTGAGCATTTACAAGAAGATGTACCTTGGTGTATGCTTTTGTCGATGACATTCTTCTTGTTGATAAGACTAGAGGGAGTCCAAATGTAAACTTGAATTATGGAGGTCAACTCTAGAGTCTAAAGGTTTAAGTATATCTAAAGCGAATATATGGAGTGTAATTTTAGTTGTAGAAGTTTTAGTAGTGTTGTGATATTAGGTGAACAAGTCATTAATAAGAGTGGCGTTTAGATATTTAGGCTTTATTGTTCAAAATGATGGTGAAATAGATGGAGATGTTATTAGTAGAATTCAAGTTGGATGGTTGAAGTGGAGGAATGCATTTATATTATGTGATAGAAAAGTTCCACTTAAACTTAAGAGAAAATTTTATAAGATGGTGGTAAGATCCGTAATGACTTATGGTGAATGTTGGCCAATAAAAGAGAAGATAAAGACTAAGTTAAGTGTTACGAGATGAGGATGCTTAGGTGGATGAGTGGCTTTTACTCTTAGAGATATAATGCAAAATGAGTATATTCGGGAAAAATTGGAGTAGCAGTGGTAGATAAGATTAGGGAGAGTCGCCTTAGATGGTTTGGCACAAAAGCCTACCGTCAATGACGATTAGATAGATGATTAGATTTCTTATGTTAAGAAAGATAGGGACCTAAAAGACTTGGTTAAGATGTATAAAAAATTATCTTATAATTGATTTAAATGAGAATTTGACATAATGTGACACAATGGAGAAGGATTTATGAAATTTAATTCACCCCAAGTGGGATTAAGGCTTGTTGTTGCTGTTGTTGTTGTTATTGTTGCTCATTTTGCTAATTAAACTTTAAAAGAGCCATAAATTAAAAATTTAGCCTATATGTCTTGCATTAATTGATTATAAACTAAACTTAAAATTTCCTCTACTAGAGATGGAAGTTGGAGAACTTCAGGATAATATTATTCTTATCGTAATTATTCAAAATAAATTAATTCTCATTTTATCAATTATTTATCCGATTTATTTTGACATAAAATTTTTAATCAACTATCAACCATGAGTCAACTATTCAGGTCTCAATCATTTTCCTTCTATTTGCACCTGCAATGTCAGTATTTGTAGGCTCACAAATATAACGTTTAGATTGGTAATTCTTTTTTAAAAATGCAAAAACTAAAACTTTTAGATTGGTCGGACCCACTATGGAAAAAAGATTATTTTTTAAAACGATAGAAATCTGTACCCCACCACAAAAAAAAAAGAGTTAGAAATCAGTTTGAAAAAAAAAAATGATATAAAGAGAGAGATTATTAAATGAGGAGTTCAAATATAGTTATATATATATATATATATATACTTTAATAATGTTATATTATGTGATATTTATTCAATACAATTATTATATATTAACTATAAAATAATATATATTATTATATATTAACATAATATTAATTAATTTTATATATATATATATATATATATATATATATATATATATATGTATATATATATATATATATGTATATATATATTTGTTATATCAAGTACACTAAAATATAAAAATTAAATGATATATCTCTTTAAAATTTATAAATTAAATAAGAATATCAAGTTAAAGCATATATATAATCAAATTAAACAGCTGAGTAAGATAACTCCAATAATCTAGAATAAAGTCAAATCGATAAATGAAATCAAATGTCAAAACTACATACGTAAAAAACTTCAAAATCCTATCGATGATCAAATGACTTTCAAATTTGATGCTTATAGAATCGCGATGGGACGAATCCAACGTAAGATCACAAAAATCAAAGAGATAGACATCACTAATCTTCTCCTTTGCATGATACAATTCTTCAACAACCCATCCCGGTGGGGTTTAAACTACCTAATATGGAGCCTTACGATAGGACTTCTATTCCTTATGAGCATATCGATCATTACAGAACTATCATGCACATTCAACAAGTCTTCGATGCTTTACTCTGCCAAGTTTTTTCGATTACTCTCAAAGGATAAGCTTGTATGTGCTTCTATTTCCTCCCTGAGGGGCGCATTCCCAACTTCTCTCATTTGACCAAATTCTTTGTCAAACAATTCATCTCAAATCCACGAACCATTAAGGACCCATCTCACCTTTCTGGAATATGCGAGAACGAAGGAGAAATACTAAAATAATATTTTCAAAGATTCTCTTTTGAAGTTCGTCAAATTTTAGGAGTAGATCCAGAACTAATCTGAGGCATCTTTCTTGGAGGTCTTCGACCCAGGCCTTTATACTCTTGAATGCGAGATACGGCGATCACCGATCTTATTCATGAGTAGAGACACAAATTATGCCGATGAAGTTATTAACAAGTAATTTGAAGATAATTTGAGAATAATGCACGATGAAGATATTACAGATATCTCAAAATAAAAAAAAAAAGATAAATATTCAAAAGATCGACGACATTACGATACTCATAGTTATACTCCACTAAATACATCTAGGATTGATATCATAATGGAGATTTAGAATTCTGAATATTTCAAATGGTCAAAACCATTGAGAAATTCAAATGGAGTAAATAAATTACAATATTTCACCATTAAAAGGACATTCAACTGAAAGTTGCGTTCATCTAAAGGAAGAAATTGAACGTTTAATATGATAGAGACATCTTAGGGACTACTTATTGGAACAATATACATATCATCAAAAAAAAGATTAGAGGAATCATGGTAAAGAAATTGTTAGAGTTATTGAGTAAGAAATATCACAAATACTTATCTAAAGAAAGATCTTATCGGAGCAGTGACTAAAGAAAGTTAAGTTTTTTTTACTCGATTGAAAAGTTTAGAAGGTTTTGTTTTCTAAATAAGTTTTTAATATCAACGAAATCTTTCTTTGTTGCATTCAATAAAATCACTTAAAAGGCATACCAAGAGGAAGCCTATATGGGAAGCTGATACTGGACAAGACTCACTAGAAAGACCTTATGAAGGCAAGTGGTAGACAAAGTCTCCACTGATAACTTATGGAAGACACACCTTTAAGGAAGCCTTGATGAGAAGCTAGTAGTGGACAAGGTCCTCACTAGAAAGACTTCATAAGAGCAAGTGGTTAATAGAGTATTCACTCATTAAAAATCTCAGAAGAAAAAAGCCTCAAAATGTACAAGTACATCACAAATCTCAGAAGACAAACGAAGATTTATACATTAAAACCTCAAGACAAAATCTCAAGACAAAGACATCAAAACTTTAAAAGGCAAAAGCCTGAGAAGTTATAGATACATTAAAAATCTCAGAAGGTAAAAGCCTCAGAAGGTACATGTATACTAAAAATTTTAAAAAGAAAAAATCTCAAAAGATACATGTATATCAAAAATCTCAG
The DNA here is from genome assembly GCA_021442155.1 of Cymbidium sinense. Classification (NCBI taxonomy): domain Eukaryota; kingdom Viridiplantae; phylum Streptophyta; class Magnoliopsida; order Asparagales; family Orchidaceae; genus Cymbidium; species Cymbidium sinense. The sequence goes on from CM038226.1 coordinate 75,354,067, forward strand.
GAGATATATATAAATCATAATCCTTTCGAAGTCAAAGTCTAAAAAAGGATATATGATAACCATCATCATTGGGGGGGAAAAAATTTTATAGAAAAATATATATCTTTTATACTTAGGGGCAAAGGCCTTAATAGACATAAAAGATAAAAGTAAAGCCCGTGAAAGTAGTTTATGCACTGCATATCTAGGACAGTTTTAACTTTTATTAAAAAAAAATGAAGGATCTGAGAATCACATTGGAGCTTGAATTTGGGATACGCGTCGCCTAACCAGGTTAGTTTCAAACCACGGAGAACTAGACTGCGGAGTGGTTTCGTAAAAGTGGATGATTCGATTTAGAAAGTTGGAAGAACCCGAAAGACACTTTGAATTTGGAATATGCCATAATCGGTTCAAACCTCGGGATCGGGATAATTGAAGCGAGGGTCCCGCACTGCATATGGAGGAGAGATTTAGAAAGTTAAAAAACTTAAAGTATATTATCAATTGAATGTGCATTTAATTAGGGATGGAAATCTCGAGATCAGGGAGAACTGAAGCTTTTTAGGGGGTCGATATTGTTATATAGATTAGTGGAGACTATCAAAGAAAATAAAATAAGCTGCAAATTTTTTCCTATCTTTTGTGATGTATTTATATTTGAAAAAAAAGATTTTTTAAATTCTTTTAAAAAATAATTAAAAGGGTGGGGGGTGCGTGGCTGCCCCTCATCTTAACATGATGGTTGGCAAAACGCCAACCATTTAGTAATTAAAAAAAAAATTTGTCTCTTTCCGTCTATATCTTTTCCCCTCTCTCTCTCTCTCTCTCTCTCTCTCTCTCACGGAATAAAAAAGAAAATTTGGGGGGCCGCGCCCTTTCTCTTTCAAACCGAAAGCCATAATAATAATAATAATAATAATAAAATAATTTATATATTTATGATTATATATATAAATTTATATATATAATAAAATAAGTAAATATTAATAACTAATAAATAAATAAATAAATTGATATATATATATATATATATAATTACAATTTATAATAATTTTTAGCTAAATTGATATATATATTTTAAAAATTTAATATATTTTTGAATGAAATAAATTTTATCATCTAAAAATAGGGGATAAATGATATATTCCTTTAAAATTTATAAATTAAGTATGAATATCAAGTTATAGTATGTATACAATCAAATTAAATGATTGAGTAAGATGAGTCCAATAATGCTAGAATCAGATTAAATCGAACCCAAATGAGTTCAAATCAAGCTCAAAAGTTACATATGAAAACTTAAATCTTTGGATGATCAAAATGACTTTCAAATTTGATGCTTATCAAATCGGCGCTTGAGACGAATCCAATGAGTCTAAGATCACTCAAATCGAATATCATTTGAATGATCAAATCATAAAAAAAACTATATATGATTAAATGAATCGATATAAACCGTTCGATGAAGTGTTTTGAGATTTTGCTATAATGACCAAAATGCCCATCTCACAATCTTATAAATAGGGCTCCATTCTTATCATGAAGGAGAGGAGGAGCTAGAAGCAACTTGAGAGAAAGCAGAAAGAGCTAAGTTGAAATCACATCAACTATCGCCGCTTTAATTTAATTGTTAGCTACCAAAGAACAACCATTATAACCAATTATCAGCATAGAAGTTAATTGATTGAGTTCCCATTGTCGATTTTTCACATACAATGTAATCCTTTATCGAAAACTTAAAACGTATTTCAAAACAGATATATATGAAGAGTAGTGATTTTTTTTCTCCTTTTTCGATTACCTGGAGTTTCTAATTTTTTTCAACTATCTGTGTGTGAAGCTAAGATGTGAAGTCTTATTCTACCGTTACAAATTTTTTGACATGCAACAAAAAATATATATAATTATTATGTTGGAAAACCAACGAAAGAAAAGTTTATTACTTTGTTATGAGTCTAAGCCAATACGATGTTTGAAGAACTAATGATAAAACTCGAATTTTACATAAAAATCTCGAAAAGAAAAGAAACCAGGGGCTATTTTTGGAACAAACCACAGAGTTTCAACTTAGGATCAACTTATTTTTGACATCAAGATTCGTACTTCGACTAGTAGTATTTTAAGTGTCATATCAGTTGCCCCCTTATTTTTAGATGACATTATCTCAATCGTCCAAAAATATATACGCCAAATACTTAAAATAGCAAATTCTTCAATGAAATTTACGGGTTCATTAATCATACATTTTGAAAAAACAGATCTTCTGAGCACAAGATGATCACGAAAGTGGTCGCAGATGTATACCTGACACGCTGGTGCAAGGTTTCAGGATTATGGACCAATCCGGATATTTACGCTTAGAAGGGTGTCACCTTTGCTGGCACGGGCGCTAAACGAAGCGGAGGGTTGCGCCAGCTGGTGGTGCATATGGGCTGGCCTAGGTCGCAGCGGTGGCGGAGGCGAGATGGGCATGGCGGGGCGGGCCACGCTGGCGGCCACGGACAGCGCTTCAGCTGCCGCTTAGCTGGCGATGAAGGCGGTAGGCGAAACGTCCGTTTTTGCCCATTTTGACCCGTTTTCGCCCGTTTTGAGCGGTTTTGGGCGATTTTTCTTTGATTTTTTACCTTTTTGCCCCTATAAGGGGTCTATAAAAATGCCCTAGGGCTAAGGGAGTTGACATACACCTCATATGCTCTGGTGTTCCTCTTCTTCTTAGGAGAAGATCGTTCAGAGGTGATCAAGGCCCGCGGTACATTCATCGAGGTTCCAGTTTTCCCTCGAAAGAGGTGTCAACCGCCTCGTGATCGGGTTTGAGGCGATCAAGTCATGGTACATACCGTCATCGACTTTCCCTCGAAAGATCGTCAACCGGCCTCGACCGACCGAAGCCGAGATCAAGGCCCACCTGCATATACGCCCGTGGTTCCTCCCTCGAAGGGGCGCCAATCGCCGGATCGACCGGGTTTGGAGGCAATCAAGGCCCTTGGTACATATGTCGTGGCCCCAGTTTTCCCTCGAAAGAGGCATCAACCGGTCTCGCCGACCGGTCAGAATCGGCCCGCGAGCATATACCGTCGTGGTTTTGGTTTTCCCTCGAAAGAGGCGTCAACCGGCATCGTCGAACCGGCCAGTTTGGAAGCGTCAGGCGGTATACGACGAAGGCTCCGCCCTCGAAGAAGCGTCGGACCGACCGTTGATGGTATGGACCGGAGATGGCCGGCGATGCGGCGGCAGCGATGGCGACGATAATCGGCGGACCGACGACGGATGACCTGCGGTGGCTGACGGGCTACCGACCGGGGTCAGACGGCAATGCACGGTAATCAACGGTGGGCAGCCGTCGGTGAATGGCGGCGACCGCAATGGTCCGACGCGACCAGCACGGATGACCGGCTGACGGGCAGCGGTGGTTGACTACCGACGGAGGTGGTCAGCAGCGCAACCATGGCGCGACCGGCGCGCAGTGGCGATGACCGGGCAGCATGGTGGTGATCAGCGGAGATGCGAACATGGTGGCACAGGACCCAGCGACAGCAGTTAAGCGGTGGTCAGCAGGCTTCAGCGACGGTAGTCAGCTGGTGACCTGATTGGCCAGCGGTGGTGACCAGCAGCAGGTTAGACCGACGCGCCGGGCAGCGCAAATTAAAATGGCGTAGCGGCGGACCGCGCAGTAATGACCGACGATGGTAAGCGACGGACCGATATAGTCGGCAGTGATCTACTGGCGCACGAATGTGGTAGCGGGCGGCACCAGCACGAATAGCGACGGGCACCACGCCGCAGGGCAATGGTGACCGGCGACGGTGGCGGCCGTCCGGGTGGTCAGCAGCGGGTGATAGTCCGACGTGGTAGCGTCGTTAGCGCGGTGTGGTGATGACCGGCGATAGACCGGCGGTGGTGCCGGCAGGTGATGACCGGGCGGTAATGAGCCGGCCCCGTAACTCTACTTCTTCTTGTAGAAATGGATTTCTTAAACTTCAATGGATGGTTCAATAGTTGATAATCAAGATGGTAGGAAGCATCAGAATCATTCCAGCTCGAAAAGTTTGATAGATAATTTCAAAGTATTATTCTCCATGATGTTACTGGCCGTTAACTTGCATGAGGGTAGAATCGAATCCCGATGATTTTAACACATCAAGGTTATTTGTCGTTACTACATTAACGCACGAAGAGGTAATCAATGAGAACCCATCCGAGTTGCCGAGTGACCATGACGCAACTGTGAAAGAGGTCGAATTGAATTTCCGGGATTTTGACCCATCCTGTTGTGTTACAGACGTAATGGATGGAAGAGGTCGAATTGAATCCGGAGATTTTGACCTATCAGAGATTTTTTTGTCAGAATGTTACTCGATGACGTTAACCTGTATGGAAGAGGTCGAATTGGATCCACTAAGGATTTGGACCTATCTGAGGTTGTTTGTCAGAGTCTTTGCTCGATGACGTTAACCTGTATGGAAGATATCGAATTGAATCCGCTGAAAATTTTTGAACTATCCGGGTTGTTTGTCATTCTTGATGGCGTTAACCCGTATGGAAGAGGTCAATCAAAACATCTGGTGGTTGTAGCCAAAGTTGCTCCTTAACCTTGGTCTTATTTTTCCATGAGTATGATTGAAAAATCATAATTTGCAAAAGCTATATCTCTTCTCAATGTTGAAATATCCTCCAACTTTGACTTGTTTCTTGGGATGGTAATCGATTCTTAACATATTAATATGTGCGATCTTAGAGTTGCCCCAGTTTTGACAAAATCAGGAATGAAGTTTGATGAATCTTCATTCTTGCGCTCAAAAGCTTGAAATGCTCCACCGATGGTGGTTTTGATTTTGGAAACGCCATACAAGATGAAATAATGAGAATCGTTCTGACGGCCAAACCGTTGCGCTAGAAACCATAAGTAAAAGTTTACTTTAGCTTTTGTCAGTCAAAGACACACATATGTTTGAAGAATTAATGATAAAACCCGAATTTTTAAAAAATCTCAAAAAGAGGAAAAAACCACGGCTAGCCGGTAAAAATCTTCCACTATATATAGGAGTACAAAATTTTCCGATAACGGAATTACTGCATATGAAGGGGTTGACAATAGAAATCTAATCGACAACAACATCTATATAGTCATGAGTGTAAGATGGTGGAGATGATGAACGGCCGGGTCGGCCAATGAATTCGGTGCGGCGAATGTGAGATGGTCGAGCAGGCGGTGACAGCAGAGTCGGCGACAAATCAGGCAGTATCGACGGCAATGCCCATACCTGTCGGTAGTGACCGACGACCGTGGCCGGCGGATAACCGACGATGGAACACGACGAATGATATGGTGGCCAGCAGCGGCTGGCCGACGGGTGGTCGGCAGCGATAATAGTCGGCGGGTGATGGTCAAGGCCAGCGGGCGGATGACCAAAGTGGACGAGTGGTGACCAGCGGAGATAATACGCATGCAGGCCACCGGCATGGCGATCGGCGACGGTGATGACCGCTATGGCGGTGACGGTGGTATGGCGGTGGCGGCAAGGTCCACAACCGCCGAGTGGTGGCACGATTATGCTTGGAGGATTTTCAAGCTTTAGAGCTCTCTCCTCTCTCTTGCTTCCACCCCTCAGAAGAATGAGCTATTTATAGATTGGAAGAGTGACGTTTACGTAAATACAAAACCCTACCACGCACTCCATCGGACTCAAAATTCCTTTGATCATTTTATGTATTTTAAACATTTAAATGCTTAAATGAAGTCAATATGAGATCTTGGGCTTGTTAGATCCAACTCGCGACGCGATTTGACTATATAACACTCCATGTTTAAGAGCTATTTAGATATTTAATTGATATCCCAAAGTTTAATGATATTTTAAGTCTGATCTCAGAACTTGGATCAACTTGTTTTATATCAGATTGACTTAATTAGTGGTATTTTAAGTGTATATCAATATATATATATATATATATATATATATATAAGTCAAATGAGCAGATAAATTTGGAAAAAAAAACAAATAAACATATATTTCACGTTGCTTCCCTAATCCCTACTTATGTCTGCTTTTATTCAACAAAAATGACTCCATTAAACATTTTCATTTCAATAACAAACAAAATTAGCTTTGCTGTAAATAAGATGTGATTATAAATAAATTCCTGTCAATAAATTGTAATTGATTTATTTATATTTATTTTGCAACACTGATAATAAAAAATCTGCAAAAAAAATAACTTCATTAACTCTACTTTAAATAAAGCACAAATTTATTATTGTACACGCAACATTTTAAGTCTTTATCAAACTGAAAAAAAAACACTTAAAGTTAATCGTCTATTTGTAATAGTGGAGAAATTAAAGGGAGCTCACGATAAGTAAAATATTTAATACGACGCTGCCGATAATCAATAACATCACCCACAAGATAGGTAGTAGTGGATATCTCTCCAAAAAAAAAAAAAATATCTTGAAGATCTTGGGACATAAATGTATAAAACATTGATTAGAGGAGTAGCATATTTGGGCAAAAAAAATAAAAATAAAAAAACACAAACACACAACAACAAAATAATAGACAAGTAATAATACAACTACTCTTTTTTTATTAGATATTGACTGATTAAATTACAACTTAAGACCAATCTCTTCCTTAGATCTCTTTACAGTATTTAACATTTGCATGAAGAAAGAACAAACCTGTCGCATTAAAACATGTATAAAGTACAGAAAAATGGAGGAATCTGATCGGTAAAAATAAACAAAAAAGAAGATCTAGTTACAGAGTCACAAAGATAAATGTGCTTAAACTAGTCTTCAGCTTCTTGGAAATACTCCCAAAAGCTTACCTTTCGATAAGAGCTCAGAGAGCTTCTTGGCGCCTTCCACCTCCATTCTCTCAAGCCACGGCAACAAGCCACGAGTACCAGAGGCCACCATTAGTTTCCTGCAATGCCTGCTCTGTGCCACCGCGAACAAGACTGTGACTATATGCTTCTTGTCCACATTGCAAGCCGAGGAGTCGAGGAGCGTGATGAGATTGAGAATTCCCTTCTCGTCCTTCCTCATCAATCTCCTGCAGAGTGAAAATGACATCAGCGAGGCCAAGGCTTTCACGGCCGCCTCCTTCTCCTCTGCCTCTTTGGCTTCCAGCATCCTCACAATCTTTGGCATAGCGCACTCCAATCCTTCTTTGTTCGTGCAGACAAGGGTTAGTTCAGCGATAGCTCTCATAGCCTCTGTTCTTGTGCCGGCTGATGAGCTATCTAGTGCTAGGATTATCCGTGGGAGGAATCCGGAAGAGAGAATGATCTCGGAAAAGACACTTGAAGATGAGAGATGGCGGAGCAGCCTAATGGCAGGCTCGAGGTCTCGGTTGTCCACGGATGGGGCCTCCCAGAAATTTCTGATGCAATCCAGAACGCCTAGCTGAAAAATGGCGAGCTTTATACTCTGGTTGTCTTCCCCTGAGGTCAAATTGGATAGGCAGGAGGCGGAGTTTTCCCGAGCAAGAACAGTTCCTGATTGAAGAACTCTGATGAGGACGGGGATGGCATTCTCCTCGATCAGATTTTCCCGGAGTTCTGGCACGGCGGTGAGGTTCTTTAGGACACCGGCGGCGGCGGCCTGGGCCGAAGGAGTGCCGGAGCGGCAGGTTTCGAGAAGAATGGAAATTGTCCCTCCTGAGCCGACGGTCATGGCGATGTCTTTCTGAAGAGTTAGCGCTTGGAGAGCAGCGCAGGCCTTCTCTTTTGTGGATCCAACGCCGTCAGGTTCCACAAGAACGCGAGAGAGATGGCTGACGAGAAACGCAGCGTCGCTGACAAGCAGATGGCGGCAGCTCTCCAAGCAGGAAACCCTAGCAATCGCCGCCACGGCTTTCTCCCTCGCTTCAGGATGGGAAGGTGAGGCGCAATCGAGGAGACGAACGAGTGCGGGAACCAAGCCTTGTGCGGCGACAATCATCATGGTCTTGTCATCTCGATGGAGCATCGAAATCAGCGAATCAAGCGCCGGGATCCGCGACGCCACGGTCCCGATCTGCAGGCGCGTGATAAGCGACCGGGCCTCCGCCCGCACGGCTTCGCGGCGGGAAGAGGAGCAAGGAGCAGGAAGGTGGTTGAGGAGGGCGCCTGAACGAAGAAGAAATTCGGCGTCGGCGGCGTGCTGCTCCAGGGACACGGCGGCGGTGGCGAGGTCACTTTGAGTTTGGAGTCGGCCGGCAGGGGGGTCCGGGTAGTGGCACTGGTTGGAGATAGATAGCGTGAGCGGGGTTTGGGAGAGGGAGCGGAAGATGTCGTCTGAGAGTTCGTTGGCCGGGAGACCGGCGATTTCGTCGACGGCAGAGCGAAGGCGGCCGAGCGTGGTGGAGACGGCGGCCCACCGACCGATGAAGGAGCGTACGGCAGGGATGGAGTGTGAGAGGGAAGAAAGGAGCTGGCGGCAGTCATCAAGGTGATGACTTTTTGGGTTCTCCGGTGGTTTCATGGCTAGAAGAGTGGAGGAGACGACGGCAGGATGAAGAATTAACGAGTGAGAGCTGTAGCTGGTACAGAGCAGTAGTAGCTGGAATAGCTGGAAAGTTGAACCAGAAGAGGAAATAGAATAATTTTTCTCTTTTAGGTTAATTTGTGTAAAGTTTTTTACATTTTTATATGAGGACTTCTGAATCGTTTCAACGGCTTAATGGCCATGAGATTTTATCAAAGAGAGGGAGAAGGTGGGTGGTTCACCTATTGATGAGTGAAGATAAACATATTTTAGAAAAAAAAAATGATTAGCCGATCATTTTTATCGTTAATCAATAATTTTAATTGATTGAACTAACAGCTTATAAACTCTTGATAATTTTAATATAATATATTTTGCTACTCAAAAGTAAAAAAAATGGGCAAATGCATTTTCATTGGCCTAATGGATAATCTACCATATTTAAAAGATAGCATGACTCATTGTGATCCACATGTCGGTGTATCTTTTTCTAAAATAAATTTGATGTTATAAAATTTTTTTATTTCAATAAGTTAATATTATATATTATTTGTGTTCAAAATAATAAAATATCATAGTCTTGTGGGTGTCATCTGCATATTATCAAAAGTGATCTATTAAGGGGTGCTAATGTTACTCAAAATCTATATTTTAATTTATTATTTCTTGCATATGATTTAAAATTTAGATGAAGCTTAGATAATTACTTAGTCATATTGAGGTAGAATTTAATTTTAAATATCATACACAAAAGCGTGAGATATTAAAACAAAGATAATAAGATCAATTTTTTATAGTTGGAAGAGTCATATTATTCATTAAACTAATTCATGGAAGTCTTCATGGTTAGGAGTCATTTATGTAAGTGAATATACACTCTGTATAATTTTTAAAGCTTATTTTTGATTTTTTGGTCTTTAATGTTTGGATGGTCTCACTGTCACCTTGTGTTATGCTTGGATGTTTTAAGCACATAAAAGATCCTCTTTTTATTGTAGTTATTATTGATGCTGATAATGACTTTTTTATGATTAAATCTAAGTTTAACGAGTCATGGATGCGATTTTTATGTAACTTAAATGATAGCATTGAAAGCATTATACTTGATTTTGACTTCTAAATTATACGAAATAATCTTAGTCTTGAGACTATAAAGAAATCTTCTCATGAGTGGCACATCATATCTATTTAAGAACTTATCAGAAAATCATAAGAACACATTGTGACAAACATGATTAAAGTTATTCGAGTCATTTGGTCAAGCTAATTTGTTAATGGAGTTACAAAATGAATAATATTCCTTTTTGAACACTTCTTTTTGTCAAAATTATAGTAGTTTAAGTAGGGGCATGACCACATAGTGCTGGCCCTTACTAATGAGAAGATTCATTCAAGTTTTTAAGAGAAACATGTAGATTAGTATCCTTTATATTAGTTATTGCATTATACATAATCATAAATTGTTATTGTAATCAATCAAAACCTTGAGTTAACCATCAATCATTTCAATATCTTCTTTCATATTACTAGCTCCTTTGAATTTTCTCCTTCATGGTGATCTTTTATTTTGTTATCTCTCTAATGTTGCAAATCACATCTATCTTCTCTTCTCACTCTTTTTTCTATTTCTCACAAAACATCAAATGTTACATCAAGTATCATAAAAAGATGGGAGACTAGCTACAAAGTTATAAGCAAATGTACTAAACTAGATCATCACTAGAAAAAAAAAAAAATCATGAAAGAAAGATAGAATTGATCTTGATTTTACTTCATAAAGGTCATCTATTTTACAAAGTCACTTAGCAAAGCCTCAAAAAAAAAAAAAAAAAAAAAAAAAAAAAAAAACATATCATAGCTGATTATGGTGTATAAAAAGAGTTAACATATTATTAATAAATATGTTGAGAGGTTGCAATCTTTAGGATGTTCCCTTCTCTTGCATGCTTTTGTAATTTATGTATATTATGTAGCTGTTTAGGAATAATTATCTTATACTTATAATTAAATATTTTAATGATATTAGTAGGTTTATTTTTTAGTAGAGATTGGGATAGCCAAAGCATTTGATATAACTGAATCTAATATTAATGCATGAACATATTATTAGCAATAAAATTTTCATCAACCTACTTGTATTTTTACACGTAAAAAAGTGTGAGCGCTACTAAATTAGCTTCTTTTTTTTGCAAGGATATTCAAATGTGATATTTATAATGTGAATTATGAATTATTGAAAATATATGTTTTCCATAATTTGGAGTTTGTAAATTCTTGTGACTTGACATCATGATTTTAGTTATTTATGTAGGACAACTCATGAGATTTTAAATTGTAATATTAAAAATATTAGGGATACACAAAATTAAAAGAATAATTTGTATATCTATATTATACTCAGAGAAAGAAAATTTAAATGAAAATAATTAACTTGAATAAAAATTTTAATATCCTATTTCTTTTTCTAAGGATTAATTTAGTATTCATTTTATTTAATTATTATAGGCTATTAAGAATCTTCTATGCATAAAATTAGGGAATGTAAGTTGCTACAAAAATAAATTTAGTCATGCCTCAACATCAAAATTTTAAAGTGCTATATGCATTTGATTTAATTAGACCTAGCTCTTAGGACTAAACTTCATTGACAATCTAGGGAGCTTTAAACATAATTAATTTTAAAAGTAATACTTTAAAGGTTCAAATAAAATTAAATTAGGATGATCCAAAAGAGAATATTGAAGAAAACTCACAAATATGTTAGAAAAGGTGTCCATTCCTCCATTAATTTCATGTGATTTTTTTTATAATTTTTTATAAGAATAAAAGAAGAATTTAGTGTAAATTTAATCATGTCAATAATTCAATAGTTAGTGAAGATATATGATGAGATGGATTGTATTTCTATCATTATTATTGAAATATTATATAATTGTGATAACTTATTATCATATTATTATAATTAGAATACTTTTTTATTTGTGATGAATTTATAGATAATATTTCTAGAAGTAAATTGTGATGACTTTGTGAATAGCAAAAAATTGTTAAATTATAAACTATGATGATTTCTATTATTACTATCTTAGTAATAAACTAATTAAAATTGGCCCTTATCCTTAGGCTCATTTTATGATTTTATATTGTAAGGTGATGGTATGCAAACTCATGTGCTTGTTTTTGGAAAGTATTTCCTTCTATGCACCAGCACGACATCTTCACGCTATAACCACCTTATCATTTACAACTAGTCTTCTCAAGATATATATATATATATATATATATATATATATATATATATATATATATATATATATATATATTATATATATATATATATATATATATATATATATATATATATATATATATAATGTAATATTCTAGATTAGTCTATCATTTAGGAGGAAGTTGAGAATATAGTACATTGGATGCTACATGAGATAAAAGAGGAAAAGAGAATAAGGGTGAAAAAGAAGGAATGAAAAGGTGGACTATGATAATGAGGAGAGTGATGATGGTGATTGAAGACTACCTTATTGGTTTATATTGAAAAACTAAGAAAAATTATTCATATGTGAATGTAGTGTACTTTAAATATTTATGATGACTGTAAAATTTTCAAATAGATATAATAATTTTATTGTATATGAAATATTGATGCCCTCTTCATGTGGTGTTGGTAGATCTTTTTAGTATGAAGCATGGTGTGATTATTTGTATGGATGAATAAAGTTATGAAAAAAAAAAAAAATGGAGTATGAGGATTTGTAATTTGCACTATATCTCCAATTTTGTGATATCTTTGTAACTTAATGTACTAATCCAACAAGTACTTAAATTATCTTATTTCTAGATTAGTAATGGAAATTTGCTAGAACGTCTATCACAAACTTTTTGATTGTTAACATTTTCAAACATCATTGTGATGGGATTTAGGCTGCCATAGGATAAGTATTTTTAACAATAAACTCTATGGTCACAAATGATTTATGATTATTTAAAAGGTGATACATCTTGAATATAAAACATATGAATGGATTGACCTTAAGTCTTAAGATGAGCTTCAAAAGCCTAGATCATTAAACTTATATTTTATTGAAAATAGAAAATTTTTATATACATGTAATCATAAGCAGAACATGCAAGAGTAACCAAAAGAAAGCCAATAATATTTATTACATTAATAGAGTTGATAATAATTGTATAACAAAGAAAAAAAACTATTAAAATATAAACTAAAAGAAACAACTATAAAAGAAATTTACCCAAATCTAATAGAAGTATCATTATAAAGTACAACATAAACTTAAAAAGATTAAATGAAATACTATTGCTACAAAGTTTGTTTCTATGATGATGGTCCACCAAAATGATATAATAGAACCTATTATGAAAAAAAATTATAGTGAGTGAGTTTGATAATTCAAAATATATAACAAATATTTATTAAAATATAGAACTACAAGATATCAGGGCATGCATTATGAACAATAGAAGAGATATAATTTACTATATAATAACAATATTCTCAATGGTATCAATTATTTTAATAGAGTGATATTTCTTGAAATCCGTGAAAGAGTGTCATATGTTTAAAGATAATCCGCAATATCAATCAATATAGTTTTATGTTAAGATCTTCATATTTCATCACTCGATTTTATTAATATATTCTAAAACTATGAAGAGTCAGTACCATCACATGAAAATTTAATGATTTATTTGAGGATCCATTAGTCTAATATGGTGTTTTAATTTAGAGTCATAGAGACACCACATAGATCTTATGAGATACTTATTGAAATGATCTAGTACGACATTTAAGGAATAATGTACTATCTCAAAAGATAGAAACACTATCCTTTAATGGACTCAATCACCTAATAAGGACTCCTGAGGTAGATGGGTCTACATATATACCAGAGATCTTTCCATACTTTATGGATAAGTAAAGTATGGTTTATTTTATGCATGGTTCTTTAGTTCCCTATGGAAGTAAGCTTTCATAGTTAAATACATCC